>CM067340.1:8770000-9487500 GCA_034376525.1 Nicotiana benthamiana | reverse complement strand
TTAGAAATTTGGACCTTAATTTGAGGTTCGATTTCAAAACATATTATATATTTGAGTTTGTAAGGGAATAGGTAATCAGTTTTTTGTTTGAACCTAGGGCTTTGACCACGTGGGCCCGGGGGTAGTTTTGACTTTTTGGATAAAATATTGGAAAATGCATTTTTCATGCATTCAAGTTGTTTCATTTAGCATTTATTGATGAAATTAAGTAACTTATGGCTAGATATGAGCGAGTTGGTTGTAGAATCAAGAGGTAAAGCGATAGCTGAGGCTTAAATTGTGTTCGTGGCATTGAGGTAAGTGTTTGGTCTAACCTTAGCTTGAGGGATTAGGAGTTGAGTCCTATTTGCTATGTGGTAACTGTCGAGTACGACGTATATGCATGCTGACGAGTATCTATATGTTGATGTCTAGTATGACCGTGAGTCTTTAAATAGTGACTATCTTGATTTTGATGTTTTTCTCTTGCCTTGGTGATGATTCCTATGTGTTGTGAAAAGCGTGTGAAATGAAATTTTGACCTTTGAACAACGAGGAGCATTGGCTCAAGTTATATTACAATTGTGAACATATATAAAATGGTTGAACCTTTTGGAGCATTGGCTCAAGTAGTAAAGTGAGATATGAAATAAAGGTGAAAGGAAGAGAAAGAGTATTTAAATTGTTCTTTTGCCAGGATATTCTTGCTTGTTGATCATTTTTCCTTTGGGACGTAAGATTATTGATGTTGTACCCTTGCCGGGATTTAATTGTTTAATTGTGTTCCCTTGCTGAGATTTCTATTATTATTTTGTTTATTCCCTTGCCCCTTATTTGTGATTATTGTTTGGGTGAGGAAGAGTGTTAAAGCACGAAAAGTGATGTCGTGTATTGCTTGCTATTGTGAAGAGAGAGTGTTAAGACACGAAGGGTGATGTCGTGCCACACGATGTACCATTCCGTGCCAATTCTATTGATTATATGTGAGAAAGAGGGTAAAATCACAAAAGATGATGCCGTGTACTTTTTTATTATATCATTGCTTGGTGAGGATGAGAGTAAAAGCACAAAGAGTGATGCCATGCACATTTTTATTATATCATTACTTGGTGAGTATGAGAGTAAAAGCACGAAGAATGATGTCGTGCACTTATTGCTTTATAATTCTATATTTATTTCTAGCTATGTTGCTTTTTCGTTATTTGAATTTTTATTCGGAGTTGTTATCTTCCCTACAACATGCTCCCCCTCCCATATTGACTGGTTAATTCCTGTATTTCTTTCTGATATGTGTGTGTGTATATATATATATTGAACTGCATAGGTTTTGTTGGTAGTCTGGTCCTATCCTCGTCACTACTTCACCGATGTTATGATAGACACTTACCAACACATGGGATCGGTTGTGTTGACTACACTCTGTGCTCTTTTGCACAGATTCAGGCATCGGATAACAGTTGTAGTTGGAGGGCTTCCTTCAGTCCACCCGGAGACCCAAGGTAGACCTGCAGACATTCGCGGGCCCTGGCGTCTCCCTTTATCTTATTTCCCTGTCTCATTTTATTTTGTTCATAAACATGTTATTGTATTTTCTTCAGACTTTATTTGTAGTGACTCTTAGATAGTCTGTGGCACTGTCACACCAGGTTCAGGGTATTGAGGTTTTGAACGTTGTAATAGGTGTAGTTTTAAGTTATAAACCTTGTTAACTTCCACTTATTTATTTAATTATGTTGTTATCACATTATCATCTGGTAATTGTTAAAAGAAGAAAAATGAAAGTGTATTGGGTATTTAAGATTTGGCTTGCCTAGCTCCCACTAGTAGGCGGCATCATGACTCTCGAGGGTGGGAAATTCGAGTCGTGACAAGACCTGCACAGTGCAGACTACTTCTGGCCACAAGTTTCCCGATCCATTCAGCAACCCGCATACCCATTCTTCGGTCTAATCTACGATTGCAAACCTGATTGGGAGACTTCATTTTTCTATTTTCATAACCTGGCCTCATTTTAATAAATATGCTTTGAGGCTTTATTTGGGGCAATTTTCTGCTAAATTTAGAGAGAGGTGAGCGCATTTTAGAGAGAGAAGGTAGAAACCTAACATTTTAATCATCCAATCTTGCACCAGTTCTCAAGAATCAATGAAGCTAATAACTAGCTCATTATCTTTCCGGGTAAGTCCTACTTCTAAGATTTCATACAAGAGGTTATGAGTTCAAATATACATTATGGTGTTGGAAATGCTCGAATAAGGTATGTTGGCTAAACTTTCTCTCTTAGAATCGATTTCCATAATGTTCACGTAATTTCAAGTATTATTGGCTCAAGATTCCTAATTTCTATATTCCGGGTTATCTCCTATAGACTTGACTATTTCGAATGAGCCTTATATCGAAAGATATATGTTCAAAGTGTGGTTTGCATATTTAAATATTGTGTCTTTGAGCCGTGATCCAAATGAATACTAGTATGCTAAATTGTGTGAGAAAAACTCAATAAGCTTAAGACTCCGTGCTAGATTCACGGTGGTATATTTGCACAGAAATTGTGATTGTGCTTAAGATTGTGATTATGTTTAATGTGATGAGATGGCCTAGCCAATCACCATGATCGGACTCCGTGCCAAGAGTACGGTGGTATTGTGAATAGTGGAATCGTGAACAGTGGTACTGTAGACAGTGATATCATAAACTGTGTTATAATCGATACTAAAGATCTCCCAACTAAAAATATGTATTATTTTCATATTTAGAAAATTTTTATGCTTCAATTGGATTGGATATTATTGATTGTGACTTGTTGTTTCTATGGTTTTTTATTTTCTTATATGGCCATTCTATTTTGAAAGAGGACTGTTAGCTTTACATACAAATGGTATTCGGCAGTACTATATCCCTTTTGTCGAGGGCGCTGCATCTTTAATTGATACAGGTAGTTCCACATCAGGCGGCATTGATCAGTGATAGTGATACACTCTTTCCAGCTGACTTGGTGAGCCCCCACTTTACTACGGGGTCGTGTATCTTTTGTTTCTCCTGTACTGTATATTAAGGTATAACCGGGGCTTTGTTGCCAGGATTTTTATATTACTCTTCAGTTGTACTTAGGGGCTCCGTGGACAGGTCGTGGGTGGTATTTGATGTTAGGGATTTGTAACACCCAGAGTTTAGACGTAATCTCATATCGGCAAAACACAAGAGGGATTCTGGGTATATAAATTAACAAGTCTTAGACCCTAGTGACGCATTTTAAACCCATGAAGGCCTAAGCCCACAGCGGACAATATCACCAGCGGGATGGGCTGTTACAGATGGTATCAGAGCAACTGTTGTGTAAACCTTGCCGATGATGGGTCAGAGTTCAACTGAGATTAGGAAAATCCTGGTTAGGCGGAACAAACCTCAGTGCTGAGTCTAGGCGAATCCCATGAAGTGGGGAAAACCTCAACAAGGACGTTGAGTCCATAAGAGGGGGCCTATATAACACCCCAGAATTTAGACGTAGTCCAAATCGGCAATACACAAGAGGGATGATGGGTATATATCGTTAACAAGCCTTAGACCCTAGTGACACGTTATAAACCCATGAAAGCCTAGGTCCAAAGCGGACAATGTCGCTAGCAGGTTGGGCTATTATAGAACTTGCACGATTCTAAAACCAACTCGGCCGTGATGGCGCCTATCATGAAACTAGGCCAGCCGACAAAATTCCCAAATCAAACCATTACTCTCTAACACTCATTTTAAGCCATTAATGAACAAGAAATCTTATAATATAAGTCTAAATAATTACTACAAAAACATAACACAAGTCCGACATCGGGGTGTCACAAGTCACCGGTATCTACTAAGGTTTGAATATGATGAAGAGTTTGAAATATATTAAAACATTCTAAGGAAGACGAGAGGGAGAAGAGCAACACTGCGAACGTCGGGCAGCTACCTTGCTAACTCCGATGACTCTGCCACTGAGTAATCAACACCCGCTACCGGGTTCATAAATACCTGAATCTACACACAAGGTGAAGGGATTAATGTGAGTACACCAACTCACTAAGTAGTAAAAGTAAATGAAAGTTGAGCAGTATGAAAATACGCAAACCACATCATAATGCTACAGCAAATACAGTACATTTCCAAAATAGTAAAAATATCATTTATTTCATAAATCAAACTCAGTTTAAAACCCCTTTCTTTTTAAAACATTTTCCAATAGTTTCAAATGAGTGATAAAAATATTGAGTAAAAATGATAAAAACGTAGACATTCCCTAGGGAAAAACATGTACTATACACCGTCCCTCGATCAAAATATCAACAAAATCAGTCCCTCGGGCTACCTTACAATCACTTGTAATCAGCCCATAAGGCATAATATGAATCAAGAACCACCCCACGGGCAAAACATGGATCAAGAACAGACCATCGGGCAAAATATGGATCAAGAAAAGCCCCTCAAGCAACAACATAAGACAACATCAGCTCCTCGAGCTACATCACATCACTCACACTAGGTAACTGCGCTCACTGGGGGGTGTACAGACTCCTAGAGAGGCTCCTTACAGCCCAAACACACATAACAAGCCATCTCGTGGCATACTCAAACAATCTTTCTGTCCTCATATCAAGCCACCTTGTGGTGTAACAAATTAGGCCCTCAACCTCATAATCATGAATCGGTATAACACTACTGCGGCACGCAGCCCGATCCCGTAGTATCCTCACAACACATGACATCGGTCTTACTCACTCAGAAATTTTACAAGCTACTCGGGCAACAGTAAAACATGATGCTCAGCAAAAATATTATTTAAAATATAAAAAATAAGTAAAGATTTCTGAGTTGTAATAATAGTAGAATATAGCATGATTGAGTACAAAGATGAAGTTAAAACAGTGAGGAATAGTAGTAAAATCCCCTAAGGGTCCAAAATAGTTGGCATGAGACCCAAATATGGCATTCAGCCCAAAATATGATGATAACAAATATATTCAATCAAATACGTAGTTAAACAGTCTTACATGATGGACTAAGTCACAATCCCCGACGGTGCACGACCCCACACTCGTCATCTATCATGTGCATCACTTCAAAGTAGCGCAAGGATGTGAAATTCAAGGTTTCATATCCTCAAGACAACATTACAATCATTACTTACCTAAAATCGGTCCAAACTCTAGTCCGCAATGCTTTGCCTCTTGAATCGGCCTTCAAATGCTCCAAATCTAACCAATATTAGTATATTATCATCAATATACGCTAAAGGAACAAAGCACAAGTGAAAATAATCAAATTAACTCAAAAATTCTGAAATTGGCTCAAACCCGGCCCCAGGCCCACATATCAGAATCCTATAAAAATCACAAAAGTGGAAAACTCATTCGCTCACGAGTCTACCCATATGAAATTCACCAAAATTCGACATCAAATGGCCATCCAAATCCCCAAAATCAACTCTCCAAACCTTCTTTCATTTTCCCAATTTTCATCCCAAATTTCCAAATTAAATGATAAGAATCATGACATAATAATGGGATTAACCAAATTTGAGTGAAGAACACTTACCCCGATCAATCCTCTAAAAATTCCTTCAAGAATTGCCTCAATGCGAGCTCTATAGCTCCAAAAATACAAAAATGGGGAAATCCTTGAAATAGAGTACTTTAAAATCTACCCAAGCATTTTCCCTATACTATCCTGGACAAGCCAATGAGATAGCAAAGCACAAAATTTTCTATCCCTTCTTTTACCCTATGCGATCGCGACCATTCCCCCGCGATCGCGTAGAACAAATTTTCCCAACAATCTTCTCCAACTCTTCCGAAAATCCTTTAGTATAATAGTCATTACTTTTTGTACACAACTCTAAGTTATAATTGGTTTAACTTTCTTAAAACTAGACATCAAGGGCTACAACTTTTATTTTTGGATAATCTTCAAATTTCTCGTAGATTGTGAGATATAAGATTTCAAAGTTGGGTCAGTGCAGTAGAGATTTTACTCTATACGATCGCGGGAAGACTTGCGCAATCGCATAACACAACTCCATTTTTCCAAATTTTCTCTATGCTAACGCGGTTAGATGACACCCCTGCAGCCAAAAACCAACAACTAGAAATGGCCTAGAAATGGTCTAAAACCACCCTGAAACTCCCCCGGGCGCTCGAGACCTCAACCAAACATGTCAACATATCCCATAACATCATTCAAACTTGTTCCAACCTTCGAAATGCTCAAGACAACATCAAAACATCAAATCACCCTCGAATTCAAGCCTAAGAATTCCAAAACTTCCGAATTTTGAATTTGATCAAAAAGTCTATTAAACCTCGTCTGAATGACCTAAAATTTTGCACACACATCACAAATTACACAATGGGCCTACTCTAATTTCTGGAATTCTTTTCCAACCCCGATATCAAAATTTCCACTGTCGACCGAAAAATGCTAAATTTTTAATTTCACCAATTCAAGCCTAAATCTACCATGGACCTCCAGAATCCCGAACGCACTCCCAAGTCCAAAATTACCTAAAGCATATAATCAAATCATAAAACAAATTCGAGATTGAATACTAAAAAGTCAAAACTTGGTCAAACCTTCAAACTTAAAGCTTCAAACTGAAAATTATTCTTCCAACTTATTTGGATTATCCCGAAAACCAAAACCGACGATTTACATAAGTCATAATATAGCACAGGGGGCTAGTCATGCCCGAAAATTAGCGAGCGAAATGCAAAAGCTCAAAATTATTGGTCGGGTCGTTACATCCTCCCTCACTTCAATATATGATCATTCTGGAACATGCCCAAAGTTGTTCCGAAAACCATCAAATCATTGATAAACCTTACCATGCACATAACCGAGAGTGATACCATATCACCCTATCTCATATAGGCCCGATAATACAATGTAACTAAAATTTCACAATCTGACCTAGACCATAAACCTTAGAACCAAATTTTTACTTTTGAAATCATCTATAAGATCAGAATCTCACATCTATACTTTGAATAAGTCCGAACAAGTTGTAACAAACCATACCTGCAGCCTCAGATGCAATTACATGATATACCACATATCTCAAACTCTCGTAGCAATAACTTCTAATCATAGCAGTTGTTCAGAATAACCGAATATCGATAATAAACCTCTTATCAAATAAATTCTCATTCCAACACTTCCGTATGCTGCCAATGATAATTAAAACACGTAGAAAGTCATAACTATTCCTCAGATCAACCATTCGTGAAGCCATTTCTCCTTTGACAAGGACCATAGAAAATTTCTAAGCCGAACATCGATATTATCCTTCCAACATGGTGAAATCGAATCCGTTTGTATTTATTCTAGATCCCAGCGATCTCATCTAATCCAACACAATTACTATGGTGACACGATGCATCAATACCATCTAAATCCACAACTCGTGCAATCGGCACACCAATAAACAACAATCCGAATGTACTCAAATCATGAAAAATGACTCAAATGAGAGAGATGTACTGCAAGCTCACCATAACCACCATAACATAATGCTGAGAACCCATCACACGTCGTAGAACTAGAACACACATATCTAACCTGAAGGATCATACCTCCACATAACTTCACTCAAATGTGCGACCTCATCCAAACACTAGTCCATATGAAACACCTCAAGTTACTATGCTCAAATCGATAACCACGCGCACATTGATATCTAAAACCAAAAGCAAATCATCGTAACTATGGCGAAGCAGTTGACATAACACCACACAAACCCGAAAGGACACAACCGATATTCCATCCGCCGAGCAATACCTAATACTCTCCCCCGCTCGAATTTCACTGAGAGACCCCAATAAAACCGCACCACATGTGCCAATAACCAACAAATCCTAATGCCTCACAACGCAGAAATGTAACTCATAGATCTCCCCAAATCACTAATAAGCTCAATAACAATCGAATCAATACATCCCTCAACAATAATAACTCAGAGTCAACCAAGTCGACTGGATGTAGAACACACATCCATAGTGCCTACCAATGAACTCCTTATCAAGGAGTTCCTGAAGCTGCTCCTTCAACTCTTTTAACTCCGCCGGTGCCATAAGATATAGTGGAATAGAAATGAGATGAGTGCCCGGCACAAAATCAATACCGAAATTAATAACCCTGTGTGGTGGCATGCCCGACAGGTCTGCAGGAAACACATCAAGAAAACCCCTCACCACCAGAATTGAATCAATGGTAGGAATCTCTGCACCGATATCCTTTACGAAGGCCAAATAAGAAAGTCAACCCTTCCCAACCATCCATTGGGCCTTCAAAATGAAATCACTCTACTGGAAACATAAATTGGTTGAACCTCGCCACTCAATCTATGGCATCCCCGGCATAGCCAACGTTGTTGTCTTAATGTAACAGTCCAAAATAACATGATATGGAGACAACCAATCCATACCCGATATCATATCTAGATCTGACATACTAAGCAACAAAGGATACACTTGGGTCTTCAAATCTATAAAGCACACAAATCACCATATTCGATCCCCGCTCCACTGCCCGAACATCTAACACACATCTGCTACTTGATCATTACACGAGGGATACTCCTATAGTTCTTCTGTGCTACCAAGAAAACTTGAATATCAGCAGTCGACCAACAATAGAGTGCCACAATACTAATGAAGTATCCTTAACTCAAACACATCGCCCTTTTATGAAAATGTACATCCTCATCAAGCCATACTAGTCAGTGATATCATTTACCTAGTTATCTAAAACTGCCTGTGTTGCCTTAGAATTTATGACCTTCCTTTCAGAACTTAATTGCAACCTTACACATGCAAATATCAAACCTACACAACTTACCACATATACCATGGCCTATGATAAATATGGGAACTTCATAATCTACTCCGAGCTACAAGCAACTACGTACTCAACCACCCTAGAACTTTTCTATTTGATCCCATCTAGGAGAAAATCACTATACATCTCATGCTCCTCATGTCAGTAAAAAATATACACCTCCAAAACATGGTAGAAATCATAAAGAACTCTCTGAATCCCCTTTGCACAAAACTAAATCGTTTGGACTGACTCCTTCTAAGTCAACCAAGCTACCAAGCCATCAATACCTAAGAGCATTACCACGAAACACCTGTAAAAACTCATTACCTCATAAGCACCCAAAGAACTAATCACATCCCTAACCATGCCAATCCGACCTACTACCAAGTTACCCTATTCATCGAAGTTTCTTCTGAATGACCTTCGAATTGATACTTTTCCTTGCCATAATACCGCAATCCTTAACACGGACTCCTCACACAAGACCCAAGCATAAAACCGCATCATCTAAGGCTCATAAGTCATTAAATACTCTCTTAAATATCCTCAAAAGCACCACATTCAAAATACCTACCATGAAGAGGCTTTCTATGAATCAAAAGCCATTAGCTTCACCTTCCTGATACTGATATGCAGAATCCCATAATTGATATAGAAGTGTCACAAGTCTTGACACCCTCAAATGTAAGACTCAATTTCTAGCCAAATACACATCCTGAAAATCTCCAATTATTACATGTAAATCTTGAATCCCTTGGAACCATTCTCGAGTGTCAACCACTCTACTCAAACCTCAATTAGACTAATCAAACAGATCATATGACCTGTGCTCCATTAACACTCCAACACCGCAGAAAGTAACCCCACCTTAATGTAACCAATCAACTTCTTATTCTATGCACCGTACATCCTTTGCCAATAATAACTCAAGTCATTCCGTGATTCTCATACACCCGTAAAGTATAAAATAACCTTTATTGAAATTTTCTTTACTCAAGCCATCCTCAATCTCAACCTCTGTAAGCCATAACTGATTCACCAATATGCTTCAAACTGGAGCCAACATAGCACATAACTGTGCAATCAATTGATCAATAGCAAACTCCCACATTTTGCTCAAAGCCATTGATAAAAAACACATAATAACTCACAATGCATACACTTCAATACCACCATAATACCATAGTAAGATTAAACTCAATCTTCATAAGTTCGTGCAACACAAGCCATCAAGTACTTCAAATCTTCTGCAGATCTCGCATTCACCCTCATAGCAGTCAAGCCCACTATCTTAAGTGATCCAAATTAAAATTGCAACACATATATTTCACTGGTAAAAGAGGTCTTCCAACAAACAACATAAGGATCATACACACTTCAGAACACTCTGCAGGAGATAACCCACCTGCTCCGCTTCAAACTAATAGCTCTTCATACCCTTCCATTGTCATAAACATTATATAATTATTTAATCTTCCCGAGTCTGAACTCATATCGTAACATGAAATCTACTCCATTCTCTAACTAGACAACATGAAAAGATTTTTCACACACCCATAACTCGGGGCTATACGTCAAATCAAGATGGAACTCACGCACCAAATAGTTATTTCTATCCTAAAGTAGACCCCTCTTATCACATTAAAATCATATGAACATATCTCGTAGTCACCTCATACTCATCACATAGCCATCCCCCAGTCACTTCCACTAATAGGGATACTACTAATAGGGACACTACCGAACAAATAAATCTAGAAGCACGCGCTAACACAATCAATGCCTCAACGCTCAAGCTACAGGAAAAACCCGGCCTCAAGTCCTCTAAACTGGCCCAACATCAACATACAGAATCACATCTCGCCCTCCATTCAGGGAATCACAAGTCGTTGATGCACAGTCGATACCGAGCGCTCATGCGCGCATACGAACGTGTGGAAAAAACTTCAAGAGTTACATTTCAAGCGGAATCAAGGATGCACCATAAGAATTCAAGAATGTGGGATTTCCTAAAGATTCTGCAGCCTCCCGGGGATAAGTACAAACGTCTCTGTACCTATCCATAAGACTCTGCTAAACCTGCTCATGACTCGTGAGACCTATGTAACCTAGGCTCTAATACCAACTATAACAACCCAACCCGCTAATGCTATTGTCCGCTTTGGGCCTAGGCATTCACATGTTTAAAATGCATCACTAGGGCATAAGGCTTTAACTTATATACACATCTCTTTTGTGTTTTATCGATGTGGACTACGTCTAAAGTCTGGGGTGTTACTCAATTGAATTAGAAATATTGGTATTTGGCAAACATGTTTTTCAATAACTCTATAAACTCGTACTATTTTAGAAATTATGAATGAAGCTGGCTAATGAAAATAGAAATTGAGGTTTATTTTCCATTTATTCATTGATTAGTTTGGATAGAATAAAATCTAACAAGCTTGTTCGATTGAGTTCACTTGGTTGAGCGCTGGTCCAGCTCCCTAAATTTGGGGCATAATATTTAATTGACTACAATAAAGTTATTCTATATTTCTAGTTACTATATCATACTTTCTATAAAGAGTTAATTACTATTGTAATAATTACTTAACTTTATCATAGGGTAAGAAAATCTGTATTTTACTAGTGCACAAAGTTTAAACTTGTCAAATTACATAAAATGCTAAAAGACTATGAGAAAGTACCAAAGAGAAACTGAGTCCAAAATTCCAAATAGACCAAAAAAATTTACTTTGCAAACTTGGAACTTGAACCAAAACTCCATTGACCATTTTTTATACAGAGGCGACGCAGGAGCCGAAGGTTATAGGTTTAAGTTTTGTCACTAAACCTTAGTTCGTTTTAGTTATTGAATATGTAATAAATATTTTTATATATTTAATAATTTTTTAATACAGATATAAAATTTAAGCAAAAATTATTAAATTCGTCTTTGAACATTGGATAAACAATAAATTTGAAAATGAATTCTGTGGCAGGTCAAATTTTATCCATTCAAGTTGCTGCCTCCCTTAAATGAGACATGATGATCACTAATGGTACTATTACTAATGTTAAATTTTTGGATATAAACTAATAAAGATATGATGGAGTGGTAAGTATTCATTTATTTTTAATTAGAGATTTGAATTTAAGTCCATAAATATGAAGTTACTTTTGTTAGAAAATGTTTTATACCCAATATAAAACTTTTTAGCTTAAATTTAAATTTAATCGGGCCTAATATAAATATTAAATACCGAATAAGAAACCAAAAAAATTGAATATACCATTTCTCAGATTGGATTGCAATGTAGGGAAAATATAAGAAGAAATTAAAATATTAGATTTTGCTGCCATTGAGTTTGGAACAAGTACACGAAGGGAGACTTTGCCAGCATTGGGATGTGGCATTTTTCCCGAATTCGGCGTAAATAACTGAGCGTAAAATATTTTGTGAATAGAAGTATCCCATGAGTTTGGGACACAGTACACTAAGGGTGTGTTTGGTACGATGTAGAATTTTTTTATGGAAAATACTTTTTTTAAAAAATAAATAGTAATTTTATTTATTTATTAGTATTTGATACACAAATTATGAAAAATAATTTTTCAAGAATATTTATAAATAATTTAAATATAATAAATATGAAACTATTAATTTTCAAACCAACAACCTTCCGGACCCATAAATTTTATAAACTTTCGAGCTACTAAACTTTCAAAATCGCATAATTTCGAGCATGTAAACATTTTAAATTCTAAATTCATAAACTTTCAAACACATGAACTTCCAAACTCATAATTTGGAACTTATAAAATTTTAAGCCTTTGAACCGATAAATAATAAAACTAAAACTAAAAAATATATTTTAAATTTTTTTCGGGAGGGGGGGTGGGGGGAGGGGGCAGGGGCAGGGGATGAGGGGCGGGGTAGTAAAAAGAAAAAAAAATTGTGTGCAAGGGGAATTAGCGTGGGTGGTGCAGAAAAATGAAAAAACAAAAATTTGAAATTGCTAAAAGAAAAATTCAGATAAAAAAATATTTTTTTTTGCGGGGGGGGGGGGGGGGTGGAAAATTAAGGGGTAGTAGAGTTGGAGGTAACGGAAAAAGTAAAATTTTAAAAAAAATCCTTTTTTTGATAGGGGATGGAATGAGTTGGTGAGGGTGGGGAAGGTTGAGAAAGAGACTTGGAAAATATTTTCCCTTCTCTTGATAGGAAAATATTTTCCTCCAATTGAAGGAATCCAATTGGAGAAAAATAAATTAATAGAAAAATATTTTTCAAAACATTTAAGCCAACCAAACATGAAAAAATTGAAAAATATTTTCATTCTAACCAAAAACAACCTAAATTATAAGTTTTTCTTGTCTGATTGAGTTGCTTAAATAATTTATTTTATGATATCATTAGTTTAGTTATACAAATTCATGATGTTAGAATCCTACTATATTTGAATAATCCTATCAATTTTTCTCCAATTCCAATAGTATTTTTAACTTTTAAATTTTTTTTTCTCTTGGAAAAATCGCTCGAATTTGTCCAGTAACTTTATTCCTCTGTTATAGTCTAATTTTACCCTTTTCAATAAAATAAACATTTGACTGTACACTTCACCCTTAATAAAGCTCCAACATGACGATAATTTTAGATTTTAGTAAACTTAAAGGGTTGAATTTGGATTTTTTCCTTGAAGTATATTTGAACAAATAAAATCCACCCATTTAATTTTATGATGAATAAATTTTTTTTTATTGTAAAATAATTTTAAAACTCCAACTTAAATTAGAAGGTAATTTGGGAGCTCTGCAGACGCATGTTAGCAAGGCTAGCTAACCTGCGCTTCTGCCATGGCTAGACACAGGAAGAAGCAACAATCGATAAAGGAGGATAAGGAAGATGACAGTAAGAAGGAAATACTCATGCTCAACTAGCCTACTCGCTGGTTAACAGGTATGGGCTTTGCACCCACAGTGTTTCATAACCCAGCTAAAGACGAAGGAAGAAATGGTACGATAGTGACGCCGGACACAGGAATTCAACAGAGGCTAATTCAGGTAACTTTTGGAAGTTTTTTACCGAAGAAATTTCAGCCAATTAGGGAAGAAATTGAAGAATGTGAAGAGCAAACACAAGTGAAGGAAACCATGGAGCAACCACTAGTCCACAGGCGACTGCAATTCTCAGCACAAGCAAATTCAGCTCAGATCCAGCAAGATGTAGCAGATCTAGGGGGAGAAGAAAGGAAAAAGGCTTCCATGCAGAAGAATGGGAGCTCTCAAAAAGGTAACACACTGAGTTACATTCCACCTGCAATGAGAGATGGAACCTTTGTAATGCAAATTGATGATGTGGATACAAAGGAACTGGAGGATTATTGGAGCAATGCTCTGATTGTGTTTGTGCTGGGGGAGGATCCGGACGAGAAAACAATGGAAAATTATGTCACTAACATGTGGAATTTTATTGAAAAGCCTCAAATAATGTACCATGAGGAAGGGTACTATATTTTCAGATTTGAGAATGCTGAGGATAGGGACCTTGTATTACAAGCAGGTCCTTACGCATTTCACAATAAGTTACTTGTGTTGCAACAATGGAGAATGGACTTCAAGTTTGATCCGTGGAGCATAAGTGTGATTCCCTTGTGGATCACATTCCCAGGCTTACCTCTGGGTTTTTGATCTACTGAAGCATTAAGCAAGTTAGCTAGTGTGGTTGGAAAATCTTTGTATACTGATAAGTTTACAGCAGAATTAGGAAAGGTGTCCTATGCTAGAGTGATGGTTGAGACTGATATATCTAAGCCATTACCAGATAGGTTTGAGCTTCAACCAAAGAAGGGGATCATAGTCCAACAAATAGACTATGAATGGAAACCAAAATATTGTGGTAATTGCATTAGATTTGGGCACAATTCTGATGAGTGATGGCATAAGGAAATGCAAGATAAACCAAGGGAAGACAGATATCAACCAAAAGAAACAGAAAAGAAGAAACAGCTGCACAGGAAATCATGAAATGGATTCCAAAAGCAAAAAGTAAGGATGAGGCAGCTCAACATGAAAAGAAGGCAGGGGATACAAAAACACCAGATGAAAATGACATTGATAAACCTGTGGACAATAGGAAACTGAAAGGTAAAAATGTATAGCAAAATGTAGCTGGTATCTTGAACTCAAACTACAGATTCTCAATATTACAGATGGAAGATGATCCTGGGGACGCTTGCCCATCCAGCTTCATCCCCAAATGAATCTATGCACCTGGAACATTAGGGGCTTGAATAAGGCCCAAAAGCAGAAAGAGTTAAAAATCTTTCTGAGGAAAAAAAAGGTGGATTTTATGAGTTGTTTAGAAACAAGAGTAAAGGAAAGGAAGGCTAGAAGGATACTAAATAAAGTCTATTGTGATTGGAGAAACTACTGCAATTATAATGAATATTCCAATGGGAGAATTTGGATAATGTGTAAACCAAACATTAAGGTGAAAATATTGGTGACTGATGAACAATTTATTCACTGTGAAGTTTAGAAAAGAGGTACCACGTTCAAGAATCTAATTACAGTGGTATATGCAAACAATGAGGCAAATAATAGACAACAATTATGGGATAGGCTGGTGCATATAGGAGCATCTATTCAGGAGAGCTGGCTGCTTAGTGGGGATTTCAATAATGTCCTTTACACAGATGATAGGATTGGATCACCAGTCACTCAGAGTGAGATTAAAGGTTTCCAGGAAGCAATAAACTCACTTCAACTTACTCAGTTGAAGAGCTTGGGATGGTATTATTCTTGGTGCAACAAACAACAACCTGGAAGAAGAGTATATAGCAGGATAGACTGGGCACTTGAAAATGTGGAATGGATGCAGAATTATAGCCACATTGAAGCTGATTTTCTAAATCCTGAGGTATCAGATCATTCCCCTATTCTAATGCAATGCAAAGCTATGGATCAGAGAAGGAACTTTCACCTAAACCTTTTAAACTGTTCAATTCTGTGATGGAGCATGCAGACTTTGCTGGTATAGTGGAAAAGGTTTGGAAACAAGAGGTGAATGGTGGAAATGGTGGTAATATGCATAGGGTATGGAATAAACTCAAAGCTTTGAAATGGGAATTGAAGGAGTTGAGCACTTATATGGCATCCAATAGAATTCATCTCAATAAAGCTAGACAGAAAGTTGAAGCCATTTAGATTGAACTGAGAAGCAACAATATGGATCAGGAGCTGATAGATCAAGAAAAGGTGACTTTAATAGAAGTTGAGAAATGGAGAAACATAGAGGAACATATTCTTCATCATAAATCCAGGGCACAGTGGATCTCTTGTGGAGATTCAAATTCCAAGTATTTCCATGCACAACTGAAGATGAGGACAAACATGAATACTATCAACTCTATCGACACTGATCTAGGGGATAGATTGCTTGATCCGAAACTAGTGGAGGAAGAGTTTATAAAGTCTTTCAGCAAGATTTTGGGGGAAAGTAACTCCATATGTCAATGTCCAAATACTGAAATCGTTCAAAAGGGACCTTGTCTAGCATGCAACAGAAACAATCACTAATCAGCCCAGTCAAAAGGGAGGAAGTTCATCAAGGCAATCAAAAATATGCCCCATGATAGGGCACCGGGAGTAGATGAGTTCCCAATTGAGTTTTTCACAAGGCATTGGAAAGCAGTTGGTGCTGACATATTTGAGGCTGTGAATGAATTTTTTGAGACTGGCAAGCTGCACAAAGGAGTGAGTAGTACAGCTGTAACATTGATACCAAAAGTGCAAAATCCTAGTCAAATTAAGGATTATAGGCCCATAACTTGCTGCACAACTCTATATGAAATAATCACAAAAGTCCTCACAGCAAGGATCAAAACAGTCATTGGTGATTTGATAGGAGGTTCACAGTCAGCTTTCATTGAAGGTAGGAGCATAATAGATAACATCGTATTTACCCATGAGCTATTCAAAGGGTATAATAAGAAAGGAAGTTCCCCAAGATGTGTGTTAAAAGTTCACCAGAGGAAGGCCTATGACACAGTAGAGTGGTGTTTTATAGAAAGACTACTGCTGGACATGGGATTTCTTTACAAATTCACAAGCTGGATAATTGAATGCATATCATCTGTTACATATTCCATAAGTTTAAATGGTGTTCTTGCAACACCATTTAAAGGAAAAAGAGGCATAAGGCAAGGGGACCCAATGTCCCCATACCTCTTTGTCATATCTATGGAATATTTACACAGGGAATTTATGCAGATGATGAAAAGGAATGACTTCAAGTTTCATCCTAGATGCAAGAAGTTGGGGGTGATTCATATTTGCTTTGCTGATGACCTGCTAATATTCTGTAAAACTGATATTCAGTCTGTTAGACTATTAAAACAGACTCTCTAGAAGTTTGCTGCAACATCAGGTCTTCAGGCAAATGCAGAAACGAGTGCAGTCTACATAGCTGGGGTTCCCAATTGGCTCAAGGAGGCAATCATGCAAGAGTTGGGATTCCCTGAAGGTACCCTTACTTTCAAATATCTTGGTGTACCTTTGGATTCCAAAAAGCTATCTATTACACAATGATGGCCACTAATGGAGAAGGTAACTCAGAAAATAAACTGTTGGACATCAAGACTACTATCATATGCAGGTAGACTTCAACTGATAAAGTCTATATTATTTTGAGTGCAATCTTATTGGTCTCAGATTTTCTTGCTGCCTAAGAAGGTAATGAAGATGATTGAGGCAATATGCAAATCATTCTTGTGGACTGGTACAACTACAGTGTCAAAGAAAGCATTAGTTTCTTGGGAAACAATATGTTTGCCATATAGTGCTGGGGGTCTTAATATAATGAGTTTGCTATATTGGAACAAAGCTGCTGTTGCAAAGCACTTATGGGAAGTGACAATGAAGAAAGACAGCTTATGGATCAAATGTTTACACACTTATTACATAAAGAACAAGGCTATTGAAGATATGCCTACTCCTAGGAATGCTGCATGGGTTGTGAGAAAAATTTTTGAGACAAGAAAACTGATAACAGATCTTCAGGGTATCCAAGGTAGTATGGAGTGCAGATTAAAATAACTACAGAGGGGAGATCTATTCAGTATCAAAAAGCTGTATAGACTGCAATTTCCCTAACTCCAGAAAGTCCATTGGAAAAGCATCATATTGTAGGCACCGCTGCATCCAAGATTCAAATTCATCCTATGGCTTGCATTGCATAGAAGACTGGCAACAGTGGAGAGATTAATGAAGTTTGGTATACAGGCTCCACAGCAGTGTGTTTTTTGCGGGCAAGCAGATGAATCATTTGATCACCTGTTTTTTGCTTGCCCGACATCATGGGAACTATGGAATATATTGTTAAGTTGGATGGGATACCAGAGAACCACTTGTGATTGGAATAGGAAGGTTGAATGGGTTAGCAAGAATGCAAAAAGGAGAAATGGTCAAGCTTCAATAACCACCTGTGTATTTGGGGTGCTAGTATATGTTATGGAAAGAAAGGAACAAGCTTAGGTTCCAAAGAGGTTGAATGAATATCAGCAACATATGCAAGGAAATAGTAGTCCACGTACACATAAAGGGGTCCTCAATTCATAACTGAAGGATGCTTTGCAAAGGACAAATAGCTACCCTTAGGATATGGAGTCGATTTCAATTTTGTTCCATGAGTTTTGTATAGAATTGTTGTATATGCATAGTCTAAGTAGAGACTCATTTAGGATACAAAATAAGAGGTCGAGTAGTTGATCAGCAGCTATTGTTTTATAATTGACAATTTTTTGATGAAATGGAAAAAAAACTGTTTATCCAAAAAAAAAGTATGAATAAACTCAAAATATAACGACAAAGAAAATTCGATGGAAAGCAAAATTACAATTATATATCAAATAGTATAGACAAATTTGAATCATTTTATTATTATTTTTGCATGTCACTATTTATTTACGAAATAATTTTTTGAACCACCAAAAGATGTATCCCTTATTTAGTTCCATATGATTAACTTATCTACTAAATAAAAGAAATTACATTTATTATTTGTAAGAAGAGTTAATTTAAATATTCAGTCACCAATCGCTTAAACTAAAAATATTCAACAAATATAATGTATGTATATACGGATTATAAAAAATAAACAGTGACTTCGACCATTTATAGACAGATCTCCTTTTTAAGAAATCCATCAGCCAACAACAGCCTTCAATATAAGAACTGGAACCCAATAAGATTCTCTTTTTAAAAAAATAAAAAAAATAAAAAATAATCTGCAGAATGTTTGTTGTGTTGTCTAACATTCTCACTACATTACAAATGATAAAAAGAAAATAGAATTTATTATTACGCACTCGAGCATTCTATTTCTCGTTCAATGAACTGAAATAATAAATTCCGGCTAAGATTTATTTATTATTCTCTTGCTCAATTGATGGTAGGGACCTACCCTACCGCTAAGGTATAAGGCGACAACTTCTTAACCTAGTGATTAAAATTACTACTTATAGATTGTATATTCTTCTCATTTTTCATTTTTTATATGAATATATATGTATATATATATTTTTTTATATTGCATACCAACCGGATAAATACAAGATAGTCCGCCCATTTCTTTTGCATTATATTTACTAAAATAATCAGAATTAGCGACGTATAAATTTTATAATTAAATATTAAAATTCATTGCTAATTTTACTTAGCAATAAATTAATCTATATCAGAAAGTTCTGTTAGTTACGACAACGATAGACTAAGTGTTTGATGAATTATATAGCTTCATGTATATGAAAATTTTCTAGATGTTATTGTCTGAATATTTGACATAGAGCTTATGATATTTTAAAAAATTAATGGACACACCCTTTGAAACTTCTATATGCAATACTCTTGTTATTGAAATTAAATCGATTATAACAAGTTAGTGTTATTTTTTCGGATTACTTTAATCGGTATCATAAGAAAAAAAAAAGTATTTTATTGTAGGTTAACTTAACTTATGATATACGAACTTTATGCATTATCAGGAAACAGAACTCAAAATCATAAATATACTACACGAACAATATTCAGAAGACTCATTAATTTTTCATAAATAAAATATTTTTCAATATGAATATTGGTTGGAACCTTCAAACTATATCAGACCTATTAATTCTACAAAGAGGGGCGGAGCTAGAGTGTCGGAATTATGTCCAGCAGAACACAATAACTTTGATTCGAATGTTATATTTGTTTTAAAAAATTATAAATTATTAATTTAGAACCTATTAATTTAAACAATTAGAATCTTAAACACATAAACTTAAAATTTTGACTCCACCTCTATCTAAAAAAACCAAAATTTTTATTTTGTAAGAGTAACCCGTTGTTCCGAAAGGATCAAAACGACCAATTATTAATGAGACCCCTAGTAAAAGTGTAAGTATTTTCCATCAACATCAGTCATTAGAGTAGAGATAGTCAACGTCTCACAATTAATCTTCAGTTCAGTTCCTTTAAAGAATTTTAGGACCATATTTAAATGAATTTACGTACATGCATATTGCCCATATTGTTATACTAATATTTGGACCACGTTATCATATAATTATGGATCATTTTTCCAATGCTTATCCTTTACTTTAAAAGAAAGAAAGAGGGGCCTAGGAGAGGGAAGTTTGAATGTTAATTCGACTGAGTTTGAACAATTTAATTGTATTTATAAGTTATAATTATTACGATTGAGACAATGCAAGGATGTCATTGAAAGCTATTTCTTCTGTTCCCGTGTTATATGTGATATTTAATTGAATACGAAATTGATCAATGTTTTTTTCAAAATAAGACATAGAATTTGGTTGCCGAAAGCAAATCTAGAATTTATGTTAGTGAATTCAAAATGAGTGTAATTTTATTATAAGTATGTATTTTATTTAGAATTCAAAATGAGTGTAATTTATTTAGAATTTGGCTGCCGAAAGCTATCATTTATTATATTATTTTTTATAGTTATATTTTCAAAAAATTTAGTGTATATTCAATGTATTTAAGCTACCGTATTCATGCATAGAGTAGCAAAATTCAGTGTGAAACATGAGTTTACAACTAGATAATTATTGTATTCGACTGTATTCACGATATGTATTTGTGAATACATTAACATAAATAGTGCAATTCATGAGCTATTCAATTGTTTTTAAATGGAAAGTGAGTCAATTAGCATAATAGACTCCTAATATAACTCAACTAACTCAATTACATCACCCTTAACCTATATTTGACGCGAGTATGCTGAAGAATTTTTCTCGGACGATAAATAGAACAAAAAAGAGCATCACCGAGTTTCTAATATTTCCCTTTTCTGTTGATATCGTTCGTGAGTGTCTCTATTTTCAACCAATAAAATTCGAGATTCATCTATAGTGCAAAAAAATATATGAACACATACTGCAGATACATTTGAATACATATATACATCTGAATACATAAATTATATTAATTAAAAAATAAATATATTCATGGAATACAACGAGATAGTGAATACAATGAGATACATGAAATACAGAGATACATTGAAATATAATGAAAAAATAATAATAAATACAATAAAATACATGAATATACAACGAGATAGTGAAATATATTAACATAATCTTCAAGTTGCTCAGCCTCAAACTCCATCGTCTTTGCTCATGAATGACCCTAATGTCGTCTCGTCGAGAGGGACACGATTCTGACTCGAAACACCACTTTTCCCATTTCGATCATGAACTCAGTCCCATTTCAATATGTATTTGGGAGCAGCAGTTGCCATGAAGTACAAACACTACAAAAAACAATGTAATCTTCCATTACTTTAACACACTTTGCAATCGTAGTAATGAGTTCGTGCAGCAATTCTGCCATGTTCGCCATAACTGAAGTGGATGAAAGAAGAAGGAAGATGTAAGACGAATTCTAGGGCAAAAATAGCAACACGAGGATTATAATGCTTTTAGGGCTGTAAGGATTACAAGACAAAACAATTCGAGGGATTTATTTAGGAGCTAAAATGTATCAACTTTAACACTTACCACAACTCTGGAGCAAAAAGATTTGAAAATTTTGTAAGACAATGGATATGAATAAGTGGAGAATCGTGGTTGTATTCATAGAGAAGGACTGGAGTTGAGAGAGAGGGTGGATAAAAATCTGAAAGAATGAGAGGAAAAAATAATACAAAGGTATTTTATGGCTGAAGGGCAGGAGGTGACCATAAATAGATATTTGCTATAAATGTCAAAAGGTAGCTGTGGAATATAATTTTTTTAAATGATATTTATTTAAAATAAATAGGGTATCAATCTTTTCTATAGTAGTTAAAAATTCCTTTAAAATACCTTGCCAGACTCGTTATTTACTTTTTCTAATCAATATACATAAATTATACATTATCATGAAATTTTTGTATATTATATATTCACCAACTATTTTTAATTTAAAAAAATTAGGCGGACGGTTATTTGGATTAATTCTTTGGTATTATCACTTTTTACCCGCGTTAGAAACTATTTACATCTGATAGCCAAAAAAATATTTAATTTGCCTAATTTTTGTATATCACATACAGAATGTATATATATACAAAAATATATAAATTTTTATATTTTTTCGCCTATTATTTTTTACGGTGGCTATATAATGTCATTTTTTATTAATTTCTTCATTATAAACTAAACGTAAAAATAACTCGAACTAGCTATTTTTTGGACTGGTCATTAAAAAATAGTCTGCATTTGCAAAGTCATTGAAAAATAGTTACTATTTTGCTGCAACATGAAATGTTCAAGCATTATATACTGGAGATTGGTCCACATGTGTATGAACTTCCAACATATTATGCTGGAACTCCAACACACAGAAACTTTCAACATAATATACTGGATACTGGAGCAACTCTATTTGAACTTCCAACATATTATGCTGGACCAGTATATTATACTGGAACTCTAATATATTATGCTGGAATATTTTTTGGATTTTGAATAGTATTTTTTTTCAAATTTATCTTTACATGAAAGGTGGCTAAATTTCAATTACTTTTAAAACTGTGACTATTTTTCAATTACTATTTGTAAATGAGATTTTTTCGTTCATATACCATATATGAAACTTTATTACCAAATATATACATTGTATCTAAATTACCCGCCTAGTCCATATTTTTCCTACAATTTCTGTACCATTCGTTTATTAGAAATTAATAGGGTAAAATCTTCCTTGATGAAGCTACAGTGTGTTTCAACTCAAAGCTATGAATCACGATTGAACTTCAAACATCTATAAACCTACGCAAACTTCACGTTACAACATGGTAGGAACTTTTAATTTGGCTAGAGAGAAGACGATGCTACAGCAAGTCTTAAAAAAGGATTTTAAGATATGTTGCAAATGATTGTAGATTTTAGGATAAAATAAAAGGAGATTATTAACAATGAGAAGGGTGTTCTTTTGGACCAATTTTGAGATACTACCTTTCCGGATGCAAGAATTATGGCCGATTCAGATATTTTCCACCATTGACAATCATTAAAAAACTTGAAAGAATTTAAATTTGGGTTTTCAAAAATCATTATTTGTTTGGATTAAGTGTTGTTGAAAATAATCGAAAAAATAATTTGGAGTTTATATCTCAATTTTGAGGGGTTTTGGTGAAGATTAGACTTGGTTTTGACTAAACTTCAGATTGAAACTCGAAGATGAAGAAAAAGAAGAAGGCATATTGCAGAAATTGTAGATAAATTGTAGATTATTTATATTCTGATTGTAGATGCTTTACTTTCTGTTTTCACAAATAAAAAACAGCTAAAAACTTTTACAAATCTTCTAGAAAAATGCAATTATGTCAAAAATATCAATTATGCTACAATTGAATGGGAATTGGGATATAAAAATTTAATGTACCCAGTTTGTAGATATTTTGTAAATTATTTGTATTCTAATTGTAGATGCTTTTTTTTCTGTTTTCACAAATTAAAAATGACTAAAACTTCTACAAATCTTCTGCAAAAAACGCAATTATATCGAAAATCTCAACTAAACTACAATCGAATGGGAATTGAAATACTAAAATTCAATATACCCAGTTTGTAGATATTTTGTAGATTATTTGTATTCTGATTGTAGATGCATTCTGTTGTTACAAATCTTAAATGACTAAATCTTCTACAAAATCTTCTGCGAATAGCAAAATTATGTCGAAAATACCAATTAATCTACAATTGAATGAGAATTTGGATATTAAAATTCAATGTACCCAGTTTGTAGATATTTTGTAGATAAAATAGTAGATTATTTGTATTTTGATTATAGATGCTTTGTTTTCTGTTTTCACAAATAAAAAACGACTAAAACGTATACAAATCTTCTGCAAAAAATGCAATTATGTCAAAAATACCAATGAAGCTATAATTGAATGAGAAAATGTACCAATATCAAAGATACCAATTATGCTTCAAGCTACAATCGAACCTCAATCCCATACACTAGCAGGTTAAATTAATCAGTGATATACATTGGTATACATGGTGATATATATGTTACTGCCATGAAACCGTCTGAACTTATATGATTTAATATTTTATTAAATGTGTGCCATTTTTAGGGCGAATCTGAACTTCATAAAGGGACAAACATAAAATTGGAGAATTAAATTAGGCGTTGGAAACTCAAATTCTCCAAATCTGTAGTTTGTTTGGTAGGATTTAGCTATTCATTGCTTATGTTTTAGGATATAGCTATTACTTAGCCTAACCTTTGATTAATTCTTGTCAGTAGTTGTGAGAAGTTGTTAGAACACTTTCGATGTCCAATCAACTATCCTAGTCAGCAGATACGTCATGGATCCTCAAGGAACTGGAAACGTGAGGCACACCACGAGAATTTACAAAATACCAAAAGCTTTAACTTATTTTGTTTGGCAAGATTAATTGTACCCTCAAAATATACTATGGTATAAAATTGATAATTTGATATATTAAATATAATTAAATTAGACCTTAAACATTAAGGATAATAAAATTTCCTATGTGACATAGAAATAAAAAAATTCCTTTGTAAATTTTGCTATTTTTTAATTTCATCCAAAAACAAATGTCAGAGTAGGCCCATTGGCCCACAAGTCTGTTGATCTGCAAAACTGGGCCAAACACCTAATTACTGGACTATTCTTTCTTGCTTTTACACTGGATTAGCAATTATATAGGCCCGGCCCATATGATTGCCCTAAGAGAAATTTATTTTTTCCAAATTTTTTACCCAAAAAAAAAAAAGAGTTTCAATTTTGGTGTCGAAGAAAATGGTGTACTATTTATGAATTTATACCTGCTACGCTCAACTTGTTGGGTAGATAAGTTTCTATTGGTACTAGGTAATTTCTTGTTTGCTCTCAAAATCTCTAATTTGAAGATTCGAACTAGTATTTCTTTCTTTTTGATCTGAAAATTTGTGTCATATTGCTTAAATTGTTTTGATTAATTTCATTGTGATTCCAATTTGTATCCCATTTATAGATGTGATTAGCCTCTCCAAGTTCATTTTTTTTCTCACTTGAACTGTTCGTCAGTTGTACTTCTGCTCCTAGTTTACAGGGAATTAATCAAATTGGGATTAGGAAAAAGTTTAGTTACCAGTAGGATGAGCTGTAAAATTTTGGAGTTTTTATTTGTTTATTCGGAAGGAGAGCCATGGCTTAGTTGTAAAGTTATTATAATGTGACCAAGAGATCACATGTTCGAGCCGTGGAAACAGCCCCTTACAGAAATGTTGGATAAGACTCCTTGAATAGGCTGTTGTGGTCCGGACCTTCCGGACCTGCACATAGCAAGAACTTAGTGCACCGGGCTGCTCCATGTATTTATTCGTGTTTGAGCTAAGAAGATGTACACTAAATATATGGTAAACTTTTGTACTATGCTTGAATATATTCAAAGAGTGTGAGAGTAGACCATTGCAATAAGAATAGGCTGGAAAAAGGTTTTTAAGCAGTGAAAGTGCAATCTTTTATGGTGATTTCCTATTTCCTATGATCCTATCAAGTTAGTGATTAGATTAGTATGTAAGTTGTATCTACGGAGAGAATAAAGAATTTTTATGCGCTCAACTTGAGCATAGTCCGAGCAGTTTCAGCAGATCACTTACATCTTTTCTACCACTGCATAGCTGGATTTGACACAATTAAACTCAGATTATAAGTTCAGTTAAAACTTTTACCACTAACTTAGAGAGAGATGAAACACATTTTAATCTTAGTTGAAAATTATTTCCACTCCTGAGCCGAGGGTCTATTGGAAACAACCTCTCTATCTCCACAAGGTAGGGGTAAGGTCTGCGTATATACTACCCTACCTAGACCGCAGTATGTGGGATTTATTCTGGGTATGTTGTTGTTGTTGAAAATTATTTCCACATAGTCACAGCAGAGCATCTAGATATTGGCTAAGATCAAGGGCTGAGCTCCCTAATTAATGTTTTCGCAACAAAATCATAATGCAGATTGCAGACAAGCGGCATAGTCAAAGGCTTATTACTTCTCTTTCTTCTTACTTCGCTTGGTTTCCTCAATCCTATATGCTTTTGGTTATTTCTGTATGGTTTATTTGGAAAACAGAAGGAAGACATTAACGCTCCTATAGTTGATCATAATTTGTGATTGCTTTATCCCACTGATTTGCAATTAGCCGCCATGGATTTAGTGTACAAACTGCTAATAGATGCTTCAACTTGGATACACGACACCTTAAATCAGAAGTGTATTGGCTATCTTCAGCGACTCATTCATGTGTGAACTGCATTTAGCAACAGAAATTTCACCCATACTTATACATTTGGTATTTCTCTAGCACAACATAAAGAATCATGAAAGTAATACCTTTCTACAATGGTTCTCTCTATTAGACATGGGTTCACTAAAGCTATCTGAATAATCAGATGTACCATTAATTCCTTTCAAGCTTCACAAAATACATATATGAGAGAGAGAAAAGGAAGACATGTTCTCGTTCAATATTGTGGCGTAGTTGATACATTGATTTGATATATCCTGTCTGGTTAAAAAGAAGTGTTCGAGGGGAAGGAGGGAAGACTTTGAATTGATAGGAATGAGTTTCTGATACTTCAATGATTAGTATAGTTTTTTGTAAAAATACCTTGGTTGAGCCTACTTGTTTTTGATCAATTCTAAAGACGAGGTACAAATGAGCTCACTATGGATCTTGGATTGTCATCGCTTTTGATGAATATCTTCTATTTTGCTCAACTTAAGTAAAATATGCTGGTTAAACACAATCTATGTGTTGCATCAATCCTGTTTGACAATATTCGGGAAGGATTAAGGTCTGCATACATTCTACCCTCCCCAGGCCCCACTAATGGGATTACACTGGGTTGTTGTTGTTGCTTAGCTGGCTTAAACTAATAGGAAAGCCCGCCCATGGTGGTTCCGATTGGATTTTCTGTCGTCTACAACTGCCATGTCTCATAAGCTTTATTTTGATCCGAAATCATTAACTGCAAAGAATTATATGCATGTCTATTTAGTTTAATGCTATAACTTTTGCATGTTAAGATTCTTATAATTCTTGAAGTTTATAGCTTTTGTTGCTGAGATTTTGTATCCTTATAATAAAAGGCAGTATAATGCAATATCAGTTCTTAAATCATGAATACTTCTTATGTTTTTTGATCTATTTGCATATCAGGAAGTTCTTTGTTGGATATCCTCAAGGTCGTTTTCTGGAACTTGTAGTTTCAGCAGACATTTCTACTCGAAATGACTGTCAGAGCACATCATTCCATTCTTTCTGTTGATGATCTGGGAAGGGTCTCAATTATTTCATTAGGATCTTAATAATATTTACTACACAATACGGGGACTCGATCATTTCATTCTGATCATACTGAAAATGTGTTTTTCTCATACATTTCATTTACACAAAATAGCTATATTTTCAAATTTCATGATAAAAAAGTGAGCCCGTTATATGGTTTGCAGGTAATTATATATATGTACTAACACTTTTGGTAAATATCCATTTTCAGTTTTCACATGCTAATTCCTTCTGGAGTTTCTATATATCAGCTTTAATTGAAGCAACACGTGCCAAGTTTACATATAAGGAGATCCTAATTTTTGACTGCAAGTGCGATAGTTCCTTAGTTTTGTCATTTGCAGATTATGAATTAAGTAATATATGTTGTCTGCTGCAGAGTCAGTGCAGATATTGACAATTCTGAAGAATGGATTCTGAGCTTGTACGACATACGGGCGGATGTCACTGTAAAAAAATAAGATGGCGAGTCTCTGCACCATCTAGCGTTGTTGCCTGGGATTGTAATTGCTCTGACTGTTCCATGAGAAGAAACACACACTTCATAGTTCCCTCAGAGCGATTTGAACTTCTCGGAGACTCCAAGGAGTTCATTACAACGTATACATTTGGAACTCACACAGCTAAGCACACCTTCTGCAAAATTTGTGGCATAACTTCTTTCTACATTCCACGATCGAATCCAGATGGTATAGCCGTTACATTAAGGTGTATTGATCCTGGTACGCTAACTCATGTTCAGATCAAATGTTTCGATGGACAAAATTGGGAAGGCTCGTACAAGGAAACTGCATTGCATCTTGCTCAAAGGCAATAGATAAAGATTCAAAGTGATAGCAACTTTTGGTGTGAAAGTAGAAGCTTACTGCCATGTGACGAGGAGGTCACGGTAAGGTTGCGTACAATAGATCCTTATGGTCCAGCCCTTTTTACGAGACCCCGTGCATAGCGGGAGCTTAGTGCATCGAGGTAAAAGTAGAAGCTTAAAGTATCACCTGATGGAGCTTCCCAAGATACAGTCTTTCTTCTTTCCGCCAATATTTGACATTCAATTCTTGAATTGAGGCGCCTGACCTTGCAAGATATTCATTTTTTCCATTTAGTTATGATTACTCTTTTAGAAGCAATAAGTTTTTTAAATTATTCTGACCAACACAATATCCTATGTATTATTAATTAATGATGTCTTAAGGCTTTAATAGAACTTGCACTGAAGAATCATAATAAGTTATCCATCACTTTTATGTCTTGGTCACTTGGACTTCCTTTTGATTCTCTTAAATTTTATTTGTTCTTAAAATGGCATAGTTTTCCTTTGGGTTGAGTTTTCGGGTTAAACAACTGTCACGACCCCAAACCGGTCCGATCGTGATAATGCCTCTCGTGACGAGGCCAACCGGCACAACACTCACATTAACCTTTTAATCCCTAAGAGTCATTTTTGAAACTTTAATTAATCAATATTTCATAATATAAGTCTGAATAAAATGCAGAAATAACATACGAGCCAGACATCAGGGTGTCACTAGTCACGAGTGTCTATCAAGGTCTGAATAGAACAAGAAGTCTAAAATAATTTACTAAATACAATAATAGCAATGTGAGGAAAGAAGCAGTGCTGCGAACGTTATGCAGCCACCTGCTGACTCTGATGACTCCGCGTCTAAGCAAATCAACATCTGCTACCGAGTTCCAATATACCTGCGTCTGCACACGAGGTGCAGGGAGTAATGCGAGTACTCAAACCCAGTAAGTAATAAGAGTAAATAAATACTGAACATTAAGGCATGTAAGCGATGACCAAAAACCAGCCATCAAAAAATTGCTCTATGCATTCGCGACACAAGCCTTGCAAACGCGATACATACTTGATACAGAACTACGCGAACACGGCCTAATTCTTTTGAACGCGATGAATATCTTGCCTCGAACCCAACTGATCTTTTTCCTTCTATGCGAACGTGGCATGGACCTTGCGAACGAGATGCACTAGAAAATAACCTTCCGCGAACGCATACCCTTAACCGTGAACGCGAAGGGTAAAACAACTGCCTTCCAATTTTCTTCTACGCGATCGCAAG
This sequence comes from Nicotiana benthamiana, assembly GCA_034376525.1. Taxonomy (NCBI): domain Eukaryota; kingdom Viridiplantae; phylum Streptophyta; class Magnoliopsida; order Solanales; family Solanaceae; genus Nicotiana; species Nicotiana benthamiana. Next base: position 9,457,748 of record CM067340.1, on the reverse strand, counting down.
GAACCCATGCGATCGGAAGGCTTAAGATCTGCTGCACTGCTGCTCATTTTTCTAAAACTTCCAAAGTCTCAAAACTTCGCGTTAGCCATCCGAAATCACCCCGAGGACCCCGGTACCTCAAGCAAAAGTCCCAACACACCTTAAAATATCATTCAAACTTGTTCCAATCATTAAAATACCTCAAACAAAACCAAAAACCATCAAATTACATCAAATTCAAGCCTAAGTTTTTCAAAAACTTTCGAAATATGTTTTTGATAAAGAACCCAACCAAATCACCTTCGAATGACCCGAAATTTTAAACACACATCCCAAATCACATAACAAAGCTTCAGCAACTCTCGGAATTCCGTTCCGACCTTCGGATCAAAATCTCACCTATAAACCAGAAATTGCACAAATACTAACTTCGCCAATTCTAGCCTAATTCTATACCAGACCTCCAAAATAAATTTCGATCGCGCTCCCAAGTCATAAATCACCCAATGAAGCTAACCAAATCAATAAAAGTTTCGATCCGAGCTCATATTAAAATAAGTCAACCCTGATCAAACCTTTCAAATTCAAAGCTTTTAGCTGAGATTGTTCTTTCAAATTCATTCCAAATTTTCCTAAAACGATCTACATCAGTCATAATACATTACATGGGGCAAGTCATGCCTGAAAACTGGTGATCAAAGTACAAAAGCTCAAAACGACCGGTCGGATCGTTATAACAACTTACCTTGGTTTGAGTATTGGGTGAAACAACAACACAGCGACCTAGTAAAATTTTACTAGTGACATATGGGAAGGGAAGTATGTATAGACCTTATCCCTATCCGAGGGAGTAGAGTGACTGTTTCTAAAAAATTCTCGGCTTAAGAAGACAAAAAGACAAAAAGAGAAAATATCAGTAGCACCCCAAAAATCATAGGAAAAGTAACAACAACATAGAAACTAGAAGATAAATGCAAACAAAAGCGATAGCCTTTATATAAACTCGACAGTATAAGAAATGAAAGAGTAGTAAGACACAAAATTGCTACTAGCTATCTCAGACAAAAACCCTACCATACTAGCTTTACAAAGGTACGAAGTAAGGAAAGACTAAACTATCTCTTAACCTAGAACCCTCATCCTCGACCTCCACAACTTCCTATCAAAGGCCATATCCTTGGAAATCTGAAGCCTCACCATGCCCTGCCTTATTACGTCTCCCCAATGCTTCTTAGGCCACCCTATACCTCTTCTTGTGCCCTTCACAGCCAGCCGCTCACACCTCCTTACCGGAGCATCTAGGCTTCTCCGTTGTACATGCCCCAACCATCTGATCCCCGCTTCCTGCATCTTGTCATCAATGGGCGCCACATCCACCTTCCCCCAATATCATCGTTCCAAATCTTATCCATCCTATTATGCCTGTTTATCCACCTCAATATCCTTATTTATATTATTTTTATCTTCTAATTAATGGCATTTTAGCCCGGTTTGAGTTTTCGGGTTAATCAAATTCATTAATTCCTGGGATTCCAATTCATACTTTTATTTGAATTTGTATAGTTTCTGCCCAAATATGTAGTGTTGTTGGGTTAATGTTATGCAAAAATTCTCATGTTTCAATTTTTTTTTTCAAATCTGAAGAAGTCAATGGAATACAACATGAAAATATTCTAGTCTTTTTAATGGTTGCTATTGCAAGTTTACATTGCGTACCTTCGTTAATATATGATGCTTGTGATATTTTATTTGAGAGACAATGCTAAGCTCTAAATTAATGTGTTTTTATATATAAGTGATTGTTGTACTTGACCAGAATGCTCCTGTTTAATAGAGGTGGGTCGATATATAACAAATAGATGACTAATGGATTTATTCAACCGATATTATTTCACTGCAAAGGACAATCGTACTTAAAAAGTGATATCGAGTGAATTTGAAGAGTATTCTTCGAATAATTCCAATTAAAACAATTTTATAATTATATCAAGTATTCAACTTGACAATAATTCCTTTTTTTATATGTTAAAAACATAATTTAGATGTGAATTTCAAAAACTTCGGTTATGGTTTATTTTAGGGTTGTTTGGTACGAAGTAAAATATTTTCCTGAAAAATAAGTAGTTTAATCATTCATTTTCCCTTGTTTTGTCGATGAGTGAAAAACTTTTTCCAAAAAATATTTTCTAATGTTTGGTTAGATAATATAAATGGACAAGAGGGGTTGCTTTGATGGTAAGCAACCCCCACTTCCAACCGAGAGGTTGTGAGTTCGAGTCTCCCCAAGAGCAAGGTGGGAAGTTCTTGGAGGGAAGGATGCCGGGGGTCTATTGGGAAACAGCCTCTCTACCCTAGGGTAGGGGTAAGGTCTGCGTACACACTACCCTCCCCAGACCCCACTAAGTGGGATTATACTGGGTTGTTGTTGTTATTGTTGTTGGTTAGATAATATAAAATATTCTTAGAAAAATAATTTTTTATGCTACTCTCATCAATCTACCTTCTCCAAAATCCTCATATGTCGTGCAATCCTTCCCATTCTCCGGCACTCTATTTTCTTCTACTTTTTTTATTTTAATATTCAAAAAAATCCAAAAAATTAATGTGCTACTTTACTTTTTCACACAAGAACAACATTGCAATTTGAACTTGATAACTAAAAAAAAATACTTTTTTTTGTTGAAGAAGAAAGTATCCTTTTCACAACATGAATTTTTTTTTACTCATTTTGTTGAATGAAAGAAAATACTTTTTCTATATTATGAAAAGAAAATAATTAATTTTCTAAAATAAAATAAACTTTTTTCAACATGAAAAGAAAGTATTTATTTTGTTCAAATAAAAGAAAATACTTTTCTATGTCATGAAAATTAAAAAAAGTAGAATTTGTTGTTGAAATGAAGAAAATATTTTTCTATATCATGCAAAACAATACTCGTTTTATTGAAATAGAAAAAATTTTTTCTACATCATGAAAAGAAAGTACTTACGTTTTTTAAAATAAAAAATACTTTTCTCCATCATTAAAAAAAATACTTTTTCTATTTCAGGAATAGAAAATGCTTAGTTTGTTAAAACTGAAAAAAACTATAATTATTTTATTGAAATAAAATCTACATCAAGAAAAAAATACTCATTTTGTTGAAATGATAGAAAATATTTTTTCTTCATCTTATTTTTCTTCATCATAAAAAGAGTATATTTGTTTTGTTGAAACAAAGAAAAATACTTTATTTACAACATTAAAAGGAAGGGGTTGGGTTGTGGGGGAGGGCGGGGGGGAAGGGTTGGGATGGTATGAGGTAGGGATGGTTTGGGAGGGACGGTTGGGATTGGTGGGAATGAGGTTAGTAGGGGTTGGCGAGGATGAAGAATACGAGTGGAGAATGTTGAAAAAGAGTTTTGAAAATATTATTCTCCAATTTAAAAAAAAGTTCCTAAGGAATGGTAAAAAGGAGAGAGAAGCTCTACCGACGCATGTTAGTCAAGGCTTGTTAATGTGCGCTTCCATCTATGGCTCGACGGAATAAGCAAAATCCGGCGACGTCCCTTCTACAACACATGAAGAACCTAATAGACTAATTACACCAGCAAACAGAGTTCCCCAGGACTTAGATCCAAGGCAATTTGGCCAATGGTTAACAGGAATGGGTAGTGCTCTAATGGTATTGCAAGGTATGCCACCGGATGGAATCGCTATCCTTGAAGGACAAGATGAAGGTACCTCAGCTGCAAGGAAACTTATATTTTCTACAGTATCAAGAGCAGGAAAACCTACGGCGGGTGAAGTTGTCAAAGGTAACAGATCTCATCAATTAGGTTTGAAGCTTGGCTATTTTCCTCCGATTATGAAAAACAGAGTGAAGACAGTTCAATTAGTCCAGAAGGAGGTTGAAGAATAATTTCAGAAACGGAATTCAACATTAATAGGCTATGTAATTGGGGGAAACCCTTCCTTTACGGATATGCTGAAATTTGTCTATGGAGTTTGGAATTTTGTCGAAACTTTGCAGGTATTTACATGATGAAGGCTATTTTATATGTCGATTTACATATAAGGAAGATAATGAGGCCTTGCTGCAAAATGGCCCATACACTCTTAACAACAAACCAATGGTTCTCAATCAATAGGAACCAGAATTCTAGGTGAGCAAGGAGCCTCTTCAGGTTATTCCTGTATAGGTGACGTTTCTTAATCTGCCTATCTAATATTGGGCGCCGGGAAACCTAGGTAGGATAGGTTGCTGCTTGGGGAAGCCTATTTGCATAGATAAACTCACAGCTAATGGTCAAAGAGTGTCCTATGCACGCATACTCATTGAGATGGATGTCTCACTTGCACTTCCAGAGGAAATACCAATTGAATTACCAGGAGAAAAATACAAATTGTAGACCATAGAATATGAATGGAGGCCCTTATATTGTCAGAGCTGCCTGAGAATAGGACACCTTAATGGTGAATGCACGAAGACAACACAAATGGATAAAGGGAAACAACAACTGAACAAGAAGAAATAGAAGATGGATTGGAGAGTGAAAGCACCTCAAGAACCTACCAAACCTGCCACAGCTGCTGCACAATAGGTGGAACCAGTTGTAACTAAGGAGTAGCAACATCAGCTGCTACACTAGATGCAATAGCACTATTGGAAGATATGGAGTATCAGGTGCAACAGGCTAAGAGCAGGAAAAGAAAAAGATAGTTATTATCCTAGAAAAGGAGGGACAAAGTCAGCTATATGAAGATAGTGAGAAGATTGAAAGGCTATTGAGGCAGAATCAATTTAGTGTTTTGAGAATTGAACCAATGGTAGTCACCCTAATAGTGACAAAGGATCATAGCCCTCCAAGTAAGTTTCCCCCATGATTTTCTGTTCATGGAACATAAGAGGGCTTAACAAGCCCTTTAAATAGAAAAAACTCAAGACCTTTCTACTTACAAACAAGGTAATACTAATAGGATGTCTTGAGACTAAAGTTAAAGCCAACAACGCTGAAAAAGTTAAGAAGAAAATAGGGAATGATTGGGAAGTAGCTACAGACTATACACAAACTCCCAATGGTAGAATATGGGTGTGTTGGAAACCTCAATAGGTGGAAGTTCAAGTATTAATATCTAGGCCACAGTTTGTCCATTGCTTAGTTAAAGATAAGGGGTCTCCATTTGCTAGTCAGATAACTTTTGTTTATGGATTGAACAACATAAATGAAAGGAAAGAACTCTGGCATGGATTGAGAATACTGAATTTTAACATAATAGATCCCTAGATTGTGTTAGGGGACCTCAATACTTCTCTCAGTAGATGACTGGCAGAATGGTGTTCCAGTTCATCCAACTGAAACCAAGGATTTTCGGTAATGCATTGAAGATATTGGCCTTCGAAAACTTAATAGGATAGGTTTTCAATTATCATAGAGTAATAAGAGAGATGCATAGATCAGAATACACAGCCTCATCGATTGGGCAATTGGGAATGCGAATTGTCGTAATAGCTATGGCCATATGGAATTAGTTTATCATAGTCTATGGTGCTCAGATCACACCCCAATCATAGTTAGCACTGGAAGAGTTAAGCAAGTACTTCCAAGACCATTCGGATTACTTAATGTTCTCCTTCAAGAAAATGCTTTCAAGGAAGTAGTCCAGGCTACATGGAAACATAATATTCCAGGGTACACTATGTATGGAATTTGTAAAAAGCTCAAGCTTATTGAGATTAACACAAAACATATCCATAAAGAAGTAACCAGCCTAGAACAAAGAGTAAAGGCCATTAGAGAAAAGATAAAGGTTGCTCAGCAGTTGGAATCAGATCTCTACAATTCCAACATGATTCAAGAGGAGAGAAGATTGATACTGGAATTAGAAAAATGGTCAAACATATATGAGGATGTACTGAGACAAAAATATAGGGCTATATGGTTAGCAAAAGGGGACCTGAACACCAGATATTTCCATGCTCAACTGAAGTCTAGGCAAACAAGGAATCATATCTCGTCAATATGCAATGATTAGGGAATAATGTTAACTGATCCTGCACAAGTTCAGCAATAATTCAATAAATTCTTTCAAGAGTTATTGGGTACTAAGGCCAGTGAATTACCATGCCTAAATAGTACCATAGCAAAGGATGTATAGTGCCTTAATAAGGAGAACCAACAAGGGATGATCTAGCCAGTGATGAAAGAAGAGATTATTCAGGCTTTGAATGATCTACCAGCTGATAAGGTCCCGGGGGGAGATAGATTTCCTGTTGAGGGTTTTAAAGCTGTTAGATATGTAAATATAGTAGAACTCTAGTTATAGTAGAACTCTACGTTATGTGTATTATATATAGGGCTCATTGTATCATGTTTAATATCAGTTATATTCTTCTCCCGTGCTTTCTCACATAGCATCAGATCTTTGGTGAGAATATTATAGCTGTGCGTCATTCCAGCTAATTCCGGGAAGAAAGACCTCGTCGCCGTGCAATTTTCCGGCGACTTAAGAGGCTGTCCGAACTAAACTACCTTTTCTGTTGGTGTTGTGCAAAATCCTAGACCACCACGAGGTTCGGGAGAGAATTCCGACCAACCCCAAAAAAAATCACCGGCAAAGCACTGCTCACGCGCCCCCACGCGCCGGCAGAACCCTCGGTGCGTGAAGCCCACGCGCCGGCGCGTGAGGGCAGTTCCGTCCACTTTTTCAGTTTGTTTCTTCAGGACGGATTGGTCGGCTATCAATTCCAACCCTACCCATACTTTTTCCGTTCGATTCCGACAACTTTCAGTTTTTTCCGGCGACTTTATTGACTTTTCCGGCAGCTACAATACTTTCCGGCCAGAATTTCTTCAGGACAGTTTGCTCCACCTTGAATTCCGAGCCTATCCATATTTTTACTTTTCAATTCCGACAACTTTGAATTTTTCCGGCAGCTACAGTGTTCCTGTTTTCCGGCAGCGCCAGTTTCAGTCCTCTGTTTCAGTTTCAGCGAGTTTTCAGTTGATAATCCAACGATGTCTTTGGAACTAGAGTCTTTCGGATCCAGAAACCAGGGTTCTGCAGTTCCGGTATTATGATTACCTCAGAACTTTTAATGGGAGGTTCAAACTACCTAGCTTAGGCTTCGTCTGTCGAGTTGTGGTGTAAAGGCCAAGGTGTTCAGGATCATCTAACCAAGGAGTCTAGTGACGGAGATGAAAAAGCCAAAGCACATTAGGAGAAGATTGATGCTCAATTATGCAGTATTTTGTGGCGATCTATTGATTCCAAGTTGATGCCCTTGTTTCGTCCATTCCAAACATGTTATTTGGTTTGGGAAAATGCTTGTACTTTATACACTAATCTATGATGTGATATCGCGGATGACAAATTTAAAGAAACAGGAATTAGATATGTCTACTTACTTGGGTCAAGTGCAGGCAGTTATGGAGGAATTTGAGACGTTGATGCCAGTTTCTGCTAGCGTTGCAAAGAAGCAAGAGCAACGACAAAAGTTGTTTCTAGTTCTTACTCTTGCTGGGCTTCCTAATGATCTTGACTCAGTACGCGATCAGATTTTGGCTAGTCCGACTGTCCCCACAGTTGATGAATTATTCTCTCGCTTACTTCGCCTTGCTGCAGCACCAAGTTACCCAGTGAGCTCATCACAGACACTTGATTCATCTATCCTCGTCTCCCAATCCGTGGACAATCGGGCTTCTCATACTATGGAGTATAGACGAGGAGGAGGTCGTTTTGGACGATCTCGACCCAAGTGTTCTTATTGTTATAAACTTGGTCACACTCGTGACGTGTGTCATTCTTTACATGGTCGACCACCAAAAAATGCTTATGTTGCTCAGACCGAGCCTACAGGTAACCAGGGATTTTCTATATCTGAAAGGGAGTATAATGAGTTCCTTAAATATCGCGCAAGTAAGCAGACATCTCCACAAGTAGCCACTGTTGCTCAGCCTGATACTTCTGTTGCTGGTAATTCTTTTGCTTGTGTTTCCCAGTCTAGTCCTCTTGAACAATGGGTTGTGGACTCAGTTGCTTCTGATCATATCTCTGGTAATAAATCCCTTTTGTCAAATATTGCGTATTCACAGTTTCTTCCCAATGTTACTTTAGCTAATGAGTCTCAAACTAAAGCAAAACGAGTTGGACAAGCAAATCCTCTACCCTCTGTCACTCTAGCTTCCGTGCTTTATGTCCCTGGCTGTCCTTTTAATCTTGCATCTGTGAGTCGTTTGACTCGTGCCCTCCATTGCGGAATATATTTTATTGATGACTCTTTTATTATGTAGGACCGCAGTACGGGACAGACGATTGGAACAGGACTTAAATCAGACGGACTCTACTGTCTTAACTCACTTACATCCTCTAAGGCCTGTCTAGTTGCAGATCCTCCAGACCTACTTCACAGTCGCTTAGGACATCCTAGCTTGTCCAAGCTTCAGAAAACAGTGCCTCGTTTGTCCAGTTTATCCACATTAGAGTGTAAGTCATGTCAGCTCGGGAAACATACCCGTGCCTCCTTTCCTCGTAGTATTGAGAGTCGTGCAGAGTCTATTTTTTCTTTAGTTCATTCAGATATATGGGGTCCTAGCAGAGTATGTTCAACCTTGGGATTTTGTCATTTTGTTAGTTTCATTGATGATCATTCAAGATGTACTTGGATTTCTTAATGAAAGATCGTTGTGAGTTGTTCTCTATATTCCGAAATTTTTGTGCTGAAATTAAAAATCAATTTGGTGTTACTATTCGCACTCTTCGCAGTGATAATGCCTTAGAATATCTATCCTCTCAATTTCAGCAGTTTATGTCTTCTCATGGAATTATTCATCAGACCTCTTGTCCTTATACACCTCAGCAAAATGGGGTTGCAGAAAGAAAAAATAGGCACATTATTGAGACTGCTCGCACCCTTCTTATCGAATCTCATGTTCCGCTGCGTTTTTGGGGCGATGCAGTTCTCACATCTTGTTATTTGGTTAATCGGATGCCTTCATCTCCCATCCAGAATCAGATTCCGCATGAGGTATTGTTTCCCTAGTCATCCTTATACCCTGTTCCCCCTCGTGTTTTTGGGAGCACTTGTTTCGTTCATAACTTAGCTCCTGGGAAAGATAAGTTAGCTCCTCGTGCTCTCAAGTGTGTCTTCCTTGGTTATTCTCGTGCTCAGAAGGGCTATCATTGTTATTCACCTGATCTTCGTAGGTACCTTATGTCAGCCGATGTCACATTTTTTGAGTCTAAACCTTTCTTTGCCTCTTCTGACAATTCTGACCATCTTGATATCTCTGAGGTTTTACCTATACCGGTCTTTAGGGAGTCTACTATATCTCCTCCTTCACCTTCCGCTACAGAAGTCTTACCCATTCGAAACATTGGACCATCTACTGTGGCTCCTCCTAGACTCCCTGCAGAAGACACTCCACTCTTGACATATCATCGTCGTCCTCGCCCTGCATCCGACCCGGCTGATTCACTTCCTACACCTGACCCTGCTCCTACTGCGGACTTGTCTCTTCCGATTGCACTTCGGAAAGGTATAAGGAACACCCTTAATCCTAATCCACATTATATCGGTTTAAGTTATCATCGTTTGTCATCACCCTATTATGCTTTTCTATCTTCTTTGTACTCTGTATTCTATCGGCATTCTGATTCACGTCTCTGTATTTATCTAGTGGTCTATGTTGACGGCATTGTTATTACCGGCAATGACCAGGATGATATTACTAAATTGAAGCAACATCTCTTTCAACACTTTCAGACTAAGGATCTCGGCACACTAAAGTATTTTCTGAGTATTGAGGTCACACAGTCTAGCTCAGGTATTGTGATCTCACAACGGAAGTATGTCTTAGATATTCTTGAGGAGACAGGAATGACAGGTTGTAAACCTGTTGACACTCCAATGGATCCGAATTCTAAACTTCTTCCAGGACAAGGGGAGCCTCTTAACGATCCTACAAGATATAGGCGGTTAGTTGGTAAACCAAATTATCTTACAGGACAAGACCTGACATTTCCTTTCCTGTGAGTGTTGTGAGCCAGTTTATGGGTTCGCCATGTGATAGTCATTGGGATGCAGTTGTTCGCATTCTTCGGTATATAAAATCAACTCCAGGTAAAGGTTTATTGTTTGAGGAGCCATGAGCAGATTGTTGGATACTCTGATGCTGATTGGGCAGGATCGCCGTCTGACAGACGTTCTACTTCTGGATATTATGTCTTAGTAGGAGGAAATTTGGTATCTTGGAAAAGCAAGAAACAGAATGTGGTTGCTCGGTCTAGTGCAGAAGCAGAATATCGAGCAATGGCTATGGCGACGTGTGAGCTAATTTGGGTCAAACAGTTGCTCAAAGAGGTGAAATTTGGTGATGTTAGTCAGATGGGACTTGTGTGTGATAATCAAGCTGCTCTTCATATTGCGTCAAATCCAGTGTTCCATGAGAGAACTAAGCACATTGAGATTGACTGTCACTTTGTAAGAGAAAAGATACTCTCGGGAGATATTGCTACAAAGTTTGTAAAGTCAAATGATCAGCTTGCAGTTCACCAAGTCCCTCACTGGTCCTCGTATTAACTACATATGTAACAAGCTCGGTACATATGATTTATATGTACCAGCTTGAGGGGGAGTGTTAGATATGTAAATATAGTAGAACTCTAGTTATAGTAAATTGGGACATAGTGGGAGAAGATGTTAGTAAGGCTATATTGCAATTCTTTGGGACTGGTAAAATTCTCAAAGAGATCAATTGCACAAATATTACTTTGGTGCCAAAAGTTCCAAACACAGGTCTGCCAGGGGTGAATAAGAGCTCGTCGAGCCGTCATTCTTTACTTTCGGGGTATAGAAAGGAAAGAGTTTACCTACCGCATAACAATTTATTCTTGTGTGTAGTGCGTGGGACCATGTCTTCCTGAAGGAATTCCTTACCAAGAAAAAGAGGGAGAGGAACCCACCTATGTCAAGAAATTTAGGCCTATCGCTTGCTGCACAACATTGTATAAGCTGATAGCCAAAGTGATCACTGCCAAACTTAAACAAGTGGTGGATAAAATTATGGGGCCATCACAATCATCTTTTATTTCAGGAAGCAACATCTTAGATAATGTTGTTATATCTCATGAATTAGTCAAAGGATATAATAGAAAAGGAATGTTCCACATGTGTCTAGCGAAAGTAGACATCTGGAAAACATATGATACTGTTGAGTGGGAATTTCTGAGAACGGTTTGGATGGAGTTTGGTATACCAGTAAATTTTGTTAATATCATCATGGAATGTGTCTCGACTATCAGTTACTCTATCATCTTCAATGGAGGCCTCACTCCTAAATTCCAAGCAAGAAAAGGACATCGATAAGGATATCCTATGTCACCACTCCTATTTGTACTAATAATGGAGCACTTGAATAGATCTCTCAAACAACTGAACTACAATCCCAATTTCAAGCATCACCCAAGATGCAGGAAAACGAAACTAATCCATATATGTTTTGCAGATGACTTAATCATGTGTTGCAGAGCAGATCAAATATCGACTTAACTGATGATTAAGGTATTTGAATATTTCTCAGCAGTGTCAAGCCTCAAAGCAAATAGGGAAAAGAGCTCTTTATATATAACATGGGTAGAACAACAATTGGAAGATCAAATACTGGCTGAAATGCACTTTTCACTTGGTGAGATTCCCTTCAAACACCTTGGTGTTCCTCTTTCATCCAAGAAAATAACTATTTAACAAAGCATGCCTCTTGTGGAGAGAAGGATTGGCAGAATTAGATGTTGGACCACCAAAGTCCTTACATATAGTGGCAGAGTGCAGTTAATCAAAAATGTCCTATGCGAGATTCAAATCTATTGGTCTCAAGTCTTTTTGATAGCAAAGAAGGCAATCCAACTGTTAACAAGCATTTGTAGAACATTCTTGTAGACTGGACAATATGCAACATCTAGAAGAGCATTACATGGCTTGGGAGAGGCTGTGTATGCCAAAATTAGCAGGGGGTTCCAAACTGCTCTGGGCTATCGCATCAAAGAAAGATACACTATGGATACAATGAATCCACAACTAAAAAGGAGGAACATCAGTGTGATGGAAACACCTAAATAAGCATGTTGGATTTTTAGAAAATTTTTTGATGCAAGAAAGTGGTATAGACCCAATGACCTAGAAACTGTGTATTATGTGACCCTGATGTTGAAAACACACACTCGCACCTGTTCTTTGAATGTGAATATGCAAGACAGCTATGGAGCTCCTTGTTGCACTGGATTGGAGAAAACAATCTAGTAGGAAGCTAGGAGGAGGAAGTTAAAAGGATAACAACCAAAAAATGTAGCAGCAAAGCTCATGAAAAGGTATTAGGATGGTTATTAGCTGCGAGTGTATATCATATTTGGGAAGAGCGCAATACCAGAAGATTCCAAGATCAAAAACGAGATCGGCGGCTTAGATCAAGGTAGATTGTTATCCAACTACATAGTAAAGGACAACATAGAAGCAGATGGAAATAGGTATATACAGTAATAGAATTGGTAGGAGAAATGTTCATAGAAACTTACAAAGATGAGGACTAGTTCTAGTGTCAGAAATAACTAATGATGTACATATTCATACTTTGTTAAATAAAATTTTTATTGTTTGACCAAAAAAAGAGTTCATAAGGAAAATATTTTAAAACATTTAAGCTGTTAAGAATAGAATTCTATTTAGAGTGAATGTCTATCTTGTAGAGAGTTTTACTTTGAGGGTAAGTCAGTTTTCCTCCTATAAATTGAGGGGTCTTACCTCATTGTAAATCACCCCAAAATTCAATAAGAATTTTCTCTCTCTTTCTCTGCAATATTGCTCTTGTTCTTTTATATTTTATAACACGTTATTAGCACGAGACTCTAATCAATTGAGTAGAAGCTTTGAGATTGAGCATAATGATTGTTAATCGTTCTATGAACTTCCTTCAAGATTAATTCTGGATTTAAGGTAAGTATTTTACTTTTCTCTTTCAAATTCTTGTAATTCTATAATTTGATTTTCAATACAAGCATAGACGGTAGCACTTTTGAGAAAACGGGCTAAGACGCTTTAGCATCGGGAGAAAAACTACGCGATCTAGGGAAGTTGGTTTGCTCAGGTATTACAAGATTTCAGTGTATTTTTGTTCAGTTAATTTTGGTCAATTAATAATTATGGTAGTGTAGGAGATATGAAGTTATGATTATGCCATGAATAATAGGCATAATAATTACTATATAATAATAGAATGGTAGTGATTATATAAGGATTGATAATTGTAAAGATTAATTGGGATTGTAAACTGGACGCCGACTCCGTTCTGTCAATGCCTTCACGAAATTTTGCATAAACAATATGAAACTACCGCTACTTGAAATCCTTACTACTATATTTAAGAATGAAAATATAGGAATCGTGATGTCATGATTGATAGTAATAATAAGCTAATGGTTGGTGGAAGTAAAATCTTGCTATGGAAAACTAATATTGATGCAGTGTATATAAAATGGAAATATACTGGAAAGAGAATTTTATGTGTAAAATATAAAATAATTATCTACTAAGTGGTTAATAATGAAGATGACACATAAATATGTAATTGTTATGAATAATTTGTACATTGGATACTACATTGGATGCTACATTGGATGCCCATATTGTGAATATCTTAAAGATTAAATTTCCTATTTTATGTTCATCATCTTTACTTTTTATGCCTATAAAAGGCCATTTATTTGCAATTGAAATGTACAGACAATTGAAGAAGAAAATCTATTCCTTCTCTCTATCTATATTTCTTGTTCATGTTTCACTAAGTTGTTTATATTTCTTGTTCATGTTTTACTAAATTGCTTTCATTTTGATTATAACTCTAATGCAGTTTATAAGAAATTACACCACATGAAGTGGTAAAATTTCTATATCTTTCCATGATCAAATTCATGTATGATTGTGGGCAAAGAATTGAAAACCCGTCCCATTGAATTTTCTCTATTCTCATTGCCTATAGAGAATGTGATAGCAGTATGTGATAAGTCTGAAAGAAGACAAAATTATTACCGTGAAGGTATCAATGGATGTGGACGTGGCAATAGACAAAATTATAATCATCATTATTGTGATATTGAGAACAATAAGGATTCTCAAAATAATCATTCACTCTGTGAAAGTAATATCTGTCATCGATTTGACATGAGATTTTATATAGCACATATAGATGATTATGGTCCATTCATGATGGGAATGTGACAACATCTGATTTATGAAGAAATATTCATTCTTAGAAGAATATGAACGTGTTAGTAGTAGTGAATATACCACACTCGCCTCTAGAAGGAGGTTTGAGATGATATAAGAAAATAATGTCATTATTATGGCATGAATGGTCATTGATCACGTACCTATTGTACACCAAAATATTTTGGTAATGTGATTATTAAAGGACAATAATAATGCAAGAAACATATCTTGCATATAATTTTGACCATGACCATAATGGTATAACTTTCTCTTTGAAAAAGATATTCACCATATGGATATTGATGAATATGTGGTAGTACCAAATTAATTGAGAACTCTGCAAGAGCCAATTATACTATTTTGAAGAAACACAATTGATTACCAATAAGGTATTATGTTGTAGTAAGTCTAAAAGAAATTTATTCAGTTTCCAAAGTATATGCGAAAGGGATTGATTATATTGAGACTATAAATAAAGGAAATATTTGATATTTTCTATTACAACAACTTGTAGCGGGATAATCTGTATATGAAAAGCTACCCGCTTTATTCTCCAGTTTGTACTACACAAACAAAAGAATGCCACAATAAAGTGGATGTTTATCGATATAAAAATACATATTATTATAAACTTGGAGTTTATTGATAATTGCACACGTCATGGTGTAAATCTTAAGTTTATCAATATTGATAATTTACTCAGTTGGCATAATTGGTTTAGCCATATCAATTTAAGTATAATGTGAAAAAATAATAGAGAATTCACATGGGTAAATATTGAAAGAACTAGAAAGTTCTTTACGAATTCTCTTATATTACTTGTTCTCATTAATTAATTGACCAACTAAAGTTGGGGTTGAATCCCATAAATTCTGGAAATATCAAAGGCGAATATGGGCCCATTCGCCTGCCATGTATACCACATATGATGCATCTATGATATGGTTACATGTGCGATTATTATTAACCTGCAACCTGGCCGGTGCTTGCGAGGTAACTTGCTCAATAATCTAATTTCGAGCATAATTTCCAGATTTTCTATTCAAGATAGTTCATCTTGATAAGTTGGTTTACATCATAGTTGGTTTAGCAAAATAATTTATTGAGTGCCTCCACTTAATAGCTAAATTATTGCTTATGAGAACAAAGTTATCTATATCAATTTGATATACGTTATACACGAGAGTATATTATATTCTCCCCTCACAAGTGGTTCAGGGTCAGGAACCAAATAATTTCATCTTATTATTATTGATGTGCAGTGTATATTAACATAATAATGCACAAAGATGATTTCCCAAAGTTGAGGAAACAAGTTAGTTTTTCTAACATGAGGGGGAGACATGATAAACACTTGAGAAAAAGTTACATGGAACGAATTATCATTTGTATATATAGATCCTCGAATATCATAATATGAACTTGAAGTTCATAAAAAGATAATTCAATTGCAACATATTGCAAAGCATGCCATACGCATTTGCTGACCCAAATAAAGTAACTATATTCTCATTGCAAATGCTCATATTAAGTCTTAGAAGGACAAAATCGATGGTACGCTTAAAGCGTATAGACAAATGATTTCAAATAAACTTCTTGATAAAGAAGATGAGCAAATGATCAAAGTGATCATAATAAAGATGGCAAGTGATCTAGAAGATCACATGACACAACACTTCATAAAATCTCATGAGAGATTCAGGTACCTGAATATATGAATGAAGAGATCTATATGTTATGTCTTTATGAAAATTTATTGGAACCGATATAACATGTTTGTCGACGACATCTATCATAGCGCTAAGTTTAGATGAGGATCTTAAGTCTATCGAATATAGACATAAAAAATATTGGCCAAATGGTAGAGACACAATTCAAATAGAATTGATTCCATATGATAGACATGTAGTTTTGGACATGTAGTTCAAATACTTAAAAGTGTAAAGTCAATGGTATGTGCAATCAGTTTTCAATATCTTATTTGTCTAGCATGACATGAAAAACTTGATATGCATCTAAAGTCTATTATATGGCTTATATGACTTAACTTATATGTCAATCCATGAAGGATTTAAGTTGCTTGAAGCATATACAATTCTTGATCTTGAAGTACTGTTTCCTTAGTGCAATTTGTGCACAAATATATCTTGCTATAACTATAAGCATGATAATATGATAGCAAGAGTTTTTCACCTCTATGAGAAGATATAGAACTGACGATTCCAACAAGATCATTCGAAGACGATACATCTATTAGGGATGATGATTTCAAAGTGAAACAAATTCATTCAAGTTAATACAAATCTCTACCAAAGAACTTTTGAAGATGTTTCACAAGATTGGAATGCAAAGGCTCAAAGATATGAATTGATGCTCTGAGTTAATGCACGTTGCACTCTTTTTCCCTTACAAGGTTTTGTCCCACTGGGTTTTCCTTGCAAGGTTTTTAACGAGGCAACCAATAGGCGCATTACTAAATATGTGTACTCTTTTTCCTTTTCTAGAATTTTTTTCCCATTGGGTTTTGTTTTATTTAAGGTTTTAACGAGGCACATTACTTATTGAGTAGACATTCAAGGGGGAGTGTTAAGAATAGAATTCTATTTAGAGTGAATGTCTATCTTGTAGAGAGTTTTACTTTGAGGCTAAGTCAGTTTTCCTCCTATAAATAGAGGGGTCTTACCTCATTGTAAATCACCCCAAAATTCAATAAGAATTTTCTCTCTCTTTCTCTGCAATATTGCTCTTGTTATAACATAAGCCAATTTAACATGGAAAAATTAAAAAATAGTTTCCAAAAGATATTTTCCTTCATACCAAACACACTCCTAATCTCAAAGTTTTTGATTTTTTTGAAAGAAATTGTGGCCTCGTCTTTCTTGGAACAATACACATATCAAAAAGTTAGTGTCAAATGAAAGTAATATTTTGTAGAAGCTATACATAAATTCGATTGATGTATGCCATCTTTGGATGTTTCGTAGATCACTATCATGGTGTACAACTATAAAGAAGTAGTAGTTTCTCAAATATGCAATGTATACAAATCATAATTACATACATATACCTTATGTCTAATTTAAAATTATGAGTCTTCATCTGTGAATTTGACCAAAAAAAAATAATAAGTTGAATTATATAAATATATTGAATTATGAAATATACGATAATATGCCAGATGCTGGTTGTTTGATGTTTTAATATTTCGTGAAAATTTAAAACTCTATTGTATCAAGAAAAATAGTATCTTAGTTTTCAAATTTATTTTTTTAATAATTTAAAAAGAACTTGACAAACAGAAAGACATGAGAATAAATAATATTACAACATGTGTGCAATGAGTAACTCAAAATTTGAAAGAACTTTTTTTTTTAAGAATACGTATTTCCTTAATGGGTGTATCAAAGATAAAATATCATGTCTTTTTTTCTTTTTTATTCTTTGAGGTAGTTCTTCACCTTTTTTTTTCCGTTTCCCTAAGCTTTATTTAATTAGAGTATAATGCCACACAGATCTTTTCCATAGAAGACCACCACTGGTATATGTATAAATTAAACCTCACGCTAAACTAATAAAATGTATCGTGTAACACATGATTCTGATTTTAATGGAGTAAGATACACGCCATGAAACAATGGCGCTTTCGTCTAGAGTAAGGATGGAAATTAGTTCATTTAGAACTGTGTTACAAATATAGTACTATTTAAAATAATGTCACAAAAATCGTAAAACCATTGCTTAATTCAATGTTTAAGAAAAAGAGGGAGATATTTGATGAAATTACACTTATGTATTAAAACTGTCATCTCCATTATCTCCTGCAAAGTGGAGTCACATATGGAGAAATAGAAGTTTATTTTCGTTCTTCAGTTACTCTAGAGGAAAGCTATATTTCAAACCATAAAAAAAATTAGTATTACAGGTATTGGGAGATTTCTTAAATTATCCCTTAAGTAAGTACAAATTAAACTAACAGAGAAACCTCTAATAAGTAATTACGATGTAACAGATTCAAGTTTGCATTTAAACCTAAATATTAGTTCTGTTCATACTTAAAAACTAATTACAATTGAATTTATATGCGGTTTTAAGGATATGTAGACTAATTCAATACATGTGATTTAAAACGTTAGCTAAGGAAATTAAAGATAGTATAAACAACCAAATCGATAGTGATATCGAGTCTGGGATTGGTTAAAAGCTTGACAAGTAGCCTGCCTTCGGTTCGGAACCAAACACTGGTAAAGAACTATGAAAAGAAATAAGAACTTTGAATAACTTTTAGAAACAGAGAAAACAAATGTATATAACCTTGATATGCGTGTCACAGAGTGTTTATTGAACAATAAACTTCCCCTTTATATAGTAGGAGAGCATTGCCCTAAGAACAATTGTAAGAAAGGTAAAGATTTTCCTTTTCGCTATTCACTGATCCACTACTGATAGGGGCCGAGATTCACGGCATGATATCTGGTCGGGCACGGATATCATGACCCTTTTTTAATCGTGTGCGAACATTTAGTGATACTTTCCGAGGTATCGGAGTTCGAACCAGGTCCGGGGACATGGTCTCAATAGCTCTGAGGGCAGGAGTTTTCTTTGGACCTTGATATAAGATGCTACTGGCTTTGAATTCGATTCCTCGTAGTTACATCTTTGCTTTGTTTGCCCCACCGGAAAATAAGGGTGCTCTTTAACCTTGGTTTTACCCATATACAAGTCCTATATACGGGTATCTAAAAGGAGTTAAGCAATTTTGGTAACATCAGCTGGATATATATTTGGTTGAAACTTAAAAATGAGTTTTTAAAGTTGTGTAAAAAAATAATTTTGGATGTTGAGGTTATATTTGGACATGCATTTTATTTGAAAATAGTTGAAGTTTCGTGAATGGAAGAAAATTTTCCACACTGCCCTGAATTGGCAAATTTTGAAAACTTGAAAAAAGATTTAATTTTTTTTCTCCAAAAACTAATCATATTCTATGAATAAATAATATTTTTTTGACTTTTTTTAAAACTAAATAACCAAAATCTATGGCCAAACGGAAACTACATTTTAACTTTCACCATTTGATCGTTAAAATAATGGTCCGAGGTTTTATTGTGAACGAGCATTAGGTTTATAAATACATTTTCTGTCCATATAAATAAAGTTAGGGGTGGATGCGATGCGATGTCATGGGATATCGCTTCGTCAAATTTGTTAACTATGTATATTTATTAATTCTGTAAAAAAAAAGATAAGCATGTATTTTACTTTAATAAGTTGAAGGTTTGAAACTCAACTAACACATTTCTTTGCAAATATTTGAGAGGGCAGATATGGTTAAAAATGTGAGTATTACTGTGTTAAAACACAAAATTAGAAACAATTATTAGAAGAATGAACAAAAAGCTGGAATATAGTAAAGAATAAGAAATATTCCGAGTCCACAATTTGATTGCGCGTCCTTAAGGAATTTTAACCCCCTCACACGTTCCTAAGGTAATGGAATAAATTCTCCCAGGATGAAACAAAATAAACCTTCCTGCAATAATGACAATACAAACTTCAGGATACTAACGAACTCAAAGAACGGAGCAAAATCACACTTACGAATTTTAGAGAGAGAGAGACTGCGAATTAGAATGCTGTATTTAGAAGGAAAAAGAAGTTCTGGTATCATTTTGGCGTAAAAAAAATCCACGCCTTAGTATTTATAGGCAATTATTGGAAGAGGCGTGATGTTTGTTTTGGAAAAGGTATCTGTTCAATAGTTTACGCATCCTGCTGCGGTTAAGCCAGGACCACGGTCAGACTAGCTCTCTGAATAATCTGTAGCAGTGTTCTGGCGCGGTCCTACCGCGGTTACGCCAGGATCGCGGCCAGACTGAATATTCTTCAGCAGAGCAGAATTCTGGTGCGGTCCTACCGCGGTTACGCCCGGACAACGGCTAACTAACTGTCATTTAAATAATTATTAAATAATTAATTAAATAAATTTTTTTCCAAATAATAATCTTATAAGCCGAAGCCGAACCCGAGCCGAGCGAGCGACGATGACGGCGCGAGGGTTCATTCTCTTCAACTCCTTTAAGAGCTTTAAGAAGTGATTCTTTATATATACACACAAATGTAGTTGTCCCTCACCAATGAGGGACATAAATTAAGACAAAAGATCACTTCGTTCAAATTTTTCGTTTCCCTATATTTTATTTCTCACCATTTCCAATTCATACTCTTTGACTTTAAAGCCCAACACTTAAAGTCTTTGAAGTCCAATGTTTCCCAATACTTTAAAGTCCAACAATCTGTTAGAATATACGCTTAACGCTAGAAGGGGGGGGGGGGGAGGGGTGAATAGCGTTATAATAAAAAATAATATAAATTTGCGGAATTAAAAATTACAGGAATAACGTAAGTGCAGTAATTAAAATAATAAGGAGAGAACACACCGGATTTTATCCTGGTTCACCACAACGTGTGGTTAGTCCAGTCCCCGAGAGACTCTCTCGAGTTTTACACTAACTTCGTTAAGCTTACGGGTGCCTAACAAACCATTACAATTGCTCGTAGATATACACTCTACAAGACTTCAACCTGCTCGAAGATACCGCACCTCAAGACTTCAAACCAAGGAACTATTTTTCCTTCTTACAATAAGGGATTGGAATATCCCTTCAAGTGTGTACAAACACTTAGCACTCAAGACAAGACTCTCTTTATAGAGTAGATATGAGTAAAAACAATACGCTCAAGAACACAACAACTTCGTCAAGAGTTTGGCTCTCAAAAACTTATTAAATGAATATAAAATGATTGCAAAGAGAGTATGTAAGCTTTAGCAAGAATGTAATCAGTTGTTGTGCTTAAATGAGTGAATTTGAGTTGTATTTATAGTGCTCAAAACACCCAAAACCGTTGCTTAATTGCCAATCACAAATTGCTGATTTTGTGCTAGGATAATCGATTATCTGATTCTGCATAATCGATTATCTGCCAATCGTTTAAAAATCATTCCCAGATTTTAAGCATAATAATCGATTATGCAAATCGTATAATCGATTACCTGACAACGTTCAAAAATCAATCCCCGATTTTAAGCATAATAATTTATTATCCAAATCGTATAATCGATTACCTGACAACGTTCAAAAATCAATCCCCGATTTTATGCTTAACATAATCGATTGTCTGATTGTACATAATCGATTATCTTTCAGTGTTTGAAAATACTTTGGCAACGGTCTTTAATATAATCGATTACCAGAAAAGCCATAATCGATTATTTTGCTACTTTGTAAAATCTGATGCTCATTGTCTCAACATAATCGATTAGTCTAAGGCACATAATCGATTATCTTGTAGCTTTGAAAGATCTGGTGAACACTGCCTTAACATAATCGATTATCATAAGGTACATAATCGATTATCTTGCAGCTTTGTAAAATCTGGTGAACACTGCCTTAACATAATCGATTATCATAAGGTACATAATCGATTATCTTGCTGCTTTGTAAAATCTGGTGAACACTGCCTTAACATAATCGATTATCATAAGGTACATAATCGATTATCTTACAGCTTTGTAAAATCTGGTGTACACTGCTTTAACATAATCGATTATCATAAAGTACATAATCGATTTTGTTTTGTCCAGATTTGAAAGACATGTTTAGAATTCATTTTGGTTAAAATGAAATGTTTGAAAATCATTTTGCTTTAAATTAAAGATGCATGGTTTGGTAAAAATGATTTTACGAGAGAAGCCAAGTCTTGAATCAATTGTTGGATCAAGATCACAATTATAGAACGACTCATGTATAACTTTGTTGCTTTACTTAATCTTGATCTTTGTTTCTCATGTGCTTGGACTTAGGCATATGTCAATGTTCCGTTCACGTCGGTTTGTCATTTATCAAAACCTACAAATATGAACACACGTTTAGTTTAGCGAGTTGAGAACGTGTTTCAACACAATCCCCCACATGAATGGGAATGACTGCAACAAGAATAATCATAGATGAAAGGTGTGTGATTTTTAAGTAAGAATTAATTGCATCTGGATAAGTAGGTGCTGAATGATTTGCAAATAAGGATTAATTGCATCTGGATAAGTAGATTTCCCTTCGAACTTTCCATAGTGAACATATATCGGATATACTCGATCAATAGGTAGATTTGATATCTTTGAACCGTCGAACTTTAGTGTATACCTAGACATCCATATGTCACACAACCAACCCTTAACCATCTTTTGATTCTCATTGTTGTGTTCATTTCAGCCATGAACACTGCCTGATTTCATAAGTGCGTAGAGAATTGGCCTTACAGAATTCACATTGAAACAACTTCCACTTCACACTTACATAGGTGATTCCTAAACGTGTAATCCCTTAGATTGACACTGTTTGATAAATACCACATCAAACATAGGTAACCATTAAAGAACGTGTAAAGTTCTATCCTTGTTACTGAACATTGTCTTCATATCGAGAAAGGACCAAAGATTTTACTTTGACAATGTTGAACCGGTCAATCACAACTTTGTTTGAGCTCCTTGAACATAGATCTCGGAACATCCAAAATTCTAGGTAGAGTTACCGCCATGTTAACTTGTCCTCGATCATAGTCCCATGCCCTTAGAAGATTTCTCAACTTCCTCTCTAGTTAAGCCTTTTGTAAGCGGATCCGCCACATTTTCCTTTGATCTGACATAATCAATACTGATAATTCCACTAGAAAGTAGTTGTCTAACAGTATTATGTCTTCGTCGTATATGACGAGACTTTTCGTTATACATAACGCTCTCTGCCCGTCCTATTGTAGCCTCATTATCACAATGTATACAAATAGGATCCAAAGGTTTTGGCCAGAACGGAACGTCTTCTAAGAAATTTCGAAGCCATTCATCTTCTTCACCGGCTTTATTCAAAGCTAGAAAACTCTGATTCCACTGCAGAGCGAGCGATACACGTCTGTTTGGAAGACTTCCAAGATATTGCTCCTCCACCAACAGTGAAAACATATTCACTTGTGGACTTTGTTTCTGTTGAGCCGGTTATCCAATTTGTATCACTGTATCCTTCGATAACCGCAGGATAATTATTGTATTGCAAAGCGTAGTCTTGTATATACTCCAAATATCCCAGAACTCGTTTCATCGCCGCCCAGTGATATTTGTTGGGATTACTTGTGAATCGACTAAGTTTACTTATTGCACAAGCCATATCAGGTCGTGTACAGTTTATGATGTACATTAAGCTTCCCAACACATGAGCATACTCCAATTGAGATGTACTTTCCCCTTTATTCTTTATAAGATGATGGTTCAAGTCAATTGGAGTTCTTGTGCTTCTAAATTCCAAGTGTTTGAATTTTTCAAGTACCATTTTCACGTAATGTGATTGAGACAAAGCTATAGCCTGAGGAGTCCTCTGGATTTTAATTCCTAGAATTATATCGGTAACTCCTAAGTCTTTCATATCAAACTTACTAGCAAGCATACACTTAGTAGCTTGAATGTCGGCAATGTCTTTGCTCATTATTAGCATATCATCAACATATAAGCAAACAATGACTATATGATTTGGAACCTTCTTTATGTAAAAACATTTACCACATTCACTAATCTAAAATCCCTTTGACAACATTGTTTGGTCAAATTTCGCATGTCATTGCTTGGGTGCTTGTTTTCGTCCATAAAGGGACTTAACAAGTCGACATACCTTCTTTTCTTTTCCCGGAACCACAAACCCTTCAGGTTGAATCATGTAAATTTCTTCCTCTAGATCACCATTTAAGAAGTCTATTTTTTCATCCATTTTATGGATTTGAAGACTATACAAGGCGTCTAACGCTATTAGCATCCGAATGGATGTAATTCTTGTTACCGACGAGTATGTGTCAAAATAGTCAAGACCTTCTCGCTGTCTAAATCCTTTGACAACAAGTCTTTCTTTGTATTTGTCAATAGTACCATCGTCTTTCATTTTCTTCTTGAAAACCCATTTAGAACCCTATGTTTTGTTACTTGGAGGAAGATCAACCGATTCCCAGGTATAGTTCCTCAATATGGATTCCATTTCACTATTGACAGCGTTTTTCTAATATTGTGCTTCTGAGGAAGACATCACTTCCTTGAAGGTACAAGACTCATTTTTTAACAGAAAAGTTAGAGAATCTGGACCGAATGAAGTAGATGTCCTTTGACGTTTATCTTCTCGGATTTTCCTCATTAGGCATACCATATGTCATTTCCTCCCGAGGTCGTTTTGACGTTTGGTAGGTCACTTTAATTTCCTATTTATATGGATAAATACTTTCAAAGAATTCAGCATTATCTGATTCTATTATCGTATTAACGTGAATCTCAGGATTTTCGGATTTATGAACCAGAAAACAATATGCCTTGCTATTGGTTACATATCCAATAAATACACAATCAACCATTTTTGGACCTATCTTAACCCTTTTAGGTTTAAGAACTTGTACCCTTAGCTAGACACCCACACACTTTGAAGTATTTCAAGCTGGGCTTCCTTCCTTTCCACTTTGCATACGGAATGGATTGTATTTTATATGAGGTACACGGTTGATTATTCGGTTAGCTGTAAGTATAGCTTACCCCCACAAGTTCTGTGGTAAACCAGAACTTATCAGTAATGCATTAATCATCTCCTTTAACGTTCGGTTCTTTCTCTCCGCAATTCCATTAGATTGTGGAGAGTAAGGGGCAGTTGTTTGGTGAATGATGCCATTTTCCAAACATATTTCTTCAAAAGGAGATTCATATTCTCCACCCCTATCACTTCTTATTATTTTAATATTTTTGTTTAGTTGTGTTTCAACTTCACTCTTGTATTGCTTGAAAGCATCAATTTCCTCATCTTTACTATTAAGTAAATAAACATAGCAATATCTCATGCTATATCGTCAATAAAAGTAATAAAATACTTTTTCCCACCGCGAGATGGTGTTGACTTCATGTTGCCAATATCTGTGTGAATTAAGTCTAAAGGACTTGAATTCCTTTCAACGGACTTATAAGAATGCTTAACATACTTTGATTCCACACATATTTGACATTTGGAATTAATGCAGTCAAATTTTGGCAATACTTCTAAATTTATCATTTTTCGCAATATTTTGAAGTTTATGTGACCTAAATGTGAATGCCATAAAGTGTTTGACTCAAGTAAGTAAGAAGAAGCATTTGCTTTATTGATAGGAACTGCTATTACATTTAGCTTAAAAATGTCCTCATTCAGGTAACCTTTTCCTACATACATATCATT
This sequence comes from Nicotiana benthamiana, assembly GCA_034376525.1. Lineage (NCBI taxonomy): Eukaryota > Viridiplantae > Streptophyta > Magnoliopsida > Solanales > Solanaceae > Nicotiana > Nicotiana benthamiana. The sequence continues at coordinate 9,432,250 of CM067340.1, read as the reverse complement.
CTTACTTAGTACAAGACTATTAGAAACAACAATACACTTGAATCCATTCTTGACAAGAAGTGAGGTAGACACAAGATTCTTGCAAATTTCTGGAACATGGAGAACTTGGTTTAGAGTCACTATTTTTCCCGACGTCATCTTTAACGCAATCTTTCCAACTCTTTCAATTTTGGCTGTAGACGAATTTCCCATGAAAATTATCTCGTCGGGTCCTGCGGGGGCATAAGAAGAAAATAACTCATTGTTAGCACAAACATGACGGGTAGCTCCAGAATCGATCCACCATTCTTTCAGATTTCCCACCAAGTTCCATTCAGACAACACGTCACACAAGTCCTCCATTTCTTCAGCATGATAGCTTGAATCTTTTTCTTCTTATCAGTCTTCGGTGCACGACAATCTACAGCCTTATGCCAAAATTTTCCACAGTTGTGGCAATTACCCTTGAAATTTTTCTTGCTAGGGTAATTTTTTGGTCCAGAAGCCTTCTTTATCTTCTTATTTTGTGGCGCCTCCTCAAAGATGTTTGCCCTTATTATTGTCGAGTTTCCACGTGACTTCTTTTCAGCATTTTTGTTGTCTTCTTCTATCCTCAAACGAACAATCAAGTCTTATAGTGTCATTTCCTTCCGCTTGTGTCTAAGATAGTTCTTAATATCCTCCCAGAACGGAGGTAACTTCTCAATGAAAGCAGCAACTTGAAAGGCCTCATTTATGACCATACCTTCAGTAACAAATTCATAATTAATAACAAGATAAATCTTATTAATAAAATTATTGATTCGGGTCATACCTTCAGCAAGGAGGTCATGCACAATGACTTGTAATTCTTGTACTTGAGTTATGACCGACCTAGTGTTAATCATTTTAAAATTCAAAAACCCTGCAGCCACGAACTTCTTAAGTCCGGAATCCTCAGTCTTGTACTTCTTTTCAAGCGCATTCCATAACGCTTTTGAAGTTTCCATGACACTATAGACATTGTACAAGCTATCTTCCAAAAAATTCAAAATGTAGTTTTTGCATAAGAAATCAGAGTGTTTCCATGCTTCAGTTACAACAAGTCGTTCATCATCCAGAGTGCCTTCTGCCAGGACCGGAGGATCTTCCTTGATGAAACGCCACAAACTCAATGTAGTAAGATAGAAGAGCATATTCATTTGCCAAGGTCTGAAGTCAATACCGGAAAACTTTTCGGGTTTTTCTGCTGGTGCCATAGCATGATTAGGAGTTGAACTGCTTGACGAGGCAAAAACACTCGTAACAGTAGCACCCGTTCCTACAACATTTTCATTAGTTAGGTTTTCATTCGTCATATTTCTGTAGAGTTGGAAACAAGACAGAACATAGTTAAATCAGTGAAGTTTTGATATCTTCAAACTGAACACAAAACCAAACATACAACATGTAATAATGGTGAAGTTTTTATATACTTCAAACCCGTACGTTTATTATTCCAGCAAAGTTTTTATATACTTTAAACCAGATAGAACAATTATTGGAGTAGAAATCACGAAGGCTTTAGTCTCTAAAGCAGTATATAAAATAGTTTAATATATATTTCAACACAGAAACGTTAGTATTAAAATTCCTTAAGCTTGTAAGCACTACTGTGTTAAAACACAAAATAAGAAAAAACTATTAGAAGAACGAACAAAAACTGAAAAACAGTGAAGAATAAGAAATTTTCCGAGTCCACAATTTGCTTGTGCGTCCTTAAGGAATTTTAACCCCTTCACACATTGCCAAGGTAATGGATTAAATCCTCCCAGGATGAAACGGAATAACCCTTGCCGCAACAATGGCAATACAAACTGCAGGATATCATCGGATTAAAGAACAGAGCAAAATCATACTTACGAATTTTAGAGAGAAAGGCTGCGAATTAGAAATCAGTATTTAGAAGGAAAAAGAAGTTCTGGTATCTTTTTTGGTGTAAACAAAAAACAAAGCCATGCCTTAGTATTTATAGGCAATTATTGGAAGAGGTGTGATATTTGTTCTGAAAAAAGGTGTCTGTTTAGCAGTTTACGCGTCCTGCCGCGGTTACGCCAGGACCGCGTCCTACTGCCGTTATGCCCGCACAGCGGCTAACTAACTGTCATTTAATTAATTATTAAATAATTAGATCGATTTGACAAATCTGAAGCCGAAGCCGAGCGAGCGACGACGACGACGCGAGGATTGATTCTCTTCAACTCCTTTTAAGAGCTTTAACAGGTGATTCTTTATATATACATACAAATGTAGTTGTCCCTCACCAATGAGGGGCAAAGTTCAGGACAAAAGCTCACTTCATTCAAATTTTTTATTTTCCTCCATTTTATTTCCCACCATTTCCAATTCACACTCTTAGACTCTAAAGCCCAATGCTTAAAATCTTTGAAGCCTAGTGCTTCCCAATGCTCTAAAGTCCAACAAAAAATTGTGATGAAATAAAATTAAACGTACCCAGAAGCTTTTCTTACTTGAAACTCAACAACACCCTTAGACTAAAAATATTCTTATCTAAAAGTGTAATAATTAAAATTATTATTTTTATATTTCTATAATTTCGACCGCGCTTGTAAAAATATTCGCTGTCACTTCTCCTCTGATCGGTTCTTATTATAAGGGTGGGGCAATCGATAAAACAAATGACCTTTATATGCCAATGTCTTATTAAGATCATTAGCGGCATTTCGTTCCTGCCTACCACAAACTTGAATCATCACATGACTTGTTAAATTTTTCCTTGTTTTCCCCTTTTGACCTGTGCCTAAATATGGAGAGGAGAACATATCACAGAGCTAGCTTTTGCCGAGAAAAAGGCGAACGAAATAACTAAAATCCCCTCTTCTAGGTTTGTTAATTCTTTGTTTTTTCTCTTCTATCAATTAGAAGAAAAAAGTAGCAATTCAATGTCAAATGGTTTGAGTTTGGAAGCAATTTGCTATTTATTGACAACTTGATATTTATATCGAATAATAAAAATATGCCATATGTTATGCGTATTTTTCTTCGTCTCATATTATCAGCCATGATTATTAAAAATAATTGTCTTAAATCATTCGTCATTATAAAATTCAAGAGGAAATTAATTATTTTTTTGTTTTCTTATCTTTAGCAAAAATTATACTTGAAGTCTACAAACACCTCACTGATGAATAACTTTGTTCAAATACTAACGAAAAAAGATTAAATATTAAAATATGAATAAAGGTAAAGTAGTCAAGTTACCATCTTAAATCCTAATTAATTTTACTTAAGGGACGTTTATAAGAGAATTATGATAGATAATTTGAGACAGAGAGAATATAAAGTAATATATTTTGATGTTAACACTAATACGGTTGAAGGTTTAGTTTTAGCCTTTAGCTTCTTTAGTATAAGCGATAGGAAAAATCAATCATGCGCCTAAATTTAAAAAGAGTTTATCCAATATTTTGTTGATAGAAAATTACAATATAATTAATCTCAAAATTAATTATTCGAAACTATAGTATATTTTATTCACATAAAAAAAATAAAATAATTAATCCCAAAATAATTAATCCTAGAATAGTTTCATTCCAACCAAAGCACCCCTTAGTATGCTCATCACATATTCCTATTTTTCCACTTTTGACTCGTTATTCTTCTTACTCGGTCCAGGACATAAATTACTGCATCAACTAGTAAAAGAAAAAACAAATAGAAACTAGTATTCCTTTCATTTGAATTCATTTTTTTATAGTTCGTATCTATTCATCAATATGAATCTTGAAAGTGGATGGTTGATCGCCGCCTCCTTGTCCTGGAGGCGAATATAAGTCTTTCTGAATATGATGAATATACTGATTTTTCGCCCTCGTCTATGTATTCGTCTTAACAGTATTCATTATGTATTGGAAGTCGTTACTGGTAGTAGGTGTTCCCCTCTCCTTTATCCTGGTTATACTTATCGATTTACAAGTATTTTTTTATTTTTCTTCTTTTTTGGAAGCAAAGAATGTTGCGACGATTTCCCCTTTCAAAAAAATGATTCATTTCCTTATTTGGAAATAATTTACCTTTATGTAATGATTTATAACCAAATAAAATATATGTACCTCATTTTATATCATAAATTCAAAAATCTTATATCTTTTCTTAAACTTTGTGCTCAGTTAAATAGATTCAAATAAATTGAAACGAACAAAGTAATATTAATTCTAAAGTTTCCGTTCATATAATATATAGCCGTGCATAGATATGGGAAATTGATAACAGTATTAAAATCTCTAAAGAAGTCATATTACAACACTTGTAAATTATTAGCCTCTAAAATGTAGTAGATATATTTTGAACAAATATGACTGATAGTAATATATTTCCATCGAAGTTTCTGGGTATAATTGAACCCTTTTAAAAATTAAGTTCAACCCTTTTAAAAAAAATGAAAAGATATCATGATAGTGAGTGGTGTGTCTCATGATATAGGTGTTAGCACTAGAAAAATACAGAAAGGTACATCTGGGAAGAGTTGAACAATAATAACAACAAATAGATATAATTTCTCGAATGGAATTTGAGAAGGATAATATATATGTAAGACTTAAAAAGATTGAAGTGAAATAAAAACAAAATGAGTAAAAAAGGAGGTAAATAACACGTGGTAACATGTGTATACAGTGACGGATGCAGGAATTTCACTAAGGGGTTTAAAAAAAAATGTTAAAAAATTAAATGAAATTATAGCTGTGGGAATCAAACCATGACTCACAAGGGTTTAGAACCCATTTGACCACTAAACAATGCTTTTGGGCTATGTCAAGAGAATTCAAAAAATAATCTATAAAGATAAAAAACAGATTTTGCCTTACATATACAATATAATTTTTCGGCGAACGAAATTTCGCCACACTAAATTCGCCCATGTGTGCATACTCTCCCATGTTCTAATTGTAAGTACATTTTAACCATCCAAGAATTACTATATAGATCAATAATAACAATAACAACAAATAAAAAATTTAGTGTAATTTCACAGTTCCCGTGTGGATCAAGAAGATTGTAAAAGAAAGGTATTGAATGTACCTGTGATTTCGGCATTTGGAAGAACGTTCATTTTGGTTGGGCTCCTATTATATGGTTGCTATTTTTTCATATTTGGCAAGTGGTATAGCTGATAAAACAATAAAATCTGTAATATTTTTCTTTTTATATTTCCAACAAATTTGTCGAAAATATTTTATTAAGTTTCCAAAAACATGAAATTAAATATTTCAACAAAATGTCCAGTTTTAAATATTTTCCAAGGGATCAAATTTAAAAAGTTAATCTAATCATAAATTTTTCAATGGAATTCATCGCAATTTCAGGAAAAAAAAAGTTTAATCTTAAAATTTTCTGACGAATCCTGGCCAAGTTGCACAATTTTTTCTCGAGGAAGCCTCTCGGAAAGTCGTTGACATTTCTCATGAAATTGTCACTAGCACTCCGTTTTTAAGACTTTAACCACTAGTTCATACTACATGTATAATATGTTACAATAGAGCAATTTCGTGTACAAAGTATTTTGTGTTCGCGTTCATTCAATATGATTAAAAGAAAATAGTTAATCACTTCTATTTTCTATTAAAATATTAGGTTGGAGAATAAACTTTTTAAGAACGGGTCAAATATGGATAATAATCATGTTATCCATTTAGAATGGATAACCAATGAGTAACAATAACTAATGAGTTTAACTTTTATATTTGTAAAGCCTCAAATTGAAAGTTCCTCAAGTTTGAAAGACTAGATATTCTCGCATAAGTGATCATATTCAGGAAGTCATGGATAATATAGTTATCCCTATTATCCGCCGGTTAACCCCTTTTTTTATCCGTATTAAATATAGGCTAGGTCGAATAATTTATCTGTTTTTTCATTAACCGTTTTTGACCTGAACTAGATCCAACCCGACCCGCCCGTTTGCCGCTCCTACTTCTGATTACGAGTTTGTGGATAAAATAGTTGATGCAGCAGAGTATAAGGCTGTATCCGGTTCCGGTTCTGGGCCTATTTGGGTCTGCGGTTCCGGTTCTGGCGGTTCCGGTTTTGGCGGTTCCGGTTCTGCGGTTCTGGCGGTTCCGGTTCTGGCGGTTCCGAAGCCGGAACCGCTACCATACGGTTCCGGAACCGTCCGGTTCCGGTTCTGGCGGTTCCGGTTCCGCGGTTCTGGCGGTTCCCGGCGGTTCTGATTTTTTTGTTTAAATCAATATCTTGTATAGTAGTCATTAGTATATTGTAGAATATATTTAATATGTTGTACTATGTTATTAGTATAATATATATTGTGTTTGATAATTAGTAAATATTGTGTATAAGTAGTGTATATTTTGTATATAAGTAGTATATATTGTATTTAAGTAGTATATATTGTATATACATAGTGTATATTGTGTTGTAGTTAGTAATTAGTATAAATTGTATATAAGTAGTATATATATTGATAAAAGAATATTGTCATTAGTATATTGTGTTGTATGTTATATAAATATTCAAGGATTGATGTAGAATTAAAGACAAAGAAATATTGAGACAAAAGATATTCAAGGATATGATAAAGAGCATATTTATTGACCAAAATGGCATATCTTTTTTTATTCTTCCTTCCCCCAATGGAATGAGCACAACATGGTACTAATACACCATTAAAAGGAAAAAAAACTAAAAGAAGACATGCCAATGTATAAGTTACATCATAGTTTATGTATTATTTCTAACAAATCTCATAAAACCTTCAAGGTTTGGAGGTGGTTGTGTTGGCGGTGGTGGAAATGAAGCTTGTTCATCACCACTTCCGGGTGAAGATGTTTCCTGAGCAAGTTCCGCTAGCATTTCTTCATAGCACTCATCTATTTCTGGTTGTGATTCAGCTAGCCCAAAGTTCCTTCTTTCTGCGCGGATCCAATCTCGAAAAAGCACTGAATTTTCCAAGCTGTCCCGCATCGACGCCCTGTGATCACCTATTTGTAGTCTTGCTTGACTAAAGGCGCTCTCCGATGCAACAGTTGACGCTTGAATCGACATCCCGAGCCATCCTTGCAAGAATGGGAAAATGCTTTACCCTTGCCTTCCACCAATCCAAACGGTCGAAAGAGCCGTCTGGATTCTCATTCTCTAGTCCCTGCGACAAATAAACTTGAAGCTCATTTAGATGGGAAAAATCATCTACATTTTCATCTTGAGTACCCCTGAACTCCGTCCACGATTTAAGAGCTGTTAAGCCAGCTGCTCTTTTAGGCGCCGTAGACGAAGTAGGGGTTGGAATATTAGGCCTAGCATGCTCTAACGCCTGTTTATAAGCATTATAAACAGTTTGAGCATTCACTGTATTTGATGCTTTCACATCAGATAGTGTAGCCATTTCTTCTTCTTCAAGATCTAAAGTTTGATAAATAGTAGAATACCAAAAGTTAGGACCTCCTACTTTCATAGTAGGATTTAACATAGCAGCCACACTAAATATAGGAGGGATTGGAAAAAAATATTTTTTAAACTTCTTTTTCATTTCAGTAATTGCAATTTCATAAATTTCCCCTCCCTCGTTAAAATCAACAAACAAATTAGCAAGTGCGGCAATTTAAACTAAACAGTTAGAAATAGTTGGATAATATTGGCCAGATAAAGCAATTGTAGCCACATGAAAATGTTCTAAAAAATCTAAAAGAATTTTAACGTTAGTCCAATCTTGATTAGTTAGCATGTCATTATCTTCCTCCCCACAATCCCGAGAATTATAAGTAGCGTTAATTGTGTTTCTATATTCGTACGTCACTACTAAACTTTCGTACATGTAGTTCCACCTAGTCGGGCAAGGTTTAGGAACCTTTCTTTCTCTAAGGCCATATTCGTCACATTTTTTAAAATATTCTCTAAGTCTACTTCTATGGTTAGAATAAAAAAGCCAATTAAGAGCAAATTTAACCTTTTCAATTTCTATGTTTAAAATTCTCATACCATCACCAACAATTAAATGATAAATATGACATATACATCTAACATGAAAAATATTAGTAAAAGCAGGATTAAGTGTTCTAGTTAAAATACCTATTGCACTAGTGTTGCTACTAGCGTTATCCATGGAAATTGACATTATTTTATCACTAAAACAAAAATATCTACATACATCTGAAACAGTGTTAGCAATAAACTTACCCGTGTGCAGTGAATTAATTATTCTATATGCAATAATGCGTTTTTGCATTGTCCAGTCTTCGTCTATCCAATGACAAGTTACAGTTAGATAATCACAATCATTATTACTTCTACCAATATCAGTTGTAATAGACATACGATTACTTATATGGGTAAATAAATAACGCAAGTATTGTTCATATTCATGCTTGTATTTGTAAATGTCGGCCTTAACTGTGGCGCGAGGCCAACCTTTATTCGTAGGATTAAATACTCTTCTAATATAATGAATCCAAGCAGGATTAGAAGCAAAAGAATAAGGCAAACACATAACAGTAATCATTTTAGCTAATTCATTACGATCCTTATTTGGATCGTAATACAATATACCTCCGGTTGACTGTGTTTATTCCTGGTTAAACTAGATTTGAACCAGTACTTGGGTTAACTGTAGAATCAGGACTTGTTCTCCCCTCTTGTTGCGCTTTCAATTGGAAATATCTAGCCTTATCGCTAGGGTGTAATTTTATATGTTTAACTAAACTACCTGTGCCGCTACGATCTCCAGTATACCTATGCACAAGTAATTTCCCATAAGATTTACACTTAGCCTTATTTTGTTCTCTTAGTTGAATAAAAAATTGCCAAACTAATGAAGTTTCTGAACGTTTAGGAGGTTGTCTACTATAAGTGGGAGTTTGTATGGGTGGGTGTTCCGATTCATTAGTAGCAGGACTAGTAGGTGTATCATCTAAATCTACCGGAGCTTGGGTTTCGTCATTATCATCATCCTCATTTCCCTCTAAGATAGGTGCATTAGGATAAAGAATATTCATAATATCATCGTCTATTCTATCACCAACTGCTACATCATGTAGAAAATCAACATCGCTAAATTGAAAACATGGGTGATCACTATCAAGGATTCCGAAGGTTTCATTAGTATTTCTAGGTTGGCTACTACTTTGAACTTGTTTATCTTTTCTAGGTCGGGGAGCCGGGGGAGGGGTAGTATTTTGGCGACTACTTTCACCGATTTTTGATTTTCCTTTTCCGAACATATTTTTCAATGAAAATGTCATAATAATTATAATTTAGCAAAATAACAATTTCTTAGCACGTAAGAGTTAAAACGAGTTTACCGGATTGACAAACAACTTCTTGAAAATTGAAAATCGTTGAAATTGAACACTTGAAAACTTCAATTCAACAACTTCACAATGTTTCACGAATTTGCAACAATAAATTAAGCACTTGCACTAGAAAGATTGAAAGAGAGCTTGAGAGAGATTGAGAGAGATTGAGAGATATTGATGAATTTTGGTGAATTAAAATAAAAGAATGAGGGGGTATTTATAGTTGAGAAATGAGAAATTGTGTAATTATATAAAGTTTGAGGGCCAAATGGCTATTTCTGAAAATTCCAAACGGCTAATTTTAAAAAAGAGCCGTTTGGAAATTTTAAATTTTAATTTTTTTTAATAATCGGACCGTTGCGGAACCGTTTGGAACCGGATGGAACTGTTTGGAACCGCTTGAACCGGTCCGGTTCCGGTTCCGGTTCTAGCGGTTCCGGTTCCGCGGTTCCAACGGGTGGAACCGCTCTATCACGATTCCGGGGAACTGCCGGAACCGGAACCGCCAGAACCGGCAAAACCGCCAGAACCGCGGTTCCGGTTCCGGTTCCGGTTCGGAACTGCCACACTTAACACCTTACCAGAGTAACCTTATAAGACTTTGATCTATAAAATTTACCTTACATTAGCCATAATTTATATATATATATATATATATATATATATATATATATATATATATACAATATTATTTTTTGACGAAGCGGGTTCAGTTAGATCCATTTCTCACCACTTGGTTCTGCCCCTGCCTCTAAAAGTTTTGAACCTCATCCAGTAATGTTAGGTTTTGAAGTCTTAGCCCATCATCGGAGGCAGTGATGGAGCCAGAGATTTTATTAAGAGAATTCAACTTTTATAAAAATAATTTTGGGTACACGAATAAAATCTCATACTATTGGCTGAAAAGATTAGAGTCAAAATATAAGGTGTAAGAATCTCTTAATTGGAAGGAAGGTTTTTGGATAAAACCGTACAAGTTTGGCCCAAAAAGGTAATAATATCACGCCATATTTAAGGTATCTATGGGTTGCTTCAGCAGCAACTGGTAATTGGAGGAGTATGGTGGCAGAGTGATGGTGTGGGGCTAGATCTACTTTTCCCTTACGAGCTTTGAGATGCACACAATAAAGAAGAAGCTAGTTGTAGTCTTCGGTTGCCTTATATACTAATTTGGGTGGTATATAGTAATTCTCGAAAATTGGCCCGTGAATCGTGGTAATGGGCTACGTAGAACTTAGTTTGATAAAAAGATCCGTGAATTGTGGTGATGAGCCACGTGGAACTTAGTTCGAGATTGGAATTATTGGGTGTGTGAATAAGTCTCACATAGGTAACTGAAAAGATTAGAAGTGTACATATAATATTGTCAGACCTTTTGGATAATACCATATAGACTTGTCCCAAAATAAATAATATTACATCATATTAAAAGTATGTGTAAGCTGTTTGAACCCAACATATAGACTAGATCAATCTTCTGTTTCAAGTATTCAACCCTTATAGTTATCATACATTTCACATATTATTTTTTTGGCTTGAAAGATACATGTATGATAAGCAAATACTTTTGAGCAAGGGGTATCATATGAACTGCCTTGCTTCAATGTGGCTTCGCCTGGGACCGGAGGTAACAAGAACATGGTATAAGCAAATGCATTGAATTTTCTAGTGGCAAAATCGGCCGGAAGCATTTCGTGTTTATGCAATGTTCGAGGAAGGGCTATACTCTAAGGGCTGTCATATATGTTGCCTACCATGATATTTTTGTAGTTTTTAACAAAGAAAATTTAAAGTATAAAGAAGTAAAGAAAATTCAACATTATTCTTATTACCTATCTGTGGCTTTTCATGACGAGCCTATTGAAACCACAGTGCAGCAAATGAGTAGTATAAAGGTGTGACGGAGAGAAGTAGTAGGATGTGAAATCACTTTTGAATATAAATTAACTTGTATTGACAGAAAAACGAGTTCATGCTGAGATTATGAATTTTCAATTTAAGACCTTAAGAAATGATAAATGGCTAAATATACAGTTGTCATTTTCAATTGAGAAAGCAGCGTGTAGGTTCAGTGAGCTCTGCAACAGCAAACTGAACAAGAGGCTAAAGAGGTGGTAAACTTTATTTATAGATCAGTTAACGTCGAATTAAATTGTCTTTAATTAGTTGATACAAATATCCATTGGAGATGAATAGAACTCATATTTGTGAAATGGTAATATGATAATCCAACAGATCCTACAAGCTGTTATTAATTTATCATCTAGTTGCTTCGTTTAATTAAAGAAATTGCAAAGGAGTTGTTCACACTATCTCCTCTCCAAACCCTAATTTAATGTCACATGACAACAACTTTACCAGTTACAGTTACGCCTGAGCTCCCCTTTTCTTATTTTACACCACAAGTACAAAAGTGTTCTTAAACTCTGTGCCGAGTCAAATGGGTTCCGAAGTTATTCATCTTCATTTGAGACAAGACACTATATAGTTGCATTGAATGAAAACATTTGCCTCCAAAGCTATCATTCTAAATTTCTCTCTTTCTTTTATTTCCAAGAGTAAAGGAGAGAACAATTAGCACGACATTCTTGAAGTTGACTCAATACTAACTTCACAAGTTCTGAAAAAAGTCAAAAAAATGGCAGCTTTAGTGGGCAACCTCCTACGCAGATTAGAAGAATTTCCGATGCATAAAGTGGATCCTCGTATAGCTGCAGAGGTGCAAAATATTGAGAAAGCATTCAGAATCTGGCTGTCTCATTACAGGATGCTGAACGGAAATCGCTGAACCACATAATAATGGATCTCCGATATGCTGAAGGCAATCTCCAGTATGGTGAATGGGCTCTCCCGTATGCTGATGGAGTGCTCCTGTATGCTGATCGGGATCTGAAGGATGATGTGTAGAGAGTTTTGGGAGAATTGATTTTCTCGTATTGCTCACAAAAGTATATGTAGAGAACAGAGATGTATCAAATCCTACCAACTATAGGACTATACAATAATGAAAGAAATCAAATCCTACCAACTACAGGACTGTACAATAATGAAAGAATATTCTACCAATAATAAAAAGATACACACAATATATTCTAATACGCCCCCTCAAGATGGAGGGCCGGAGGACATGCCAATCTTGGACATCAGCAGAAGAAGCCGAGGACGAGATAAGTGCTTGGTGAGAGCATCAGCAAGCTAATCAGCAGAGGATACGTGAGCAACACGAAGAGACCCATTCTGAACCAATTGACAAACAAAGTGATAATCAATGGAGATGTGTTTCATACGCGAATGAAACACAGGGTTGGCACAGAAGTAAGTGGCGCCAATGTCGTCGCTGTAAATGACTGGAGCCGCCGGAAGAGGGACATGAAGCTCGAGCAGCAGTGAATGAAGACAGCGGACAGCGGCAGCAGAAGCAATGGCACGATATTCAGCCTCAGTAGAAGATCGTGCAACGGAACACTGCTTTTTGGAGCTCCAGGAAATAGGATTAGGCCCCAGAAAGACAACATAGGCACCAGTTGAGGAGCGATCATCACAGTTTTCACCCCAATCAGCATCAGAGAAACAATGCAGAGGAATAGCAGATGAAGGACGCAGCCAGACTCCGAAGTCACGCATCCCATTCAGATACCGGAAGAGGCGCTTAACTGCACCCTAATGAGTGACAGTAGGAGCGTGCATGAACTGTGAGAGTTTATTCAAAGCAAAGGAGATATCAGGACGAGTGAAGGAGAGATACTGGAGGCCCCCAAGGGCCTGTCGATAGGCGGATGCGTCGGCAGGAGCCGAGCCGTCGGCCAGATGAAGGCGGGTGGACGCCGCTGTTGGCGTCTGAACAGGGTTGGATTCCAGCATATTATGTCGAGTCAAAGGATCAACAACATACTTACGCTGAGAAAGAAAACACCCCTTGGAGCAGCGCAGAACCTCAACACCAAGAAAGTAGCTTAGATCACCCATGTCTTTAAGAGAAAATTTAGTCCCAAGAGAGTCAATCACACGGTTCAAGAAGGCAGAGTCATTACCAATCAATATGAGATCATCAACATATACCAAAAAATAGGCTGTAGTACCAGAATGCTGAAAGACGAAGAGCGAAGTGTCAGAGGTAGTGTTGACGAAACCCATGGCCAAAAGGCATTGGCGGAGCTCACTGTACCATGCTCGGGGTGCCTGTTTGAGACCATAAATAGCTTTCTGTAACTTACAGACATAAGATGGATAGGCTTTGTCAATAAAACCCGGTGGTTGTGCCATATAGACATCCTCTGTAAGCCTCCCGTGGAGAAAGGCATTGTTCACATCCATTTGACGAAGAGGCCAGCCCTTGGATACAGCTAGACTAAGAACCAAACGCACAGTTCCCGGCTTAATAACCGGACTAAAAGTCTCCTGGAAGTCGACACCTGGTCGCTGATAAAAGCCTTTCGCAACAGGTCGGGTTTTGAACTTATCCACATTACCGTCAGGCTTTCGTTTGATACGATAAACCCAATTGCAGCCCACAACATTCTGTGAAGAATCAGGTGGAACAAGATCCCAGGTGCCATTCCGTAGCAGAGCATCAAACTCCAATGACATAGCAGCGCGCCAGTGCTCATCAGATATAGCACTAGACAAAGTCTGAGGTTCTGTAACAACTGGAGAGGATACATCAGACATACCAAACTTCTTGTTGGGCGTAAAGATGTTATTTTTGCTGCGAGTTTGCATGTGATGACCACCCTGAGAGGATGAAGGTGGCGGCATAGTGGGTGTAGTGGCGGCGGGGGCCGCTGGCGGTGCCGTAAGAGGTGCTGGTGGCTCGGGCATTGGCGCCGGCAGTGCGTCCGGTGAAGGATCGCTAGTGGGAGCGGCGGCAGGTACTGGCGGAGGCAGTGGAAGGACTTCTAGGGTGACCGGAATGGGTACAGGTGGAGACTCGGGGTTAGACAATTTGGAGAACGGGAAGATATCTTCATGGAAAGTGACATGACGCGAGACGAAGATTTTAGACGTTGAGGGATCAAAGCATAGATATGCGCTTTGAGTAGATGAGTAGCCGAAGTGGACACATGCACGAGATCTGGGTTCCATTTTTTGTGAGGTGTAGGACCGATGCCAAGGGAAGCATTGACAGCCGAAGACACGCAGTTTGGTAAGGTTGGGGCACCTATGGAAGAGAGACTCAAAGGAGGAAAGCATCGAGAGATTTGTCTTGAGAAGACGATTAATGAGATAGACTGCTGTGGCAAAGGCATAAGGCCACTAAATAAGAGGGACAAAGGCATAATGAAGGAGAGTGAGACCAGTATCGACAATATGACGGTGACGACGTTCAGCATAGCCATTGTGTTGAGGTGTATGAGGAGGTGAAGTGAGATGTGAGATGCCATGGGAGGCAAGAAAAGAGCGTAAAGCTAGGAATTCACTCCAATATCAGTATATAGAGTAATGATTTTAGTAGAGAAGTATTTTTCGACAATGGACTTAAAAGTGGGAAAGGTTTGTAAGACATCAGATTTACGGCGTAAAGGGAAAAACCAAACGTACTTAGAAAAGTGATCAACAAAAATGACATAATATTTAAATCCTTCATTAGAAATAATTGGAGAGGTCCATACATTAGAAAAAAGAAGCTCCAGCAGAGCAGTAGAATATAAACTTGATTTAGAGAAAGGTAACTTATGACACTTATGAAGCTTGCAAGAGACACAAGCAAAATCAGACACACCACTGGACGCTATACTGCTAGAAGACACTAAATGATGTAGGATTTTAGCTGACGGATGACCAAACCGAGAATGCCACAATGATGCAGGGAGCTTTTGTGCCGTGAGGGCACACGGTAGACGGGAAGCCGCCGGCCAGTAGTAGGCGTCGTTCCTATGTGGGCCGCTGATGAGTTTTGCCCACGTGCGACGATCCTTCACCTGAAAATCAGTATCAGAAAAAACAACATTAACATTGTTGTGACGACATAATTGAGCAACATAGATCAATTTTTTACGAATATGTGGAACACAGAGAGCCCCAGGAAATAAAAGAGATGAATAACTGAAAAGTTGGCCAGTATGTGTAATTTTTAAACCTTCACCGTTACCAATAACCACATCATCGAAACAAGTGTAAGGACTGTGAAGAGACATGTTGGCAAGATCATTGGTTATGTGATGAGTGGCACCAGAGTCCAGGATCCAATCAGATGGAGAGTGATGGGCTGTGTGAGCTGCCGGATAAGATAACTCAGCGTATGCTGGTCGCAGCAGTGGTCCACCGTAAGGGGGCTGATTTGCGCCGGAAATAGGATAGGACGGACAGCGCACGGAGTGGCCAAATTCACTGTAGAGCTGGCACTTCCCATCGTACCCGCGAGATTGGCCATTGTTGGAGTAACCACCGCGGCCGGAGGATAAACCACGACTGCCACGACCGCGCCCACGGCCACCAAAGCGGTTACGGCCGGACTGCTGTCCGGCGACGAAGGCAGCCGACGGAGCCAAATCAGATGCGGCGGAGGTGGCCGGCGCACAGGTAGTAATCTGAGCCTCCATTCTTAATAGCTTGTCATGTAATTCAGCAAAAGAGATTGGAGATTCACGGGCTTAGATAGCATGAGAGAGCTCCATATATGGATCATCAAGACCATTTAGAACCTTAATGACAAGATCCTCAAAATCAACAGTAACACCCAAGAGAGATAATTCATCCACAATCACTTGAATACCGTGCATAAAATCAGTAACAGATTTAGAACCTTTTACTGGATTATGGAGTTGCTGTTTGAGAGCCATGATACGACCATGAGAAGCAGTGTCGTATGTGCGCGCGGGGATGTCCCAGGCCTCTTTTGAGGTTTCCGCAGCGGCAATAAAGGAGATGATCGTCAGTGTGATCGACGAGATGATGGCACTGAGAATAAGATTGTCCTGGCGAATCCAGTAAGGATATGCTGGATTGGGGGAAGTTACCTCCTTGTCGACGATAGTGGCTGGTGGGCACGACTTTGGTCCGTCCAAGAAGCCGAGGAGGTCGCAACCCGTAAGAAGGGTTCAAAATTGGAATTTCTACGCCAGGTAATTAGTGGAATCCAATATAAGTGGGATCTGAGTTGATGCATTGATGGCAATCGGTTGGAGAAGATCGTTGGATGTCGTAGCAGCCATGAAGCGCGAGGCAGAGGAGGCGCTGATCGACGTCGAGAGAAAGAGGGCTGACGGTTAGTACAGCGGTGGCGCGGCAAGACGCCGGAGAGAGGCACGGGACAAAGAAGGTCGGCGGCGGAGGGCTGCCGATTAGTGCAGCGGCGGCGGCGGCTAGGGTAGGGAAGAATTATGGTTTCTTAGGCGATAAGCCACTGGTATGGTACCATGTAGAGAGTTTTGGGAGAATTGATTTTCTCGTATTGCTCACAAAAGTATATATAGAGTATAGAGAGGTATCAAATCCTACCAACTATAAGACTGTACAATAATGAAAGAAATCAAATCCTACCAACTATAGGACTGTACAATAATGAAAGAATATTCTACAAATAATAAAAAGATACACACAATATATTCTAATATGATGATCGTGAAGATCTCGAGGATGCTGAATGGGATCTCCGTGAAAAAAAATGGAGAACATTGAATGCTCGCTTTGATATAAGCGAATTGATGCATACCTGGCCTAGGCAAGTTGCAGCTTGGGCAGCTGATGGTGAAGAAATAGTTATCAGTTATGACTTCCACTTGCTTAACTTGAATACCGGAACCCTCTTCAGCAAGTTCTTGTATTCGTGTTCTTTCATGTCGGATTCAAAGAATGTGGTTTCTAATATAAGAAACTATATGTCATTTCACTGCCGGTCCATGAGAACCTCACGGATGATTCAGGTATTCTGCCCTATTGACCAGAATTCTGCTGAGGACTGTGTATTGTTATTAGGGAAGTTCTCGGAACTGCTTACCAGCCCATATATGATAGAGTTGTTGCAGCAGCTGAAAAGTACCATATCCCCTCAGCCTCAGCCAGTTGATAACTTCCTTTCAAACCATGATTCAAGAAGTAACCAAATTCGAAGGAATCTTGAATCAGCAGACATGGTAGGACGAGTAGAGGAGGTGAAACTTATTGAAGGTTTGTTATTGGCAAAGGCAGAAGATGGTCCTGACATTATCACCATATCAGGGGAGGCAGGAATTGGACAAACAACGGTTGCTGAAGCTGTATATGAGAAAGTCCACAAACACTTTGATTGCCACACTTAGGTCTTCGTGTGTTGGAACGATTGTACTATGCGCGTCTTGCAAAACATGTTGAAAGGTGTCCTCAAAAGCATTTCAGTCATGGCTCCAAAAAATAAAGACACAATGGAAAAAGAGTTTGTAAAGAAGTTGATGAACATTTGGTTGATTGGAAAGAAGTTCTTGCTGATCTTGATCTTGGACGATGTTCCATCGTGGGAAATCATTCAGGAAGTAAAGGACGCTATACCTAGATGCAGCAAAACAACAAAGATAGTCATTACTTCTCGGGTAGAAAAATACAACTTCCCTCTTAAGAATCAATGCAGCCTAGATCCAATATATTCATCCGACTTGCTGCACAAGCATGCCAGAAGCTCTGAGGGTGGCGAGGAATTCTTTTCCTCCGTAGAATCAGTAGGTAAGAAAATTGTGAGACTATGTCGTGGTCTCGCTCTTGCTATCGTAGCAGTCGGAAGGATGCTCTCAACAAAGCATGCGGCTGAAGATTGGATCAAAGTCTATCAAATGTTTTTGCAAGGGGCTAGCTTCATGTCATTATGTTATGGTGATTTAAGCCCCGAGCTCCAAAGCTGTTTCTTGTATGCTGCCTCGTTCCCTTGTCATTTTGAGATCTCATGTAAGAAGTCGAAACGTTTGTGGATAGCCGAGGGCTTCGTGCAGAAGGACATTGGAGGAATCAGCACAACTTCAACTGGAGGAGCTCATATACAGGAACATGATTCAGGTAGTGAAAACATCAAGAAATCCAGACGAAAATTGAAGAAGAAGATGAAGATGAGTCGGTTAGGTAGAAGCTTCTATAGAGAGTTTCAGAGAAAGAGAAAGAGCTTCTCAAAATGAAAATATCCGACTGACCCCCTAATACAAAAGGGGTCGGTGTATATATTACATAAGTGGGACAAATCGGGCCAGAACTAAAACCAACAGAAAACGGGCTCAAACATATATTCTAGCCCAACTACAAGATATACATGATATACAAGCAATATACATTAAATATACATCAGAAAATCAATGTATGTGCATAGGATTTGAAGCTAAATAATCTTGTAGCTCAACACCCCCCCTCAAGTTGGAGGGGGAAACCATCTTCAACTTGACCAGCAAGGGATGCAGAATGGTGCCAGGGAGTGGTTTGGTGAGAAGGTCAGCCAACTGACAAGAAGTGGAGACATGGGAGAGAGTAATAAGCCCAGCAGCCAACAAATCACGCACAAAATGACAATCCACTTTGATTTTCTTGGTCCGCTCATGAAAAATAGGATTTTTGGCAATATGGATAGCAACCTGATTGTCACAGAAGATAGAAAAAGGGAAAGAAACAGAAACACCAACGTCAGTGAGCAAACGGGAAAGCCAAGACAGTTCAGCAACTACCTTATTAAGAGCCCTATACTCAGCTTCAGCAGAGGGTAGAGAAACTACAGGTTGTTTCTTAGACTTCCAACTAATCAAGCAGCCACCCAAAATAACACAAAAACCAGTCACAGACCTGCGAGTATCTGGACAGGAAGCCCAATCACTGTCAGAATAAGCATGTACAGAGAAATCAGAACTGTCAAAATAGAAGAGATGCATAGACTCCTTAAGATATCTAAGAACATGTAAAGCAGCAGTCATATGAGGGACTCTGGGACACTTCAAATATTGACTCAGATGCTGAACAGCAAAGCAGATGTCAGGCCTGGTGTGAGTCAAAATTAAGAGCTTACCAAAAATGCTCCTATATTGATCAGGAAAGGAGAGAATGTCTCCAGAATCAACATGGAGTTTTACATTAAGATCCAAAGGGCAAACAACAGGAGAAACACTCATACAGTCAAACTGATGCAATAGGTCAGAAACATACTTATGCTGATTAAGAGCATCCCACCAGGAACTACAGACATCTCAATGCCCAAAAAATAATGCAATGACCCAAGTCTTTGATCCTGAACTGATCATCCAGAAACAACTTCAGCACAGAAATCTCATCATTGTCATCCCTAGTGATGATAATGTCATCCACATAGACTGCTACAATAACCAGACAACCAGGCTGGCCTTTGATAAACAAAGAATAATCATTTAAAGAATGAGCATAGCCTCTGGAATAAAGGGCAGAAGACAGCTTAGCATACCATTGTCTGGATGCCTGCCTCAACCCATAGAGAGACTTTTCAACTTACAGACAAGAGGAGGAGATGCAGAGGAAACAAAATCAGAAGAAGAGACAGAAACAGATAAACCTGGAGGAAGCTTCATATAAACCTCCTCATCCAAATCACCATGCAAGAAAGTATTGTTAACATCAAGTTGGAAAAGTTTCCAATGCTTCTTAACAGCCACTGCAATAAGACACTTCACAGTGGATATTTTATCCACAGGAGAAAAAGTGTCAGTGAAATCAACCCCTTCAATTTGAGTATCCCCTCTAACAACAAGTCTAGCTTTGTGCCTTTCAACACTACCATCAGCCTTATATTTGATCTTATAAACCCATTTGCAGCCAATGGGTTTCTTACCAGAAGGAAGGGGAACAACATCCCAGGTACAGTTGGCATCCAAAGCATCAAACTCCTTTCTCATGGCATCCTGCCATACTGGAACTGATGCAGCTTTAGAGTAATAAAGGGGTTCAGTTTCCAGAGGAGAAGAAGAAGACCCAGAGAAAATAGGAAGATGGCAAACATAATCCTTAAGGTAAGAAGGAGGATTGTGCTGTCTTCCAGATTTCCTGGGAACAACAGCTGATGTGGAAGAAGGTAAAGTAGGAGGTGAAATGTCAGGGTTGAAAGGAGGACTTGAAATTGGATAGGAAGAAGGAGAATCTGAAACAGAAGGTGAAGGTGGAGGAAGAGATGGGAATAGAGAAATCTAGCTCAAGAGGAGGAACAAAATGAAAAAAGAAGGAGAAATAGGAGGAGTAGAGGTGACAGAAGAAACATATGTGAAAGGAAAAGAAGTTTCATGAAAGATAACATCCCTGGACATAAAGCACTTTTTAGAACTGAGATCATACAGTCTATAACCCTTTTTAGCAAAAGGATACCCTAGGAAAACACATGAAATGGCCCTAGGTTTCAACTTGTCCCTTTGAGGAATTGGGACAGTAGCATAGGCAAGGCAGCCAAAAGTCTTTAAATGGGAGTAAGTGGGTGTCTTACCATGCAAGATTTCATAAGGGGATTTACCATGAAGAAGTCTGGAGGATATTCGGTTAATAAGATAGGTAGAAGTTAATAGGCAATCTCCCCAGAAAGAGATAGGTAAACCAGATTGGAAAAGTAAAGCTCTACAGGTTTCAAGAAGAGTTCTATATTTCCTCTCAACAACACCATTCTATTGAGGAGTATGTGGGCAAGTGGTTTGGTGTATAATGCCATGTTGGATAAAAAAGGATGCACCAGCAATACTAGATCCCAATTCTAAAGCATTGTCACTCATAATAGTTTGAACATTAGCATTAAACTAGGTCTTAACCATACAGAGTAAAGATTTAAGCATGCAGAAAGCATTGCTTTTAGACCCCAACAAATGAGTCCAGGTTGCTCTAGAAAAGTGATCAACTATTGTGTGAAAATATCTAGAGCCAGAAGAAGTGGGAGTGTGATAAGGGCCCCAAGTATCTACATGAATCAATTGAAAAGGTCTAGATGTACTAGTTATGCTTTCAGGAAAGGGAAGTCTAGTTTGTCTAGCCATAGGACAGGTAGAACACTGAAAGGCTGTTTAGAAGAAAATGGAAAAGATAAAGCAGAAATGTGTTTCATGTTTGCAAAAGGGATATGACCCAACCTCAAATGCCAAATGTAATTCATGTAAATGGCAACAGTATTATTACACATGGAACTGTTTACATTCAAAGGTAAACTAACTGCTTGATGACTAGAACAGTCAGGTTTACAAGAACTAAAAAAAGAAGAACATACAGAAACAGAAGAACAACAATTAGAAGAAGAGGAAGGTGGCACCCAAGCAAGCTTGTACAGACCAGCCTCCTCTTTACCAAGATCCAGAGGCATCCTCAGAGAAGAGGCCTGTAACATGTGGAGGAAACAGGAAGTTGCAGTGAACAATACTATGCAATGCAACTGTTTTACTAACTTGTGAACAGAAATCAAGTTGTGTTTGAAAGAAGGAACAAGTAAGACATCATGAAGAGTGATGAGTGGATTTAATGCAAAAGATCTTGTGCATGTCACTTTCACTTTATATCCATTAGTAAGAGTGACAAGATAGGGTACAGTTAAAGGTGTGAGATTGAAGAGTAAATCTTTATTAAAGGTCATATGGTTAGATGCCCCTGAGTCTATTATCCAGGTGGCAGAATTAATGTGAGTTAACATGCAAAATTTGGAATCAGAAACAGGGCTCCCAGTTAGCGTAGTACCAGCAAAATTTGCAGCATACATGGGAGGAGGAGACTGGGCAGTGGAGTCCCCTAACTGAGTTTGTTGCAGCAGGGTCATCAATTGTTCATAATGTTGTCTGCTCAACCCAGGTATCACAGAACTCTGGCCATCAATGTGTGGAACAGGTTGATGACTTTCAGGAGGATTTTCATGAGGAACAGACATATTTCTTTCAGAAGAAGGGAAATCCACACCAGCAATTAGATGAGCAGCAACAGGTCTCTTCCCCTTGTTAAATGTTGTACTTTGTGGATACCCATGAATCTTGTAACACTTATCAATTAAGTGCCCAGATTTCATATAGTATCTACAGAACAAAGAGTCTCTAGCTTGGTCAAAGTTAACTCTTTGTCTGAAATAAGAAGAATTAGGCACTGTGGCCTTATTGAATCCAGCTGAATTTTTGTTTGTGCGGACATTGAAAGACATAGAGTCTGGATTAAACTGAGAGAGGGACTGGACTTGTCTCTGCTTCTCATCATTGAGGACCATATTGTAGACACTGTCAAGGGTAGGAGGAGGCTGCATCATCAGTAGGTTACTCCTTACCCCCATGTATGCTTCATTAAGGCCCATAAGGAACTGAAACACCTTATTCTCATCATCTTCCTGTATGATGCCATTTCTAGCAGGACAAATGCATCTTTGTCCATGGTTTGCACACATTGTTCCTAATTTATCCCACAGTCCTTCAAGTTTGTTAAAATATGATGCTACATCTAGAGATCCTTGAGAAGTATGAGAGAGTTCCCTTTTTAGTTCAAATTTTTTAGTTCTGTTAGCAGTACCATATCTAGCTGCGAGCTGTGCCCATATGCTCTGTGCAGTATCAGAATACTGCACACTCTCAGCTATCTGAGGGGATAAGGAAGCAGTCAACCAGGATATGACCATATTATTACATCTGTCCCATAACTTTTGTTCAGCGACATTAGTGTCTGGTCTGGGACATGTACCATCAACAAAGCCAATTTTATTTTTAGCAGACAACGCTATAATGATTTTCCTTCTCCAACCCCCATAGCCACTACCCGAGAAGGGAGTGGACACACGAGAAACACCAGGAACATCAGAGGAGTAAACAAATAAGGGACTGGTAGGATCAACAGGAGTTGTATTAGTACTCTTGTTAGCAGTCATGAAGAACAATGAGTTCAAAGTCAAAACATAATCTCTGCAAGTATTTTGAAAAACTAAAGTTGTATCAAAAACTTCATGCAAATCATATAGAACCTAATATAGGAACAGATTTACCCTACTTCTTCGCGACCGGAGAAGATCGGCCTTCGATTAACAGAAAAATGCCAGTTCCGAACAGCAGAAACCCAGCAGAAACCGTAAAATCTGAAGCCTCGCCGGAATCGACTCGAGAACGTCGGAAAACCAACCCAAAACGTCCGAGTAGTGAAGATGCAACCAGTTATCGTGATAAAAGTCTCAGATCAACACCCGATTTAGATCGGAATCATCACTGACCAAATATCTTAGAAACACACAAAAAATTCCAACGAGATTTCGACTGAGATAACAAAATACAGGAATGTATCGTCGGATCATCGTCCTGCTCTGATACCATGAAAACATCAAGAAATCCAGATGAAAATTGTAGAAGAAGATGAAGATGAGTCAGTTAGGTAGAAGCTTCTAGAGAGAGTTTCAGAGAAAGAGAAAGAGCTTCTCAAAATGAAAATATCCGACTGACCCCCTAATACAAAAGGGGTCGGTGTATATATTACATAATTGGGCCAAATCGGGCCACAACTAAAACCAACAGAAAATGGGCTCAAACATATATTTAGCCCAACTACAAAATATACATGATATACAAGAAATATACATTAAATATACATCAGAAAATCAATGTATGTGTATAGGATTTGAAGCTAAATAATCTTGTAGCTCAACAGATAGTCAAGAGCAACATAGATGGAAAGGTCAAAACTTGTGGAATCCTTCCCAAGATACGCGAATTTGCTTTGAGAAGATCCGAAGAAGATCACTTTACTGTCGTCCTAAAAAACTCAAAGAGCACGCTCCCCGAGAAGTATCATCGTGCTTTTTATTATGATACCAGCTACACTGGTACCTCAACAAGTAAGTTTTCTCGAAAAAGCTTTAGCAGGATGTACTCTTTTCTTGCACTTGAAGAAAACCAGCACCAACACCCATACCAGCCCCTCAATTTAAATGATTTCAAATTGTTATCTGTCTTGGAACTTCAAGGTTTTTGCCAAGAATAATTGCCCGATGCCGTAGGAGATTTAGCCCTACTACGATATTTAGGATTGAGAGGCAGCAAGATTAATAAACTACCAATGTCAATCAAGAAGTTAAGCAGATTACAAACTTTGGACACCAGAGACACATTTATAAGTGAGCTGCCTTGTGATTTAGAAGGTTTGGGGATGATGAGGCATCTTCTTCTCGAAGGATCATTCACGGACAAGGTAGTGAATCTTGGAGATGGAATTATTGAAGCCTTTAAGGATCTTCAAACGGTTGCTGGACTCAAAATGACAGAAGCTATAGCAAAAGGGTTAATTCATCTAAGAGGCATAAGAAAATTATCGGTTGGTGCAGTACAAGGTTTCCATTTGGTTCCCCTTCTTGAGGCTATCAAAAAAATGGAGTTCCTCAGATCCTTTACAATGAAAAGTTCTTTTGATCAGGATCAAAGCTACGTGCTTCCACTTATACCTCTGTACAACCTAGAAAAGTTGTGCATTGGTGGTCCTATGAGGAATAATTTTCTTGATTGGTTTGGTAAGTTATACAATCTTAAGTCTTTATATTTATGGAACAGCAAACTTACCGAAGATCCTCTCTGGGGTCTCCAAAATCTGCCCAATATTATCATCCTATCCCATTGCAATTCGTATGATGGCGAAGAAATTGTGTTTGGAGATAGAGGTTTCCCCAAACTGAAGAAATTATCCATTCTCCATTGTCGAAATCTTAGGAATTGGAAAAAGATACCATATGGTGCAATGATAAACCTCGAGACTTTGAATCTCGGATATTGTCGCATGCTTGGTTTCACTTCCACAAGGATTGGAAAAACTGACCTCTCTTTGTTCCATACAAATCTCAAACAAGTCGGCTCAGTTCATGAAAGATGCTAATGAATTGCGATCAATTTCCAATTTTTCGATATCTATTCAAGGCGTAAAACACAGTTCTTAACTCTAGGGAATTTCCTGATAACGTCAAAAGACTCTGCAGATGAACTGTTCGAAGACTCCCTTGGTTTTTTTTTCTTCTCATGTTCTTTTATTACCAGAAGCTGTTGTGATATTGTAATGAAAAAACTTTAATATATGTTCTTTGCAATAAAAGCTTGACATTTTTAGTTCTGCCTAAGTTCATATGGTCATGTCATATATTAGTTCCGCCCAAGTTCATATGTTCCAGATATTTCATAGCTAGGTTCAAGATTCATATTGGTACATATTTTTATGTGATTTGTTAGGATCGGGAATCCGAGTAGTGCGAAATTTAACTAACAACGTTATAATGACAATAACGAAGACAATACAAGTTGATAATAACGGCAATTAAAGCATATAAAGGAGAAACAAATTTAATGTGGTTCGGTTAAGGTGACCAACGTCTACAAGCGGAAATGAGTAATTTCACTATAACAACTAGCACACAAAGGAGATTACAAAATCAGAGATGAAACTCTAATTATCCCAAAATATATCCCAAGAGAATAACCTCGCTAATAACTCACAAAGAAGAGGTTCACTCAAAGTATTTTCCAACACTAACTCTATGGTATATAATAAAACTCTCTATTACAAGAATACTCAAAATGAGTTTCTAATAAAAATATAAGATGATTCAAATGAAGTAAGATGACCTATATTTATAAGGCAAAGTTCTTGGTTCCCCAGTAAAGAAAAAAGAATAAAAAAATACTTTTATTCTTTGGAATTCTTTCCTCCAACATTGAATACTTTGGCTCCAAGGTTAGCCATGGACAAATTTAGGCCATATCTTACAATAACTACACAATAAATTATTGTATCTGGATGTTAAGTCGGATTTACCCCTAACGCACAAGCCAACTTCCCTTGAGTTCTACTAGCTTACCCAGTAATATCACTATCTATTTTTTCTTGTGATTTTAAGATAGAATTAAGGGTGTCAACCGGGCCGGGTAGAACCGGGACCAGACCGGACCGGTATAACCCGGGCCCGGCCCGGCCCAGTTACTATCGGTCCGGGTGGGCTGGGTTCGAGGGGGGTAGGTGGTTGGTCCGTTTGAATTTTTGGGGTTGGAACCGGACTGTACCAACCCGGTTTGTGTAAACAGTACCGTGAACCGGTAGGACCGGCCCGGACCGGCCCATTTCAACGGTAATTTTTTTTTGATTTCTGAATTTGTGGGGCCCACATTACCGTTGGCAACGGTACAGATCCGTTGGCAAACGGATAATTTTGCAAAAATGGCCATTTTTTAATTATTTTTTGTATTTATTAATTTACAATATTAACCCTTCTTAAGATCTATAAATACCCCCATCTCTTCTTCATTTCTTCACTCAAAATTCTTATCTCAATCTCAATTCTCAAATTATCAATCTCTCTCTTCCCTTCAATTTGCAAGATTTCATATTCTAAATTTATAATTTTATTTGTCTCTCTTTTCCTAAATTTAATTAATCGCAATTTGTCATTCGAAATTTGAAGCTTGAAGTTCAAAATTGAAATACTTGCTTGACGTTTGTTCATGGTAACACCGGGTTTGCGTAATCAAGTGCTCAATTTATTATCGAATTTGGTGCACTCCCTCCAATTCTTTCTCTTATTTAGTATTTTAATTGCATATTTAATTTTAGCTTATATTTTTATTTTTACAATATGTTTAATGCTGCTAAAGGAGCGTGTAGAAAAGTTACTGGTAGGGGTGAAAATAAAAAAAGAGGTAGTCCTGTAGTTTCCGGTAGTAATAGTAATGACCTTATAACACATGTTTCTGAATCATCGCCTAATTTGCAAGATGTAGAGATTGATTATGAACAATTACAAGAAGATTTTGGAATAGAAGATAATGAAATTGGAATAGAAGATGAGATACCACCTACACCTAGTAGTAGAAATGTTGGTAGTATTGGAGTTGGAGTTGCTAGTGCTACAAGGGGTAGTAGACCACCAGCAGCTCTAACTTCTAATCGTAAAAGAAAAAGTCCGGTATGGAATTTTTTTGAAATAATAGAAGGTACTAATAGAGTTAAGTGCAAACTTTGTAACGAAACTTTTAAACATTTGATACTTGGGAGGTCATTAATAATGTTGTTAAATTTTTACATAAATTTTATACTGCTACTGTTGTGTTTTTAGGCGCATATTACCCCACTGTTACTATGACTTTAGTACATATAGCTGAAATTTCATTGCTACTATATGAATTTAAGAAGAAAGAAAAATATATGGATGTTGTTGGAAAAATGCAAGCGAAATTCAAAAAATATTTCTTTCCAATTCCTTCGATTTACTAAATTGGTACAGTTTTAAATCCTTCTATTAAAATGGGTGATTGTCACCAATTAATGAATGCTTTATATACTTATATGGAGATTGGAGAAACTGAAACCCCAAATTTATATGATTCTATGAACAAGCTAAATGAATATTTACAACAACTATATAATTATTATGCAAATGAATGTGATAATACTGCTCGTGCTTCTGGCGATGTTAATCCCGCTATGCAATGTAGTAGTTCTGCTAATGTGGATGATGAAGGCCTTGATAGTTTTAATATTTTTTCTACATTTTCTAACACTCAAACCAGCAACAGGAATATTGATGAGCTTCAATTCTACTTGCAGAAGCAAAAGGAGCCTCGCACAAAGGACTTTTCACCGTTGGGATGGTGGCATGAAAATGAAAAGCAATTTCCTGTTCTTTTCGCTATGGCTCGGGACGTACTAAATGTGCCAATTTCTACTGTTGCATCGGAGAGTGCATTTAGCCAAGCAAGACAACAACTTGGAGACACCCGCCACTCATTGGGAAGCAATGCTTTGGAAGTTTTAGTATGTTTCAGAGATTGGATTAGATCGGAACGAATAAATCAAGGAAAGGAAGATGTTGATAGCCCAGAAGACGAGGAACTTGGAGATATATTAACCCATGGAAACCCATCCGAATTTAACTCCCAAGAAGAAGGTCAAAATCGGTTCATATTGATTACGATGAACTTGCTAGGGCGATGCAAAACATTTGAAATTACTACTTTACTTGTTAGAAAAAATGTAAACATTTCATTTTCTACTTTTTCAATTTGAAATTGAGAAATAAAGTAACACTTGCAATAAGTGCAATTTTTTCCCATCTTACTTGTATTCATTCAATTATTACAAAGTATTAATATAATTATAACTTAATAGTTATACTTAATTCCAAATTTTTTTTTTGAAAATATACTAAAGCTGGCCCGGCCCGGCCCCCTTCAACCCGTAACCCGTATGGTTCAATTTTTACCCGAACTAACCCAGTCCGCTACGAACCCGTCATTGTTCAACCCGGCCCGTCCTGACCCGGAACCCGGACGGGTCGAAAAATTCACGACCCGGAGGTAGACCCGTTTGTCACCTTTAGATAGAATTGATATCCTTATAAGAGATTTTATCTTTTGCATAAAGCAGTATCTCTTATATGCTTAAAAAATGGGGTAGAGAACAAAGTAGTAACACAGTTTGATCCCCATCTTTAATTTCATCATCTATATTACTCAATTCCATAAGACCATATCAAGGATGTCAAGATGAGAGAGAATAGATGTACCTTCCACCGTACGAATTGCATAAAGCTTCTTCTTCAGGTAAAGTCTATTTCCACCGTTCTCTTCATATACAAGGTTTTCAATTTTTTCCACATGCCTTTGGTTGTGGTTTCTAAGAAACTTCACGTAAAACCTAATTTGAGAGATTTAAGATGATACCTGATTTTATTTTTTTGTCTGTGATAGCAAACTCCTCGTCCATTATCATGCGGCTTTTTCTCCTTTCCTTGCAACGCCAAGTCTAGGCCATCCTAAATTAGGATAACTTCCTTCTTTAATTGCCACATTCTGAAGTTTGCATATTTCGGTCAAATTTCTCAACATAAGTCTTTGTTAGTGTCATATTGGCTACTTAAACCAATTGGGTTAGATCCCGCTCTGATACCAATTTATTAGGATAAAAAATCCAGGTGGAATAAAATTTAGCATAACAATGTTATAATGATAATAATAAAGACAATGCAAGTTGATAATAACTGCAACTAAAGAATATAAAAGAGGCACAAATTTAACGTGGTTCGATCAAGGTGACCTACGTCCACAAGCGGAGAGGAGCAATTATACTATAACAACCGACACAGAAAAGTGAGTACAAAATTAGAGATGAAACTCTAATTATCCCAAAATATATCCCAAGAAAATAACCTCACTACAATTACTCACAAAGAAGAGTTTCACTAAAAGTATTTTCCAACACTAACTCTATTATATATAATAAAGACTTTCTATTAGAGGAATATTAAAAGTGAGATTCTAATCAAAATATTGGATGATTCGAATGAAGTAAGATGACGTATATTCATAGGGTAAAGTTCTTGTTCTCCAAGTAAAAAAAAAGAATTAATAAAATACATTTATTCTTTCACTCCAATATTAATTACTTATTTTTAAAATAAATTATGTATTTCTAAGACTTAAAAATCTCTCTTAACACCACATTGATTTGCGTGCGCAGTACTGCACATGTAGCCAGAAAGCCTAACTGTGAAAATCTGTGAAAAATAATAAATTTTGACTATAAAATAAATTAATTTAACTTCGGTCAACATTTTGCATAAACGGATCCGTAACTGTGATTAGACAATCCCTGAGGGTCTGTAGGAAAATATCGGACTTGGGAAAATGCCCGTAATCGAATTCTGAGGTCCCAAGCTTGAGAAATGAATTTTTGAAAGAAATTATTTTCTGAAAATATAAAGGTTTTATAACGTGAAATGTTATGTGAAACATGTGGTATCGGGCACGTATCATAGTTATGGAGCCTTGTACAAGTTCAATATGATTTATATGTGTTGTCGATAAAGTTTGGTAAGAACCAGAATTCATTTCATGTGATTCAGATCTTAAATGCAATTTGATGTTTAAAGAATTTTGAAAAACTTCACGATATTGAGGTTTCATTCGATGTACATGATGTAATTTTGGTGATTTGATTACACGAATAAGTCCGTAGGGTATTTTTGAGGTAGTGTGCATGTTAGGGTTGGATGCCCGGCGGCTCGGGTGAGTTTCGGATAGGCGTCGGAGTGTTTTTGGACTTAGGTAAGTTGCAGAACCTGTTGTCTGCTGGTGTCCAGCTGTTTGTGCTATGCGATCGCATAGTGTAAATTTTAGGGGTCCTATTTTGTGCTATGTGATTGCATAGCTCCTTTTACGATTGAGTAGAGTAAAATCTTAGAGGTCTATATTTGTTCTATGCGATTGCACTATTTCCCCCGCGATCGCAATGTGTTAGCACCAGCATGGGAAGGTAATTAATTTCTTTTATGCGTTCACATAGCATTGTCTACGATTGCATTGCCCAGTCCCCCTTACCGTATGTGATCGCATTCTCTTGTCCGCTATCGCAGTGCCCAAACTTATTCACCCTATGCGATTGCATTCCTTTCTTCGGACCGCATAGACCGAATTCGCCCTAGTTATTTTTAAGTTCTAAAAATAGAATACATTATGAGAATTCCACCATTTTTTCATAAACTATCTTTTCCTCATTTCTTGGGCGATTTTTGAAGAGAAACTTCACCATAACTTCATAGGTATGTAATCTTAAGCTCGTTGTCTTCCATTTTTATCAACATGCACTAGATTTATAAGCCTAAAACATGAGATTAAGGGTAAAAAAATTAGGGATTTGGGTAGAGTTAGGGCCTTGATAAATTGAGAATTTGACGTCGTTTTGGGGTCGGTTTCCAAAATAAATTATATGATCGGGCTCGTGGGTGAACGAATAATTGGGGTTTGGTCCGAATCTCATGTTTTGACCAAGTGGGCTCGGGGTTGATTTTTGACTTTTTTTGAAAGAATGATTAGAATGCTATAATTAAGTATTGGAATTGGATTGTTTAGCGTTTATCGATGTTATTAAGTTGAGTATGTCTAGATACGATTGATTTGGAGCTAAATTCAAAAGGAAAGGCAGTGTTTGAGGCTTGAGTTGGCCGTGAAAATTCGAGGTTAGTGTTTGGTCTAACCTTAGCTTGAGGGATTAAGAGTCATGACCTATTTGCTATGTAGTAAATATTGAGTACGACGTATAAGCATGGTGACAAGTATCTATACGTTGGTGTCTACCATACACGTGAGTCTTTATATTGTGATTATCATGACTTTGTTGTATCTTTAATGCCTTGGTGATGGTTTCTATTTGTTGTGTAAAGTTGTGGAAGGAATTGTGACCTATGAACATTGAGGAGTGTTGGCTCAAGTTGTATAACGAATTGTGAATGTATAAGTGATAATTCAACCTTTAGAGCATTGGCTCAAGTTGTGAAGTGAATTTTGAAGTAAAAGTGAGAAAGAGAAGAGATCATTGCATTTCCCCCTTGCCGGGCTATTGTTTCTTTAATTGTTATTTCCGTTGTTGGGAATTAGTTGTTGTTTTGATGTTGTCCCTTGCCTGGACTTGTTGTTGAAATGTTATTCCCTTACCGGGATTATTATTGCAATTTCATTTATTTCCCTTGCCCTATTGTTTGTGACTGTTGTTTTGGTGAGGAAAGAGAGTTAAAGCACAAAGGGTGATGCGTGCATTGTTTTCGTATGAAAAAAGTGCAAAGCATGAAGGGTGATGCCATATATGATTGTGAGGAAAGAGTGTAAAGCATGAAAGGTGATGTCGTACAGCATGATGTACCATTCCGTGCAGATTATATTGTTTATATGGTGAGAAAAGAGAGTAAAAGCACGAAGGGTGATGCCATGCATATTTTTTTATTTTTTATATGATTGTTGTGGTGAGGACGAAGTAAAAGCACGAAGGGTGATGCTACGCATTTATTGATTTATGATTCTTTGTTGATATGCAAGCTATATTGTTTCTTTCTTTTACTTATTGTTATTTCTATTTGGAATCAATATCTCTACCGCAGCATGCTCCCTCCTCCCAGACTTGACTGTTTATTTTTGTACTTTTTTCTGCTATATATATATTTGAATTACACAAGTTTATTTGGTAGTCTGGAACAGAGACGTCTGTATTAATCCCAGAGGCTACAACGTTAGGAAACACTTCACATTTATTCTTTCTTGTCGTGCGGTTTGGTTTCTCAATGATAATTGAAACTCTATTATGTTCTCTCGCAGATGCTAAGAACATGCGCTTCCTCATCCACTGACCAGTAGCCCGAGCCCCTGAAAGCGGTTCCCACAAGGGGTAAAAGGCGAGACTGAGGCCGTGCTAGAGGCTGAGGTAGCGGCAGAGCTTAACCCAGGATAGCAACATCCACAGCAGAGCCTCATGTTGATTTTGATGATGAGATTCCTACCCCAACAGTTCAAGTGGGCCCAACTCAGGTCCTAAATGGGTTTATTGCTACTCCACTTCTCCAGGATCCTCTTGTCCGTCTAGTGGGACTTATAGAGAGTGTCAACCGGGCAGGTTTGCTTCTTGTAGTACTAGCCATCTCTCAGGCTGGAGGAGGATCCCAAATGCCTGCTACTCGCACTCTGGAGGAGGTATTTCCCTAGTTTGAGACTCTAGTGGTTTAGCTAGTTGGAGCAGTTTAGCCGGGAATGGTTGGTTAGACCGGTGATGGAAAGCTATGTCTGTCGATGCTATATGGAGGTTGGAGAGGTTCACCAAGCTCTTCACTACTACTTTTAGCAGTGCATCTTTTGAGGATCCCCAAGATTATCCAGACAGTTGTCATGAGGTTCTGAGGACCAATCGGATAGTTGAGAATAATGGGGTCAATTTTTCTACTTTTTGCTTGTATGGATCTGCCAAGACTTGGCAGAGAGATTATTGCTTGGCTAGACCAGACGGATAACCAGTTTGACATGGGAGCAGTTTACGTAGCTATTTCTGGAGAAGTTCCTCCCTATCACCCAGAGAGAGGCCTATAAGAGGCAGTTTGAGCATATCCAGTGGTGTTCTATGACTGTTACCCAGTAGGAGACCAGATTCATCGACTTGGCTCGTCATGCTCTCATCATACTTCTCACCGAGAGTGAGAGAGAGAGAGAGAGAGGGTGATGAGGTTTATTGATGGACTTATTCAGCCGATTCATCTTCAGATGGCTAGGGAGACTAGGAGTGAGATATATTTCTAGGAGGCGGCCAGTATGGCCCGGAGAGTGGAGATGGTTCTGTCATAGTGAGGTGGTCATGAGTCGGAAAAGAGGCCCCGTTATTCAGGCAGATTCCACGGCACGTCGTCTGGAGGTAGGGATTCTTATAGTAGAGGCTACCCTCCCAGGCCTTTTTAGTCATCACTTCAAGTTTCTCCCGGTGCTTCAGGTGGTCGTGGTTCTCATATGCAGTATCCTGATCAGCCGCCCTACAGTGCACCACAAGCTTCTATCAGTGCACCGTCGCTTCAGAATTTTTGGGGTGGTCATTCAGGTCGTCAGGGCCAACAGTCTCAGCAACCGAGGGCTAGTTACTATTATGGTGATATGGGTCACATTTCTAGGTTTTACCCTCGAGCACCGAGTAGCTCTCAGCATCAGGGTTCCGGTGCCATGGTTCAGGCACCAGGTGTTCCGTAGCCCACCCAGCTAGCTAGATGTGGGGATAGAGGTTCTAGAGATGGAGTTAGAGGCATTAGAGGTAGAGCTCAGGCCACTAGAGGTGGAGGCTAGCCAGCAGTAGGCCATCCCAGAAATGTAGTTCAGGATATTGGGCCCTAGCCCCGATGTTATGCTCTTCCAGCCAGGTTTAAGGCTGAGCCTTTAGATACAGTTATTACAGGCATGGTTCTAGTTTGTGGTAGAGATGCTTCAGTGTTATTTGATCCAGGGTCTACCTACTCATATGTATCATCTTATTTTACACCGTATTTGGTCATGCCTAGTATTGATTTTAGTGCTGCTGTTTATGTTTCTACACTGGTGGGTGATTCTATTATGATATATCAAGTCCATCGTTC
The DNA here is from genome assembly GCA_034376525.1 of Nicotiana benthamiana. Taxonomy (NCBI): domain Eukaryota; kingdom Viridiplantae; phylum Streptophyta; class Magnoliopsida; order Solanales; family Solanaceae; genus Nicotiana; species Nicotiana benthamiana. Next base: position 9,398,197 of record CM067340.1, on the reverse strand, counting down.
ATGTATAGTAGTGATTGGGCATCTTGAGACTCAAGTAGATTTTCTTCTTTTGGATATGGTTGATTTCGATGTCATATTAGGAATGGGCTGGTTATCACCTTACCACGCTATCTAGGACTGTCATGCCAAGACTGTAATCTTAGCCTTACCGGGTTTACCTTGTTTAGAGTGGAGAGGGACTCCCGATCATTTTACCAATAGTGTTATCTCTTATATGAATGTTCGGCGTATGGTCGAGAAGCTGGCCTATTTGTCATATGTTTGTGATTCTAGTGCCGAGGTTCCTTCTATTGATTCAGGGCCTGTTGTTCGTGAGTTCCCTAAGGTATTTCCTACATACCTTCCGGGTATTCTGCTCGACAGGGATATTGACTTTTGCATTGATTTGGCTCCGGGCACTCAGCCTATTTATATCCCGCTATATTGTATGGCCCCGCCTGAGTTGAAAGAGTTGAAGGAGCAGTTGTACGACTTGTTTGAAGAGGGTTTCATCAGACCCATTGTGTCGCCTTGGGGTGCGCCTCTGTTGTTCGTTAAGAAGACGGATGGATCGATGAGAATGTGTATTGATTACCGGCAGTTGAATAAGGTTATAGTCCAGAATAAGTTTCCGCTGCCGAGGATTGATGATTTGTTTGATTAGCTTCAGGGTGCCAAGGTATTTTCGAAGATTGAATTGAGATCTGGCTACCATCAGTTGAAGTTTAGGGCATCCGATGTCCCTAAGACAGCTTTCTACACTAGGTACAGACACTATTTCTTGGTGATGTCATCCGGGTTCACAAATGCCCCAACAACTTTTATGGATTTGATGAACCGAGTGTTCAAGATTTATGTGGATTCATTCATAATAGTCCTTACTAATGATATTTTTATCTATTCCCGCAGCTGGGAAGAGCACAATCAGCATCTGAGAGGGGTTCTTTAGACGTTGACGACGAGCTAGTTATATGCCAAGTTTTCAAAGTGTCAGTTGTGGTTGAGTTCAGTTGCATTCCTGGGTCATGTTGTAGGAGCAGAGGGTATTCAGGTTGATCCATAGAAGACTGAATCAATTAAGAACTGGCGTAGACCATCATAAGCTACAGAGATTTGGAGTTTCTTAGGTTTGGCAGGCTACTATCATCGATTAGTGGAGGGGTTTTCATCTATCGCAGCCCCGATGACCAGGTTGATCAAGAAGGGTGCCCAGTTATAATGGTCGGATAAGTGTGAGGCGAGCTTTGAGAAGCTCAAGACAGCTTTGACTACGACACTAGTGTTGGTTTTGCCCACAAGTTTATGGCCTTATACACTTTATTGTGATGCGTCTCATATTGGGCTTGGTGCAGTATTGATGCAAGACAGTAAGTTCATTGCCTATGCTTCACGGTAGTTGAAGATTCATGAGAAGAACTATCCGGTTCATGATTTGGAGTTGGCAGTCATCGTTCACACATTGAAGATTTGGAGGCATTATCTATATGGCATGGCATGTGAGGTGTTCACGGATCACAAGAATCTCCTGTATTTGTTCAAGCAAAGGGAGTTAAATTTGAGGCAGAGGAGGTTGTTGGAGTTGTTGAAGGATTACGAATCACCATCTTATGTCATTCGGGAAAGGCCAATGCGGTGGTCGATGCTTTGAGTAGGAAGTCAGCCAATATTCGCAGTCTTGCTTATATTCCGGTTGGTGAGAGACTGCATGCTTTGGATGTTCAGGCTTTATTCAATCAGTTGTGAGGTTGGATGTTTCTGAGCTCATCCGTGTGTTAGCTTACATAGCCGCTCGTTCTTAATTATTGGAGTGTATCCGTGATCGGCAGTATGATGATCCCTATTTGTGTGTTCTTATAGACACGGTGCAGCACGGAGGTGCCTAGCAAGTTACCTTAGGTGATGATGGAGTTTTGAGATTGCAGGGTCGAGTTTGTGTGCCTAATGTGGATAGGCTCCGAGAGTTGATTTTAGAGGAGGCTCATAGATCTCAGCACTCTATTAATCTCGGCGCCACGAAGATGTATCGATATTTGTGGCAGCATTATTGGTGGCGGAAAATGAAGAAGGATATCGTTGCATATGTGGCTCGGTGTTTGAATTGTCAGTAGGTTAAGTACGAGCATCAGAGGCCTAGTGGTTCATTTTAGAGGATTGAGCTTACCAAGTGGAAGTGGGAGCGAATCACGATGGATTTTGTTGTTGGACGCCTGCAGACTCGGAGGAAGTTCAACGCAGTATGGGTCATTGTTGATAGGCTGACCAAGTCAAAGCATTTCATTCCTGTAGCAGTCTCCAATTCTTCTGAGAGATTGGCCGAGATCTATATCCGGAAGATTGTTCGCCTTCATGGTGTGCCAGTGTCTATCATTTCGGACCGAGCTAAGCAATTTACTTCACACTTTTGGTGGGCGATTCAGTGAGAGTTGGGAATACATGTTGAGTTGAGCACAATGTTTCATCCTCATACAGACGGGAAGTCCAAGCGGACCATTCAGATCTCGAAGGATATGTTCCAAGCTTGTGTAATTGACTTTGGAGGCTTGTGAGATCAGTTTTTTCCTTTAGCAGAGTTTGCTACAACAACAGCTACCAATCGAGTATTCAGATATCTCCTTATGAGGCATTGTATGTTATGCGGTGTCGGTCTCTGGCTGGATAGTTTGAGCCGGGAGAGGCTCGGTTGTTGGGTACGAATCTAGTTCAGCATGCGTTGGAGAAGGTCATGAATATTCATGATAGGCTTTGTACAACATAGTCCAGGAAAAAGAGTTATGCAGACCGCAAGGTTTGTGATTTAGCATTCATGGTTGGTGAGCAGGTATTGCTTTGAGTGTCACCTATGAAGGGCGTTATAAGATTTGGGAAGAAGGGCAAGCTTAGCCTTAGGTTCATTGGCCCGTTTAAGATTCTTGATCGAGTGGGAGAGGTGGCTTATAAACTTGCATTGCCGCCGAGCTTATCAGCCGTGCATCCTTTGTTTCATGTATCCATCCTTGAAAGAATCACGGTGATCCATCCCACATGTTAGATTTCAGCACTGTCCGTTAGACAAGGACTTGTCTTATGAGGAGGAGCCGGTGGCTATTCTAGACTGGCAAGTTTGTCAGCTGTGATCGAAGAGTTTATCTTCTGTTCGTGTTCAGTGGAGAGGTCAGCCTCTTTAGGCATCGACTTGGGAGTCCGAGTTCGATATGCAGAGCTGTTATCCCCATCTTTTTCCCGACTGAGGTACTTTCTTCTTCTGTCCATTTGATGACAAACGATTGTTTTAGAGTGGACAATGTGATGACCCTAAAGGTCATCAGTTGTTTTTAAAATAAATTTTGCATTTTGAAGACATAAAAGCCTTTTTAGCATCACCTCGTTTTGTGTGCGCAGTTTGGACACATAGCCAAAAAGCCTAAATATGAAAATCTGTTAAAAATGATAAATCTTGATTGACTTCGGTCAACGTTTTGGGTAAATAGACCTAGATCCGTGATTGGACTGTCCCGGAGGGTCTGTCGGAAAATATGAAAATTAGGCATATGCCCAGAATCGAATCGAATTCCAAGGTCCCCAAGCCTGAGAAACGAATTTTTGAAAGAAATTGCTTTTTGAAAAATATAAAGGTTTTTGAAAGTGAAATGCTATGTGAAACTGCGGTATCGGGCCCATATCATGGTTCCAGAGCCCGGTACATGCTCTATATGATTTATTTGTGTTGTCCATATAGTTTGGTAAGAATCGACATCTATTTGACGTGATTCAGATCTTAAATACAAATTGGATGTTTAAAGAGTTTTGAGAAATTTCATTGATCTTGAGGTTTAATTCGATGTTCATGATGTTATTTTGGTGATTCGATTACATGAATAAGTCCGTAGGGTATTTTTGAGGTAGCTTGCATGTTTGGGTTGGAGCATCGAGGTTTGGGGTGAGTTTCGGATAGGGGTCGGAGTGTTTTTGAACTTAAAAAAAGTTTGGAATCTGCTGTCTGCTGGCGTCGAGGTGTTTGTGCTACGCGATCGCACAGGAAATTTCGCGATCGCATAGTATAAATTTCAGGGGGTCCTATTTTGTGCTATGAGATCGCATAGCTCCTTCCGCGATCACATAGAGTAAAATCTGAGAGGCCATTTTTGTTCTATGCGATTGCATTGTTTCCTCCGCGATCACAATATGTTAGCCCCAGCCTAGGAAGGTAATCAATTTCTTCTATGAGATCGCATAGTATTGTTTGCGATCGCATTGCCTGTCCCCTTTACCCTATATGATTGATTCTCTTGTCCGCGATCGCAGTGACTAATCTCCTTCACCAATATGATCCCATTCCTTTCTTTGCATATCGCATATGCCAAGTTCTCCCTGTTATTTTTAAGTTCCAAAACCAGAATATATTACGGGAATTCCAATATTTTTCATAAACTTCATCTTCTCCACATCTCTTGGGCGAATTTTGAAGAGAAACTTTACCATAGCTTCAAAGTTATGTAATCCTAAGCTCGTTTCCTTCCATTTTTATCAACACCCACTAGATCTATTCCGAAAACATGAGATTAAGAGTAGAAAATTAGGGATTTGGGTAGAGTTAGGGCTTTTTGATTATTTTGGAATTTGACCTCGTTTTAGGGTCGGATTTCAAAACAAATTATATAATCGGGCTCGTGGGTGATTGAGTGATAAGGTTTTGGTCCGAACCTCATATTTTGACCAAGCGGGTCGGGGATCGATTTTTGACTTTTTGGGAAGAATGATTAGAAAGCTATAAATAAGCATTGGAATTAGAATATTTAGCCTTTATTGATGTTATCAAGTCGATTATGTCTAGATACGATTGATTCCGATCTAAATTCAAAAGGAAAGGTAGTGTTTGAGGCTTGAGTTGGCCGTGGAAATTCGAGGTAAGTGTTTGGTCTAACCTTAGCTTGAGGGATTAAAAGTCAAGACCTATTTGCTATGTTGTAAATATTGAGTGCGACGTATAATAATGTTGACGATTATCTATACGTTGGTGTCTACCATACCCGTGAGTCTTTATATTGTGATTATCATGACTTTGTTGTATCTTTCATGCCTTGGTGATGGTTTCTATTTGTTTTGTAAAGTTGTGGAAGGAATTGTGACCTATGAACATTGAGGAGTGTTGGCTCAAGTTGTATAACTAATTGTGAATGTATAAGTGATAATTGAACCTTTAGAGCATTGGCTCGAGTTGTGAAGTGAAGTGTGAATTAAAAGTGAGAAAGAGAAGAGATCATTATGTTGCCCTCTTGTCGGGCTATTGTTGCTTTAATTGTTATTTCCCTTGTCGGAATTTAGTTGTTGTTATGATGTTGTCCCTTGCCTGGACTTGTTGTTGAATTATTGTTCCCTTGACGGGATTGTTATTGCCATTTCATTTATTTCCCTTGTCTTATTGTTTGTGATTGTTATTGGGGTGAGGAAAGATATTAAAGCAGGAAGGGTGATGCCGTGCATTATTTTTGGAAGAAAAGAGTGTAAAGCACGATAGGTGATGCCGTGTATGATTGTGTAGAAAGAGTGTAAAGTGCGAAGGGTGAAATCGTGTCGCACGATGTACCATTCCGCGCCGATTATATTGATTACACGGTGAGGAAAGTGAGTAAAAGTGAAGGTTAATGCCGGGCTTATTTTTTTTTAATTTTTTTATATGATTGCTATTGTGAGGACGAGATTTAAAGCACGAAGGGTGATGCCGTGCATGAAGGGTGATGCCATGGAATTAAAGAATATAGAGGAGGCACAAATTTAACATGGTTCGGTCAAGGTAACCTACGTCCACAAGCGGAGAGGAGCAATTTTACAATAACAAATCGACACAGAAAAGTGAGTACAAAATTAGAGAAGAAACTCTAGTTATCCCAAAATATATCCCAAGAAAATAACCCCACTACAATCACTCACAAAGAAGAGTTTCACTCAAAGTATTTCCAACACTCACTTAATTATATATAACAAAGACTCACTATTACAAGAATACTAAATGTGAGATTCTAATCAAAATATGGGATGATTCGAATGAAGATGGCGTATATTTATTAGGTAAAGTTCTTTGTCTCCAAGTAAAAGAAAAAGAATTAAAAAAATACTTTTATTCTTTGGCTCCAATATTAATTACTTATTTTTAAAATAAATTATGTATTTCAAAGCCTTAAAAATCTCTTTAACATCACATTGATTTGCATGCGCAGTACTGCACATGTAGCGAGAAAGCCTAAATGTGAAAATCTGTGAAAAATAATAAATATTGACTATAAAATAAATTAATTTAACTTCGGTCGATATTCTGCATAAATGGATCTGTAACTGTGATTAGACAATCCCGGAGGGTCCATATGAAAATATGGGACTTGAGAAAATGCCCGGAATAGGATTCGAGGTCCCAAGCTTGAGAAATGAATTTTTGAAAGAAATTATTTTCTGAAAATATAAAGGGCTTTTAATGTGAAATGTTATGTGAAACATGTGGTATCGGGCCCGTATCATAGTTCTGGAGCCTGGTACAAATTCTTTATGATTTATATGTGTTGTCGATAAAGTTTGGTAAGAATCAGAATTCATTTGACATGATTCAGATCTTAAATGCAATTTGATGTTTAAAGAATTTTAAAGAACTTCACGATCTTCAGGTTTCATTTGATGTTCATGATGTAATTTTGGTTATTTGATTACACAAATAATTCCGTAAGGTATTTTTGAGGTAGTGTGCATGTTAGGGTTGGAGGCTCGGCGGCTCAGGTGAGTTTCAGATAGGCGTCAGATTGTTATCGGACTTAGGAAAGTTGCAAAACCTGTTGTCTGCTGATGTCCAGATGTTTGTGCTATGCAATCGCATAGTGTAAACTTTAGGGGTCCTATTTTGTGTTATGTGATCGCATAGCTCCTTTTGCTATTGACTAGAGTAAAATTTGAGAGGTCTATATTTGTTCTATGCGATTGCACTGTTTCCCCCGCGATCGCAATGTGTTTGCACTAGCATGGGAAGGTAATTAATTTCTTCTATGCGATCACATAGCATTGTCTACGAACGATCGCATTGCCCAGTCCCCCTTACCCTATGTGATCGCATTCTCTTATCCGCGATCGCAGTGACCAATCTCATTCATCCTATGCGATTGGATTCCTTTCTTCGGATCCCATAGATTGAACTCGCCCTAGTTATTTTTAAGTTCTAAAAATAGAATACATTACGAGAATTCCACCATTTTTCATAAACTATCTTCTCCACACTTCTTGGGCGGTTTTTGAAGAGAAACTTCACAATAACTTCATAGGTATGTAGTCTTAAGCCTGTTGTCTTCCATTTTTATCAACACCCACTAGATTTATAAGCCTAAAGCATGAGATTAAGGGTAAAAAATTAGGGATTTGGGTTGAGTTAGGGCTTTTTAATTGTTTGAGAATTTGACCTCGTTTTGGGGTCAGTTTTCAAAATAAATGATATGATCGGGCTCCTGGGTGAATAGATAATCAGGGTTTGGTCTGAATCTCATGTTTTGACCAAGCGGGCTCGGGATTTAATTTTGACTTTTTTGAAAGAATGATTAGAATGCAGTAATTAAGTATTGGCATTGGATTTTTTTAGCGTTTATTGATGTTATTACGTCGATTATGTCTAGATACGATTGATTTGGAGCTAAATTCAAACGGAAAGGCGGTGTTTGAGGCTTGAGTTGGCCGTGAAAATTCGAGGTAAGTGTTTGTTCTATCCTTAGCTTGAGGGATTAAGAGTCGAGACATATTTGCTATGTGGTAAATATTGAGCTATAAGCATGGTGACGAGTATCTATACGGTGGTGTCTACCATACCCGTGAGTCTTTATATTGTGATTATCATGACTTTGTTGTATCTTTCATGCCTTGGATGGTTTTTATTTGTTGTGTAAAGTTGTGGAAGGAATTGTGACTTATGAACATTGAGCAGTGTTGGCTCAAGTTGTACAGCGAATTGTGAATGTATAAGTGATAATTGAACCTTTAGAGCATTGAATGGAAATGTGAAGTGAATTGTGAAGTAAAAGTGAGAAAGAGAAGAGATCATTATGTTTCCCCCTTGCCGGGCCATTGTTGCTTTAATTGTTATTTCCATTGCTGGGATTTAGTTGTTGTTTTGATGTTGTCCCTTGCCGGGACTTGTTGTTGAATAATCGTTCCCTTACCGGGATTATTATTGCAATTTCATTTATTTCCCTTGCCCTATTTTTTGTGATTGTTGTTTGGGTGAGGAAAGAGAGTTAAAGCACAAAGGGCAATGCATGCATTGTTTTTGTGAGAAAAAAGTGTAAAGCATTAAGGGTAATGCCATATATGATTGTGAGGAAAGAGTGTAAAACATGAAAGGTGATGTCGTACAGCATGATGTACCATTTCGTGCCGATTATGTTGATTATATGGTGAGGAAAGAGAGCAAAAGCATGGAGGGTGATGCCGTGCATATTTTTTATTTTTTATATGATTGTTATGTTGAGGACGAGAGTAAAAACATGAAGGGTGATGCTATGCATTTATTGATTTCTGATTCTTTGTTGATATCCGAGCCATATTGTTTCTTTCCTTTTACTTTTTGTTATTTCTATTTGGAATCAGTATCTATCCCGCAGCATGCTCCCTCCTCCAAGACTTGAATGTTTATTTTTATACTTTTTTGGATGTATATATTTGAATTACACAGGTTTATTTGGTAGTCTGGTCCTAGCCTCGTCACTACTTCGCCAAGGTTAGGCTAGACACTTACTAGCACATGGGGTCGGTTGTGCTGATGCTACACTCTGCACTAGTTACAGATCTCGGAGCAAATCTTGGAGCGTAGTTTGGAGCCTACCTTCAGTCCACGCAGAGATCCAGGGTAGCCCTGCAAGCATCCGCAGGCCCTGGCGTCTCCCTCTATACCTTATTCCCTGTTTTTTTCCTCAATTCACAAACAGTGTATTGATATTTTCTTCAGACTTTGTATGTAGTAAATCTAAAACCATTTGTGACAGTGTGACACCAGATTTTGGGTGATTAAGGCCTAAGTCATTGTAATATATGCAAATTAAGATATTTTAATTTTTTTCTTCCGCTTAATTTAAATTTTCGCTGTTTCTACATTATCGCTTTATATTTATTAAAAAGAAATAATTGGATAAAGAAATTACTAGTTTAAAGGATTGGCTTTCCTAGCTCGCATTAATAAGTGCTAACATGACTTTCGAAAGTGAAATATTCGGATCGTGACAACTTCAAAGTTAGCCATGAACAAATTTAGGCCATGTTATAAGATTTTCACTATTTTATTGTTGTTCTTGGTTGAGCCCTTCGAATCGAAAATTGACTATGGAAATCCAAAAACTAATTTGGAAGTTATTGTTAATAAAACTATTGGTATTCCTTTGTGTGAGCTGAAGAATGAGCCCCACACTGATTTGGATAGTGAAATGCTTGGGTCTACCGATTGGATTTCTCAAAATTCAAATTTTGGAGCTAAATTAATCTTTGGCATTATTTTGTTGTTGAGTTACTAAGTTGAAGAACTTAATTAGATGGAATTGGAAATCAGTTTTGGCTTACTAATCATTGGAGGTTTAGATACAATTCAAAGCATTTGGTTGCTGCTTCTTAAATGAAAGAAATACTTGTTACTTTTATAATTCAAAACTGCCGTTGAAAGTTTTGAAGTCTTGGATTACCTATTATTGATGAATGGAGAGGGGAATTTTTCATTAAATTCGGTTCCCACTGATTCCATTTGACAAGCAACTACAGTCCTCACTCAACTATTACATGTCATTTCTTACTCAAAATAAATTTCTCGTCCCACAATTAATCTTCAATTCAGTTCCTTTAAAGTGTATTAGACCATATTTAAAACCAATTTAAATAAAGAATTTGTATCGATACACGTTTTTTGTACAATGTTTTAACTTGTGTCCGCTTTAAAAAATTACAAGCGTATCTGCTTTTTCTCATAATATCAGCATACATGGCTGAAGTAGCAAAGACAATCACGCAAAACTTCAGCATAGTTGACGGACCTGAAGTGTGCTGAAGTTTTTATTTGTAATTGGTGAACTTAAATATAGTAGCTGAAGTTTTGTTCTCTATTCGCTGAAGTTTTTATTTGTAATTACTGAAGTTTTTATTTTTGGCGAACTTCAGCTCTAGAGCAGAAGTTTTTGTTTTGTAAATTAAAAAATAGACAGTAATTAAGCATATATAATGCTGGAATAACAAAATAATGAGTATAGTAAAAATTAGAATAATTTGTTAATAATAATAATTTTAGTATTAACAACAAAAATTCAAATTTATTTACACAACTTAAGAATGAAAGAAATAAATGTTATAAAATATATATTCCATGCACGTAATATAAAAATAATTATTTAAATAAAAGTATTTTTAGAATATACACTATATATTCTTGATAATTATGCTCAATGATATTATATATACTCCATCCACGATTTAACATAGCATATTTTGCCTTATATAGATTGTCCCCCTGCTTTCCAACGATATAACTTTGTGAATTCAAAAAGTTGGTAGAAATATTATAATATAATTGAGTATAATATTCAAGAATAAATAATTTATATAATAAAAATAGCTTTATTTAAATAATTATTTTTATATTACTTGCATGGAATATATATTTTACAACCTTTATTTTCTTTCAGTCTAAATTGTGTAAATAAATTTTGATTTTTTATTGTTAATACTAAACTGTTATTACTAACAAATTATTCTAACTTTTTTACTGGGCTCCTTATTTTATTATTCAAATATTATATATGCTTAAATACTTTCTATTTCTTTAATTTATCAATAATATTTATTTATTCTATAGGTAAGTCCACAATATAAGTTAAAAGGAGAAAATCATAATATTAAAAAGATTAAAAAAATAAAAAACGATAAATTTTTATAATTTAGAAAGAAAAATAGGTATGTGGCAATCCAAAATTTGGAAAATCTAGTTAAGTGACCTCTTGAGTGCAATAGGCATAGTTCAGTGACTTTGTTATTACAAACAAAAGTAAAATGACTTTAGAAAGTAATTTGGGATAGTTGAGTGACCATTGAGTAATTGACTATATAAAAGAAGGAGAAGAAGGGCATCGCGATATACTACTACGACGCCATGACGAAGGACGGGCTGATAAGAGTATCACAAGGAGAAAGACCAAGAAAATTTGAGCTAGCGAGCTCACAAGGAGTAAATATGATATTTTAGGCAAATCTCACGTTGAGAAAAGAAAAAAAATCAAGTGCTATATAAGACATATTAATAAATTTCACATTTTTTATTAACTTATGCCACGACCCGAATTTTCAACCATCGGGTTCGTAGTAGCGCCTAACATCACACCCGCTAGGCATGCCAATGATGGAGTTCTATTCACCTTTTCCCTTTACATTTTATAATTAAACTCTGACAAAACTAAATCAACAGAAATAAAAGCGAAAGTATATAATAAATCGGCGATCTATATAATATAAAATATTTAAACTGTTACCACCTATAAGCTGGGGTCATAACCCATAAACATTCTATGAATATCTACAAGTATTAGTCTTAAAGAAAAGTACATCTGTCTCGAAAGAAAATAAAGGAGGAATGTAGAACATAAGAGGGAAAGTCAGGGCCTGCCGACGCCTACTTGACTACCTTGGGTCTTCTAAATGAATGCCTACAACTGAACTCTCGATCATCCACAACCAGCTAAAAAATCAGCACAAATAATGCATAGTGTAGTGTTAGTACAATCGACTCCATGTACTGGTAACTGCTGAGCGTAACCTCGATGAGATAGTGACGAGGCTAAGGGAGGACATTTACAACATAACCTGCATAAAATGAGGTGCACAACGAAAAGGAACAGTAACTTGCAGCAAAATAAAGACGAAACCCTCTTACCCTGCCAGTACTCAGCTATAACCAATCATTAAGAGAGTTTGAATTCTACAAAATAAAATCACAGCAGAAGAAGAATACATAAACAACAAAATGATGTGGCTCACATCCCGATCACACCATATAACCAGTAACAATCTGAACATTCACTCTTAGTACTCGTTGCTACGGCGTGCAACATGATCCCTCCACTTCACCCTTATTACTCCTAAATATATCACCCTTATTCCTCCCGTTGCAGCACGCAACCTAATCCCACTTGTCGACCATTATTATTCTTTGTTGTGGCGCTCAATCCGATACCACCAGACAATCACATTTCACCCTTATTTCTCCTATTGCGGCGTGCAACCCGATCTCACTATATCAGTACCAATCACACAATAAGAATAGAAATTTCATAGTTTAGCTCAAAAACCCTCCACAATATTTAAACTACCAACCAAGTCAAACAGAAGACTACTAATGAAACCTCACTCCGTTATTACTACACAACGAGACCAACTGAAATATACTATGAAACACCGGTGTACCATCTTAAACCAATAATGTAACACAATATATCTATACCTTCAATAAAGAAAACAATATCCAACAGGAAGCAATTAGATATGGAAGCATCAATAAGCAATGAATCGGTCAAGAAAGGAAAATAATATATTGGTAATGGGGAAAGGAACATGCTAAACAAATAATTTTGCGGTACATAGGTACTCGTCACCACACCTATACGCCAGAAACATGGAATTTCATATAGCAATCAAATCGGGGATCCCTAATCCCTCGAGTCAAAGTTAGACCAAACACTTACCTCAATCCAACGGCCAATTAAAAGCTCAATTACCACTTTACCTCTCGATTTCACCTCCAATCCAGTCGTATCAAGTCATAATTAACTCAATAACATCATTTATCGCTAAAGAAATCAATTCCAATGAGCAATTAGATATGGAAGCATCAATAAGCATGAATCAGTCAAGAAAGGAAATAATATATTGGTAATGGGGAAAGGAACATGCTAAACAAATAATTTTGCGGTACATAGGTACTCGTCACCACACCTATACGCCAGAAACATGGAATTTCATATAGCAATCAAATCGGGGATCCCTAATCCCTCGAGTCAAAGTTAGACCAAACACTTACCTCAATCCAACGGCCAATTAAAAGCTCAATTACCACTTTACCTCTCGATTTCACCTCCAATCCAGTCGTATCAAGTCATAATTAACTCAGTAACATCATTTATCGCTAAAGAAATCAATTCCAATGCATAATTATAGGCTTGTCGGTATTTTCCCCAAAAAGTCAAAAACCGACCCCCAGCCCAGTTGGTCAAAACTCAAAATTTGGACCAAAATCCGATTATCAAAAACAGACCCCCAGCCCACTTGGTCAAAACTCAAAATTTGTACCAAAATCCGATTACTCATTCATCCCCAAGCCTGGATATACAATTGATTTTGGAATTCGACCTCAATTTGAGATCTAAGTCCCTAAATTTTGAAATCCTTAAAATCTACCCAAAAATCTCTAATTCCACCATGACAATCCCTAGATTCTAGGATGAAATCTTGTTAAAAGAAGTATAATTTGAAATAAATGAGTTAAGAATCATTTACCTATGATTTGAGGAATAACTAGCCTTTGGAAAATTGCCTCTTGAAGATTAGGTTTTGAAAAATAGGAGAATGAATGAAAAATCCCGTCTAAGTCCAAACTTATCAGCTGAAGATGTTGCATTTGCCATCTGAGCTTCGAATTTGCGACATGAGTTTCACATTTACGAAGCATGCAAATGCGAGAAACGTATCGCAAATATGAACCCCTCACATTTATGCTGCCTTCGCAAATGCAAAGTCCTAGTCGCAAATGTGAATAATAGAGTTTCGCAAATGCAGCCTTTTCCTTTGCAATTGCGAAGTACCCAGTCCCTCCCATGATTGCAAATGCGAGGCTTGCATTTGTGAGATTTGAAGACCTGAACACACCGACAAATTTTTCTTAAATCAAAAACACTTCGTAGCCTATCCAAAACTTACTCAAGCCCTCGAGGCTCCAAACCAACCATGCACACAAGCCTTAAAACATCATAAGAACTTGCTCACTCGATCAAATCGCTAAAATAATACCTAGTAATATGAATTTAGCACCAAATTCCATGAAAATTTGAAAATAGTTTCAAAACTTCTATTTTCTCAACCAAAGGTCCGAATCACGTCAAATAAACTCTGTTTTCACCAAATTTCAGAGAGATGACTTAAATATATATTAAACCTGTACCGGGCTCCAGAACCAAAATACGGGCCCAATACTAATAAGATCAATTATTAATCAATTTATTTAAATCCTTAGATTTTCAGTATTACAATTTTAATCAAAAATTCATTTCTCGGGCATAGGACCTCAGAATTCTATTCCGGACATACGCCCAGGTCCTATATTTTACTACGGACCTATTGGGACCACCAAATCACGGGTCTAGGTTTGTTTACCCTAAATATTTAACGCAGTCAACTAAAATCAACTTTTTAAGAAAAAAGTTGTTATTTCATAAATTGTTTTTGCAAAAAGGCTTTCCAAAATCATGCTCAAACTGCACACGTAAATCGAGAAGAAATAAAATAAGGTTTCCAAGGCCTTAGAACATGAAATCAAGTTTTAAAATAGAAGATGGCTTTTGGGTCATCACATTATCCACCTCTAAACCAACCATTAATCCTCGAATGGACATAGAAAAGTACATGAGTTGGTGAAAAGATGGGGGTATCTGTTGTATATTGGATTCGGACTCCTAGGTAGCTACCTCAACAGGTTGAACTCTCCACTACACACGAACCGAAGGGTAACTCTTCGATCTTAAGTGACGAACCTGCCGGTATAGAATAACTACCAGCTCCTTCTCGTGGGTCAAATCTTTGTCCAACTGGATCTGAAGTCTAACACATGGGATGTATGGCCATGATACTTCCGGAGCATGGACATATGGAATATATGATGGACTTGCTGATAAACTAGGTGGCAATGCGAGCTCGTAAGCCACCTCACCTACTTCCAAAAAAATCTCAAAAGGCCCAATGAACCTACGGCTTAACTTGCCCTTCTTCCCAAACCGCATCACACCCTTCATGGGTGATACCTAAAGCAACACTCTCTCTCCAACCATGAACGTCACGTCACGAACTATACGGTCGGCATAAATATTTTTCTTGGGCCCTGCAGTACGAATCTATCCTAAATGATATAACCTTATCCAAGGAATCCTGCACTAAATCTTTACCCAAAATTCGAGCCTCCCCTGGCTCAAACCAACCAAACGACGATCAACACCGTCTACCATCAAATGCCATATAGGGAGCCATCTGGATGCTGGATTGATAATTGTTGTAGGCAAACTCCGCTAATGGTAAGAACTGATCCCAAGAACCTCCAAAGTCAATAAAAAGGTGTGGAGCATGTCCTCCAAGATCTTTTTCTAGGCACCACAATGCAGGTGCCTAGGGTTGGTTTTTTATTAATAACATAAAAGAAAATAAAATACAACAAATAGAAAAAGTAAAAATAAGGGGTATAATAGCACCGATATTGTTACCCATATAACTCAACCTGGCTAACCTTATTGTACTAATCCTATTGAGGCATAAAAAACCTTTCTAGCAAGCATGCAAAAAGAAAGAACTAGCTAGAACTAGGTACTCTATGATCATCATAGAGTTTATAACATACTCCGTGATGATATTACGTAGAACTATGCTGATGTGATGGTAAAATAAAAATATGAAGAAACCACCATGGTGCTCTCTTTTCTCTACACTTGTGAAATCTTCAATTTGTAGAATCTTGACTTCGTCCACAACTCTTTTAAAAAATTATTCAAAAATCATACTTTTTTCTTCGAACGATTGGACTTTGTAGATGTAGTTTGAATGACTTGTTTTTGTTTTTCACTTCTCATTGCGAGTCTCCTTATATTTGCATCTTCATTTACTCTCCCGTCCTAACTCGTATCTCTTGTGCGCGACTTCTTGATTTTTCTGCTATGCATAGGTGATAGATCACCTTTTCTTACCACTTCCTCCCTACATTGTTGTAACATTTCATCCTCTTCTCCCTGTCCAAAAAATTCTCTCCTCATTTTCACAGGTTGTGGGCTATTTTTGGCATTATCAAGTGCCACAAAGGCAGCCTCTCCATCTAAAGTTGCCACCACTATTTGTTGTCCGCTGCTCTTGTTTGCAGGACCTGTGCTAAATGAGGTAGGATCCAAAGTGATATTAATTGCCTTTGTAGCCTGCTGTTTCTTTGCATCTTCTGAATGTATTGCTAAAGTATTAGAATTATAGTGATCATTTGAGCTTTGGTGCTGTTTCACATTATTTCCTGTCGCCTGTTGAATCACGTTTTGCTGCTTCTTGCATTTCAGAAAATCTTCTATCTGCCATGTGTTATGTATCTAATGTAGTTACCTCTTGTGCTTTAACTATGCTTGCCTTGAGTTGTTGTTGTGTTTGTACAACATTCATGTTTCCCTTCCCACGACCATTACTAAAAGCAATACGATATAAGTGGATACGAGAATCAGTGCTTACCAATGCATCCAACAAATTTCTATCATCTAGCGACATAGCTGGCGTAGTTGTGACTATTTGTTGCTGCCTCTTGTTTGCTGTCTAATTTTTGCTTTCATTTCTATTTGGATCTCTTTGATACTGCTGCACAACAGGTAGTGATGCTACAATTTGACTTTTAGAAATACCTAGAGCAGCCTGCTTGGATGAAGTTGCTGCAGCATGTATCAAAGTTGCAAGTGCTGCTTGCTTAGAAGATGTTTTAGACTGAATCAAACTTCAAAGCTATTGTATTTTGATTACCAGCAATTGGATTGGGTATGGGGATATAAACATGTGTATTGAGGTTCAATTTACTCTTGGGGGTCGTTGAAGATGTTGCCTGAAGCTTTGGTGTTCTTGGAGAATCAAGCTCCTCGCCTGCACTCTCTTGATCCACCTCCTGTTAACCATGTTCAGATTCATACCCTGCAAATCCATCTCCATAATCTTCTTCATCATCTTCCTCCCTTTGTTGTTGCCACAATTTGGAATTAATAACTATCAACCTCATATTTTCCTTTATTACTTCATTATTAATTCCTGTTGACACCATAGGCTGCCCAGATTCACCATCAAATGAACCCACAGACTGAGAAGGGACCTCAGAAACGGGTTTGTTCAAAGTTATTAAAGATTGCTTAACCATGGTAGCTTTCATCATCATTTCATGCTGAGCGTCCTTCATGATTTGTTCTACATTGGGACTTGAAAAATACATGGCAGGTGTATTGGTACTGTGAGCTTGAATACCAATAATTGCATCCCCTAATATGTTGTTTAGTCCTTCTGTCGAGCACCTATATTATTGTCCAAATCCACACTGTCTTGCCATCCTCGTTCATGATACACTCGGATTGCCCGTCTGTCCGAGGATAAAATGTTGCGCTTAACTTAACCTATACTATCATCCAGAAGTGCGAGGTAAACTGCATACCTCAATCCAAAATAATAGACACGGGCACACCATAAAGACAAACGATCTCATGGATATAAATCTCTGATAAGAGCTCCGAAAAATAGGAACCTAGCACAGGAATGAAATGTGATGACTTAGTCAGTCTATCCACAACACACCATACTGCATTGAACTTCATGTGAGTCTGTGGGAGTCCAACAATAAAGTCCATAATGATACGCTCCCTTTTCTGAAGAAAACCACCAGGTATGTGATGCTCGTACTTTACTTGCTGACATTGCAAACACCGAGCTACATATGCAACAATATCCTCCTTCATCCTCCTCCCACCAATAATGCTGCCAAAAGTCCTGATACATCTTAGCGGCGACTATGCGCCTCCACTAGAATCAACCCACGAAGTCCATCCACATTAGGCACACAAAAACGACCCTGGATCCTCAAAACTCCATCATCTCCAACTGTAACCTTCTTGGCATCTCCGTGCCGCACTTTGTCCCAAAGGGAAAAAAAATAAGGATCATGTTGTCGCTCTCTGGTATACTCAAACAAGGAATACCTAGCAATTGTGCAAGCTAAAACACGACTGGGCTTAGAAACATCCAACCTCACGAACTAATTAGCCAAAGCCTGAACATCTAATGCAAGTGGTTTCTCACCGACTGGAATATACACAAGGCTACCCATACTGGCTAACTTCCAACTCAAAGACCATATTGGCCTTCCGGAGATGATACAAGATGGTGATATCATAGACTTTCAATAGCTCCAACTACCTCCTCTTCCTCGAACTGAGATCCTTTTGTTTGAACAAATACTGCAAACTCTTATGATCCATGAAAACCTCACATGATATGCTATATATATAATGCCTCCAATTCTTCAGCGCGTGAACAATGGCTACTAGCTCCAAGTCATGAACTGGATAATTCTTCTCGTGAATCTTCAACTACCGCGAAGCATGTGCAATAACCTTTCCACCCTGTATCAATACCAGACCAAGCCCAATAAAACATGGTCCAATTTTCTTAACACATAATTATTATGGTGTCTGCACGCTGCTGGTGCAAAAGCTATATTGTAAAAGCAAATAAAAGATGAGCAATTGAGAAAGGGAAAAATACAATACAAATAGCAAAAAGAAGAAGAAAGAGAGAGCAAGAAGCTTCATAAAGCCCTCATGAACTTGATATATGAGTTATCAGGATTCAACATATATATATGTATTACTGTATATTCGTAGCAGCACCAACATCAACAGTAGCAGAAGAAGAAGAAGAAGAAGAAGAAGAAGAAGAAGAAGAAGAAGAAGAAAATAAAGGAGGAGAAAAGGGGCTGAAGTTCTTTAAAACGTAGGTGCAAGTTAAAACTTTTAAAAAAAAAAGGTATAGATTAAATGGGGACGACCAAATAGGGCACCGTGTGTAATTTTTACTACGATGCTCTTCCCCAAAAGAAATGAGAAACAAAAAAAAATGGCGCGAGATGACCATTTTTGAGCGCTTGTAAATGTTTAACCACCATTTGAAATATAACCGAGAAATAGTAACTTTCTAATACGAAAATAAATTTGAATAAAAATACTTCTAGCTAAAATACAAAAAATTCCAACAACTACTTTAGTTGAAAACACTTATAAGTGAAACTCCGACATAATCAACACAATATGTTGGCACTCAAAAACTCCATTCATGTTAAGGAAAAGAACAATAATTTATCTCCCTCGAGTTAATCAGTGTTTTTAGATTAAGATACTTTTGTCATATTTTATTATTGTGTAAAAAATGGCTGAATGCTGAATAGTTTGAAAAAATAATTGGCTTTCAATTAACAGTCTAAAAAATGGCTATTTGCTAATTTCTTTCTAGAAAAATTCATAATTGGGTCAAAACTTTAAGCCCCCCAAACATTGGGTTGACCCTTTATGAGCTGATCAGTAACGACAATAGAGCCCAAATCGCAAGATAGAGGGGGGGGGGGGGGGGATTAAAAAAAAGTTAAATTACAATTGATAATTGAAAAATAGCCATAATTTTAAAAATAATAAAAATTTCGCTACTTTTTTATTTAAAGATAGAATTTGAACCAAAAACCCCCTAAACATATGTAAATATTCCCCCATAATATGATGGAGTTCAAATTTTTTAAATATGAGCTTCCAGTATAATGTGTTGCAGTTCCAACATAATATGGGGGGATTTTATGCGCAGGAGCTCCATAATCGAGCATATTATGCTGTAACTTACCGTGTACTGCAATTTCAAAATAATATGCTAGAACTTTGCTTGTTTCATTAAACCAGTGGCTATTTTTCAATGACTTTGAAAATGCTAGCTATTTTTTGATTACCAATCTGAAAACTGGTTAGCTCGTTTTTAAACTGGTAATCAAAATAGCTAGTGTTTGTAAAGTCATTGAAAAATAGCCATTGTATTGGTGAAACACGAAAAGTTCCAGCATAAGATTCTAGATTATCGAGTATATATAAACTTCCAGCATATTATGTTGTAACTCCAGCATACAAAAAGTTCCAACATAAGATACTGGATTATGGAGCTCATGCACATAAACTTTGAGCATATTATATTGGAACTCCAGCACATGGAAAGTTCCAGCCTAATATGCTAGATTATGGAGCTCCTAAGTTAGAACTTCCAATATAATATATTAATTTAAACTCCATCACATTATGAAATTCAAGCAAATTATGATGGAATGTCAAATGTACAAAATTCAAACTTCAACATATTATACTGGATTTTTTCTGGATTTTTAAAGGTATATATGTTCATATTTTATCTTTACATTAAAAAGTAGCTAAAGTTCGATTACATTTGAAACTGTGGTTATTTTTTAATTACCAATTGTAAATTTGACTATTTCTGATTATTTTCCGGATTAATAGATGTGTGAGCCAATGGACCTAACTCTGACATTTGTTTTAGAATTTGGAGAAAGCCCATTTTTGGTGCAATATGTTAATGAAAAAGAGTAGTAGTGAGAAAATATAAACGAGAAATTTTACAAATCACTATTGTTTAGTGGTTATTAGCTAGTTGTTGCTACGGTTTACTATATTACTTCCTATGGCTATGTTTTCAGTTTTGCTAGAGTGTTTCAATGTATCTAAACAATTGTATTCATGAATATAGTAGCAAAACTCGATGTGAAAAATGGGACTACAACTAGGCAATCATTGTATTCTACTATTTTCACGATATGTATTTGTGAATACATTAACGTAAATAGCGTAAATCGTGGTCTATTAAGCTATTTTTAAACGGAAAGTATAAATTAACACAAATAGACTCCTAGTATAACTCAACAATCTCAATTATAAATCCGAAAACATAAATACATCAAAATACATAAATTATATTCGTTAAGAAATATATACGAATACATTCATGGAATATAGCCAGATACCGAATACTATAAAATACACGGAATACAACGAGATGCATTGAAATACAATGGAAAAAAGATAACAGAATCTTCAAGTTCCTCTGTCCCAAACTCCGCTGTCTTTGTTCAAGAATAGTCTTAATGTAATCTCGTTGATTGTAGATTCTCAACCTCCATTGTCAGTTCTAATTTACCCTATGTCAGATTGACATTGATACGAAACATAGGACATTGATTTCTAAACAGACTCTTCAACAACTAATCATAACTATACTAAATTTTCATTGTCAGCCCCAATTTACCTTTCAATAGCATATTTCGAACCTCCATCTTTCTCTCTAAGATTTGATTTCGACATCCATTCAGATTCCATTTCTAATCCGATGACATCCAAAAATTAGATAATAACAGAATTGAATCAGCAAAAGACTACATGGTAAAGTTTGATGGTATCGGGCCCGTATTTTTGTTTTGGAGCCAGGTACATGTCTTATGTATTTGGTTTCATGAGTGGATTGGTAGTCAGGTTTTAGTTCGAACCTCGGGTTTTGACCATGTGGACCCAGGGTCGATTTTTGACTTTTTGAAAAAAACTTTAGAAAACTTATTTCCATGCATTACAATTGATTAATTTAGCACTCATTGATATAATTAAGTTACTTGTGACTAGATACGAGTGAATTGGTGGTGGAATCAAGAGGTAAATCAATAGTTGAGGCTTAAACTTTGTTTGTGGCATTGAGATAAGTATTTGGTATAACCTTAGATTGAGGGAATATGAGTTTTGTCTTATATGCTATATGTTATTTGTTTAGTACAACTTATAGGCATGGTGAAGAGTATCTATACGTTAGTGTCAAGCATGCTCGCGAGTCTTATATTGTGATTTATGTGACTCTATTGTATTTCGTGTTTAATGTGGCGATTGCTATTGTTGAGCAATGTTTGTGGAAAGAATATTGGTATTTGTATATAGTAAAGAGCACTGGATCAAGTTTCACAGTGATTGGTGAAGGTATAGTTGTCAATTGAACCTTATAGAGCATAGGCTCAAATTGTAAAGTAAATGTGAAAATGAGAAAAGGTTTATGGTATTGATCCTTTACCAGGACGTTGTTTCTTTTAATGTTATACCCTTGCTGGGATGTTTTGGTTTTGATATTGTTCCCTTGTCGGGATTTTTATTATGATTCATTTATTCCTTGCCCTTGTTGTTTTTGTTTGTCGTTTGGATAAGGAAGAGTGTAAAGCACGAAAGGTGATGCCGTGCATTATTTTGGTGAGAGAGTGTCAAAACACGAAAGGTGATGCTGTGTTTTATTTTGTGAGGAAGAGTATAAAGCGTGAAGGGTGATCTCGTGCTTCACGATGTACCATTCCCTGCTGATTATATTTATTTTATAGTGAGGATAAGAGTAAAAGCACGAAGGATGATACCATGACGTTTTTATTGATTTTATGGTGAGGATGAGAGTAAAAGCACAGAGGGTAATATCGTGCAGCTGTTTGGTTTTTGATTCTTGTTGATAATTGAATTGTGGTGTTCTGGATATTTAACTGTTGTCCTCTTATTGCTATCTGATATTTTCCCACATCATGTTTTCCCTTCCCATCCTTGACTGTATATTTCTGCTTCAATTTTTGCTCTACATTGTTTATCTGCACAAGTTTATTTGGTAGTATGGTCCTAGCCTCGTCATTACTTCGCCGAGGTTTGGCTAGGCAATTACCAGCATATGGGGTCGGTTGTGCTTATACTACATTCTACTCTTTTTTGTACAGATCCCAGTGCTGTAAACGTTGGACTGTAGTAAGATTACTATTTCTTGTTCACCAGGCGATCCGAGGTAGTCCTCTAGGCATCCGTAGGCCTTGGCGCCCCTTTCTTATTACTATTCATGTTTCTTTCATATATTTCCAGAGACAGTGTTGTGCTTATTTGTTTCAGACCTTTTCTTGTTGTACTCTTAGACAGTCTGTGATATTGTGACACCAGCCTTGGGTAGATTTGTTATGCATTGGTATTAGCAACATTATTGAGTTTGCAATTAATCCATCCGTGTTTTAATTTTTATTTATTATCAATTGTTGGCTCATAACTGTTAAAAAATTTTAATAATGGAAACAAAGAAAATATTTAGGTTGATTGGCTTGCCTAAATTTTATTAGTAAGCGCCATCACGACTCTCGAGGGTGGAAAATTCGGGTCGTGATAGACTCAGAGCCCCAGGCTACTGACAATGAAAATTTCATTCAACAATGGAGATGAATCAGTGAAGAATCATAGTTGTATTCATGGAGAAAGACTTCCGTTCAGAGAGAGGGTGGAAAAAAATTGAAAGAATAAGAGAGAAAAATAATACAAAGCGTATTTTATGGCTTAAGGGTAGGATGTGACCGTAAATAGATATTTTGATATAAAAATCAAAAGGTATCTATGGAATATAGTTTTTAAAGGGGTATTTATTTAAAATGAAAAAGGTATCAACCTTTGCTATATGAGGTTAAAATGCCAATATAAATCTCCATTTCAGCAGTAAGCTGTGATGACCCAACATGTCATCTTTTGTTTTAAAACTCGATTCTGTGTTTTGAGGCTTTAAATCCTCATTTTATTTCTCCTAGATTTGCGTGCACCATCCGAGTCTGACTCGAAAAAGTCTTTATGGGGAAAAATTTATGAAATAACAAATTTTTGACCTAAAAAGTTGATTTTAATTGACTTTGGTTAATATTTTTGGTAAATGGACCCATACCCGTAATTTGACGGTCTCGGTTGGTCCGACGTAAAATATGGGACCAAGGTGTATGCTCGAAATTGAATTCCGAGGTCCTAGGCCCGAGAAATTTTTTTTTGATGAAAATTGTAATACTGAAAATCTAAGGATTTAAAGAAATGGATTAATGTTTGATCTTATTGGTATCAGGACTCTATTTTGGTTTTGAATTCCAGTACTGGTTTAATATAATATTTAAGTCATGTATGTGAAATTTGGTGAAAAATGGAGTTTATTTGAAGTGATTCAGACCTTGGATTAAGAAAATAGAAGTTTTGAAACTATTTTGAAAATTTCATGCAATTTGGTACTAAATTCTTAGTTCTAGGTATTATTTTGGCGATTTGATCGCGAGACCAAGTTCGTATAATATTTGAAGACTCGTGAGCATGGTTGGTTTGGAGCCCCGAAGGCTCGGGTGAGTTTCTGATATACTATAGAGTATTCTGGACTTAAGAAAAATTTGCTAGTATGTTCAAGTCTGCAGACCTGCAAATGCGAGCCTCCCATTTGCGAAGATATTCGCATTTGCGAGCTGTGAGGCCCTGTGAAAACTTTCACTTAGAAACCAAATCTCGTAGTGCCAAGTTAGGTCAAGTGTTAGAAATTCATAAAAAAAATCTTAGTTCGAACCTTTTGAGTTGATCACTGAATTAAGAAGTCAAGAAATAATGTTTTCCACAAAAGTGCAATTCTGCGGTCAAGAATGCGATTGCATATCAGGTATGCGGACCACATAGTCGCTGCAAACCGAGTCAGTGTGTTGCCCAAATTTGAAGTCAATGTTGTCAATTATGTTATCGTAATACCGAAATTTGGATCCCATAATCGTCCCGTAATTTCCTTGGGATTTTGTGAAGGGCAGTTCTACGGTGAATTCTGCGACCAAAGAACGTGAATGTGGACTGCATTTCTGCCACAAACTAAGTCAGTGTGTCAAATTTTTGGGGAGCATTTTACCATCCATTCTGTGAACCTCATGTCAATTTGCAATCGCAGATCTGACTCGGGGCTCCAATTTTCTAAATTTTAAACCTGATCCCCTATTGTTATATTCGGTGTGATAGCTCATTTTGAGCATTTTCATGATGCTTCGAGAGTAAGAGAGAGGGGTCTAAGAGAGGGAAAGTGCTCATCGTCAAATTATTCCACAACATTTCTAAAACATTGAAGGTAACAAGTGAAGGCACCTAAATCTTCATCCCAAAAGGTAAGACTTCATCACCTCAGCTCTTATTTTTATACTTAGTTATAAGGGGTCATTACTGAGATAATTCATGGGTATAAGAATGGATTTCTTACGTGCATATCAAACCATGGACTATTGGGAGGTATTGAACTAACAATAAAGCTATTGGTGTATAGAGTGATAGAAATTTACTTCCAAAAGGACCTAAGATCACAATATAGTCATTGTGTTTAATAATATGCTCAAATAAGCTAGAATCTCAATATTGTCTCTAATTTTCGGTTCAATATGTAATTCTTACAAAATAGATTGAAGTGCTAAGAGTCTCGGAGTTTTGTAAAGATTAGGGAAAGATATATTGAGGTATGTATGGCTAAAACCCCCTTGTATTAGAAATTGAGCTCTGTTGGCATTTCCGCAGGTGTGGTAAGACTAGAATTGGTTGATGTATTGGTTATTATTTCACATTAATTGATTTGCAATTATATACATATATGCATGAAGAGTGTGCCTCAATGTGAGTAATATATTGTTCTTGATATTTAGAGAAGTGTGAAGAATATGAATCATGTGATGAAATGCTTAGGCTATAAACCAAAATTAATATTGGGATTGTCATCCTAACTATGTGGAAACTTACCTGTGCTTGCAACTTGAATTGCTAATATGTGCCTATGACCATGAAATTGCAAGGTGGATATTGAAAGTGGAATGATGTGATAACTGTGGCCCTAAGTGCCAATGATTTGATATGAGCTATGTGAAACACAAATTCAAATGATTTGATCAATTAGAAAGGAACAACGCCTAGGTAAGGTGGCATAGCCGATCAGGCCGTGATCGGACACCATGCCGTGCACATGGTGGTAATATGCTAACATTGAATTTTGAAAAAAGGTAAATGAAATGGTGATTCAGATATATGCCTCAAATGAGGCAACCTAGCCTATCGGGCCATGATTGGACTTTTTTCAAGATAGCGGTGATATTGAGGATAGTGATGAACATATGAAAGAAATTTCCAAAACCTAGTGATGGAAATTATGTGAAGGATTATATGCTTTGTTTAATTTATGATGTGGTGTCCAGTTAAAACC
Source organism: Nicotiana benthamiana (assembly GCA_034376525.1). NCBI lineage: Eukaryota > Viridiplantae > Streptophyta > Magnoliopsida > Solanales > Solanaceae > Nicotiana > Nicotiana benthamiana. The sequence continues at coordinate 9,372,325 of CM067340.1, read as the reverse complement.
TTTGATTTACTCTTGTGATTTCCTTGTTCATGCTTGATAGTTCTTTCTAGTAAAACAATGTTTAGTTATACATACTAGTACTATTCCATAGTACTAACGTTCCTTTTACCCGGGGTGCTACATTTTTAAATGAATGTAGGTGGCTCCATTGCAGATAGTGCCGATCGTGTGTAGTGTATTAACTTCTTCTCAAGTCTTGGTGAGCCCCTTTCTCCTTCTATGGGTTGTATTATATATCTTTTGTTGTTGTGGACTTCCACTTTTGAGGTATAGCTGGGGCCTTCTTACCAGTATCGTCATACTTATGTTTTGTACCCTTCGATGCTACGTAGACGTATAAGTGGATTATGTACGGGTGTCGAGGGGTCCATGAACTATATTGTAATTATAAACTCTTGTTATCTAAAATTGTAACTTTATTGTAATTTCGGAGACTAACTTTAACTACGGTTTATGTTTGTAATTTAGATGAACTATCACTGTCAGATGTACTATCTGCACTTGTCTAAATAAATGAAAACATGGTTTTCCTGTTCATATTGAGTCGGGTAAGAAGTGCTTGATAAGGCTTGCTCTGTTGGGTTCACTCGATTGAGCGTCGGTCGTGCCTCCCGAGGTTAGGGGTATCATAAGCTTGGGAGGAGACTTGATACTTCGCAAATGCGAAGGAAAAATTCCGCATTTGTTGAAGTCTATTGTTCGCATTTGCGGTTGGGACTTCGCATTTGCGAAGGAAGCATAAATGCAAGCGTTCAAATTTGAGATACCTTTATCGCATTTGCGAGCTTCGCAAAAATGAAGCTCAGGTCGCAAATGCGACATTTGCAACGGATAACTTTGGACTTAGTCGGGATTTTTTATTCATTCTCCCATTTTTGAAAATATAAACTTCAAAAGGTTATTTTCCAAAGGCTAGTTCTTTCCCAAATCATAGGTAAATGATTCTTAACTCATTTCGTTCAATCTTTTACTTCTTCTCACAAGATTTCATCATAGAATCTAGGGGTTTTTATGGTGGAATTAGGGATTTTTGGGTAGAACTTAGGGATTTCAGAATTTGGGGATTTAGACCTCAAATTAACGTCGAATTTCAAAACCAATTGTATATTCGAGCTGGGAGGGTGAAGGGGTAATTGGGTTTTTGTCCGAGTTTCGAGTTTGAGAAAGCAGGCTCGGGGTCGGTTTTTGACTTATTGGAAAAAATTTTGGGAAACCTATAATTATACATTGGAATTGATTTCTTTACCGATAATTGATGTTATTAAGTTAATTATGACTAGATACGAGTGGATTGGAGGTGGAACAAAGAGGTAAAGTGGTAATTGAGCTTTGAATTGGCCGTTGGATTGAGGTAAGTATTTAGTCTAACTTTGACTTGAGCGATTAGGGATCCCCAAATTTAAGTGAAATTCCATGTGTGTAGCTAATAGGTGTGGTGATGAGTACCATCGCCAATTAATTTTTTTAGCATATTCCATTCCCTATTCCTAATATATTATCTTTACGTCTTAACTGTTTCATGCTTATTGATGTTTCCATGCATAATTGCTTTCTGTTAGATGTTATTTTATTTATTGAAGGTATTAGTTATTTGTATTTTCATTGTGTTACATTATTGGTTTAAGATGGTTTACCCGTGTTTTAAAGTATATTTCGCTTGGTCTTACTATGTAGTTATAATGGAGTGAGGTTTCATAATTGTATGGTCCTCTGTTTGAATTGGTTTGAGGTTTAAATATTGAGGAGGGTTTTTGACTTAAACTGAGAAATTTCTATTCTTATTGTGTGATTGGTACTGATATGGTGGGATCAGGTTGCACTTTACAAGAGTAGGACTAAGGATGAAATGTGATTGTCTAGTGGGATCGAGTTGTGTGCTGCAACAAGGAGTGATGAAGGTGGACATGTGGGATCGGGTTGCACGCCGCAACAGGAGGAATAAGGATGATATATTGAGAAGTAAAAGGGTGGAATGGTGGGATCAGGTTGTATATTGCAACAAGGAGTAATAAGGTGAATGTTCATATTGTTACTGATTATATAAGGGGATCAGGATACACCCCACATCATTTTGTTGTTTATGTGTTCTTCTTCTGCTGTGATTATTTTGCAGCACTAAAACTCTCTTAAGGATTGGTTATAGTTGAATACTGCTAGGATAACCGGGTTTCGTACTTATTTTGTTGTAACTTAATGTTCCTTTTCGTTTCATACCTCCTTTTTGCGTTATTATATAATGTATGTAGGTTATGTTGTTAATCCCCCACCTTAGTATAGTCACTAACTCGTCGAGGTTAGGCTCGACGCTTAACTGTACATGGGATTGGTAGTATTGATACTGCACTCTGCACTTTTTGTGTATTTTGGAGCTAGTTGTGGCTGATCGAGAGGTTGGTTATAGGCATTCATCTAGGAGACCCAAGATACTCCTGCAGGCCCTGGAGTCCCCTTCCATGTTCTTTATTCATGTTTTATTTTGTTTCAAGACAAATGTACTTTTTTTAGACCAATACTTTTAGATATTCATATAATGTTTGTGGGTTGTGACACTAGTTTCTGGATAGTAACAGTTTCTGTATTTTAATAGTACATAGATTGCCGATTTATTATGTACTTTTGCTTTTATTTCTGTTGATTAAGTTTTGTCAGAGTTTAGTCATTAAATGTAAAGGGAAAACGTGAATAAAACTGTAACATTGGCTTCCCTAGTGAGTGCGATGTTAGATGCCATCATGGTCCTGATGGCGAGAAATTCGGTTCGTGACAAGTTGGTATCAGAGCACTACGTTTCCTTGGTCTCACAATTCACGAACAAGCTTAGTAGATTTCAAGGGATTGGTACAGAGACATCTGTGCTTGTCCCCGAGAGGCTACAAAGTTAGGAACAATTTCACTTCTAATTTTCTCTGTCCTTCAATTTGATCGCTTATGCTAATTGAACTTTCTACTCGTGTTCTTAAGTAGATGGCGAGAACACGTACCGCTTCATCAGCTGATCATAAGGGCCATATTAATACCCCCAGTGGAAGCTCATACGATGGTTAGAGGCCGAGGCCGAGGCAGGGGTGGGGCTCAGCCCAGAGCTTGAACAGCAGCACCAGCGGCGGAGCCTCAGGTAGAGTCATCACTTGTGTTGCAAGTATATTCAGTGTTCAGAGGTCTAAAAACCTCATTTACCTCACATAAATTTGCGTGCATAGTCCGGACCTATATTCGGTAAGCCTTCTATGTGAAAATATGAGAAATAGAAATTTCTAGAGATAAAAATTTGATTATGGTTGATTTGGTCAACATTTTGAGCAAACAGACGTGGATCCATGTTATGGCGATCCTTGTAGTAAAATATGAGACTTGGGCATATGCCCGGAATTGAATTCCAAGGTTCATGCTTTTGAAATCAATTTTTGAAAGAAATTATTTTACTTAATTATCTAAGAAATTAGAAAAATAAGTAATGTTTGAAACCACTGTTATGGGGCCCGTATTCTGGTTCCGGAGTGCGGTACAAACTTTTTATGGTATATGAAAGGTAACAGTGAAATTTGGTAAAAAATAGAGTTTATTTGATGTGAGTTGGACTTCCGATGGAAGAGTTATGAACTTTGAGAATTCTTGATGAAAATGTTGAGTTTTGAGGTTTAATTCATGATTTAACATGCTATTTTGGTGATGTGATCGCTCGAGTACGTCCATATGATGTTTTTGAGTTAGTTTGCACGTTTGGTTTGAGGTTCCAAGGGCTCGGGAGAGTTTCGGGTAGGTTCCAGCATGTCTTCGGCATAAAACACAAATATTGTTGGTTCAGTTGCAAGTCTCTGACTCGCCAGTACAGTCCACAAGAAAGCGTGAGCGACTGCAGAAGGGGCTAATGCAGCCCACAATCGGCTTTATGCAGCACATGCTGGAGGGTTGTGCGGCCGCAGTCGACTTTGGCGGTCCGCACAGTGTCACTGGGCTGCAGTATCCTCAGGAAGGGTTGTGCAACCACAATCCATTTTGTGCAGTCCGCATAGGGGGTCTAAGAGGGGTATATTAAAACGGCATTGTCAGTTATTTTTCATTTTTCAAAATCCTAAAAACATAAGAGGTGATTTATTAGACAACCTTTCTTCTCCGAGACGCTTGTAAGTGATTTCTAACTCATTTTATTTACTCCCTAACATCTTTTAATATGATTTCAACTCAAAATCAATGATTTTCATGGGGGAAATTGGGTGCTCTTGGTAGAACCTAGGTTTTTCAAAAATTGAGAATTTGGACCTCGATTTGAGGTGCAATTTCAAAATAAATTATATATTTTAGTTCGTGGGGGAATGAGTAATTAGGTTCTGGTTTGAACATAGGGTTTTGACCTTGTGGGCACATGGGTGATTTTTGACTTTTGGGTAGAACTTTAGGAAACTCAAAATTCATGTATTAGAATTTATTCATTTAGCGTTTATTGATGTAATTAAGTAACTTATGACTAGATACGAGCGAATTGGTGGTGAAATAGAGGGGTAAAGTGATAATTGAGACCTGTATTGTTGTTTTGTGAGGAAAGGGTGCAAAGCACGACTGGTAATGCCATGTATGATTGTGAAGAAAGAGTGTAAAGCACAAAGTGTGATGTCTTGCCGCACGATGTACAATTTTGTGCTGATTATATTGATTATATGGTGAGGAAAGAGAGTAAAAGCACGAAGGGTGATGCTATGAATATTTTTATTATATAATTGCTTTGGTGAAAAAGAGAGTAAAAGCATGAAGGGTGATGCCGTTCACATTTTTATTATATAATGCTTTGCTGAGGATGAGAGTAAAAGAACGAAGAGTGATTCCGTGCATTCATTAATTTTTGCTTCTTTATTGATATTCGAGTTATGTTTTTTCTTTCATTTCTTGATGTCTTTCTATTTGAAATTGTCATCTCCTCCACATAATGCTTCTCCTCCTGTATTGACCAGTTATCCTTCTATTTCTTTTTTGTTGTAAACATATTTTAACTGCACAGGTTTACTTAGTATATCTGCTCCTAGCCTCGTCACTGCTTCGCCGAGGTTAGGATAGGAACTTACTAGCACATAGAGTCGGTTGTGATGATACTATAATCTGCACTGTGTGCAGATCTCGGAGCAGCTTTTGGACAGTAGTTGGAGTGCTTCCTTCAGTCCACCCGGAGACCCAAGGTAGACCAGCAGACGACCGCAGGCCTTGGCATCTCCCTCTATCCCTATTTCCTATTTTAGTTTCCTTTTATGTAGAAACAACGTACTGTTATTTCTTCAGACTTTGTATGTAGCAATCTTAGATAGTCTGTGACACCAGGTCTTGGGTGTTTGAGGTTTAAGAGTTGTAATAGATGTAGATTTCAGATATTTAATTATCATCTTCCGCTTAATTATTTAAAATTTTGCTGTTTCTATGATTATCGCCTTATATATATAAAAAGAAGTAATTGGAGAATGAAATAAGTAGTTAAGGATTGGCCTAGCTAGCTTTCATTAGTAGGCACCATCACGACTCGCGAGGGTGAGAAATTCGGGTCGTGACAAGTTGGAATCGAGGCTCTAGGTTACACATGTCTCAGAGTTCACAGAAAAGCTTAGTAGATTCTAAGGGATCAGTACGGAGACGTCTTTATTTATCCCTAGGAAGCTACACAGTTAGGAGAATTTCACATCTGTTGTTTCCTGGCGTGCGTTTTGGTTTGTCAAGGCTGATTGAATTTCTATTCCTTCCTCTCGCAGATACCGAGAATGCACGCTTTCTCATCCGCTAACCAGCAGCTTGAGCCCCCAACAGGAGCTCCCACAAGGGGCAGAGGGCGAGGCCAAGGTAGGGGCAATTATCAGCCCACAGCAGCAACACCCTCAGTAGAGCCTCAGGTAGATTTTGATGATGAGGTTCTAGCCCCAGCAGTTCCGGTGGGCCCAACATAGGTCCTAGAGGGGTTTATTGCTACCCCAGTTGTTCAGGATGCTCTGGTCCATCTAGTGGGCCAAATGGAGAGTGTCACGCACGAAGGTTTACTTCCTGTAGCACCGGCCATCGCTCAGGGTGGAGGAGGAGCCTAGACTCCTGTTACTCGCACTCTGGAGCAGGTGGCTCCCTAGTTTTAGACTCCAGCAACTCAGCCAGTTGGAGCAGTTCAGCCGGGTGTGGCTGCTCAGACCGACAATGGTGCAACCATGTCTACCGATGCTTTGTGGAGATTGGACAGGTTCACTAAGCTGCTCACTACTACTTTCAGCGGTGCATCTACTAAGGATCCCTAGGATTATCTACACAGCTGTCATGAGGTTCTCAGGAACATGGGGTTAGTTGACGCAAACAAGGTCGATTTTGCTACTTTTTGCTTGTCTGGATCCGCCAAGACTTGGTGGAGAGATTATTGCTTGGCTAGATGAGCCGGATAACCAGCCTTGACTTGGGATATGTTCATGCTACTACTTCTTGAGAATTTTCACCCAATCACATAGCGAGAGGCCTACCAGAGGTAGTTTGAGAGCCTTCAGTTGGGTTCCATGACTGTCACCCAGTAGGAGACCAAATTTATTGATTTGGCTCGCCATGCTCTTCTCATACTCCCACCGAGGGGGACAAGGTGAGGAGGTTCATTGATGGACTCATTCACCCGATTTATCTTCATATGGTTAGAGATACTGGGAGCGAGATATCTTTCTAGAAGGTGACCAATGTGGCCCGGAGAGTTTAGATGGTTCTATCACAGGGAGGTGGTCATGGGTCGGATAAGAAGCCCCGTCATTCAGGCAGATTTAGTGGTACCTGATCTGGAGGTAGAGCTTCGTATGGTAGAGGCTATCCTCTTAGGACCTTTCAGTCAGTGCTTCAAGTTTCTCACAATGCTTCCGGTGGCCGTGGTTCTCACATGCAGTATTCTAATCATCAGCCCTATAGAGCACTGCCAGCTCCTATCAGTGCACCACCGCTTCAGAGTTTTTGGGTTGGTCATTCAGGTTGCCAGGGTAGCTAGTCTCAGTAGCCGAGAGCTTGTTACACTTGTGGTGATATGATCACATTGCTAGGTCTTGTCTTCGAGCACCGAGTATCTCTCAGCATCAAAGTTCCCGTGCTATGGGTTAGGCACCAGGTGTTGCATAGCCTGCCCAACCAGCTAGAGGTGGGGGTAGAGGTGCGAGAGCTAGAGGTAGGGGTATTAGAGGTGGAGCTCAGACTGCTAGAGGTAGGGCCCATCCTCGATGTTATGCTCTTCCGGCAATGCCCGAGGCCGAGGCTACATATAAGGTTATCACAGGTACTGTTCTGGTTTGTCATTGAGACGCTTCATTGTTATTTTATACATGGTCCACATAATCGTATTAGTCATATTGTTTTGCACCATATCTAGTTATGCCTAGTGATTCCTTGAGTGTCACTGTATGTGTGTCTACACCGGTGGGGGACATTATTATAGTAGATTGAGTCCATCGCTCTTGTGGAGTTGTTATTGGGGATCTTGAGACTCGAGTTGATTTGTTGCTTCTAGACATGGTCAAGTTCGATGTTATATTAGGGATGGACTGGTTATTACCTTACCATGCTATCTTGGATTGTCATGCCAAGACGGTGACCTTAGCCTCACCGGGTTTTCCTCGTTTAGGGTGGAGAGAGACTGCAGGTCACTCTACTCTTAGTGTTATCTCTTATGTGAAGGATCATCATACAGTCAAGAAGGGGTGTGTGGCCTATTTGGCTTATGTTCGTGATTCTAGTGCTGAAGTCCCTTCTATTGATTGTGTGCCCGTTGTTCGAAAGTTTCCTAAGGTATTTCCTTTAGACCTGTCAGGTATGCCGCCTGACATAGATATTGACTTTTGTTTTGATGTGGCTCCTGGAACTCAGCCCATTTATTTCCCACCGTATCATATGGCCCCACCTGAATAGAAAGAGTTGAAGGAGCAATTGCAAGACTTGCTTGAGAAGGGTTTCATTAGGCCCAGTGTTTCTCCTTGGGGTGCGCCTATGTTTTTTGTTAAGAAGAAGGATGTGTCAATGAGAATGTGTATTGATTACCGGAAATTAAGCAAGGTTACAATCAAGAATAAGTGTCTGCTATCGAGGATCAATGATTTGTTTGATCGGTTTCAGGGTGGAAAGGTATTTTCAAAGATTGAGTTGAGCTTTTTCTACCATCAGTTGAGGATTAGGGCATCCGATGTCCCTAAGAAAGATTTCTACACTCGGTATGAGCACTATGAGTTCTTGGTGATGTAATTTGGGATGACAAATTCCCCAACAACTTTTATGGATTTGATGAACCGAGTGATCAGGCCTTATTTGGATTCATTTGTGATAGTCTTCATTGATGACATTTTAATATATTCCCGCAGCCAGGAGGAGCACGGGTAGAACCTTAGGGTGGTTCTTCTAACCTTGGGGGAGAGTCTATTATATGCAAAGTTCTTAGTGTGGGTTTTGGTTTAGTTTAGTTGCATTGTTAGGTCATTTTGTATCAGCAAGGGTATTCAGGTTGATCTAAAGAAGATTGAGGTAGTTAAGAACTGGCCTAAACCAACATCAGCTACAGAGATTTAGAGTTTCTTGGGAATGGCAGGCTACTATCGTCGGTTAGTGGAGGAGTTTTCATCTATCGCAACCCCAATGACCAAGTTGACCCAAAAGGGTGCCCAGTTAAGATGGTCGAATGAGTGTGAGGCAAGCTTTCAGAGGCTCAAGACAGCTCTTACTACAGCATCGATGTTAGTTTTGCCCAAAGGTTCAGGGCCTTATGCAGTATATTGTGAATTATCTTGTATTAGACTTGGCACAGTGTTGATGATTTAGCATGGTGCGAAATTCTATTTCTGGGAACCTTTTTTTGGGGGCGCAGGATAGACCCTCGAGCCCGAGGTGGAGAATCCTTGTGTATTCTACTGGTATAGAATCTTTGTGGAAGGCGGGAAACTTCCCAGGATGGCAAGGTCAATACCTATGCTTCGCGACAATTGAAGATTCATGAGAAGAACTATTTGGTTCATAATTTGGATTTGGCAGCCATTGTTCACTCATTGAAGATTTTGAGGCATTATCTATAAGGCATGGCATGTGAGTTTTTCATGGATCAAAAGAGTTTTCAGTATTTGTTCAAGCAAAAGGAGTTAAATTTGAGGCAGAGGAGGTGTTTGGAGTTGTTGAACGATTATGATAGTACCATCTTATATCATCTGGGAAAGGCCAATATGGTGACCGATGCATTAAGTAAGAAGTCTGCCAGTATCGGCTGTCCTACGCACATTCCAGTCGGTAAGCGATTTCTTGCCTTGGATGATCAGGCTTTGGCCAATCAGTTCGAGAGATTGGACGTTTCCGAGCCCAGCCGTATGTTAGCTTGCACAATCGCTCGTTCTACATTATTGGAGCGTATCCGAGATCGAAAGTTTGATGATCCTCATTTGTGTGTCCTTAGAGACATAGTGCATCACGGAGATGCCAAGCAGGTTACCTCAGGAGAAAATGGAGTTTTGAGATTGCAGGGTCGAGTTTATGTGCCTAATGTGGACGGACTCTGAGAGTTGATTTTAGAGGAGGCCCATAGTCCGGTACTCTATTCATCCGGGCTCCGCAAATATGTATCAAGATTTGTGGCAGCATTATTGGTGGCGGAGAATTAAAAAGGATATTGTTGCATATGTGGCTCGGTGATTGAATTACCAGCAGGTTAAGTATAATCATCAGGGTCCGGGTGGTTTTTTCTAGAATATTGAGATTCCCGAGTTGAAGTGGGAGCGGATCACTATGGATTTCGTTGTTGGACTCCCGTAGACTCAAAAGAAGTTCGACGCATTATGGGTTATTATTGGTAGGCCAACCAAGTCAGCACATTTCATTCTTGTGGCAGTCTTTATTCTTCTGAGAGGTTAGCTCAGATCTATATTCGGGAGATTGTTCGCCTACCTAGTGTGCCCGTGTCTATCATATCGAACCAAGGTTCACAGTTTACCTCTCATTTATGGAGGGAAGTTCACTAAGACTTGGGCATGCAGGTTGAGTTGAGCACAACATTTCATCCCCAGACGGATGGGCAGTCCGAGCGGACTATTCAAATTTTGGAAGATATTCTCCGAGCTTGTGTCATTGAATTTGGAGGCTCATGGGATCAGTTTTCCTACAACAAAATATACCTATCAAGTATTCAGATGGCTCCTTATGAGGCTTTATATGGTAAGCGATGTTGGTCTACGGTTGGATAGTTTAAGCCGGGAGAGGCTCGGTTATTAGGTACATATCTTGTTCAAGATGCCTTGGACAAGGTCAAGATCATTCAGGATAGGCTTCGTATAGCTCAGTTCAGGCAAAAGAGTTATGCCAACTGCAAGGTTCGAGAATTGGCTTTCAGTGTCGTGAGCAGGTATTGCTTCGAGTGTCGCCTATGAAGGGCGTGATGAGATTTGGGAAGAAGGGCAAGCTTAGCCCTAGGTTCATTGGCCCGTTAGAGATTTTTGATCGAGTGGGAGATGTGGCTAATAGAGTTACGTTTCCGCCGAGCTTATTAGCCAGCCGTGCATCTCGTGTTTCATGTGTGCATACTTTGGAGCATCATACCACACAATTAAGAAACTTAAGATAAATGGAATTTTCATTCAAATTTCAAAAACACAAAGAAGATGATTGATAATTAATTGAGAACAAAGTTAAGAGATGGAACTTTATGTCAAAATATTGACATTAACACCTTCGAAACCCAGTGATCTAGGAAGCCTGGAATCGCAGACGGAAACTCGAATCGGTAACTCCGAAATTTGAGCACCTCCTCAGCTTTAACCCATTTTGGATGACATCCAGAATATGAAAATTTTTTTGTTTTAATTTTGTCAATATTTTTTTTATTTTTTAATAACATAAAAGAGTCAAAATTAGTTGAATATTAGACTTAAACTAAGTATTTAAATGCTAAAATATGCAAAATCTTGGGGAGAGTAAAAAATCACATACATCTGCCCCTCTTTGATTAGAAATACGAAGTATTTTCAGATAAAGAACGACTAGATAGGCTTTTTGACCCGACCCTTATTTGTAGAGGCTAAACTTAAAAGAAAAAGGGAATGTGACCAAGCCATGGTATCTGAGTTGCCTACATATCCTTGGCTATAAAGGAATCATTCCACGTGTAGTTCAGAAGTAAGTGAGATGATGGAGTATACCGAGGTGGAGAGCCGATTGAAGTGTCGTCGAGGTTCCGATCCGTGGTTCCTGCCATTACATAAAAAATAAAAGGAACAATTATAGCAAAAGTGAAATTGAAGATACAAGATCCTATCTACTTCTTGTCTTAAATCTACCTTGAATCTCTACTTGATCTTCAATAAGAAACTAAAAAATGGACCCAGTTCTTCGGCTAGGCTCCTGATGCTTCTTGAATTTGCGAATTGAAAGTAACTCTGAAGTGAATTCCCTTGATCCTCAGGTGGGTGCCTGCCATGAAAACTTGAAAAGAATTCCCTCTTTCTCCAGGTGGGTGCTTGCAAATAGCTTGAACTTGAGATGATTTCCCTTATTCTCCAGGTAGGTGTTTGCCCATACCTTGAATTTGAAATAAATTCTAAAATGAGTTCCCTCGTTCTCCAGGTGAGCGCATGCGACCAACTTGAAACTTGAAATACATTTCCTCATTCTCCAGGTGGGTGCCTGGCAATAACATAACTTGAAACAAATTCCCTTATTTTCCAGGTAGGCACTTGCTAATTACTTAACTTGAAATGAATTCCCTTGTTCTCCAGGTGGGCCTCTGATTGCCAACTTGAAACTTGAAATGAATTCCCTCATTCTTCAGGTGGGTGACTACTAATGACTTAATATGAAATGAATTTCCTCATTCTCTAGGTGGGCGCCTGATTTCCAACAACTTGAATAGTATTCCCTCCTTATCCAGGTGGGCGCTTGATTACCAAAAACTTGAATTTTATTCCCTCGCTATCCAGGTGGGTGCTTGATTAGCAAAAATTTGAAATGTATTCCCTCTTTATCTAGGCGGGGCGCCAGATTACAAAAAACTTGAATTGTATTCCTTCATTATCCAAGTTGGTGCCTGATTGCCAAAAAGCATGAATTGTATTCCCTTATTATCTAGGTGGTCACCTGATTACCAAAAACATGAATTGTATTCCTTCGTTATCCAGGTGGGTGCCTGATTGCCAACAACTTGAATTATATTCCCTCATTATCCAAGTGGGCACCTGATTAGCAAAAAGTTGAATTGTATTCCCTTGCTATCTAGGTGGGTGCCTGATTACCAAAAACTAGAATTGTATTCTCTCGTTATGCGTGTGGGCGCCTGATTGCCAAAAACTTGAACTGTATTCCCTCATTATCCAGGTTGGCACCTGATTTCCAAAAACATGAATTGTATTCCTTCGTTATCTAGGTGGGTGCCTGATTTCCAAAACATGATTTTATTCCCTTTTTATCCAGGTGGGCGCCTGATTGCCAAATGCTTGAACTGTATTCCCTCGTTATCCAGGTTGTTGCCTGATTGCTAAAACTTGAATTGTATCCCTACGCTATCTAGGTGGGAACTTGATTACCAAAAACTTGAATTGTACCCCTCGTTATCCAGGTAGGTGCCTAATTACCAAAAACTTGAATTGTATTCCCTCATTATCCATGTGGGCACCTTATTAGTAAAAATTGAATTGTATTCCCTCGTTATCCAGGTGGGTGCCTGATTACCAAAAAACTTGAAATATATTTCCTCATTATCCAGGTGGGTACCTGATTACTAATAATTTGAATTGTATTTCCTCATTATCCTGGTGGGCACACGATTACCAAAAACTTGAATTGTATTCCCTTGTTATCCAGGTGGGTGCCAGATTACCAAAAATTTGAATTGTATTCCCTTGTTATCCTGTGAGCGCCCGATTACCTATAACTTGAATAGTATTCCCTCGTTATCCAGCTGGGTGCTTGACTGCCAAAACCTTGAACTCTATTCCCTTATTATCCAGGTGGGTGCCTGATTACCGACAAATTGAATTGTATTCCCTAAATATCCAGGTGGGCGCCTGATTACTAAAACTTTAATTGTATTCCCTCGTTGTCCAGGTGGGTGCCTCGTTATCCAAGTGGGTGTTTGATTACCAAAACCTTGAATTATATTCCCTCCTTATCCAGGTGGGGGCCTCATTACCAACAATTTAAATTGTATTCCCTCTTTATCCAGGTGGGTGCCTGATTACCAAAAACTTTAATTGTATTCCCTCATTATTCAGGTGGGTGCCTGATTACCAAAAACTTGAATTGTATTCCCTAATTATCCAGGTTGGTGCCTTATTACCAACAACTTGAATTGTATTCTCTTATTATCTAGGTGGGCGCCTGATTACCAAAACTTGAATTGTATTCCCTCGTTATCTAGGTGGGTACCTGATTACTAAATATTTGAATGATATTCCCTCGTTATTCGGGTAGGTGCCTGATTACCGACAACTTGAATTGTATTCCCCCGTTATCCAGGTGGGTGCGTACCATTACAACAAAATAGACAAAAAAAAAGGAAATTTTTCTGTTCCGGTTTGGGATCTGGGCATATTTGTGAGTGTTAATTGAATCATGTTACTTATAGAGCTCTAGGAATTTAAAAGCTAAATCCCATTATGCAGGAGGGACCAGAAAGCTTCAAATTAAATCACATCTTAAGAGTGACAACTTTAAAACTAAATTATACTTCCTAAAGGTAGAACTTACGCTAAATCTTGTCATCTATGATGACCTTTAAGTTTAACTAGGTCCCATTCTCCGGGAGGGTCCTGAGAACTTTTATACTTAAATCCCATTATCCAAGAGGGTCCTAAAAATTTAAATTAAATCCCATTATCCAGGAGGGTCCTGAGAACTTATAAAATTAAATCCCCTTATCTAGGAGGGTCTTGAGAATTTTAAATTAAATCCCATCATCCAGGAGGGTTGTGAAGATTTTTAATTAAATCTCGTTATCCTGGAGGGTCTTGAAAATTTTAAATTAAATCCCTAGGGTCCTGAGCACATAAAAACTAAATCTTATTATCCAGGAGGGTGCTGAAAATTTTAAACTAAATTACATTATGCAGGAGGTTCCCGGAAAGCCGAGAATGAACGTACCTGAGCCATGCTCTCTTCTTGGAGGATTCTGAACAGAATTTCTTGCCCATGAGCCATGCCTTCTTCATGCGATTGTTACCAACTAAACGCGCATACCACATTTCCCTGACTCATGCCACTTTGATGTGCTAACTAAATTCGATATGCGCAATTAGAAAGCTGGTAGCAAATTTTGATGTCATTTCTCATTAGTTCTGACCAAACACACTCAAGAAGGGACTCAAACAAAACGAGAGGAACCCAATAAAGGACAATGGAAAGAGATGATACCTAACAAGAAAATTACAAAGTAGAAACTTATCAGATGTGGATACCAACTCTAATGACCATGACTTGGACCTTTGGATTAAGTGGATTAATCTCACAAGCAAGTATAATATTCAACTCTTGTTGTATCTCTTCGATGGGAAACTGTGCTTCAGCACTTCAATTGTTCCATTTGATCCACAGTCCTCAGTCGAGTTGTAGTGCCCTGAAGGTTTTCACCATCAACCCTCTCTCATTTTGCTCTTTTCTAAACTTACCAACGCCTTATGATGCCCTTGAGGGTTTTCACCGATAAGACTCTCTCACTTTATCATTTTCTCTCATTGTGCTGAGAACAAAGGCATTGCCCATAATGCAAGAAGATCGTAGTTTCACCACAAGTTTGATTTGTCATCCTCAAAGATTGGTCGGAAGGTCATTCATTGGACCGTAATGTAGGCTTTTGGACAGGGTTGGAAAGAAAGGGTGGCATTAAGGCTCAAAATAATTTAAGATGTAACGGTCCAAAATTATAACTTTTGGAATCAGATCTTTTGGCAAAATTAAAACTTCTTCCCCAGTTTCTTGGAGTCTTGGATTATTTTTTGTTCTTGGATATTTGCTTTGATAAAAATTTCTAAGAAAAAGTGCCCCACTCTTGACTTTGTAGGATTATGAAACATATTATTTGGGTGAGACTGAACCGTAAGGCTTTCCAATATCTTGTGGTGATATGAATCAGGTCGAACGTAGTTCAAAGACAAAGTTCGTTTATTTTTCTTTTCCTTTTCTTTAATTTTCTTTTTCTTCTTTTCTTTTTCTCCTTCCTTTTCTCTTTTCTTTTTATTTTCTAGTTCCTAACTCTAATTTTGATTCCATAAGAAGGTTATGGTAAAAAACAAATTAAGGCGCAAAAAGGGTAGCAAAAAATAAAAGTATTTGGGTAGCAGAATAATGCCTTCATCATACGAGACTTAAAAATGCCAAGTACATACGTACAATTGAAGATAAGTAAAGAAATCATGAACAGTATCTGTTGATGGCATCATCAAAAACAAAAAGTGCCGGCGGGCAATACCTTTGTCCCAATAAATGATCCTTGCAAGTTCAAAGCAGACTTGACTGAAACATACATTGATATGGAAGAATGCATTCCAGCACTGGATGATTTACCTCAAAATTTCTTGAGAGATATTTCCTTGTTATGCTCTTATCAACCTCTTGATCTCATACTAACTGCCTCAGTTTCACTTAATTCAAGCTACAAGTTATTTTTTAATGCATTATTGTTTACTTGTTTCCTCAAATGCATCCTTTTATTATATTCAAAACTGTGTCATTGCTTCATGATTGAACTAACTTTCAAGACCAGGCTGAGAATGATGCATGCATGTCAAGTCACTAATGTCAGCATGAAAAGAACTACAAAAGGAAAAGTGCTAGAAAATTGAATAGAACAAACAGAAAATAAGAGATTGCATTAGACATATGGTGAAAAGGGTTTGAACAAAACAAGCAGAATATACATGTGTTACAACCCTAGAACAATCCTAGATAACACTTGATGAATTAGTATAACTAAACGAACTATACACAATAAGAAGAAGAAAGGTTTGAGCCACAAGATAATGTTCGGATAACAACCCTGAAATAACCTGAAAAATAGAAATGAAAACATAATTAACCACCAAAACTCCTCCTTGGCCGGCCAAGAAAGAAGTTATTCAAATTACCAAGCTCGACATCTTAGCCACTGGAAAGCACATCAAAATCACTGGGACCTTCACCAATTTCAATATCATTAACTTCATTCAGCAAGTTCCCAAGAGGATTCTCATACTCCCTGTCAGCATGTATCTTCCCAAAAAAGTATGCAGGTAAAGGATTATGTGTAATGTTCTGGGTGTAACTGTACTGGGAATCATTCTTTCTATCTACCTTTTAAAAGCACGACAATATTCAATCCTATACCCTTCGATAATAGAGTGGTAGATGCATCATACAGTAAGAACAAAACTTTTTTCATATGGGTCTGGAGTATACCCGAGGAGCGGCTCAATCAGGATAGACTGTTTTAACTTTTTGAACAAGCTTGCGTAGGATTCTCCTATTGGGGTGAAAGACTCTTCTCTTTGTTGTAGCCTTCTCCTTTGTACTATGGCCTTGGTTGGAACCTCTTTCGGGTTGGGGGTTGATATTCTTGTAGAGATGGGTAAGCTATTTGTTGAGGTAGTGCAAGCCGTTGTAGGTTTTGTGGGTGTGGGGCATATGGTGGTGCATTGTGGATAGAGTATTGGGGAGATGAGGAATGACTTTGAGGATTTTGTATAGGAAAGTAGCATTGGGGAGGTGAGGCATGACTTTGGGGACTTTTTGTAGGAAAGTAGCATTGGGGAGGATCATTTGGAGTACGAGGAAAGTAGCGCTTAGCAGGGATACCCACTTATCCTATCATTGTCGGGGCTCACCAATATCTTTTCTCTCAATCAGAGAACTAACCCGAGCGACTTGTTCATTCCATCTGTACCAAAACTCCCTAAAACTCCCCTTGAGTCTCTTTCCTTGGGCATCAGGGACTTTGAACATAGACTCGCTGGAGGATTGAGGAAGCGTAGCTAGTGGAGGAGCTATAAAAATAGGAGCAGATGTCAGAGCAGGGTATGAGGTTGTTTTGGCTGGTGGAGTATAGAACATTGGGGAGGAAGTGCCAGGGTAATTGTGGTAAGCGGTAAAGCCCGATGCATATTGAGGAGAAATGTGGACGGTATTGGGCATCTGGGGCTGGGTAAGTGGTATAATGGAAGCGGGGTTATCTGTGTAGTTAGTGGGGAATGAAGGTAGAGGATTCCCCCTGATCCAAGATTGATACATTTCTTCCATATGTTGTTTCAACTTTGGACCTCCTCTATTAATTTATACTCCGACTCTAAAAACTCTCTGCGGAGGTTAACAACTCCTATGTCCAATTCTTTGCTACACATGGCTACCTTGCTCTTTGACCTTGTGATGTATTGATTGTCGCACCTCCTTTTTTACACAGATACCCCGAAGGATAAAACGTATTATGGAGTTTTTCCAATTAAAGTGACATTATTCGAAATGGGATTAGTTATTTATTCAAGAGTCGCCACTTGGGATAGGTTTGGCCGTTAGTGTCCCAAGTCACCTGTTTTTTGTATCCCAAATCAAGGAAAAAAACTTTCGACTGCCCAATTGGAGTCTGCGAACCAGAAATTTTTGAGTAAGGGATTCCGTTGACCCGAGGGAAGGTGCTAGGCACCCTCGGATGCCGTGGTTCTAGCACGGTTGCTGAAATTATTATAAGTGGCTAAAAATCTGATTTGTTATACATGTTCAAACCTATAAAACAATCTTAAATTATTCACGTCTTTTAATATATATTTTTAGAAAATTTGCAATGTCATTAAAACACATCGCGAAACACGTCACATATATGCGCACGCAATTTTAGAAATATTTCAACTCCATTGAGATTTGGATTTTTGTCACATAAATGCACACCCGAGTTTAGGAAGATATTTTTTATTAATAAATTCGTGCCTATAGCAACTACGTCTTTAGAGATTCGTGAAAGGACGTGAAATTCGCTAAACAACACTTGAACTTTTCTGTGTATTTTGTTAAGTTAAAAAGCCTCGCATGGTGTTTGATTAGATTGACCTGACTCACTTTGTTTTTATAAGGGCATCCTAAAGCACACTAAGTTTTCTATCATGCTTGTGTCTAATATTTCCTAATCATATATACATGGGTAATACATTTTGAGAAATTCAGTACTTGCATTTTCTTAGCCTTATTCGTGGCTGATTTGGGCTTCATTTTTAGCCAGCCCAGAAATGTGTATTGTTATACCATAAATGGTAGTTATTGGGCCTACCAATTGGTCCCAAAAGCGTTGGACCAATGAGTCCATTATAGGAGAATATCAACGGCCTTTTTGATTGCACCATAGTCATTAAAACTATAACATGATCATTATAAAATATACTAGAAGCATTTTAATAAGGAAGATGTTAAGAAGGATTTCACATCAGATTTCAATCTTAATATTTGGAGAAAACAATTTTGAATACTCATCATTCAGAGTATACATATGTTCAGTTATCAAACCTCTACTATAACTCAAGTTACTAATACTAAATAAATCTGAGTAGACTATCTCTAAATGTATTGGAATTAAGTGAACTAAAAGCACAGTCCTGGCATCAGTCCATAACTAATACATGTTCATGTTCATTACAACACCAAAATTCTACTAAAATAAAGTAAATACAGTCATAATGTGGAATTGAAACAAAAAAATTATTTCCTCCTTATAAGCCACAATCTCGAATGTACATATCCATTATAACTTCTCATATTTTTTGGGTGAGAATCGGTACCTGGAGTGTCAACAGGAAAGAGAGCCTATGAGTAAAATGAAGCAAGTATCAAGCAAGCAACAGTAAGTCAGCCAGTAATCACCAAGAGATTTAGGAAGGTTTTGAGAAAAAAAAATAGTACTAGTTGATCTTTAAAGCATCTCAATATGCTCAACTAGTTATCAAGGAAAATTCAATCGGAATAGAACAACACCAAAGGATTTCTGAAGAATATAGAAGAAAAGGGTTCAAAGCGGGGGGGGGGGGGGGGGGGGGGGGTTCATTGACTTTGAGACCAAGTGAGGGCTCATATTTGGTTTTCCCTTGTACCCAGTTGTGTTTTAGGGTTGTGGGAGGTGGGGTTGGGGATAGGGACAGGAGAGGGTTATCTGGGGCCGATTTTTCCGGGTTCCGGTGAGTTTCAAGATTTAGGTTTATCTTTGATTCAACATTCGAGCCGATTTGTTAGGATTTGAAGGATATGGTTGGGACGGTTGGAAAGAGGGAGCGGAGGTGGTTCATGGGTGTTGTTTTGGGTTTGTTTGGGGTTGGGTCGGCGGAGGCGGTGGTGCCAGCGAGCCTTCTCTCAAAAATACGAGGAGATTGGCACTTGTTCAAAGGAAGCTGACCAGGGGAAGGGAAAGAGGGGGTAGAGGTGGTGTAAAGATGAGGCTGTTTGGTGACCGGTCGCCGCCGTGGGTCGATTTCCGGCGGTGGCGTTAGGGTTATTGATGGGTGGTCAACGGTGGTCTCATGGCGGTGAAGGGGTGGTGATACGCCGGGGATGTATGTACAAGGAAGATGGGGTTAGTCTCTCAGTGCATAGAGAGATTTGGACATATATATGGGGGCATGGGAATGATTCAGGGCCGTTGGATGGCCTGTGATCAATGGATGTGATGATTCGTCCCCAAAACGGTGTCGTTTTTGGGCTTACCTTTTTGGACTGGGTCAAGGGTAAAATGTTGGGCTGGTTATGGGTGTTTTACAGGGTTTAAAAGACTTGGGCCACCCAGGTCTGGCCCAATTATGGCCAGCCTAGGTGGTTCATTAGAAAGATCAATTTTTTGTTTTTTTTGTGTGTTTTCTTCTTTATTTTCAATTCCTAATTTTATTTTAAAACTCCTAATTAACTTAAATCAACCTAATAACTACCAATTATGCAAAACAAATAACAATGCAATAAGTGAAAATTAAGCAAAACAAATAAAATGCCGGAAATACTACTTATATTTTTTGTGAATTTTGTATTTGCTAAAATAAACCTAATTACCAATTAGTCTAGCAAAATGTGAAATTAAATCCTAAATGATTATGCAATTTTGTATATTTTATGATTGTAAGAATGCTTTATTGAAAATGCACTGATACACATAATTAAATCCTGAAATAAAATCCTGAAAATAAACATTTTACACGAAATATCCTAAACTTGAGAGTCTTGTAGGAGTCGTCTTTACATGGTAAAAATCACATGCTCACAGCTGCCCCTCTTTGCGCGGGAATACAAAGAGTGTTCGGGCAAAGACAAGTGAGCAAACATGAGCGTCCGACTGAGTACTCCATCTGAAGCATTTTGAAAAATTCCTGACCGAACCTTGCTTCAAAGGTTGCCTAAATATCCTTGGCGATAAAGGAATCGGGTCAGTGTAGTTTTGGATATTTCGGTAGCTGGGACTACCATGGGTTGTGATTTCACCGTTGTTGTTGTTCCTACCGCTTACCGACTCTTTATTACATAAAAGAAAAACGAAAGATAAGCTGGCTAGGTTTATCAACTACGGGTTAAAAGATTCCTATATATAAAGCTCTTGGAGCTTGATCTTGGATCTTGGTTGGTTTCGCTGTAGACCTCGATCTGAATCTTGATGCTCGCAAACTATAAGTGCTAGTTCTTTTTTCACCATTAGACCGGATCGAGACATACGAGGCTTGTGACTTCAATCAAACTTTGAGTTTTCCATATCCTTGCCCGTTTTAGCATTCACTTCTTTTGTTCTTTTCTTCTTTTCCATTATTCTTGAGACTCACGCTTCCGATCATCTCGAATCCCGTGCCTTGAGGTAAAACCTTCTCGAACACCAAAATAAACAAACGAATGAAATTTTTTGCCCCAGTTTTCACTAAGAAAATTTTGTGAGTTATTTGTAACACAAATCTAAGCTATTTCTTTATTGAAGCAACAAAAGTCGGAATTGCATATCCTTGGACTGGTTAAAAAAATTATGCTGGGAAGGGAAAAAGGGACCCTGCGAAGGATAGGAGGAGGATCCACGGGATATGCTGGGATAGAAATGAAAAAGTCCCTGCTGGGGTAAGAAAAGATCCGCGAGTTATGCCGAAATAGGAAGAAAAAATCCCTGCTGGGGATGGAAGGAGAGCCATGGGTTATGACGGGATTTGAATGGGGAATTCCTGGGTTATGCCAATATTTTGAAAGAAAAGCTCCTAGGTTATGCTGGGGGGTCCACGGGCTATGCCAGGATTTAAACAAAATTCCTGGGTTATGCAAGGGGAATCCGCGGGTTATGCGGGGATTGAAAGAAAATTCCTGTGTTATGCCAGAGGAATCCGCGGGGTTATGCCGGGATTGAAAGAAAATTCCTAGATTATGCTAGGGAGATCTACGGGTTATGCGCGGATTGAAAAAGAACTTCTAGGTTATGTTAGGGAAACCCACGGCTTATGCCGGGATTTGAAAGAAAATTTCTAGGTAATGCCAGGGGAATCTGCTTGTTAAGCCGGGATTGAAAGAAAATTCCTAGGTTATTATAGGGAGATTCAGAGGTTATGCGGGGATTGAAAGAAGAACTCCTAGGTTATGCTAGGGAGATCCACAGGTTATGCCGGGATGAATGGGGAATTCCTGGGTTATGCCATGGAAATCAGCGGGTTATGCTGGGATAAAATTTCCAAGGTTATACTAGGGGTGGATGGAAGATTTCCTGGGTTATGCCAGGATGAATGGAAAATTCCTGGGTTATGCCAGGGGAATCCACGGGTTATGCCTGAATAAAATTCCTAGGTTATGTTAGGGAGATCCGTGGGTTATGTCGGGATTATTGGAAAATTTCCTGGGTTATGCCAAGGGGATCCACGGTTATGTTGGGATGAAATAGAATTCCTAGATTATGCTAGGGAAATCCGCGGGTTATGCCGGGATAGAGAAATTCCTAGGTTATGCCAGGGGGATCCACAGGTTATGGCGGGATGAATGAAAAATTTCTGGGTTATGCCTTGGGGGTCCACGGGTCATGCCGGGATTGAAAGAGAATTCCTAGGTTATGCTACAGAGATCCACGGGTTATTCCGGAATGAATGGAAAATTCCTGGGTTATGCCAGGGGGATCCACGGGTTATGCCGGAATGACTGAAAATTCCTGGGTTTTACCAGGTAGATCAACGGTTATGCAGGGATTGAAAGAGAATTCCTAGGTTATGCTAGGGAGATCCAGGGGTTATGCCGGGATGAAAGAGAATTCCTAGGTTATGCTAGGGAAATGCACGGGTTATGCCGGGATGAATGGAATATTCCTGGGTTATGCCTTGGAGATCCACGGGTTATTCCGGGATGAATGAAAATTCATGGGTTATGTCAGGGAGATCCACGGGTTATGCCGGGAATGAAAGAGAATTCCTAGGTTATGCTAGGGAGATCCACGGGTTATGCGGGGATGAATGAAAATTCCTGGGTTATGCCAGGGAGATCCACGGGTTATGCCGGGATTGAAAGAGAATTACTGAGTTATGCTAGGGAGATCCACGGGTTATGCCGGGATGAAAGAGGATTCCTAGGTTATGAGGGAAATCCACGGGTTATGCCGGGATGAATTGAAAATTACTGGGTTATGCCAGGGAGATCGACGGGTTATGCCGGGATTGAAAGAGAATTCCTAGGTTATGCTGGGAGGTCCACGGGTTATGCTGGGATAGGTGAAAAATTCCCTAGGTTATGCCAGGGGAATCTACGGCTTCTGCCGGGATTGAAAGAAATCCTAGGATATGCTTGGGAGGTCCACGGGTTATGTCGGGATGAAAGAGAATTCCTAGGTTATGCTAGGGAAATCCACTAGTTATGCCGGGATGAATGGAAAATTCGTAGGTTATGCCAGGAAGATCCCCAAGTTATGCCGGGATAGAAAAATTCTTGGGTTATGCAAGGGAGATCCACGAGTTATGCTAGGATTGAAAGAGAATTCCTAGGTTATGCTACGGAGATCCATGGGTTATGCCGGTATGGGTGAAAAATTCTTTGGGTTATGCCAGGGGAATCTGCGGGTTATGCCGGGATCGAATGAAAATTCCTAGGTTATGCTAGGGAGCTAATAGGAAGTGAAGTACCACAAAGATCCTTTTGACTATGCTGGGGATACAGAATAGAAGGAGAAACCCTTAGGTTGTGCTAAGGATAGGGGAGTCTTAACTCATGGACTATGGTGGGGAGTAGAAAGCAGGAGAAAAGGGGTCCTCAGGTTATGGTGGGGATGTAAGGAGAACTTTCCGGGTTATGCCAGGATATGAAGGAAGCAAATTTCTTGATCTATGCTGGAGGGGGGCTGAATTCAATCCTTGGGTCATGCCGAGGAAATCCATAAGCTGCACAAGGGGAAGCTAAGGATTGGAATCCCATGCTATCGTGATTATTTATGAGTTTACAGGAAAAGAATGAAAGGAAACTTCCCTTTTGTTATTGATGCAAACACTATTCTTGGTCCTTGCGCCATACCTTTGGTTGTGTTCTCCCCGTGTTCCTTTTGTTTTTTTAGGTTTCACCTGCGTCTATTTCAGTTCAGAAGCAAAACAAACTGTTAGTTTGAACAGTGATTGGGTTTGCGGCCATGTTATGCTTGATTCAGCTTCCTTTATGTCAGAGGATAAACCCTTGACTTCCAATCTTTGCTCGTAGTTTGACCGGGGGGTCCTCATTCTCGGTTTGGTTTTTGTTTTGTGGCATTTTGTTATGACTTTTGTCCCGATTTGATTTTCGAGCTTACCTTTGGGGCTTTTGATAAGAACCAATGTTCTATTTGACTTAAAAACTTCCGTTTTTTCTTCACCTTCATGGATCTTTTAATTTTGAATTTCCTTTCTTTTATTTCCCTGCTTTTCATGCATTAGCCGTCATGATCAGACGGGATTGGCTATGCGCGCTTGACGATACTGGGCATTCCTTTAGTTCTTTCCAGGAGAAACATGTGAGATCAGCCCTGCTACCTTTCTTAAGGAATGGTCAGGACATCAAAGTTAAAGCGGAAAGGAATGAAACATTTATTTTGGAGAGATATGTTCCTTTTGGAGGGAAAAGAGGGGACTTATCTGGAAATATGAACTGCTTTAAAAGGCAACGACATGCTTCTTGGACTGAATACCCCGGCCAGGTCCATTTCTTCTTTCCTATTTCAACTCTTCCAAAACAAAACAAACTTATTTAGACTTGAGCGGCAATATTTCCTCTTTTCGGGCGACGGCGCCCTTTTCGGGTTTTCGCCAGTTGGCCTCTCTCATTTCTCTTATCCTGTCGCCCGATAGAGCTCTTTGCGAGTTTTCGCTAAACATACTCTCTCATTTTGTTTTTCTCTCCTCGCTGTCGCCTTATGGTGCCTGGGGATTTTCACCGATAAGACTCTCATTTTATTTCTCTCTAAAATTTGATTTGTGCCGAATCTCGACAAAGGTGCTTTTCACGTCCCCGTGCTGGTCAACTGATCGGATAGGCTTGAATTAAGCTTTTTGAATAAAGGAAGTTGGACGGGAATCTACAACTTTGGAACCATTCTGACGGATTTGTAATCGAACAAATACATTTCTGCCCCAGTTTTTGGTTTTCTTGGGTAAGTGGGGTTTTTATTTTGATATGACTGAACCTTAGTGAGAGGCTACCTACGTTTCCTTTCGGAATCAAGTCAGACGTAGTTCAAGAAGTGTTTCCTAAACTAATTTGTTTGTCTTTCTTCTTCTTCTTCTTCTTCTTACTATTATTATTTTTTTTCTCTTCTTTTTTTTGTTGTTTTTTTGTTCGTTTTTTTCTTTCTTTCTTTTTTTTTTTGAACCATTTTACTTGCGTTGCTTTGTTCCTACTGCAAACAAAGAACAATTTGTCAGTTTTTAAAATTGTGTTCAGTTTTTGGCCTTGAGTCTTGAGCAGCTTGGCTTTTGCTGGATTTGCCTGAGTCGGTCTTAAGAGACCTTTGTTCTGAACCAACTTTGCTTGTTTGGAACCCAGTACCATTTTTATTTGAGGCTCAATCAACGCTGCCCTGATTAGAGATCTTGGCTCAGCTGACCTTTTCTAATATCTTCAATGGCTTTCTTCTTTTTGAGCAATTTTTCTGCCAGAGAGAATCACAAGTTATCTTTGCTTGCGCCAAGCAGGCTGACAAGAGTCTTTTGGGGGAGCCCTTGCATGAATCCTCAAGGCATGCTGTCAGTAATAATGTTTGAGTGCGTTGGCCAAATTTACTTTGTGCAATGAAAAGCTGGTAGCAGATTTTGAAATATTTTCTTACTTGTTTTGACAAGGACAGACTCAGAGTGAAGGACTCAATGACACAAAGAAACAAATATTGATAAGAAAAACCCCCTGTCAGAAGGACAGAAGGAAATTTTTTTTAGCTTTAATGATCATGACATGCATTTTGGATTTAACGGCCTAATCTATCAAGCTAATCTAATCTTCATTTTGCCCATTGTTTTGACCATTGAAGTCGGGATTGTTCGTGCCAATCCTTTGCATCAGCTTCATGACTCACTTTTGACTAGTGGTGCCCCGAGGAGTTTTCACCAACAAGGCTCTCTCATATATTTATCTCTTCTCACAATCGCCTTACAGTGCCCGTGAGGGTTTTTACTAGTAAGACTCTCTCATTTTATTTATATTTTATATTTCTTTCGCGTTTCTTTTTGCGAGCATCTTGATAGTGTTCTATGTCATGTGACAACCACTGCTCATTGCATGCTTCTCTTGGCATTCTTGAAGGCATATCGGGAGGTCATTATTTTGGGGGATCTTGGATATGGTTGGAAAGAGGGGTCGGCGTGAAGGCTCAAAGTGGACTTAAAATTAAGGGTTGTGGACTTACAACTCTTGGAATCGATTCATTCAAAAGTGGGATAAAATCTCTTCCCCAGTTTCAGTAATTGGGATTTTTCTGGATTTTTCGTTTGTTTCATTTTTTTTTTGAATTCTTATGTGGTTGGACCGAACTGCGAGGTTGCGTACGTATCCTCAAAAAGAGATCAGGCCGAACGTAGTTCAAACATCTGACCTAACAATTTTTCATCTTCTTTATGTTTCTCGTTTCATTATTCTTTTGTTTTTATTGTTTTCTTTTTTTTGATTTTTTTTCTTGCTTTCATTTACATTTTTTTTTTCGTTTTCCCCAGCTTCTATTTTTTGAGGGCATGAACCATTGACAATTCTTTTCTTTTTTGTCACTTAGAACTTTCTAAAAGCTGCCCCATTTTATTCTCTTGGGACATGGACTTTCTTTCTTTTTGTTTTTCTTTTTCATTTCTTTTCGACTCTTGACTCTAATTTGATTCCAAAAGAGTGTGGTTGAAGAAAATAACGTAGGCTCAAAGGGGTGACAAAGGGTATAAAGTATTTGTGTAGCAGAAAAACGGCATCCCAACCTCGAGAACGCCAAACATAGTATCCTTTCGCAATCACGGTATTGATGAACATGCCTGTGTTCTTGGTGTGTCCTAGTCACAAGACACTTTTCATCCCTTACTTTCAAACAAAATTCAATTGATTAAATATCCTCAAGCCCGATCTTCACAATAATTGAAGGTGCATTTTACTTGACCTTAATTCCCAAGTATTCCAACTCTTTATTCATCCTCAAAAGTGTTTCGCTTTTTTTTTTAGTTATCCAATTTAAGATTAAATAAGTTTCTAAGATCTGGCCAAAAATTTTGCATGCATGTCATGTTATTAGAACTAGCACTAAAAGAACTAAGAACAAAATAACACAAAAGGACAAACTGAATTTTATTGAATAAAGATGAAATGGTTTGACGACTAAACAAACAACCTAAGATCTGAATTACAACCCTAAAATCACTCTTATAATAAAATAGCAATAAAACAGACAGACATGACTCATACAAACAAAATAGAAGGGTTTGACTTAATAAAGCAAATAAAATCTGGATCACAACCCCGAAATAACCAAGATAACAGAAAAAGTATCAAAACAAGCTACCAAGATTCCTTCCTAAGTGAGAAGGGAATGATTTTTCAATTGCTAAGCATGGCATTTTTCCACAATTTTGCTCATCCGAATCACTATGGCCTCCTCCAATTTCAGACGGTAAGTTCTCAAGAGGATTCTCATACTCCATGTCACCAGGAATCATCCTCACAAAGTATGCGTCATCCTGTGAAGGTAAAGGATTCTGTATGATATTCTAGGTGTCACTATCTTGAATCACAATCAGGTTTTCCTGGATCATCCTCTCTATTTCTCTTTTCAAATCCCGACAACTTTGAACATCGTGCCCCAGGGCATCGGAATAGTATTCATACCTTTTAGAAGCATCAAAAATTCTTGCATGTGGGTCCACATGGTCTGGAGGAATGGGTGCAATCATGCCATAATGCTTTAACATCTCAAATAAGATTGCATATTACTCCCCTATTGGTGTAAAATTATTTCAACTTTTGTTCCCTTCTATACCGCTGGCTTGGGATGTGGGTTATAAGGCACTTGAAAATTTTGTGGAGGCTGGTGGAGATTGTGTGATCCTCGTGCTCACCTTCTTGTGTGATTTGGTGGCTGGACAACATACTAAGGTGGATCAACATAGTATGGTGGGTTCTGAGGTGGATAGTAATGCTCAGGGGAGTTATTGAAAACCTGATGAGGTTGCGCATATGTTCGAGGTGTTCTCCTGGGACCTCTTCTTGACCCTGTTGTCATCATGGTTCTTCATCCTTCTCATTTATGTCACTTAAATTATCAGATTCAACCTGGACAGCCTGAGTTGCAACTTTATGAACTGCTTGACTTAAAATTTTGTCTATCTTGAGACCATGCTCTACCATTTCTCCCATTTTGATTGCTTCCGAAAAGGATTTGCCCACTGCAGACAGCATGTGTCTAATGTAATCTGGCTCTTAATCTTGAAGGAAGATAATGATCAGCTCATGGTCATCCATGGGTGACTTAACCCTAGCTGCTTCCTCTCTCCATCTAGTAGCATATTCCCTGAAGCTTTCACTTGGTTTCTTCTTCAGGTTTGAAAGGGAATTGCAGTCTGGGCAATGTCAATTTTGTATTGGAACTGTTTGACAAAGGCCTTTGCACCGTTGTTCTAAGCTTTTAACCCTTTGGGTTATTTCTTCCGGTACCATCTTTTGGGCGGGCTTCTCAATCTTTGCAGGAAGATCAAATAGGTACGAGTGGTATTCAGGAAAGTGGGATTGCTCTTGCCGTGTAACAAATTGTGGCTCATGACAAGGTTCTCCTTGGCCATTAGCCCATGCTTGACACATTTTGGCCATTTGTTGTTTGAGTATTCTATTTTCCTCAACAACAGTAGACCCTTGTCGAATCCTCTGACCCTGAGTCTCTTGAGCACTTGTAACAGCAAAAGACATGTTAGAATGGAATCATTCAGTCCTTATTATCATCAACTTTTTTTCACTTTTTTTTCCCTGTTTTTTTTTTCATTTTTTCTTTTCATTTTTCTCATTTTCCTTTTCCATGGTTGATCGAACCTGGTGTGGGTTGCCTACGTATTATGACGCCGCATGAATTAGATCTTGCGTAGTTTGGGAAGATTAGGAATAGAGAAAATAAACTAAATTTATGTTTTTTTATTTTCTCTATTTTTTACTCTCTTTTTTTTTCAAAAGAAAGAATTATAACAAAGAAAGAGAATATTTTTTGGATTTTGATTTTTCTTCGAAAGAAGAATGAAAATGTTTTATTCATATTTTTTTGGGATTTCGAGAAAAATAAGAAGAACTATTCTTTTGGATTTTTAGAAATGGTGTCTCAAAGAGAATCTTCTCTATGGAATAAATTCTTTATTTTTTGGATTTATAAAAGTTGGGATTCCTAAAAAAACCTTTTCTAAGAAATAAAAGAAAATATTTTTGGATTTTTGGTTTTGGTTTTTTTGAAATGGAGTAAATATACAAACTCTTTTTTTTGAATTTTTGAAGAAAATGCTTTAGAAGAAGAAAGGAAATTTTTTTTTTGATGTTTCTGATTTTGATTATCGTTTTATTTGTTAAAGAGAAGCTTCTAAAAAAATTCATTTGCTTTTGATTTGAATTTGAGAATTTTTTGTTTGAGTTTTCATTCGTTTCCTCTTTTTCTAAATAAGAAAGAAAAATATTTTTTGGATTTTGAAAGTAGCCTCTTAATTTTCGAAAGATGGACTTTAAGAAAATATCTTGGATTTTAAAATATATATATATATATATATATATATATATATATATATATATATATATATATATATATATATATATTTCTTACCTTATTTACAAATGTACTTCTAAACAAAAGCATTTTATTATCTCTTTTTTTAAATAAATTCTAAGTAATGATTTTTAAAGAAAGGGTTAA
Organism: Nicotiana benthamiana; assembly: GCA_034376525.1. Classification (NCBI taxonomy): domain Eukaryota; kingdom Viridiplantae; phylum Streptophyta; class Magnoliopsida; order Solanales; family Solanaceae; genus Nicotiana; species Nicotiana benthamiana. The sequence continues at coordinate 9,343,035 of CM067340.1, read as the reverse complement.
AAGAAAATATGTTTGGATTTTTTAAAATTGGGGTCGGAATCGATGAGGTTTGCCTACGTATCTCACGTCCGGTGAGAATCAGACCCGCGTAGTTCGGGAAAATGTTTATGTCAAAACCAAAATTTTGTTAGTAAGTCTCTTTTTTTTTTTGTTTTTAAAAAATTCGGCAGCATTTCGGTGCTATTTGAGCATTGGTTTAACAAGACATATGATTAATCTCAACCAACCCTAATACTACCTATTTTTTCAGTTTTCTTTCCTTATTCGCAAGGCGATCAACATGCAAATCCCAAGCAGCTAAATGCACATGTAACATGTAATATGCATCAACATTGTCTTTTCATTTCGGGCCACCTGTCCTAGACGGACCCAACCCATGTGTTGAATCCCCTAAGTCAAATGCATGATGAAAATAAGCGTTTCTACTAGGGATCCGACATGAGGTCAAGTTATTCTAAGTTAAAAACCTTGGTATAGGGTCTAGACTATGCAACTGAGCGGGCAACTCGAGTCGAGGTGGGGGCTACATACCGGAAACCAAAAGGCCATCCGGCTTTGTAACTTGTGCAGCCTCTTTCTTATTTTCAGGTATGACAATAACGAAATAGGGAGTCTCAACCAATAAGCACATCCCCGGAGGTGAGAAGTGAAGGGTTGCGTAGAAGTTTATATGTACAATTCATCCAATATCAAAGCGATAAAGCGTTTAGCACTTTAGGATAAAACATGTAAAATCAGATAAAGCCAAATATAAAAATTATACTAAGCTCAAATTCTAGAACCCTAAACCAGAGATTCTGCGACCTTCCTTCCCTAGCGGAGTCGCTAGAGCTGTGTCACCTCCTTATTTACACGGATACCCCAAGGATAAAACGTATTATTGAGTTTTTCCAATTAAAATGACATTATTCAAAATGAGATTAGTTATTTATTCAAGAGTCTCCACTTAATATGGGTTTGGACTTTGGTGCCCCATGTCACTAGTTTATTTTGAATCCCAAATTGAGGAAAAAAATTTCGACTGCCCAATTGGAGTTTGCGAACCAAATATTCTTGAGTAAGGAATTCCCCGAGGGAAGGTGTTAGGCATCCTCAGATGTCGTGGTTCTAGCACGGTCGCTTAAACCATAAGTAGCTAAAAATCTGATTTGTTATACATGTTCAAACGTATAATACAATCTTAAATTATTAACCACTTTTAATATATATTTTTAGGAAATTTGCAATGTCATTAAAACACATCGCGAATCACGTCACATAAATGCACACGCAATTTTAGACATATTTCAACTCCATAGAGATTTGGATTTGGTTCACATAAATGCACACCTGAGTTTAGGAAGATATTTTTTATTAATAAATTTACGCCTATAGCAACTACGTCATTCGAAATTCGTGAAAGGCCGTGAAATTCGCTAAACAGCACTTCCAATTTTCTATGTATTTTATGAAGGTAAAGAGCCTCAAATGGTTTTTGATTAGATTGACGTGTCTCACTTTGTTTTTATAAGGGCATCCTAAAGCACACTAAGTTTTCTATCATGCTTGTGTCTAAACTGTCCTAATCATTTATACATGGGTAATATATTTTGAGAAATTCAGTACTTGCATTTTGTTAGCCTCATTCGTGGCTGATTTGGGCTTCATTTTTAGCCAGCCCAGAAATGTGTATTGATATACCACAACTAGCAGCTATTGGGCCTACAAATTGGGCCCAAAAGCGTTAGATAAATGAGTCCATTAGAGGAGAATATCAGCGGCCTTTTTTATTGCACCACAGACATTAAAACTATCACATGATCATTATAAAATATACTAGAAGCATTTTAATAAGGAAGATGTTAAGAAGGATTTCACATCAATCTTAATATTTGGAGAAAACAATTTGAAATACTCATCATTCAGAGTATACATATGTTCAGTTATCAAACCTCTACTATAACTCAGGTTATTAATACTAAATAAATCTGACAAGACTATCTCTAAATGTATTGGAATTCAAGCGAATTAAAAGCACAGTCCTGACATCAGTCCGTATATAATACATGTTCATGTTCATTACAACACCAAAATTCTACTAAAACAAAGTAAATACAGTCATAATGTGGATTTGAAACAAAAATATTATTTCCTCCTTATCAGCCACAATCTCGAATGTACATAGGCATTATAACTTCTCAGATTTTTTTGGGTGAGAATCGGTACCTTGAGTGTCAACTGGAAAGAGAACCTATGAGTAAAATGAAGCAAGTAGCAAGTAAGCAACAACCAGTCAGCCAGTAAGCACCCAGAGATTCAGGATGGTTTTGAGAAAAGCAAATAGTACTAGTTGATCTTTAAAGTAGCTCAATATGCTCAACTTGTTATCAAGAAAAATTCAATCGGAATAGAACAACACCAAAGGATTTCTGAAGAATGTAGAAGAGACTAATATATAATTTATATATATTCTAATTCACAAAGAGCTTTAAAGGAAAAATCTGCTCGAAAAACTCTCAAAGTCCAAAATCCCGCCCATTAAATCTTCAGATTGCTTTCTTTTATAATTGATGCCTTATAGCAACACCAATTTCTTTGTTTTCCTTTTAGTCCCTTACCCAACTTTCAGTTTTGCCTAAATAGTCCTTAGTTTTCTGACATTTGCCTCAAGTTTGGAGTAGAAATTATGCTTGGATCCCTCACTAGAATGTTATGGGAGTTTGTTACAAGATTCATTATATTCAAATACCCTTTATTTCCCTGTTCCTTTTTCTACTTACCGACTTAAGGATTTTAACCTTGGTTTCCATTTTTTTGGTCAACTCTTACCCTAGTTAGTTGTATTCAGGTTATGGGCCAAATCCAAGGTCTGAACTACAGGTTCAATTATGTAGAAGCAAACACCCAAAGAGTTTAAAAATTGATCAATGCACCTCATGGATTCAAGCAAGCATCATCAATGTGAATTCTACACTATCCACTAACAAGGGATGAAACCGAATTATCACAGCTTTCAGGATTATATAAATATTCATGACAACTAAAGACCTGATAGGTGGGCATGCATTTTTTCAATATGTCAAAATAAACCAAAATAATCAGAAAAAAACCCCAATCGACTATGCAGGACTTATAAAAACGACCAAATTACAACACTCAGTGAAAACTTAGAAGCAAGAAATGAGCATCAGAGATTAAATACTCAAGAAATTAAAAGAAGGCTGATATCAGTAGTTAAAATATTCAGAAAAGCAAATTATCCTAACACGTGAAAATTCTGAAGACTAGAAAAGAATATGACGGGTATGAAAATCTTAAAAAGAAAATACCTACTCAAAATCATGATGTAAGACAAATAGGATCAACGAAGATAGGCATTTAACAAACCATTCATAATTTCAGAGGTGAAACAAGTGAAGAGTCAAGAGACAAAGATGAGCATGATACCAGACTACTCAGAAGATCATAGAAGACAAACTAATTCAAGCCAGTACACCAAAAGGAATCCAAAAAAACTCAAACACTTTGGGATGAGAATGTAGAAAATAAGTAAAATTTAAAGAAAACAGCAATTAAACAAGAAATATATACAAAATTCAAGCATTGAAGATAGGACACTTAGCTTTTTGTGCATGCAAACATAACTAGAATCCTTTCCAGTTCCAACGATTCTCTGACCCCTTTTTGAGAGGCCTTTAACTTCTATAGAATTTTGTCTTGAATATCGACGAGGGGAAAGGGTTTAAAGCAGGGGGGGTTCATTGATTTTAAGATCAAGTGAGGTCTCATATTTGGTTTTCCCTTGTACCTGGTTGTGTTTGAGGGTGGTGGGGTTGGGGATAGGGACAGGAGAGGGTTATCTGGGCGATTTGACCGGGTTCCGGTGAGTTTCAGGACTTAGGGTTAACTTTGATTTAACATTCGAGCCGATTCTTTAGGATTTGAAGGATATGGTTGGGACGGTTGGAAAGAGGGGGGGTGGTTCAAGGGTGTTGTTTTGGGGTTGGTCGCCGGAGGCGTTGGTGCCAACGAGCCTTCTTTCGATATTCGAGGAGATTGGCACTTGTTCGAAGGAAGCTGACCACGGGAAGGGAAAGCAGAGGTCGAGGTGGTGTAAAGATGAGGCTGTTTTGTGACCGACCGCCGCCGTGGGGAGATATCTGGCGGCGGCGTTAAGATAGTTGATGGGTGGTCACGGTTGTCTCATGGCGGTAAAGGCGTGGTGATACGCCGGGGATGTATGTACGAGGAAGACAGGGTTGGTATCTGAGTGTATAGCGGGATTCGGACATATATATGGGGTCTTGGGAATGATTCAGGGCCGTTGGATGGCCTGTGATCAATGGCTGTGATGATTCGTCCCCAAAATGGTGTCGTTTTGGGGCGTCCCTTTTTGGAAAGGGTCAAGGGTCAAATGTTGGGCTGGGTATGGGTGTTTTACAGGGTTTAAAAGACTTGGGCCACCCAGGTATGGCCCAATTGTGGCCAGCCTTGGTGGTTCATTAGAAAGATCTATTTTTTGTTATTATATTTTTTATGTGTTCTTATTTATTCTTAATTCTTAATTGCATTTTAAAACTCCTAATTAACTTAAATCAACCTAATAACTACCTATTATGCAAAAACAAATAACAATGCAATAAAAGAAAATTAAACAAAACAAATAAAATGCCGGAAATACTACTTATATTTTTTGTGAGTTTTGTGTTTGAAAAAATAAGCCTAATTACCAATTAGTCTAGCAAAATGCGAAATTAAATCCTAAATGCATTTGCAATTTTGTATATTTTATGTTTTTGAGCATGCATTAATGAAAACGACTGACACGCACAATTAAATCCTAAAATAAAATCCTTAAAATAAACATTTAAAAGGAAAAATCCTAAACTTGAAAGTCATGTAGGAGTCTTCTTAACAAGGTAAAAATCATATGCTCACATTGATGAATCGCCAAAGTACCACAAACTAGACACCCTTTGTATGATGACAATGAAAGTAACAAAAACAAGCAAAACTTGTTAGCGTAAGGATATTTATCATATAAAGATATCACATTGCGTGCAATGCCCCTAACGATAATTAACAATTCTAGAATGGCTTCGAGGGTACAAAGGTCATATGGCATCATCCCAATTTCATTCTGGTTTCCCCATTTCCTTTTCCATTTTCCTTTCTAATACCGCTTGATTTTTTATTTCTTTCCCCCTCTTTTCTTTTTGATTATCCTTATTTTCTTTCCTCTCATTTAACACGTCCCACAACTTCATCATCTTTTTTGTTTTTTATCTTTCTTTCTTTTAATGATTCGATCGAACCCTATGTAGGTTGCCTACGTGTCATGTCCCTCATGAATAAGATCAAGCTTAGTTCTGGAAAAATAATGGAAAACTAAACTAAAAATAAAAATATTTTTGAATTTTTTATTTATATCTGTTTTTGGTTTTGAAATACATCATAGGAAGTACGAAAACAAAAGACAAGATAAACCCTTAAACCACCTAAAAGACTCAAAAACAGGCTCAAAATATAACAAAATCTCCTCAAGTAGCTTCTGAATGCAATTTTCATTGGGCATCTGTCATGCTCGAGTCCTAGTATGTATATCCATACATGAATGAGAAAAATAGGACCAAATAGATCAGTGACTCAAGATATCAGGGAATCTCCTATCGGACACATGCAAGGCTTAAGTGGCCTATTTTTTGCAAACTGGCCTATGTGCTCAGGGTGGCTAGAAGTGTAAACTCAACAGGATTGACCTCTAAGACATGAAATATCATGACCCAATTCCATAATATGTCGTGATGGTGCCCGAAACCTTTGCCAGGAAAGACAACGCGGAAACATCTCTAAATCTTTAATGTTGATTTTCCTCTTATAAGAGTTTAAGTGAAATAAGTACTCTGGTTTGAATTTGAAACCAAAAGTGATAGATAATGTAAACGGCATAATAATAAAACCCAAAAATAAGTTTATTAATGTGTGTGCCAGAACCTGGTGTCACAAGCTTATACACAAAAGAATATCTCTATCCTACTGTCTAAGATAAAGAAGACAACAAAGGTAAAGGAAAACTCCATCTGGCTGCTGGGAAGCATAGGAAGGAAGCAGCTCACCGTGGAAGTCTCTACCACAAACTCAAGGGCGCGCATCGGATTGGTAATCAGATGCATCTGCCTCATATCCTGTACAATTAAGTACAAAAGCGTAGTATGAGTACATAAATAATATGTACCCAGTGAGTATCCCGTCTAATCCTGAAGAAGTAAAGATGGGAGGTCTACTTGATACTAACTAGGGTCGAATAATATATCAAGGTAATTATACAAACCATGAAGAATCACAAATAAGCAACAGTTTATAACAAGACATAAAAGTCCTACTCTCTACTATATGTCCAGCTAACCATTTACTTTTGTTTTATTTATCAATTTATGTCGGGCCATGAATGACAATATCAATATAAACAAACAAAAAAACTCTCAGGCAAGCAACAACAGCATGCGCAAATATGCCTAGGCAACGGACCAATAAAACAGAAATAAACTGTGCACTTGCCGAGAGTCAATGGCGTGCCTATAGATGCATATATTCATACAGAGGCGTCCGTCCCAATCCAAAAATAATAAGAAATACCAGGTATACACACAAGGCACATTGATACTGATTAAGGCCAATCAAGACTTCAACATTATAAAAGTACGTTATTATCCCTTTTTATGTCTCTAGACATACCCTAGGTGCTCGTATTAACAACATAATATAGAGATTTCTATAAAATAAGCATGATGTGGGTCATAAACTACTCAGACAATTAACATAGTAGTAGCTACGCACGGACTCTCGTCACCTAGCGCGTGCGTAGCGCCCGCATTTAGCAAGAATTACTCAATTATTAATCCTATTGGGACAATTCCCTCTTACAAGGTTAGAAAGGAGACTCACCTCGCTCCTAAGTGCTCTTTCGATATCAAGAACTAGTCCAAGCCCTCAATTCGGAGCCGAACGATCACAAACTAGGCAAATAAAGTTACAACTAGTCAATAAAGGCTTGCAAAATCGAATTCTAACTATTTAAGTGATTGCCAAACCTTTTCCAAAGTTTCCTAAATTCCTACCCCGGGCCCACGTGCCCGAATATCGAGATTTTTCGAAGAAAGTCATTCTCTATACCTAAGGATCAATAATATATGAATTCTAGTTCATTTCATCACTAATTTTGTGGTTAAATCTTAGTTTTATTAAAAACCTAGGTCTAGCTCGAACTCCTTGATTTTACCTAGTTTTGGTATTTAATCTACCTAATATACACGTATTTAAACTAAGGATTAATAGAAATTACTTACCTCACAATGCTATGTTTGAAAGCTCTCAAATTGCCCAAGGGTAGAGTTCAAACGAAATAAATGCTCTAAGTCCTATTTTTAAAAGCCTTGACCAGTCCGTTGATGCCGCATTTGCGACACAAGGCTCGCAAATGCGAGGTCGCAATATAAATAAAAGGTTTACAAATGCAAGCAAAGCCCTAGTCTACCTTATGGCAAATGCGATGCATCCGTCACAAATGCGGACCTTGCTGGGTTCGCAAATGCGAAGAAATCGTTTGCAAATGCAAACACTGTCTAGCCCGGCCAATATTGCAAATGCGATGCATGGGTCGCAAATACGGACCCTACTGGGTTCAAAAATGCAAATAAATGGTTCACAAATGCGAACACTATCCAGCCCGGCCAATATCGCAAATGCAAAGCATTTCTCGCAGTTGCGAGTTCGCAATTGTGATGGACATCGCACAATTGGGAAACCTGTAGCAGCAACAAAAATACCAGCACACACTACTGTGTTTTCTTACCACTAACCATGCCCGAATCTCACCCGAGCCCTCGGGGCTCCACTCCGAACACCCACACAAGTCCTACAACAATGTCCAACTTGCTCAAGCAATCAAATCTACTAATTAACACCTAAAACCACAGATTTAACACCAAAATGCGTGAAATCCTCAAGAACACCCAAATTCCTATCTTTTCAACCGAATGTCTGAATCACGTCAAATCAGTCCCGTTTATCACCAAATCGCATAGATAAGACTAAAATATTATACCGAACTTGTACCAGGCTCGAAAACCAACATACGATCCCGATATCAATGTGATCATGCATTTTTCCTCTTTATTAAACTCTTAGGATTTTCATTTAATAATTTTCAACAAAAAATCATTACTCCGGCTAGGGACCTCGGAATTTGATTCCGGGCATACGCCCAGATCCCATATTTTTCCACGGACCTTCCAGAATCGTTAAACCACAAATCCGTGTCCGTTTTCCAAAAAGTTGACCGAAGCCAAACTTGGCCTTTTAAGAGAATCTTAAAGAAATAATTGGACACATTTTTACTCAAAACTCTTCCAACTCCCGAACAAACCGTCCCCGCAAGTTATAAATTAGCTAAAGAAAGTGCGTGAAGTTTTATTCGAGGGAATGAGATTCAAAAATACAAACGACCAGTCGGGTCGTTACATTTGGCACCTCTTAAATAAACGTTCGTCCTCGAATGGACAGAGAAAGTACCTGGACTGCTGAATAAGTGGGGATATCTGCTCTGCATGTCCTCCTTGATCTTTCAAGGTGCGTCCTCAACTGGATGGCCCCTCCACTAGACCCTCACTGACGAAATCCTCTTGGATCTTAACACGCGATCCTTCCAATCAATAATGGCAACTGGTTTCTCCTCGTATCCAAATCTCTCATCTAACTGAATGGAACTGAAGTCCAACACATGGGACGAGTCGGCATGATACATTAGAAGCATTCAATCATGGAAAAATAGATGAACTCCCAATAAACCGGGGGGGGTAAAGCAAGCTCATAGGCGACCTCCCAAACTCGCCTCAACACCTTGAAGGGACCAATAAACCTTGGTCTCAACTTTCCCTTCTTCCCGAATCTCATAATGCCTTTCATTGGCGAGAACTTCAAGAGAACCTTTTCGCCAGTAATGAGTGATACATCACGAGTATTCTAATCCACGTAACTCTTCTTTTTGGACTGGACTGTGCGGAGCCTCTCCTGAATCAACTTTACCTTATCCAAGTCATCCTGTACCAAATATGTACCAAGCAAGTTAGCCTCACCAGGCTCAAACTACCCGATGGGAGAACGACAACGCTGACCATTCAAGGCCTCGTGCAGAGCCATCTCAATGCTGGACTGATAGTTGTTGTTATATGCAAACTCTGCTAAAGGCACGAACTGATCCTACTGCCCTCCAAAGTGAATCACACATGCTCTAAGCATATCCTCTAAGATCTGAAGTGTCCACTTCGACTGCCCGTTGGTCTGAGGATGGAATGCTATGCTAAGATCTACGTGAGTCCTCAACTCACTCTAAATGGCTCTCCAGAAATGGGAAATGAAAAGATGGCCTCTATCTGATATGATGGAAACCGGCATACCATGGAATCGGACTATCTCCCGAATATAGATCTGAGCATATCTCTACGCTGTATAAGTAGTCTCCACTAGAATAAAGTGAGCCGACTTGGTCAACCTATCCACAAGGACCCATATTAAATCAACCTTCTGCAAGGTCCACGGAAACCCAACTACGAAATTCATGGTGATGCACTCCCACTTCCACTCAGGAATAGGCACATGCTGAAATAGGCCACCAAGCCTCTGGTGCTCATACTTGACATGATGGCAATTGAAACAACTATCTACACACTCGATGATGCCCTTCTTCAGTCTCTGCCACCAATAATGCTGCCTCAAATAACAATACATTTTTGTGGCACCTGGATGTATGGAATACCGCGAACTTTGTGCCTCATTTAGAATCCTCCTCAGATCGTCAACATTAGGAATGCATAGACAACCACAGAGTCACAAAACACCACCCTCACTGGTAGAAACCTCTTAGGCACCCCCCTGAAGTACCGTTTCTCTGAGATCTTCCAAATGTGGATCATCGAATTTCTGAGCCTTGATCTCCCCCAATAACAAAGACTAAGCAACCACACATGCTAGAACTCAGCTGGGCTATGAAATGTCCAACCTCACAAGTCTGTTAGCTAAGGAATGAATGTCCAAAGCTAGTGGCCTCTCCTGTTTTGGAATTAATGCCAAACTACCCATACTCTCCGCCTTTCTGCTCAAGGCATCCGCAGCCACATTTGCCTTACCTGGATGATAAAGAATGGGGATGTCATAATCTTTTAGTAGTTCAACCCATCCGCGCTGCTTCAAATTAAGATCCCTCTGCCTGAACAAATGTTGCAAACTACGATGATCGGTATAAACCTCACATAGCACCACATACAAATAATTCCTCCATATCTTAAGAGCATGAACAATCGCCTCTAATTCCAGATCGTGCACAGGGTAATTCTTCTCGTGAACCTTCAGGCGTCGTTAGGCATATGCTATGATCGTCCCTCCTGCATCAATAGACATCCCAAGCCAACAGGGGAAGCATCTCAATATACCGTATACATCCATAAACTGGAAGGCAATACAAGAACTAGTACCCTGGTCAAAGCTGCCTTGAGCTTCTGGAAGCTCTCCTCACAATCATCAAACTAACGGAATGGAGAACTCTTTGGATCAACCTAGTGAAAGGGGATGCAATAGATGAAAAACCTTGCACAAATCGCCAGTAATAGCCTGCTAACCCTAGGAAACTCCTAATCTCGATCACTGAAATAGGACGTGTCCAACTCTAAACTGCCTCAAACTTCTTGTGATCCTCCTTAATACCCTCTCCTAACACAACATGCCCCAAGCATGCCACTGACTCTAGCCAAAACTCACACGTAGAGAACTTAGCACATAGCTTTTTCTCTCGCAAGGTCTGAAGCACTACTCTCAAATGCTGCTCGTGCTCCCCCTAGGCTACGTGAGTACATAAATATGTCGTCAATGAAGATGATAACAAAGAAATCAATATAAGGCCTGAATACCCGGTTCATCAGATCCATAAATGTCGTTGGGGCATTAGTCAAGCCGAAGGACATCACTAGAAACTCATAGTGGACATATCTAGTCCTGAATGCAGTCTTCAGAACATCCAAGTCCCGAATCATCTGCTGATGATACCGTGACCTCAGGTCAATCTTAGAGAACACCTTAGCTCCCTGCAGCTAGTTGAACAAACCATCAATACGAGGAAACATATACTTGTTCTTGATGGCGACCTTGTTCAACTGGCAGTAATCAATGCACATCTGTATGGTCCCATCCTTATTTTTCACAAAATAGCACTGGTGCACCCCAAGGCGATACACTGGTCATGATAAACCCCTTTGGTGGAAAATCCTCCAGCTGGTCCTTCAACTCTTTTGGAGCCATGCGATATGGTGGAATAGATATAGGCTGATTGCCTGGAGCCAAATCATTATAGAAATATATATATATATATATATATATCACGATCCAAAGGCATGCCAGGAAGATCAAAAGGAAAAACATCGGCGAAATCTCGGACTACTGGCACTGAATCAATCGTCGGAGACTCTACGGTGACGTCTCGAACATAAGCTTGATAAGCCAAACACCCCTTATCGACCATGTATCGAGCCTTCAGGAAAGGATAACCATGATAGGCATATCAACTGTGGAACCCTTCCATTCCAATCTCGGCGACTCTGGCATCACTAGAGAAACAGACTTGGCATGGAAATCTAGGACGACATGATATGGAGATAACCAATCCATGCCTAGGATGACCTCAAAATCAATCATATCAAGCAATAGCAGATCTGTTATGGTCTCGAAAGCATAGAAAATTACCATACAATACTGGTAGAACCGATCCACAACAACAGAATCAGCCACATGAGTAGATATATGAACAAGAGTGCCCAAAGGCTCAGGAGAAATAACAAGGAAACGAGCAAACAGAGATAATACATATGAGTAGGTAGACCCTGGATCAAATAATACCCAAGCATCTCTACTACTAACGGAAATAATACATGTGATGACGGCATCTGAGGCCAATGCATTTGGCCTGACTAGAAGAGCATAAAATCTAGCTGGAGCACCGACTGTCTGGCCTCCACCTAACTGAGTAGTAGCTGGATGACCTCTCCCAATTTGGCCTCCACCTCTAGGATGGCCTCTACCCGTCTGCCCTCCACCTTTAGGTGGCTGGGAAACTGGTGGTGAAATTATGGGCTGCACCGCTGCTGCACTGCCTTGTCCCTAATTTTGGGGCAATATCTCCTCATGTGACCGGGATCTCCGTACTCAAAAAAACAATGCACCGGCTTGCTGCCTTGATGGTGGACCGTGATAACCCGTTGACCCGATGGAAGAAGCCTGGATAGCCGGTGGACGTCATGAACTCTGCGGTGTGGCATTGAAATAAGAAGCAGAAGAACCTTGGGTACCTGAATACCCACTAGAGGAACCCTGGATAGCTGGCGGGCGGTAGGAATTCTCTAGCATAGCACTGAAATAGGGGCATGCTGGAGCCCTCCGGGCAGGAGGTAGTGCTAAACTGGTGGCCTACTAGGATGGCCCCTCCCATACTGACCATTGCCCCTAGCTGGGGCACCCCTGAATCCACCGGAGAACCTAGCTCTCTTATCATGTTGTATCTGCTCTCAACCCCTCTGGCGATATCCCTTAATCTGATAAGAAATGTCGACCACTAGCTGATACTTTGTGCCCATCTCCACCTCTCGAGCCATACTGAACTGAATCCCGTGTTGCAATCTAGTGACAAACCTCTGCACCCTCTTTGCATCTGTAGGAAGTATCATAAGTGCATGGCGGTACAACTCGAAAAGCCTCGCCTCATAGTCAGTCACAGACATCTGACCCTGCTCGAGCTGCTCAATCTGGTACCGCAGCTCCTCCCTCTTAGAAGGCAGGATATACCTATACAAGAACAACAATACAAACTGATCCAAAGTGATGGGAGGAGAATCTGCTAGCCTGCCAAGAACATAGGACTGCCACCATCTACGGGCCTTGACCTCGAGTTGAAATATAGTGAAGTCAACTCCATGCGACTCCAATATCCTCATGTTGTGCAGTCTGCCCCTATACCTGTCAATGAAATCCTGGGCATCTTCATGACGCTCGCCCCCGAAGACCGGAGGATGAAGCCTAGTCCATCATTCCAATAACTTCTGTGGATCACCATCCACAGCTGGCATGGGCTGGGGAGCCACTGGAGCAACTGGCTGAGCCCTATCTGCGGGTAGTGCACCAGGAATCTGATATACTGCAGCTACATGACCTGGGGCCTGAGCAGTAGATCTGGGCTCCCCTCCTGCCTGTGAAGTAGATGGGTCTGCTGGAAACAAACCAGCCTGAATCATAGTGTCCATGAACCGTAGCATGCGGCCCATGACCTCCTGAAATCCTGGTGCTGTCATGAAATCTGCGTGAGTAGGCTCAGGTGTAGGCATCTCACCCTGCTCCTCAATAATAGGATCCTCCACAAGATCTGCCGGTGCTGCAACTGGAACGCCTTTGGGATTCCATCGTCACTTACGACAGGCTGGTGTGCAGCATAGAAAGGAAGGATCTCACCGTGGAAGTCTCTACCACAAACTCAAGAGCGCGCACCAGACTGGTAATCAGATGTATCAGTCTCGGATCATGTACAATTAAGTACAGAAGCCTAGTATGAGAACATAAACAATATTTACCCTGTGAGTATCCCGTCTAATCTCCAAGAAGTAGAGACGAGAGGTCGACTTGATAATATCTAGGGACGAATATTATATCAAGGTAATTATACAAACCATGAAGAATCACTAATAAGCAACAGTTTATAACAAGACATAAAATCCTACTCTCCATTATATTTTCAGCTAACCATTTACTTTTGTTTTATTTATCAATTTATGTTGTGACATGAATGGCGATATAACTGTAAACAAACAAAAAAATACTCTCAGCCAAGCGTGCTATATGCTAGGCGACAACCCGATCCAACAGAAATAAACTGCGCACTTGCCGAGAATCGACGTAGCGCCTATAGATGCATCTATTCATACCGAGGCGTTCGGCCTGATCAATAAACAATAAGAAATACGAGGTATGCACACAAGGCACATCGATAGTCATTAAGGCCAATCAAGATTTCAACAATTATACAAGTACGTTCTTATCCCCTTTTTATGTCTCTAGCATATCCTAGCTGCTCGTATTAACAAGATAATATCGAGATTTCTATAAAATAAGCATAATGTGGGTCCTAAACTACCCAAAAAATTAACATAGTAGTAGCTACGCACGGACTCTCGTCACCAAGAGTGCGTAACCCCCATATTTAGCAAGAATTATTCAATTATTAATCCTATGGGGACAATTCCCTCTTATAAGGTTAGAAAGGAGACTCACCTCGCTCCAAAGCGCACTTTCGATATCAAGAACAAGCCCAAGCCCTCAATTCGGAGCCGCAACGATCACAAACTAGTTAACTAATGTATGAACTAGTCAATAAAGGCTTACAAGGGCGAATTCTAACTATTGAAGTGATTTTCCAACCTTTTCCACAAGTTTCCTAAATTCCGACCCCAGGCCCACGTGCCCGGATTCAGAGATTTTTCGAAGAAAGTCGTTTTCTATAACCTAAGGATCAATAATATATGAATTCTAATAAATTTCATAACAAATTTTGTGGTTAAATCTTAGTTTTATTAAAACCCTAGGTGTAGCTCTAACCCTTTGATTTTTACCTAGTTTTTTGAGTTTAATCTACCAAATATACACGTATTTAAACTAAGGATAAATAGAAATTTTTTTCCTCACAATACTACATTGAAATCACCTCTTTTGAAGCTCTCAAATCGCCCAAATGTAGAGTAAAAATGAAATAAATGCTCTAAGTCAGATTTTTAAAAGCCCTGACCAATTCTCTAGTGTCGCAAAGGCTCGCAAATACGAGGTCGCTATAGCGACAAGAGGTTCGCAAATGCGAACTGAGCTCTAGCCTGCCTCGATTGCAGATGTGATGCATGGGTCGCAAATGCGGACCCTGCTAGGTTCGCAAATGCGAAGAAATGGTTCATAAATGCGACACTGTCCACCCCAACCGATATCGCAAATGCAATGCATGGGTCGCAAATTGGACCCTGCTGGGTTTGAAAATGCAAACATCGTCCAACCCGGCCAATATCGTAAATGTGAAGTGTTTCTCGCAATTGTGATGGCCATCTCGCAATTGCGAAACCTGCAGCAGCAACAACAACAAAAATACTAGCAAAAACTGTTGTGTTTTCTTACCTCCAACCATGCCCGAATCTGACTCGAGCCCTCGGGACTCCACTCCGAATAGTCATGCAAGTACTACAAGAATGTGCAACTTGCTCAAGCAATCAAATTGCCTAATTAACATCTAAAACAACGGATTCAATACCAAAATGCATGAAATCCTTAAGAACACCAAAATTCCTTTCTTTTCAACCGAACGTCCGAATCACGTCAAATCAGTCTCATTTCTCACTAAATCTCAAAGATAAGACTAAAATATTATACCGAACTTGTACCAGGCTCCGGAACCATCATACGGGCCCAATATCAATGTAATCAAGCATTTTTCCTCTTTATTAAACTCTTAGGATTTCCATTTAATAATTTTGAACAAAAATTTGTTACTCGGGCTAGGGACGCCAGAATTCGATTTCGGGCATACGCCCAGGTCCCATATTTTTTCACTGACCTTCTAGGATCGTCAAACTACGAATTCGGGTCCGTTTTCACAAATAGTTGACCGAAGTCAAACTTGGTCTTTTAAGAGAATCTTATTGGACATATTTTTACTCAAAACTCTTCTAACTCCCGAACCAACCGTCCCCGCAAGTTATAAATTAGCTAAAGCAAGTGCAGGAAGTTTTATTCAAGGGAAGACCCTGCAAAGAGAAGAACCTAAACTTACTATGAAGATCAGACCCTATGTGGGTTGCCTATGTGTCTCGCCCTAAAAGACGAGAATCAGGTTCGCGTAGTTCGGGAATATTGGAAATGGGAGAAAACTTTTTTTTTAAATGTGACTGATTTGGAAAAACTATATTTATTTTCTGTTGAAAAATGATGGAAAATGTAAAATCGTTTTGGATTTTCTTTTTCTCATTTTTTTGAAATTTTGGAAAATAATGGAAAAGTGTAAAATCTTTTTGGATTTTTTAATTTTTTTTTTTGAATTTTTGAAAAATAATGGGAAAGTGTAAAATCTTTTTGGATATTTTTTTTCATTTTTTTTGTTTTTTTGAAAAAAATTGGGAAATTGTAAAATCTTTTTTGGATTTTTTATTTTCGTTTTCTTTGATTTTTGGAAAATTGTTAAAGAAAAAAGCGAGTGCACCCTACTTGCTTCATTTTTATACTTCACCCTTTTTTCTTTTTCATTTGTCCTTAACTATAATTATTTGGCAAATGACATTTTTACCCTCAAAGATGCAACATATATTACATAGTGATGATTGGATATCTTTTTGGGCCATAGGCCCATTTTAGACAAAATTTGAACAGGCTTCCAACAAAGGACACATTACTTAGAATCGAGCCCTGCTAGGTCTAAATGACATGATACAAATAGGAATGACTTAAAGACTGACATATGTTTGGGGTTTACTAACAAAGCGATTTGGGGCGGCTACTCTAGTTGTCCGCCCACTCCATGCTCCTACGCCAACCCCCTAAAGATACAGGTGACTCGCAAAAGGCCGTGTATCCTCAACCGTACTCCGAAAGACTTGTTGCAGAAAGAAGACCCGAGGTTATGGAAATGATGACAATTTATAAAGCAGTAACACATAAAGGAAAAACTGTAATAAAATAAGCAACTAAAAATAAAGCGACAAAATAAATCAGATAAAGCAAATGAAGAAACATAAAAACCTCAACCGAATATTCTAAATAGCCAATAAAATCAAGTACTAACTCAAACCTGTAACGTCTCTAGCAGAGTCGCCAGAGATGTCACACCTTTTTTTTTCAAACTCTTACTTCTAAACCCTCTTAAATTAATAAAAAGATTTTTAGTAAAGCTTGAAAAGGGTTTTCCAATTAGAACATGACAAAAATTATATTCAAAAGAAAAATAACTCAAAATCGCCACCTGACTTTGATTTCGGTGTGTCAGGTCACCATTTTTTTAAAATATGATTTTTCCTTTAAAACACTTTGGACTTCAAAACTAAGTCTACACCAGAGATTCGGGCAAGGGGGTTCATTTGACTCGGGGAGAAGGTGTTAGGCATTCCCCGAATCCCGTAACTTGTACGGTTGCATACTAGATCTAGTTGGCTTTTAAGATATTCAATTGAGGTAGAACATTCAGAAAGAAAAACAAACTCACAAGAGGATGGAGGTTGTCCCCACCTAGATAAAAGAAACTTGAAGGAAGAAAAATTAAAGTCCCAAATTATCCTATGCTACTTCTTATTTGATGTTCGTCACATCCTTCAATTAAAAAATGCTACGGGGCATTCTCTAGAATAAAATATGTACAAATCCTTCTGGGCATTTTCCGGATTAATTTAACTAAGAGAATGACCTCTCACCTTGAAACTAAGAAATATCCTAAAACTTGCCTATCCTAGTGTAGCCGGCCTAAACATGCTAACTGAAGCAAAATAATAAATTGGCCAAAATCATCTAAGTCTCAAGCTACTAGAATTTCTGATTACCAATGCCAAACTTTTTTTTAACTATAAATTTGCGAATCCCATAACGCACTATTTCTTGTAACTAAGCCAACTTATCACCAAAATCGTAGTATTTTCAAGCGATTAATTTTTCAGTACGAGAAACAAACGAGCTAATTTTTCTTAATTAGAGCATCATACCACACAATTAAGAAACTTAAAGATAAATAGAATTTTCATTCAAATTTCAAACATACAAAGAAGATGAATGAAAATTAATTGAACAAAGTTAAGAGATGCACCTATATGTCAAAAATCTTACCGTTAACACCTTCTAAACTTAGTGATCTAAGAAGCCCGAATCACAGACGGAAACTCGAATCGGCAATTTCAAAATTGGAACACCTCCAGCTTTAATCCATTTTGGACGAAATCCAGAATATGAAACTTTTTTGGTTTTAATTTTATCAATATTTCTAACTTTGAAGTGAAACCAAACTTAGACGAAACTGATTCAATTTTCAACGCAACTTTAGCTCTGTTCCGAGTTCAACACTGATCAAAAGAAACCAAAATATTACCACATTTTGTGCTCGTTTTCGACTGTGCTGGTGTGTGTGCAGGTGACGGAGGTTTTGGGGTAGGGAGATGGGGAGATCGGGAGATGGGGAGATGGAGTTAAAAGATGGAGGTGTGGCTATTTCTTTCAATTTTGAAAATATGCGAGATTGACCGAACCTTTTCCTTTTCCAAGAAAAGAAAATGACGATGAGAGCTTTTCTTTTCTTTGCTTGAGGTGTCGTTTCTTAGCTAATTAGCTTTTGAAAAATTTTCGGCGTTGTTTTTTTGTTTCTTTTGCTGCTGATGGGCAATGGAATGCTCGTTCTTTGTTTATCAGAATTGGAGACGATGGTCTCCTTTTACATTTGGAATCTGCTCTGTTTCCTTTTAGTCTAGGTCTCTGTTTTTTTGTATTTTTCAGCTCACCTCCTCACTCTAGGGTTTTCTTGGAACTAGTTTTTTGTTAGATAGAAGGGTTTTTAGGTTAAGAAGGTATGAGTTTGGGCATGGATAAGGTTTCATCTTTAAATTTGGGAAAAATTATCTTTGAAAATTGCTCTTTAGTTATACAAGACTAAAAATGTTAATTTTTTTCCTAAAATAATATTCCTTAAAATTAAAATATCATTACTAATTAATTAAAACAAACTATATTATGACATGAAGCTATTTTGGATTTTTTCAAGGATTATAATAAAAACGATATTCTTCTAAAAAATACCAAATACTTCAATTAAATAGAGAAAAACAAAACTATTTTTTGTATTTTTTAATTTTATGATAAAAATAATGTAAAAGAATCAAAATTAGTTGAAATAACTATATTAGAGTTAAACTAAGTATTTAAATGCTAAAATATGCAAAATCCTAGGGAGGGTAAACAAATCACATGTCTACAGAGCTGTGTGACCGTAGTCGACTTTGTGCGGTCTGCATAGGGTCACTGGGCTGCAGTATCCTCATGAAGGGCTTGGCGGCTGCAGTCCATTTTGTGTGGTCCGCACGGAGGGTTTGAGAAAGTAAAACGAGATTTTCTGTCAATTATAAATGCAGCATCATTTCAGTGTTTTAAACACAACAACATATTACAACTGATCATTACATTGCTATAAGCTTGCATACTTTTGTTTATCATTTTATATTCAATTTCATAAAGCTTTTGAGAGCCATATTCTTGTCCAAAGTTGTTGTGATCTAGAGCTTACTTCTTTTACTCATACCTACTCATAAAGGAGTATTTTGTTTGAGTGTTTAGTGTTTTATACACTTGTAAGAGAATTGTGATTCTCTTGTTGTAAGAAACTTGTGTTTCCTTGGTTGAAGTCTTGGAGTGTTGTATGTCCGAGCAAAGGTGTTAAGGCTTGTGTCCTTAAGTTGTAAAGGTTTGTTGAGCACCCGTAAGCTTGACAAGTTAGTGGAAAATCTCGAGAGAGTCTCTCGGGGACTGGACTAGCCACGTGTTGTGGTGAACCAGAATATATCGGTGCGTTCTTTCCTTTTATTTATTTAACGCACTTAATTATTTCCTGCAAATTTTAATTTTCTCAAGTTTACGCTAAATTTTATTATAACGCTATTCACCCCCCCCCCTCTAGCGTTAAGCGTATTATCTAACAATTGGTATCAGAGCCCAACTCTCTGAAAACTTAATAGTTTGAGAGAACCATCCATGGCTTCTACTCGTGATTCTTTTGCAGGAATTGATGAAGGACAGTGCTCCACACGACCACCTCTATTCAACGGTACAAATTACACGTACTGGAAGGAGAGGATGAAGATCTTCATTCAGTCCAACAGCTTTCACCTTTGGAAGGTGATAATGAAGGGAAACCAAATTCCAACAAAGAAGGGAAAACGAATGGGTTCCCAAATCCGAGGATGAGTATGACGCGGATGACATCCGAAAGATTCAAAATAATGCTAAAGCAATAAATTTATTATATTGTGCTGTTAATGCTGACGATTACAGGAAAATATCGTGTTGCACAACGGCAAAGGAGATGTGGAACAAGCTAGAAGTCACGTACGAAGGTACGGACCAGGTAAGGGAAGCAAAAATTGATTTCCTAACCCATTCTTATGAATTATTTCACATGAAGGAAGGTGAAAAGGTGGACGAAATGTTTGAGCGATTTTCAATAATCGTAAATGACCTACATGCTCTCAAGAAAACATTCACGGATAGAGAGCTCGTTCGAAAAATTCTTAGAAGTCTCACACCGGCATGGAGATCAAAGGCCGATGCAATTCAAGAATCCATTGGCGTTTCAAACGTCACCATCGACGCACTAAGAGGTAACCTTAAAACCTATGAATCTACTATTCTTAACCCTTTTGTTGATGATCAAAGGAGGCAATGAATAGCTCTAAAGGCGAGCACAAGCCAACCGCAAATTGATGAGGAAGGAGACAACGAGTTTGGACTCGTTATCAAAAGATTTCAAAAGTTCATGCGCAAGGAGTATGAATGCAAGGGTAAAAAGCAAGGCGAACAAATCAAATGCTACGAATGCGGAGAAACCGGGCACATCAAGTCAAATTGCCCAAACCTCAGAAAGGAAACGAAACCTTTTAAAAAGCAACGCGCATATATTTCTTGGGGAGGTGACTCCGGAGATGAGTCAAGTGAAGGAGAAGAAGACGAAGCAACAAATCTTTGCCTCATGGCACAAGAAGATAACAAAGACGAAGTATGTCAAATTTCATCTCAAAACTTCTTTACTCTTGATGAAATGCGAACTGCTTTTGATGAATTATATACTGAATTTATTAGAGCTTCAAAAACAGTCAAAAGCGTAAAAGAAAATGCTTCTCTAAAAGAAAAAGATTTTCAAAAACAGCTCTCTTTAAAAGAAAAGGATTTGGAAAAACTGGTTTTAGAAAATGAGAAGCTGAAAGAGGAAAACAAGTTTTTTGGAAAAAGAAGTTCCGATAAGCCCGAAAGCTCTACTAGAAATTGCACTTCTTGTTTGCATCTTAAGAATGAAGTAAGTAGGCTTAAAGGCACATTAGATAAGTTTAATTCTTCGCACAAAAACTTGAATGATGTTCTTGTTAACTTGAAATCAACCAAGCATGGAATAGGCTTTAAGAATGAAGAAAAGGTTGACGCTAATCCCCAACAACCTAAAGCTCAACCTAGGATTAACAATAGAAATGCTTATCCTAGAAACAACAACTCTAGAGCCAATATGCATGCTAGACAAAATGCCGAACATTTTAGAAGACCTAGGAATGACTTACCACCTAGAAATAGTCACCCTAGAAATGATGCATATTTTAGGCCAAATGTTGAGCCCCTTAGAAGACCTAACAATGGCCCTCAACTGAGAAACAATCACTCTAGAAATGCTGCCCATCCTAGCGCTCATAGTAGGAGAAATAATTCTCATGAAATGCGAAATAGTCATAGTGTTCAAAATAGAGTAAGAAATTTTCATCCGTCTAGTTACTATGAACCTAGAAGGATGCATAACCCAAATGTGACTTGTCATTATTGTAGACGTATTGGTCATGTTGCTCCTGCATGCTTTACACGTCATAGACATATTACTCAATCGCATCATTATAATATGCCTAACCCCCAAGGACCCAAGATGGCATGGGTACCTAAAGAACATTAATTTGTTTTGTAGGTGTGCTTGAAGGGATCAAGTGTACTATGGTACATTGATAGTGGATGCTCCAAGCATATGACGGGAGATGAATCCAAATTCCTTCAATTAGAGCACAAAGAAGGAGGAAGTGTTATCTTCGGTGATAACAATAAAGGAAAGATCATCGGCATAGGCTCGGTCGGTAAGGATGAAAATTCCTCTATTAAGCATATATTACTTGTTAAAGGATTAAAGCATAATCTCTTGAGCATAAGCCAATTGTGTGACAAGGGAAATCTTGCTTTATTTGATTCGGATGAATGCTTAGTGTTCAGACGTAGTGATTTCAAAATTATCCTCCGTGGTTTTAGAGTGGATAATATTTATATGGTTGATCTTGCTAATTCCTCACCCGATTATGTTGATTGTCTAATGAGTAAAGAGGATGATACTTGGCTATGGCATCGTAGAGTAGCACATATCAATATGCATCTTTTGAACAAATTGATTTCTCAAAACTTAGTTGTTGGTCTTCCCAATTTAAAATTTGAAAATGACTCTATTTGTGACTCAAAAAACATTGTTTCAACTTCTAGACCATTGCAATTGCTTCATATGGATTTATTTGGTCCCTCTCGCATTGAATGTCTAGGAAGAAATAGATATGCTTTTGTGATTGTTGATGATTACTCGAGATTTACTTGGACTTTATTTCTTGCCAATAAAAGTGATGCTTTTCAAATTTTAAATATTTTCTTAAGCGTGTTCAAAATGAGAAAGAAACTATTGTCACTTCAATTAGAAGTGATCATGGGGGAGAGTTTGATCACAATCTCTTTGCGGACTTTTGTGACGAACTCGGAATCAAGCATACCTTTTCCGCTCCACGTACACCACAACAAAATGGGGTGGTGGAAAGGAAAAATAGGTGTCTCGAAGAGATGGCTAGAACCATGCTCGACGAAGCTAAGATACCCAAACATTTTTGGGCGGACGCCGTGAGTACCGCTTGCTATGTTCTAAATAGAGTAGTAATTCGGCCGATATTCATGAAAACCCCCTATGAACTTTATAAGGGTAGAAAACCAAATATTTCCCATTTTAGAGTTTTTGGTTGCAAATGTTTTGTTCATAACAATGGTAAAGACCAATTGGGTAAATTTGATGCTAAGTCGGATGAAGGTATTTTCATTGGATATTCCTCACGTAGTAAAGCATATAGGGTCTTTAATAAAAGAACCCAAATTGTGGAGGAATCCCCTCATGTTATATTTTCCGAAAATAATGCTCGCTTGGCGAGAAAGGATTCCGGCTTTGATCTTGCAGGTATCTTAGATAGCTTGAAAGACAAAATACAAGAGGAACCACCCAAGGAAAATAAAGATGAAACTAAGGAACAACCAACGGAAGAAGCGCCACAATTGGGAAAAGAAACAAAAGTGCAAAATGAGTGGAGGACGATCAAAGATCACCCTCTTGAACAGGTAATTGGAGACAAGGTAAGTACCCGAAACTCTCTCAAACATACCTTAGAACATACTGCTTTTGTTTCTCAAATTGAACCCAAAACCATCTCAGAAGCAATTGGGGATGAATTTTGGACCTTGGCAATGCAAGAGGAGCTTAACCAATTCGAACGCAATGACGTTTGGGATTTGGTGCCAAGACCCGAAGGTCATACCATAATTGGTACGAAATGGGTGTTTCGTAATAAACTGGATGAAAATGGTATAATCACTAGAAACAAAGCTAGGCTTGTAGCAAAAGGCTATAATCAAGAAGAGGGTATTGACTATGAGGAAACATATTCTCCCGTAGCTAGATTAGAAGCTATTCGCTTATTGCTTGCATTTGCCTCTTCTATGAATTTCAATTTATATCAAATGGATGTGAAAAGTGCTTTTCTAAACGGTTTTATTCAAGAAGAAGTTTATGTTGAACAACCCCCCGGTTTTGAAAACTTTAAATCTCCCGATCATGTTTTCAAGCTCAAAAAGGCTCTTTATGGTTTAAAACAAGCTCCCCGAGCTTGGTATGAAAGATTAAGTAAGTTTCTTTTGGAAAATGATTTCATTAGGGGGAAAGTTGACACAACTCTCTTTGTTAAGCATAAAAACAATGATATTTTGTTAGTTCAAATATATGTAGATGATATTATATTTGGTGCTACTAACAATGTTTTATGCAAGGAACTTTACGATTTAATGACAAGCGAATTTGAGATGTCTATGATGGGTGAGTTAACATTCTTTTCGGGATTACAAGTAAAGCAAATGAAAGAAGGTACATTCATCTGTCAAGCCAAATATTGCAAAGAATTGCTGAAACGATTTGAGATGAACAATGCAAAAGAAATGGCAACTCCCATGAGCACATCCGATCATCTAGACAAAGATGAGAAAGGTAAGGAAGTCGACACCAAAAAGTATCGAGGTATGATTGGCTCTCTTCTTTATCTTACTGCTAGTCGTCCGGACATCATGTTTAGCGTGTGCTTATGCGCTCGTTATCAATCGTGTCCGAAGGAGTCTCACCTTACTGCGGTAAAACGGATTTTAAGGTACCTTGTTGGTACTACTAATGTGGGTCTATGGTACCCCAAAGGTTCTTCATGCCAACTCGTTGGCTATTCCGATTCCGATTTTGCTGGATGCAAATTGGACCGCAAGAGCACTAGTGGCACTTGCCATTTGCTCGGTAGCTCTCTCGTTTCTTGGTTCAGCAAGAAACAAGTAAGTGTTGCATTGTCCACAACCGAGGCTGGATATGTAGCCGCGGGGAGTTGTTGCGCTCAAATCCTATGGATGAAACAACAATCTTGGACTATGGCCTAAGTCTTGATTATATCCCTCTTAGATGTGATAATACTAGTGCCATATGCTTGACGAAGAACCCCGTTCTTCGTTCGCGAACAAAACACATTGAAATTAGGCATCATTTTATAAGAGATCACGTTCTCAAGGGCGATGTCGAAATCGAATTTGTTGAAACCAAAGATCAATTGGCCGACATCTTTACAAAGCCCTTAGAGAAAGAGTCCTTCTTCCGAATTCGTAGTGAACTCGGGATTCTTGACTCCACGTTGATCTAAGCCATGCATTGCATCTTTTTATTCTACATAATTTCTATCTTGAGCGTCGGAGACGTCTAACGAATTTTTGCAGGTATCGCCCCAAAGGAAAGGGGAATTATAAAGCTTGACGTGCAACTATCGGTTTCCGTAGCCTAAAAATCGATTATTTCGTATCACTAATCGATTATCTTGCGATTATTCGGGTTGGTGTTGCTGAAATTTTCTTTCCAATAAATAAACAAGTTTTATTTACATCTTTGGCATCTTATTATTATTTTATTTTTTCTAATGGCAAAAGAGGGAAGATAACGGGTATGCACTCTCAATATTTATAAGCTTAAATTGAGGGGGAATTCACATATTGAGGGGGAACAAATTGCATACTTGTTGCATGCATATACTTGTCTTGAATCGTCATTATAAATTGCTTGTCTTGCATATCCCGCTTAATGTTTCACATTATCAAAAAGGGGGAAATTGTTGGAAACACGTTCTCAATGCAATATACTAAAACGTGTGTTCTTTTGTGTAGGTTTTGATGAATGACAAACGAAGTGAAAATTGATATATGACGAAGTTCAAGAAACAAGCGCACAATTGATATACAACGAGATTCAAGCTCAAGACAAAGTTTTATAGTTTAATTGAGTCATTCTTATTTGTGATCTTGATCCTACAACTTGACTCGTAACATGGCTTCTCTCATAAAACTATTTTCCAAAATCATGCATATTTAATTTAACGACAAATGATTTTAAATCATGCATATTTACAGTAGTCAAAATAATTTTTAGACATGCCTTAAAAATCTGGACTAAGATAATCGATTATGTACTTATGATAATCGATTGTTTTAAGCCAAGACTGCATGACAATCGATTGTGAACTAATGACAATCGATTGTGAGTAAGGCAGTGAGCATAAGGTTTTTCAAATCTGCATGACAATCGATTGTGAACTAATGACAATCGATTGTGACTGAGGCAGTGTCCATCAAAGTTTTTCAAAACTAATAAAAATCGATTATGAACTAATGGTAATCGATTATGTTGAGACAGTGTCTTCTAGTGATTTTCAAATTTATTAAATAGTCGATTGTTACATTGGACAATCGATTGTCAAAGAGACAGTGTCTAAAATGTTTTTCAAAAACTGATAAGTAATCGATTGTTGACTTTGTGCAATCGATTGTGAAGCTGACCGTTGTCGTAAAGTTTTCAAATACCGTCAGGTAATCGATTATTGATTCTGTATAATCGATTGTTTTGATTAAAATCCGGAAAAGATTTTTTGAACGTTATTGGGTAATCGATTATTGATTCTGTATAATCGATTGTTTTGATTAAAATCCGGAAAAGATTTTTTGAACATTGCTGAGTAATCGATTGTTGATTCTGGATGATCGATTGTTTGTGGTAAAATCTGGAAAGGATTTTTTGAACGTTGCCAGTAATCGATTATGGATTGTAAGTAATCGATTATCAAGCGTAAAATCTAGGATTGAATTTTGATATGACTGGCAGACAATCGATTGTTGGGGTTTGACAATCGATTGTCAGTGAGTAAAATCAGCAACTCTTAATTGGCAATTAGGCAACGGTAATGCCAAGTTTTTCAACTATAAATACAGCTTCATTTCAATGTTTCAAACACAACAACATACTACAACTGATCATTACATTGCTATAAGCTTGCATACTTTTGTTTATCATTTTATATTCAATTTCATAAAGCTTTTGAGAGCCATATTCTTGTCCAAAGTTGTTGTGATCTAGAGCTTACTTCTTTTACTCATACCTACTCATAAAGGAGTATTTTGTTTGAGTGTTTAGTGTTTTATACACTTGTAAGAGAATTGTGATTCTCTTGTTGTAAGGAACTTGTATTTCCTTGGTTGAAGTCTTGGAGTGTTGTATCTCCGAGCAAAGGTGTTAAGGCTTGTGTCCTTAAGTTGTAAAGGTTTGTTGAGCACCCGTAAGCTTGACAAGTTAGTGGAAAATCTCGAGAGAGTCTCTCGGGGACTGGACTAGCCACGTGTATTGGTGAACCAGAATATATCGGTGCGTTCTTTCCTTTTATTTATTTAACGCACTTAATTATTTCCTGCAAATTTTAATTTCCGCAAGTTTACGCTAAATTTTATTATAACGCTATTCACCCCCCCCCCCCCCCAGCGTTAAGCGTATTATCTAACACACACTATCCCGGCAATGAAATATACAGCATAAATAAATGCGTCCCGGCAAGGGAAAATCAGCTATAACCAAATCTCAATCCAACATCTAACCATTTCAGTTATCACCATACCTCAACTTAGTAATTTACACGAAAACAAACATAACCTTTGCTCAATATCGTGAATCGTCAATTATAGCATACATAATATCATTTAAGAACACAACAAGTTGCAATTTAAGACTCACGGTCATGATCGAAACCAATATATAGATACTCATCACCATGCCTAAAGATCATACTCAACAAGAAGCAAATAACACATAGAACTCAACTACTAATCCCTCAAGCTAAGGTTAGACCGAATACTTACCTCAAACTTCCACGACCAACTCAAGCCTCAAACACCGCATTTTCGTTTGAATTTAGCTCCGAATCAATTGTATCTATACATAATAGACTTTATAACGTCAATAAACACTAAAAAATTCAATTTCAACGCCTAACTATAACTTTCTACTCATTCTTCCCAAAAATCCAAAAATTGACCCCACGCCTGCTTTGTCAAAATATGAGGTTCGGACATAAATCAAATCACCCATTCACCCATGAGCCTAAATATATAATTATTTCCAGAATTCAACCTCAAAACGAGGTCTAAATCACAATTAAATAAAAAAGTCCTAACTCTTCCCAAATTCCTAATTTTCTACCCTTAATCACATGTTTTAGGCCTAGAAATCTAGTGGGTTTTGATAAAAATTGAAGATGACAAGTTAAAATTTACTTATTCAAGAGATTATGGTGAGAAAATGCTTCAAAATTCGCCTAAGAGCTTTGGAGAAGAAGAGGTTTATGAAATTTTATGAAAATCTCATGACTTTTCTATTTTGGTCTTTTAAAAATTACTAGGCGCAATTACCCTTTGCATTTGTGACAGGATCATCGTGTTCACGATGACTCGGGCCTGAAGACCTTCGCGTTTGCGATACCGGGCTCGCTTCGTGGAGAGGAAACCCCTTGAGCCCTCGCGTTTGCGTCCAAAGGGTCGTGTTTGCATACAACAATTGCTCCACCACCGCCCAAGCTCATTTAGCCTTCGCCTTCTCGTGGCCAGGATTGCATTCACGAAGGGATAACCCAATAGCTGAAAACCTGGAATTTATCTTAAGTGTGAAACCTTCTGAAACACATCCGAAACACACCCGAGCCCTCGGGGCTCCTAATCAAACATACATACTAACTCAATGACATCATACGAACTTAACCGCGTGATACAATTACCAAAATAACCACAATAATAACGAATTAAACCTCAAAATCAAAGAATTTTCTCAGACTTCATAAAACATCAACTTTTGCAATTTCAGTCCGAATCACGTCAATTGACATCCGTTTTTCACCAAATTTCACCGGATCGTCTTAAATCATATATAAGACTTGTAATGGGTAGCGGAACGAAAATACGAGCCCGATAACATCATGTTCTAATCAAATGTAATTTCAAAATACCTTAAAATAATATTAAAAAAATAATTTTTAAAGAAAATTCATTTCTCGGGCTTGGGACCTCACAATTCGATTCTGGGCATACGCCCAAGTCCCATAGTTTTTATGGACCATCCGAGACCGTCAAATCATAAGTCTGGGTCTGCTTACCCAAAATGTTGACCGTAGTACAATTAACTCATTTAATGGCCAAAATTTTTATTTTTCACAGATTTTCATATTTAAGCTTTCCGGCAACACGCCCAGACTATGCTTGCAAATCAAGGTGGCTCTATATGAGGTTTTTCAAGACCTCGAAAACATAGAATTTAATTTAAA
This sequence comes from Nicotiana benthamiana, assembly GCA_034376525.1. Classification (NCBI taxonomy): domain Eukaryota; kingdom Viridiplantae; phylum Streptophyta; class Magnoliopsida; order Solanales; family Solanaceae; genus Nicotiana; species Nicotiana benthamiana. The sequence continues at coordinate 9,314,215 of CM067340.1, read as the reverse complement.
ATCAAGTGATGACCTTTTGGGTCATCAATATATATATATATATATATATATATATATATATAAATTTATTTTTATTTATATATTAAATATAAAAATAAAAACCTTTGACCCTTCTGTAATTCTATTCCAGTAGACCAGTACTCTGTCCGTCTTTATTCTCTAATACTAACGCACCTAAACCTAATTCCTAAATAATCAAAAAAAGACAAAATCATAGAAACCTTAACGCCCGAACCTGCAGCCACTGCCCACCAGTCCTCATTGTCGTGGACTTCCACCAGCCATCGGTCTCCCTCTCGCCGTCTCGCCTCTCCTCTCGTATATCATGATGAGATATTGTTCATATGTACTATCATGGTGTGTGTCATTTCCAGACATATCTGATGTAGTTAATTTTTAATCCCTTCTCTTAGTTATGTTCACCGTTCAGACAGTTTAAAAAAGGTCAAGGAAAATGTGAAAAGTATGAACTACATGAAGATGTTTTTTACATTCTGATATGTTTTTTTTGTGTATTGCATAATATTATATTCTTCAATTGATTATTAATTTGGAATTATGAATTCACAAATAGGAAATTTTATCTAAACTTGTGGTCTCCGCTTTAACATTAAGTTATGTGGTTTTAGTATACGCTCGTGTTTATGGGGAAACTATAAGCTTCCACAACAAACAGAGAAGAACCATCTAATCTGTATGGATAAATTGCACTATCTAGCTAACATGAAGTCTTAAATCTTGCCAATGATACCATCTACCTTCAAATTTGTGCCCTTAAATTGCTGCAAATGCCCCAAAAAGGTTATCTTGCTACTATCTCCCATTCAATTGTCATTTTTTTGGAACGTACAATATAAGTTGAATTGGGTCGATAAACCGCACACGAAGAGGCAAACCGGTACCAATCTACATGATATCTTATCAGGTGGCTAGCAGATTAATACATTTAAAAGCCGATAACTGTTATGCCAACCATTAAGAGTAAATAATCTCCCAATCCGTCCGATAAAATGTTGTAATGATCCAGCCAGTTGTTTCTTGATTTACCACTCCGTTTCCCCATTTCTTCTTCTTATTGCTTTATTTATCTGCTCTATTTGTGATCGGGTTGGTTGGCTCGGGTTCAGAAATGTTTAGGTAAGGTTTGAGACACTTAATCTCTTTTGAGGAAGCATAAGTTGGAATAGTCAACCAAATGTTGACTTATGTGCTAAAGGGCTCGTATGTGAGTTTTGATGGTTCGGATTGCTTCGGCACGTGATTTGAAACTTTGAAGTGTGATCGTAATGTGGTTTGGAGGTTCGTAGTATATTTAGTCTTGAATTGGCGAAAGTGAAATTTTTGGCATTTTCCGATGGTTAGGTAATATTTTGTATAGGAGTTGGAATGGAATTATAGGATTTGGAGTAGGTGTGTTGTTTCATTCGGGAGGTGTGTGAAAAGTTTCAGGTCATTCAAACATGGTCATGCCAAGATTGTAACCTTAGCTTTACCGAGATTGCCTCGTTTTGAGTTGAAATGGAGTCCTAGTCATTCTACTCATAGTGTTATCTCGTATGTGAAGGCTCGACGTATGGATGAGAAGGGGTGTTTGGCCTATTTGGCATATGTTCATGATTCTAGTGTTGAAGTTCCCTCTATTGATTCTATACCTGTTGTTCATGAGTTTCCTGAGGTACTCCCTTCAAAACCTGCCGTGTATGCCATCCGACATGGATATTGACTTTTGCATTGATTTGTCTCAAGAAACTCAACCCATTTCTATCTGTCGTATCATATGGTCATGCCTGAGTTGAAAGAGATAAAGGAGCAGTTGCAAGACTTGCTTTAGAAAGGTTTTATTAGACTAGTGTTTTTCCTTGGGTTGCACTGGTGTTGTTTGTTAAAAAGAAGGATGAGTCAATGAGAATATGTATTGGTTACCGGCAATTGAACAAGGGTACAATCAAGAATAAGTATCCACTACCGAGGATTAATGATTTGTTCGATCAACTTCAGGGTGCCAAGGTATTTTCAGAGATTGACTTGAGATCTAGCTACCACCAGTTGAGGATTAGGTCATCGGATGTCCCTAAGACAGCTATTTGTTGGAAACACGTTCTCAAGGCATTATACTAAACGTGTGTTCATATTTGTAGGTTTTGATGAATGACAAACTATGCGCAAATTGACACATGACGAGGTCCAAGCACAAGCGCAAAATTGATATATAACGAGATTCAAGAACAAGACAAAGATCGAGATTAAGTTTTATATGAGTCGGTATTTAATTGTGATCTTGATCCGACAACTTAAACTCAAGACTTGGCTTCTCTCGTAAAAATATTTTTAACAAATCATGCATATTTAATTTAGAGCAAAATGATTTTAAATAATGCATATTTACTTTAGTCAAAATGATTTTTAAACATGCCTCTAAAATCTGGACTAAGATAATCGATTATGTACTTATGATAATCGATTATGTTTAAGTCAGCTGCTTGACAATCGATTGTGAACTTATGACAATCGATTGTGTTAAGGCAGTGAGCATCATATTTTTCAAATCTGCATGACAATCGATTGTGATGAGGCAGTGTCCATCAAAGTTTTTCAAAGCTCAAAATAATCGATTGTGAAGCTAATGACAATCGATTGTGAGGAGACAGTGTCCATCAGATTTTTCAAAGTCACAAAATAATCGATTGTGAACTTATGACAATCGATTGTGTTGAGGCAGTGTCTTCCAGACTTTTTCAAAGTTATTAAATAATCGATTGTGAACCTATAACAATCGATTGTCAAGAGGCAGTATCTAAATTGATTTTACAAGACTGATATATAATCGATTGTTAACTTAATATAATCGATTGTATAATTGACTGTTGCCAAATATTTTCAAATACCGTCAGGTAATCGATTATTGATTTCCTATAATGGATTGTTTTAATTAAAATCTGGAAAGGATTTTTTGAACGTTGCTGAGTAATCGATTGTGGATTTCTGACAATCGATTGTTTTAAGTAAAATCTGGAAATGATTTTTTGATCGTTGCCAGTAATCGATTATTGATCTTAGATAATCTATTGTTATGCGTAAAATCTGGGATTGATTTTTGGAAGATCTGGCAAACAATCGATTGTGGTAATTTGACAATCGATTGTCACAGAGTAAAATCAGCAATTCTTAATTGGCAATTAGGCAACGGTAATACAAGGTTTTTCAACTATAAATACTGCTTCAATTCAGTCTTCTAAACACAACAACTGATCATACAATTGCTAAAGCTTGCATACTTTATTGCTTATCATTTTATATTCATTACATAAGCTTTTGAGAGCCAAATTCTTGTCGAAAGTTGTTGCGATCTTGAGCGTATTCTTTTTACTCATATCTACTCTTAAAGGAGTGTCTTGTTTGAGTGCTAAGTGTTTTTGTACACTTGAAGGGAAGTGTTAGTCCCTTGTGTTGTAAGAAGGAACTTGTGTTTCCTTGGTTGAAGTCTTGGAGTGTTGTATCTCCAAGCAAAGGTTGTTGAGGCTTGTGTCCTCAAGTTGTAACGGTTTGTTGAGCACCCGTAAGCTTAACAAGTTAGTGGAAATCTCGAGAGAGTCTCTCGGGGACTGGACTAGCCACGGGTTGTGGTGAACCAGGATACATCGGTGCGTTTGTTCTAATTTATTTACTTATCGCACTTATTTATTTCCTGCAATTTTTAAATTCCGCAAGTTTACGCTAATTTTTATTATAACGCTATTCACCCCCCCCCTCTAGCGTTAAGCGTATTATCTAACAATTGGTATCAGAGCCCAACTCTCTGAAGACTTAACCGTTTGAGAGAAACATCCATGGCTTCTACTCGTGATTCTTTTGCAGGAATAGGTGAAGGACAATGGTCCACCCGACCACCGCTATTCGATGGTACAAATTATACATACTGGAAGGAGAGGATGAGAATATTTGTACAATCAAATAGTTTTCATCTTTGGAAGGTCATAATGAATGGAGAACAAATTCCAACCAAGAAGGTTGAAAATGAATGGGTCCCAAAGTCCGAAGATGAATACGATGCGGATGATATCCGAAAGGTGCAAAATAATGCTAAAGCTATTAATTTATTATATTGTGCTGTAAATGCTGATGATTACAGGAAGATATCTTGTTGCACAACGGCGAAGCAAATGTGGGACAAGCTGGAAATTACGTACGAAGGTACGGACTAGGTAAAGGAAGCCAAAATTGATTTCCTAACCCATGCATATGAATTGTTTCACATGAAGCAAGGCGAAAAATTCGATGAGATGTGTGAACGATTTTCAAAAATCGTAAATGATTTACATGCTCTTAAGAAGACCTTCACGGATAAGGAACTTGTCCGAAAAATTCTCCGAAGTCTCACTCCGGAATGGCGTTCCAAGGCCGACGCGATTCAAGAATCCATTGGCATTTCAAATGTCACCATCGACGCATTAAGAGGTAATCTTAAAACTTATGAATCTACTATACTTAACCCTCTAGTTGATGATCAAAGGAAGCAAAGAATCTCTCTCAAGGCAAGCACAAGCCAACCTCAAAATGATGAGGATGGAGACAACGAGTTCGGACTCGTTACCAAGAGATTTCAAAAGTTCATGCGAAAAGAGTATGAACGAAAGGGCAAAAAGCAAGGAGATCAAATAAAGTGCTATGAGTGCGGAGAAACCGGGCACATTAAATCAAATTGCCCAAATGCTAAAAAGGAGAAGAAACCCTTCAAGAAGCAACGAGCATACATATCTTGGGGAGGCGACTCCGGTGACGAGTCAAGTGAGGAAGAAGAAGACGAAGCCGCAAATCTTTGTCTTATGGCACAAGAAGACAACAAAGAAGAGGTATGTCAAATTTCTTACAAAAATTTCTTTTCCCTTGAAGAAATGCAAAATGCTTTTGATGAGTTGTATAGCGAATTTATTTAAGCTTCAAAAATTGTTATGAGTATAAAAGAAAATGCTTCTTTAAAAGAAAAGGATTTTCAAAAGCAACTCTCTTTTAAAGTAAAGGAATTGGAAAAACTGATTTTAGAAAATGAGAAGTTGAAAGAGGAAAAAAAAAATTTTGGCAAGAGAAGCGCCGACAAGCCCGAGAGTTCTAGAAATTGTACTTCTTGCATGCATCTCAAAAATGAAGTAGAAAGGCTTAAGGGCACCTTAGATAAGTTTAACTCTTCTCATAAAAATTTGAATGAAGTGCTTGTTAATTTGAAGTGGACCAAGCATGGCATAAGTTTTAGAAACGAGCCTAAAGAGAAAGTTGAAGCCAACCCCCAACCACCTAAGGCTCAACCTAGGATAATTAAAACAATTGTTCATCCTAGATACAACAAACCTAGAAATGGTTTTCATCAATCGCAACCTAGAAATAATCATGCTAGAAATAATGCACATTCTAGGCCAAACACTAGAAGGAATTTTGAACCTTTTAGAACAACTAGAAATGACTTCCATCCTAGAAACAACTATTCTAGAAATGATGCATATCCTAGAACAAATGGTAGGAGAAATGATTTTCATGATTTGCGCAATAGTCATATTGTCAAGAATAGAGTAAATGAATTTCGTCCGTCCAATTACTATCAACCTAGAAGGATGCATAATCCTAACGTGACTTGTCATTATTGTAGACGAATTGGACATATTGCTCCTGCTTGTTTTACACGACATAGACATAACACTCAATCACATCACTATGATTTGCCTAACCCTCAAGGACCCATAATGGCGTGGGTACCTAAAACTCATTAATCTATTTTGTAGGTATGTTTGAAGGGATCAAGTGTACTATGGTACCTTGATAGTGGATGCTCCAAGCACATGACGGGAGACGAATCCAAATTCCTTCAACTAGAACACAAGGAAGGGGGAAGCGTTATTTTTGGTGATAACAACAAAGGAAAGATTATCGGCATCGCATCGGTCGGTAAGGATGAAATTTCTTCCATTAAGCATATATTACTTGTGAAAGGTTTAAAACATAATCTCTTGAGCATAAGTCAATTATGTGACAAGGGAAATCTTGTTTTATTTGATTCGGATGAATGCTTAGTTTTTAGAGGTAGCGATTTTAAAATTATCCTTCGTGGTTTTAGAATGGATAACATTTATATGGTTGATCTTGCAAATTCTTCACCCGAATATGTGAATTATTTAATGAGCAAAGAGGATGATTCTTGGTTATGGCATCGTAGAGTAGCTCACATCAACATGCATCTTTTGAACAAATTGGTTTCACAAAATTTAGTTGTTGGTCTTCCAAATTTGAAATTTGAAAATGACTCTATCTGTGATTCTTGTCAAAAAGGGAAGCAAACAAAAGCATCTTTTAAAACGAAAAATATTGTTTCAACTACTAGACCATTGCAATTGCTTCACATGGATTTGTTTGGACCATCTCGCATTGAAAGTCTTGGTAGAAATCGTTATGCTTTTGTTATTGTTGATGATTATTCCAGATTTACTTGGACTTTATTTCTTGCCCATAAAAGTGATGCTTTTCAGAATTTTAAATATTTTCTTAAACGTGTTCAAAACGAAAAGGAAACAACCGTCACTTCAATTAGAAGTGATCATGGGGGAGAGTTTGATCACAATCTCTTTGCGGACTTTTATGACGAACTCGGTATCGAGCATACCTTTTCCGCTCCACGAACACCACAACAAAATGGGGTGGTGGAAAGGAAAAATAGGTGTCTCGAAGAGATGGCTAGAACCATGCTCGAAGAGGCTAAGATTCCCAAACATTTTTGGGCGGATCCCGTGAGTACCGCATGCTACGTTTTAAATAGAGTAGTCATAAGGCCAATACTCATGAAAACCTCTTATGAACTCTACAAGGGAAGGAAAACAAATATTTCCCATTTTAGAGTATTCGGTTGTAAATGTTTTATTCATAACAATGGAAAAGATCAATTGGGAAAATTTGATGCCAAATCCGATGAGGGAATTTTTATTGGGTATTTTTCACGTAGCAAAGCATATAGGGTATTTAATAATAGAACCCAAACTGTGGAGGAATCTCTTCATATTGTGTTTTCCGAAAATAATGCTCGCTTGGCGAGAAAGGATTCTTGTTCTGATCTTGCAGGTATTCTAAACAGTTTAAAAGACAAAGTACAAGATGAAACTCCTAAGGAAATTCAAGATGAAATCTTGGAACAATCAACGGAGGAAACGCCACAATTGGAGAAAGAAACGAAAATGCCTAACGAGTGGAGGACCATCAAAGATCACCCTCTCGAACAGGTAATTGGCGACGTCGGAGAAAAGGTAAGTACCCGAAACTCCCTTAAGAACACCTTAGGACATACTGCTTTTGTTTCTCAAATTGAACCAACAACCATCTCCGAAGCAATTGGCGATGAATTTTTGACCTTGGCAATGCAAGAGGAGCTTAACCAATTCAAACGGAATGACGTTTGGGATTTGGTGCCAAGACCCGAAAATCATACCATAATTGGTACGAAATGGGTTTTTCGAAACAAACTAGATGAAAATGGTGTAATCACTAGAAAAAAAGCTAGGCTTGTAGCAAAAGGCTATAATCAAGAAGAGGGTATTGACTATGAAGAAACATATGCTCCCGTAGCTAGATTAGAAGCTATTCGTTTATTGCTTGCTTTTGCCTCTTCTATGAATTTCAATTTATATCAAATGGATGTGAAAAGTGCTTTTCTAAATGGTGTTATTCAAGAAGAAGGTTATGTTGAACAACCCCCCGGTTTTGAAGAATTTAAATCTCCCGATCATGTTTTCAAACTCAAAAAGGCTCTTTATGGTTTAAAACAAGCTCCCTGAGCTTGGTATGAAAGATTGAGTAAATTTCTATTGGAAAATGATTTCATTAGGGGGAAAGTTGACACCACTCTTTTTGTTAAGCATAAAAACAATGATATTTTATTAGTTCAAATCTATGTGGATGATATTATATTTGGTGCAAGGAATTTTTCGATTTAATGACAAGCGAATTTGAGATGTCTATGATGGGTGAGTTAACATTCTTTTTGGGATTACAAGTAAAGCAAATGAAAGAAGGTACGTTCATTTGCCAAGCGAAATATTGCAAAGAATTGCTGAAACGATTTGAAATGACCAATGCAAAAGCAATGGCAACCCCCATGAGCACATCCGATCATCTAGACAAAGATGAGAAAGGTAAGGAAGTCGACATCAAAAAGTATCGAGGTATGATTGGCTCTCTCCTTTATCTTACTGCGAGTCGTCCGGACATCATGATTAGCGTGTGCTTATGCGCTCGTTATCAATCGTGTCCGAAGGAGTCTCACCTAGCTGCGGTGAAACGGATATTGAAGTATCTGGTTGGTACTGTAAATGTGGGTCTATGGTACCCCAAAGGTTCTTCATGCAAACTTGTTGGCTATTCCGATTCCGATTTTGCTGGATGCAAATTGGACCGCAAGAGCACTAGTGGCACTTGCCATTTGCTCGGTAGCTCTCTCGTTTCTTGGTTTAGCAAGAAACAAGTAAGTATTGCGTTGTCCACAACCGAGGCTGAATATGTAGCCACGGGGAGTTGTTGCGCTCAAATCCTTTGGATGAAACAACAACTCTTGGACTATGGCCTAAGTCTTGATCATATCCCTCTTAGATGTGATAATACTAGTGCCATATGCTTGACGAAGAACCCCGTTCTTCATTCGCGAACAAAACACATTGAAATAGACATCATTTTATAAGAGATCACGTTCTCAAGGGCGATGTCGAAATTGAATTTGTTGAAACCAAAGATCAATTGGCCGACATCTTTACAAAGCCCTTAGAGAAAGAGTCCTTCTTCCGAATTCGTAGTGAACTCGGGATCCTTGACTCCGCGTTGATCTAAGTCATGCATTGCATTTTCCCTTTCAAATGTTTTCTAACTTGAGCGTTGGAGACGTCTAACGTATTTTTGCAGGTATCGCCCTAAAGGCAGGGGGAATTATAAAGCTTGACGCACAGAACAATCGATTTCTCTTTTATATAATCGATTATCCAGTATCAATAATCGATTGTCTTGACATTATTTGCGTTATTATTTCTGAAATTGCATATTTAATAAATAAATAAGTTTTTTAATTATTCTATATTTTTTTTTGCTAATGGCAAAATGGGGAAGATAACGGTTATGCACTCTCAGTACTTATCGGCATAAATTGAGGGGGAATTCATATATTGAGGGGGAACAAATTGCATATCTATATACTTGTTGCATATCTTTACTTGTCTTGACTCGTCATTATGAATTGCCTAATATGCATATCCCGCTTAAAGTTTGCCATTATCAAAAAGGGGGAAATTGTTGGAAACACGTTCTCAAGGCATTATACTAAACGTGTGTTAATATTTGTAGGTTTTGATGAATGACAAACTATGCGCAAATTGACACATGACGAGGTCCAAGCACAAGCGCAAAATTGATATATAATGAGATTCAAGCACAAGACAAAGATCGAGATTAAGTTTTATATGAGTCGGTATTTAATTGTGATCTTGATCCGACAACTTAAACTCAAGACTTGGCTTCTCTCGTAAAATATTTTTAACAAATCATGCATATTTAATTTAGAGCAAAATGATTTTAAATAATGCATATTTACTTTAGTCAAAATGATTTTTAAACATGCCTCTAAAATCTGTACTAAGATAATCGATTATGTACTTATGATAATCGATTATGTTTAAGTCAGCTGCTTGACAATCGATTGTGAACTTATGACAATCGATCGTGTTGAGGCAGTGAGCATCAGATTTTTCAAATCTGCATGACAATCAATTGTGAACCTTATGACAATCGATTGTGATGAGGCAGTGTCCATCAAAGTTTTTCAAAGCTCAAAATAATCGATTGTGAAGCTAATGACAATCGATTGTGAAGAGACAGTGTCCATCAGATTTTTCAAAGTCACAAAATAATTGATTGTGAACTTATGACAATCGATTGTGTTGAGGCAGTGTCTTCCAGACTTTTTCAAAGTTATTAAATAATCGATTGTGAACCTATGACAATCGATTGTCAAGAGGCAGTGTCTAAATTGATTTTTCAAGACAGATATATAATCGATTGTTAACTTAATATAATCGATTGTATAATTGACCATTGCCAAAATGTTTTCAAATACCGTCAGGTAATCGATTATTGATTTCCTATAATCGATTGTTTTAATTAAAATCTGGAAAGGATTTTTTGAACGTTGCTGAGTAATCGATTGTAGATTTCTGACAATCGACTGTTTTAAGTAATATCTGGAAATGATTTTTTGAACGTTGCCAGTAATCGATTATTGATCTTAGATAATCGATTGGTATGCGTAAAATCTGGGATTGATTTTTGGAAGATCTGGCAAACAATCGATTGTGGTAATTTGAAAATCGATTGTCACAAAGTAAAATCAGCAATTCTTAATTGGCAATTAGGCAACGGTAATACAAGGATTTTCAACTATAAATACAGCTTCAATTCAGTCTTCTAAACACAACAATTGATCATACAATTGCTAAGGCTTGCATACTTTATTGCTTATCATTTTATATTCATTACATAAGCTTTTGAGAGCCAAATTCTCGTCGAAAGTTGTTGCGATCTTGAGCGTATTCTTATTACTCATATCTACTCTTAATGGAGTGTCTTGTTTGAGTGCTAAGTGTTTTTGTACACTTGAAGAGAAGTGTTAGTCCCTTGTGTTGTAAGAAGGAACTTGTGTTTCCTTGGTTGAAGTCTTGGAGTGTTGTATCTCCGAGCAAAGGTTGTTGAGGCTTGTGTCCTCAAGTTGTAACGGTTTGTTGAGCACCCGTAAGCTTAACAAGTTAGTGGAAATTTCGAGAGAGTCTCTCGGGGACTGGACTAGCCACGGGTTGTGGTGAACCAGGATACATCGGTGCGTTTGTTCTAATTTATTTACTTATCGCACTTATTTATTTCCTGCAATTTTTAAATTCCACAAGTTTACGCTAATTTTTATTATAACGCTATTCAACCCCCCTCTAGCGTCAAGCGTATTATCTAGCACTTTTCACACTCGGTATGGACATTATGAGTTTTGGTTATGTTTTTCGGGTTGACAAATACCCTAGCAACTTTTATGGATATGATGAACTGAGTGTTCAAACCTTATTTGGACTCATTCGTGATAGCCTTCATTGTTGATATTTTGATATATTCCTACAACCAAGAGAAACACGAGAAACATCTCAGAGTGGTTCTTCAGACACTTAGGCATGATGAGTTATATGCTAAGTTCTCAAAGTGCGAGTTCTGGTTGAGTTCAGTTGCATTTTTAGGTCATATTGTGTCAGCGAAGGGTATTCAGGTTGATACGAAGAAGATTAAGGCAGCTAAGAACTGCTTTAGACCAGCATCACTATAGAGATTTGGTGTTTCTTGGGATTTAGAGGCTACTATAGTCGGTTTGTGGAGGGGTTTTCATCTATTGCAGCCCCGATAAATAGGTTAACCCAAAAGGGTGACTAGTCCAGATGGTCAGTTGAGTGTAAGGCGAGCTTTCAGAAGCTCAAGAAAGCTTTGACTACGACACCGGTGTTGGTTTTTACTACATGTTCAGGGCCTTATACAGCTTTTTTGTGATACGTCACGTATTGGGCTTGGTGCAGTGTTGATGTAGGATGGAAAGGTAATTGCCTATTCTTCTTGGTAGGTGAAGATTCATGAGATGAAAAGTTCATGATTTGGAGTTGGTAGCCATTGTTCACGTATTAGAGGTTTGGAGGCATTATCTTTATGTCGTGGCATATGAGGTTTACACAGATCACAAGAGTCTTCAGTATTTGTTCAAGCAAAAGGAGTTGAATTTGAGGTAGAGGAGGTGGTTGGAGTTGTTGAAAGATTATGATATCACATTCTTATATCATCCGGGAAAGGCCAATATGGTGGCTAATGCTTTGAGTAAGAAGTTAGACAGTATAGGTAGTCTTGCTTATATTCCGGTTGGTCAGAGACCGCTTGCTTTGGATGTTCAGGCTTTTGGCCAATCGGTTTGTGAGGTTGGATATTTTTGAGCCTAGTCGTGTATTAAATTGCACGGTAGCTCGTTCTTCTTTATTGGAGCGTATCCGTGATCCACAATATGATGATCCCCATTTGTGTGTCCATAGGGACACAGTGCATCGAGAAGGTGCCAAGTATGTTACCTTAAATGATGATAGAATTTTGGGATTTCAGGGTCCAGTTTGTGTGACTTATGTGGATGGGCTCCGAGAGTTGATTCTGGATGAGACTCACAGCTCCCAGTACTCTATTTGTCCGGACGGCGCAAAGATGTATTAGGATTTGCGGCGGCACTATTTGTGGTTGAGAATGAAGAAAGATATCGTTGCATATCTAACTCGGTATTTGTATTTTCAGCAGGTTAAGTATGAGAATCAGAGGCCTGCTTGCTCATTTCAAAGGATTGAGCTTCCCGAGTAGAAGTGGGAGCAGATGATTATAGATTTCGTTGTTGGACTTCCGCAAACTCGGAAGAAGTTTGATGCTTTATGGGTCATGGTTGATAGGCCGACCAAGTCAGCACATTTCATTCCTGTGGCAGTCTCCTATTCTTTTGAGAGGTGAGTTGAGATCTATATCCGGGAGATTGTTCGCCCTCATGGTGTGCCAGTGTCTATCATTTTGGTATGCCAATCCGAGCGGACTATTCAGATTTTAGACGATATACTCCGAGCTTGTTTGATTGACTTTAGAGGCTTTTGGGATTAGTTTTGCTATTAGCAGAGTTTGACTACAACAACTACCAGATGAGTATCTAGATGGCTTTTTATGAGGCATTATATGGTGGCAGTGTCGATCTCCGGTTAGATGTTTTGATCCGAGAGAGGCTCAACTGTTGGGTATGGGTCTGGTTCAGGAGGCCTAGGACAAGGTCAGGATTATTCAAGATAGGCTTCGTACAGCTTAGTCCGAGCAAAAGAGCTATGCTAATCGCAAGGCTTGAGATTTGACTATCATGGTCGGTGAGCGGGTATTGCTTCGGGTGACGCCTATGAAGGGCGTGATGAGATTTAGGAAGAAGGGCAAGCTTAGCCCTGGGTTCATTGGCCTTTTTGAGATTCTTGATCGAGTGGGAAAGGTGTCTTATTAACTTGCATTGCCACCGAGCTTATCGGTTGTTCATCTAGTGTTTTATGTGTCAATTCTTCGGAAGTATTACGTCGATGGATACCACTAGTTAGATTTCAACACTCTCTTGTTGGACAAGGACTTGTCTTATGAGGAGGAGGCGGTGGCTATTCTAGACCGGCTAGTTCGTTGGTTTATATTGAAGAGTTTTCCTTCTGTTCGTGGTGAGTGGAGGGGCCAGCCTCCTGAGGCATCGACCTAGGAGTCTAAGTCCGATATGAAGAGCCGTCATCCCCATCTTTTCCCCGACTCAGGTACTTCCTTCTTCTGTTTGTTCAAAGACGAATGGTTTTTTAAAGGTGGAGAATGTGATGACCCAAAAGGTCATCACTTGCTTTTAAATTAAATTCTATGTTTCCAAGGCCTTTAAAAACCTCATATAGAGTTACCACAATTTGTGTCCGCTGTCGGGGCGCGTATTCGGAAAGCTTTAATATGAATATATGTAAAAAATGGTAAAATTTGGGTATAAAATGAGATAATTTGACTTCGATCAACTTTTTGGGTAAACTGACCTAGACACGTAATTTGACGATCTCGAAGGGAGCGTAGGAAAATATGGGACTTGGGCGTATTTCCGGAATCGAATTTCGAGGTCCCAATCCCGAGAAATGAGTTTTTAAAGAAAATTGTTTCCCACAATTGTTTAAGGCATTTGGAAATAAAATTTGATAAAATATGATGGTATCGGGCCAGTATTGTAGTTTCGGTGCCCGGTAGAAGTCTTATATATGATTTATGACGATCCTATGAAATTTGGTGAAAAAAGGACGTCATTTGACATGACTCGGACCGAAATTGCAAAAGTTGATGTTCTATAAAGTTTGAGAAAATTCTATGATTTTGAGGTTTAATTTGTTGCTATTGAGGTTATTATGGCAATTGGATCGCGCGGTTAAGTTCATTTGATGTCATTGAGTTAGTATGTATGTTTGATTAGGAGACACAAGGGCTCGGGTGTGTTTCGGATGTGTTTTAGAAGGTTTCAGGCTTAAGAAAATAGCAGGTTTTCAGCTGTTGGGTTTCTGATATTTCCTTTTTCGCGTTTTTGGGAGGAGCCTCGCAAATGCGATGTGTTAAATTTTTATGAAGGAAAATTCCTTCTACGTGAACGTATAGAGCAGGTCGCGAATGCGAGGCATTGGGGGGTTATCCCTTCGCGAATGCCATCCTGGCCACGCGAACGCAAAGGCCAAATGAGCCTAGGCAGGGGTGGAGCAATTGTTCTACAGGAACGCGACCCATTGGTCGCGAAAGCGAGGGCTCGAAGGGTTTCCTCTTCGCGAACGCGAGCCCAATGTCACGAATGCGAAGGTCTTCAGGCCTGACTCATCGCAAACGCGATGAGCCTGTCAGAACGCGAATAGCAATTTTGCCTAGTTATTTTTAAAAGACCAAAACAGAACACTTACCGAATTTTCATTAAATTCATAAACCTTTTCTTCTCCAAAGATCTTAGGCGATTTTTGAAGCATTTTCTCAGAATAATCTCTAGGGTAAGAAATTTTTAACTTGTTATCTTCTAGTTTTATCAACACCCACTAGATTTTTAGGACGAAAACATGTGATCAAGGGTAGAAAATTAAGGATTTGGGTAGAGTGAGGCGTTTTGATTAATTTTAATTCAGACCTCATTTGGGGGTCGAATTCTGGAAATAATTATATATTTTGGCTCGTGGGTGAATGTGTGATTTGATTTTGGTCCGAACCTCGTGTTTTGACCAAGAGGGCCTGGGGTTGATTTTTGGATTTTTGGGAAGAATGAGTAGAAAGCTATAATTAGGCATTGGAATTGAACTGGTTAGCATTTATTAATGTTATAAAGTCGATTATGTACAGATACGATTGATTAGAGTCGAAATCGAGAGGAAAGGTTATGTTTGAGGCTTGAGTTGGTCATGGAAGTTTGATGTAAGTGTTCGGTCTAACATTAGCTTGAGTAATTAGAAGTTCCTATGTTCTATTTGCTTCTTGTTGAGTATGATGTATAGGCATAGTTACGAGTATCTATACATTGGTGTCGAGCATGACTATTGGTCTTAAATTGCAACTCTCTGTGTTCTTAAATGATATTATGGATGCTTTAATTGATCATTTACGATATTGAGAAAAGGTGAAGTTTGTTTTTGTGGAAATTACTAAGTTGAGCATTGGTGATAGCATAAATGGTTAGATGTTGGATTGAGATTTGGTTATTGCTGATTCTCCCTTACGAAGACGTTTTATTTATGTTATAAGTTCCCTTGTTGGGATAGTGTGGTTCATTAGTGATCCCTTGCCAGGACTGTTGATATGATAATGGTTGACTTTATATTTGGAACGGGTAGCGTTCCACAATATTTTTATTAATTTATATGGATCAGGTTGCATGCCAAAACAAATATTACATATGGGTCTGGCTGCGCGCCACGACATTATTATTAATTTATATAGATCTAGTTGCATGCCGCAAAAAATATTATATGGATCGGGTTATGCACTACAACATTATTATTAATTTATATGGATCGGGTTGCACGTTGCAACAAATGTTATGTATGGATAAGGTTGCACGCTGCAACAAATATTATATTGGATTGCGTTGTACTCCGCAACCGTTATTTAGATGGATCGGGTTGTGCACCACAACTATATTATTATTATTATTATTATTATTATTATCATTATTATTATTATTATTATTATTATTATTATTATTATTACTATTATTATTATTATTATTATTGTATTGTTGTAGACATTGAATTTTCCTTTCATATTCTATTAAGTTTTTGCTGGATTTGATATGTTTCCCCGAAGCAATTAACATCTCATTTAAACTGCGTATTCCTGTTTATTTTCTGTCATATATTACATAACTGCACACGTTTATCTGGAGTTTGGTCCTAGCCTCGTCACTACCTCGTCACTGTTAGGCTAGACACTTACCATTACATGGGGTCGGTTGTGATGATGCTACACTCTACACTCTATGCATATATTGGAGCAGCATTGGGACAGTAGCTTGGAGCCAGCCTTCAGTCCACCGAGATTCTGAGGTAGTCTTACAAGCGTCCGCATGGCCAACATCTCTTCTATCTACTATTATTTTCTGTTGTCACTTGTATCTGAGACATACGGAGTTCCTTTCTTTCAGAAATTTGTATGTAGTAATCATAGATAGTCTGTGAATGTTGTGACACCTGTTTCTGGGTAGAGATATATGTTGGTTTTTTCGTATCGCTTTTTGTATTGTATTCGTCTTCCGCTATTATTTTACTGTTTATCACCTGTTGCTACAAGTAGTTAAAAGTATTAAAATGAAATGGTTAAAGATGTCTAAATTTTGTGGTTTGCCTAGCTTCTACGAGTAGGTGTCATCACGACTCCCGATTGTGGGAAATTCGGGTCGTGAATATATATTTATATATATTCTAAACGGGTTAATGAATTATCTGTTAAGAAAATTGGATAATCCGCCCCCAAACAGATAACCCGTTAATGAAAAATTTCAATCCGCTCCTTGTTCGATAAGCTGTTAACCCGTTATCAGTAAGCCATTAATTTTCGGTTTTGTATACTTTTAGGTTTTGGATAAGTTTTAAACACCCCTAGGTTCAGCACACTTGCTACTTTGGGCTCGTTTACTAGAATGCTGATGTTTTGCGTGATTACTTTTGCTACTTCAGACCCGTATGCTGAAGTTACACAAAAAAGTGGGTACGCTTGTAAATGTTTTCCAATGTGGGCACAAGTTAAAACATGACCCAAAAAGTGGGTATAGATGCAAATCCCACCAAGCATGTTTCTACTAGTAAGGCTATTTTACCGTGAAAATGATAATAACAATTAGATTTGTAAATGGGATTCTAAAAATACGTGATCTATTCTTGAGCTAGTTGTAGGGTTTGTTAATGCTAAAATGTGAAGTAAAATGGTAAAGATCGAGTTAATCAAAGCATTAATTGAACCAGTAAGGGGACGTTCCCCAAGTGCAAAGCTGGCCAGTAGGTACCTCGGAGCCGAACCTCGAGCCTGTCTCGGGCTTATCAGGGATATTCGGGAAGGGTATAACAAGTAAAGGTATAAGTAAGTAAAGATATCAATATTAAGCAAAATAATGAAGAGAAAAATGAAGAAACGTTAAAGTGCTTGTGCGATCTCAAGATACTCTTGTCCAACAAACTAACTAGAGAGAGATTAGAGAAAGAGGGAGGGAGAATATTATTGCTTTGTTGTAAGGAAATTGGATATGTCTACAAGATGTTGGTGACCCTTCTTTTATAGAAACGGGTGCGTCCATGATTAGTAAGAAATACATAGTATAATAAAAGAATGAGATGTGACAACCCGTTTTTGTTATGTCATAGGTGGTTGGTGTTGAGCCACTTGGACAAGTCTTGCAGACCATGAATACATCTCTCGAGGGATATCTTCATCTAACAGGGTCTCGACTGACGCTCAATCTGGACAAGGCGTCGGTAGATCTCGAGGGAAGTGACCAAATCGGGATCTCGTGCCTTCGGGACTTATTCTTCTAAGCATTATGTCGAGCAAAATTGGTCTCCTCGTTTCCCCGGACAGAAATGGTCTCAGTATTTCTTAGAAGGAAGTGATAAGAAATTTTTTTGACGTTCTCTCCTCATGGGCCCTCGACATGGCATTATGCTGATGGCGCAGCTCATTATCAGAAGTCGAGGCATTTTTCCCTTCTCGCTTCTTCAGGACCATTAGAAGTATCATGACTCATCGCTCTTTAGCGCCGTATCATCATTATCATCTTGTTGCGCCATTTTGTAGCTATCGTTTCAATTTCCACGAATACATTAATTATGCCTGTCGTTACGTTCTTCGAGGGCCGTAATGGCACCGTTGGTTACTTTGCCTTTTATCCCTGTATATATGGGGCTTCTTTGTGATCAATTGTTCATGCAAAACTCCTTCGATATATGTTCTTCTTGCTTTCCCTGCCATTTTTCTAGCCTTTGTTGCTCTACAATATATGAGACCTATGGCCTTAAGATCCTATGTTGGATGCGCCATAGACCAGGCCCTCGTTCATTTTCTGGCGGGATGGGCTTTCCCTACCACAATGTTATTTTTGTTGTTGCTTTTGGTATGTCAGCGTAGGAGGTCGGCGTTCTCCGACCTGGAGAAGATTGTAATTATCCAGCGCTACTTATGAGGGGGCTCGGATTATACACCGTTGCACATTATGCCCGTTTAAATTTTTGGGGGTATGGTGATGGTCTCAACTCAACCATTGCTTCCTAGTCTGAGGCGATATCTCAGGAACTGGCTTCGGGGTAAGCATGCTAGCGGAGTCCGTGCTAACAAATATTTTTGCCCAGCCCCTTTTGCCTTCTTCTGGTATCTCCCTTGTCATTTGTCTCTTCTTCCGTCTTCCCTTTGAAGATTCCATTACGAGAAGACGCGGGGAAGATCCCTGTGAGGGCCGGGCTCGGAAGATATGGTCTTGATTTCATATGCCTGGAAGGATGACATCGGAAGTGCTATAAGTATATATGATTCTCCCATGGGCTTGTATACTACCTGCATCTTATTTTTTCTTTTTTTAAAGATTCGTTGCTGGCTTCTGTAATTATGTAAGACACAATTGTATATAAGGATTTCTATGAATACAAATATGCTTTTTCCTGGCTTCTTCTTTCAATCCTTGCCTTTCGTTGATATATTTTTATGCCCTCGAAAGTCTTCGTTCGTTGTCAATTGTTGGCGCTTGCTTCGGATGAAAGCATTTTCCCGCATCCCTCGTTGGTCGGTGTGGCTTTCTCCAAGCTCGACGATTAAGCTTTCGACCGAGCTTATGTCGACCCGAACCTCGGGTTGAGTGGAGAGACCCGAAAATATCTTGGGTCCTTCGGAAAGGCATTGAGAGAAGATTATACACTTAGGTACACGAGACTTCCGGACCATGGATAGTCCTTAGGAGCATGCGTGTTTAACTTTACTTCGGGGAGTTGCTTTTGCTCGGGTGCTTCTTTGATTCTGCTTGGAGCTTTTAGCCAATGTATGACAACCTTGTAGAGGACCGTTTGTATTCTGCATGGGATAAGCAACTTTGGATCGGCGGGTCCTTACCTTGAAGGTATGGATAGAGCCTTCGGGCTACACGACGGTCTTTTAAGGGGAGGCTTGTTGATTTCCTTTGGCAGGGGGGCCTTTTTGTGTTGATCTCGTGTTGGTGAATGCATTACTTAGTCTTTGGGGTCTTTGCCATGATGGGGTAGTGAAACTGACTCATAGCTCTGGTGCGTCAGATGATGCCGAGGGCTGACGTCCCTGGATTACATTTTTGAACTTGTTGTTACTTTCAAATGCAATGCGAGGCTGCCCGTGACTCTTCCAGGGGGTAGTCAGAGTCTGCCGCCAATGGTTGTTTGCTTGAGGAAGGCGTAAGTTAGGCTTCAGGCGAATTATCCCTTCCGGCGTTAGTTGTTGTCGTTGCTCTTCCGAAATCCTCTACCACTTGTTTAGAGGGATGAGGAGATGTCCCCCAAAGGTGTGTCCCGCGCTTTCCTTTGTGTACCTGAAAACTTCCTTTCATAGGATCGTGATGGCCTCAGATCTAGGCAGGTACATTTAGGACCCGAGCCTCGGACAATTTTGGCCTGATCGGCAAAAAGTTCTGTCTAGTTGAGTAGATGTCTTGCAACACTTCCTTTGCTGCTTTCCACCCTTGGGCTAGTTTTCCTTCTTTTTGGTATACTATTTTTAGTAAAAAGCGGGGGTGTCAGAGTACATTAAGGATGATGGCGCTAGTGCCGGAGGTTACTTGGAGGGAGCTAAGAGTTTAAGCGCTGGTTCGAGCTTCAGGGGAGGTGAGTGCCTTTGTCAGGGTCCCCGCCTTTGACGTTCAACTAAACTTTGACCCATGATAATGCCACGGTTTGTGTGGATATGATATGATTGAGATACTTGAGTCTGAATTCTCGAAGGTCAAGGCCGAGATAACCGATGCCCGGGCGAAAGCGACATTTAGCTAAATCAGGGCTGATCGCAAGAAGGAGAGTTGCATAAAGGAAGCTACTGATGCTCGATTTGAGTTGAGGCGAGCCCTTGATAGGTGGATCGGGGAATATGTGAGCTGCCGATCCCAAAGAGAGGTATTCGTGATAGCTAGAGCGAGGGGCCTCGTTCTCTTGGAGGAAGTGGCCCAAGAAAGGGCGGATGAGGGCGACACTGGGTCATTCCTTATGGACATTGCGGAAGGCGACCTTGACAGGCTGTAGCCTTTTGGTGCAAAGAAGAGCTTCCATTATTTGGTAACCTTGTTTCAGACGCACATAACATGCCTGCAAGTAGAGAATATTTTTGTGCATGTAATAAGAAGAATTGTAAAGCTTTACTCCTTTTGTACCTTTTTACTCTGCCGTTTCTTTGATCGTGTTAACTAGTTTTGGAACTAGTGTTGCATCTCCTTTTTCACTACACCCCCGGAAAGGTATAAAAGGATACGGAGTTTTACTGATTAAAGGAGAATCGAAATGAGATATATTAATAAAAGATTCACAGTCGCCAGTTGGGAGATTTATGGTGTCCTAAGTCACTAGTTTAAATCCTGAATATAGGAGAGGGTTGACTTCGTGTTACAGTCTGCGAACCAAAAATCCATGTAAGAAATTATGTTAACCCAGGAGAAGGTGTTAAGCATTCCCGAGTTCCGTGGTTCTAGCATGATAGCTCAACTGTTATTATTGGCATAATTATCTGATTTACAACATTTAGACCTATGTGCAAATTTTAACTTTTAATCCTTTTTATTCATTTTAAAGAAGATTTAACGTCGTCTAAAACATGTCTTTGGATCACACGACATGAAATGCACCCGCAATCTGAAACACATTTTATTCAACGTTACTAAGATTTGGATTTGGGTCACATGAAATGCACACCCGAGTTTAAGGAAGTTAATAACTAAAATAATGTGCTTAAAGCAACTATGTGTTTACAACTTTGTGAGGACCATGAAAATTTTCTTAATGGCTCGCCTCAATGTCTAATGATTTTAAAAGAAATAATTGAATGATGGCCATACATTTGTCATTTTGTTAGGCATGGAATACCTCAATTTCAAAGTAAAAGGTGTTCAAACCAGGCTTCGGAGGGCCATAAGATATTTAATTATCTAATATGGCTCACCTCCAAATAGTCAAGCTAATTAATCAGACTCAATGAATTCGAAGCTTTCATGCCAAAATTTGCATTTAATTACAGAATCAATAAATGGGCGTCTGTTCTTATTTCAAATGTTGGGCCTAAAAGGAAACCCAACACCTTTTTGCAAATAATGCTAAGACACTTATTCAAAAAAATGCTCACAATAAACAACTAAAAGAATCCCAATTCGGAAAACACGGCAAGCGGAAAGTACTGGCTCAGGATCGAACTCTTGTGAGCCGAACCATAAAAATCAGGTCCTAAATTATTATGTCCACTCAAAATACCAATCAACTGGTAGCAAACTTGGAGTATTGCAATTGATTTAGCAAAAGGAATTTCTGATTTTATACGGTCAGACACCTACATAATTTCTAATTCAATCGGTCATTCAATTTATTAAATTCAAAATCAATTTTCACATATTTTCGCATGAATCTGAACTTTAAAATCAGATGGGACCGTGCTTGCATTTTAATTCTCCAAACTAAATCCACAAGCAAACATGAAGAGTTCTGGCTCATAGAGACCATTTTGATAATATTTGTGATTAAGTATTAACAATACAAGTCCCAATTGCAGAATGGACAAAACTACACCATAAAAACTCCTACGTTCAAGATACAGAAAAACCAACTAATATACTCAAGCAATCTACCCATATAGCATGTTTAATAGTCTATTTACATATGAGATTCCGTTTACTACTACAAAACCTAGAATCCAAGCATTCATTATAAATGATCAACAACCTTGAACCACGGAGCATGAACAAGAAGACAAATACATGCAGAAAACTAAAACACTGTAAAACAGGGGAAACTAAAGACATAGGGTAACAGAATCTATCAAAATTATAGCAGGGGAAATGCCTCCATTTATATTAAAACTCATGTTCTTGGATCTTTACATAGATTCAATCGGGTTCCAACTTGTAGCATATTATTGATTAACAATGGTTCGAAGAAAAAATACCTGGAAATAAGAGTAAAAAGGGGTAAGATTTAGCCGTAGCAACAACAGTAAACAACAGCAGAAATAAACCAAAGAAACTGCCTTAAACCAAAAACTGACGCACAACAATCAAAATCCACAACCAAAACTTCAAACCATTCTTTTAAAACACCATATTCAACAAATCTTAAGCCAGATAGCTTTCAAACTATTTCAGGAATTAGATATTGAAGAGATCACCAAAAGAACTCAATGAAATAGTAACTTCAACAAACTTCAAACCAAAACCCCTTCTAAAACACACTAAATAACATCAAGCTTAATCCATTTCAATCCTCAAGCTATTCAAAAATTATTTCAGAAGTTGAAGGCTTCAGAGATCAAAGGAAAAAAAACTGAATGAAGCAGTAGAAAGTTTTTTTGGCCATTTTGTATTTTACTTGAATTCTATCCGTGAAGTTTTTCTTTGAAAGACAAGAATAAGATGTCTTTATAGGCAAGGCTATAGGGTAACATAAAAGAGATCAGATTTGCATTTTTTATCCAGTTTTAAATTTATTTTACTCAAAAGACCCTTAATTTTTGACTTGTTTTCAAGCAAGTCTATTTGAAGCTTCTAAGAAACTTCCTTTTCTTGTTACCAAAGATACCCTCCCTCCAATTGCCTAAATTATCCTTTGTAGCTAAGAGAATTACTTTGCATGACCTTGTTAATTGACAAAATAGCCAAAAATATGTATGCGTCAGATTGAACGTGGGCTAAATTTCACTTAGAACCCAACCCCAAACTATGACTCTGAACCTAAGGCCTATACCCCAAGCCCAAATATAGTCAGAACAAAATTTAACTAGCGAAGAACTAAACCAGATGAAGACTGAATCAATTTTCAAAATCCAATTATCAGACCAAACGAACTAAGGAGTTTAAATTAAACATGCATAAAAAAATGAACGTTAAGAAAATAAGAAAACGGGAAGAGATTCAGGAACAGAAGATGGGGCGACAAATGGAGAAAAGAAGAGAAAAAATGAATTAAAAGAAGATGAAGGTACCTAATAAATACCTCAAACTATAACAAGGGTGACAAATCTTAAAATCCTCATGTTCTCCACCCCTCCGAGACTAATTGTGTGTTTTTCATGAGAACACATGAATAATCTTGGTATAGACCTAAAACCTTAACGAAATCATGTATCAGAAACATCTGGAATTCTAGGGTTAAGTTTGATTCCATATTCGAGAAGCTTGGGCCACATTCGAGGGAAATTACCCCGTGATTTGGGAAGAGCGGGTCAAGGTGAGTTAATGGTGTGATTTTGGTGGGGATTGGAGGAGGCGACACTGCCACCAGAGGAACTATGGCGGCACTAGGGTACTTAAAATTTGGAGTTTTCCGGTGGGATTTGAGGGAAACGGGGCATGGTATTGGAATGAGGGAGTGGAGGAGAAATTGTGGGGTGAGTTTGGGAGCATTTGGATACTCGCCGCCGCCGTGGGGTGATTTCCGGCGGCGGCTGGTAGCGGCTTTACGGGGGAGACTAATGCTTGTGATGGAGACGAGTGGATGGGGGGGGGGGGTTACGCGTTATATATATATATATATATATATATATATGTTTATATATATATATATATATATATATATATATATATATATATATATATATATGTATATATATTATTTAACAAACCAGTTCCGGACCATTAGATAAAAAGATATCAACGGTCCAGATTAGGCCTTTACAAAACAGGGTCGTTTGGTTTTATGGTTGAGACCGGACCGGGTTGGGACGGGTTTTGGGCTGGAATGGGGTGGTTTTGACCGAGTATAGGACATTGGGTTGGGGGATTAAATAGAAATGGCCCATTATGACTTCCTCCCATTCTTTTTTTTTTTAATTTTCTAAATTCCTTTGTTTCTCTTTCTCTTTTTTTATTCCAAAATTAAATACAATAAATTAACACAAATTGAATTAACAAACTTGCATTAATCAACCCATAATTACCAATATTAACTAAAGAAAATTAAAGGACCAACTACACAAAATTAAAACATAAAACTAAAAATGCAAAATAAATTATTTTTTGATTTTTCCATTTTCATTAAATAACTTAATTACTTAATGAATCCTACAATGCTAAATTAATACCGAATTGCAAATGAACATATTTTTGTTCCTTTTATTAATTAAATAAAATAAACATACATAAACAAATACAAACAATTGAAAAAAATGCAACAAAAATTCACAAAATTACAAATAATTAAAGAAATTATTTTATTTTGAATTTATGGAAGTAATTCATATAGGGAAAAACCACATGCTCACAGTTTTCCCTCTTTGCTGGGAAACACAAACAGTTTTCGGGCAAAGATAGTGAGCGCATACGAGCAATTTTTTCCCGTTTGAATACATCGTGGGATGCATTTTTTGAAATACTTGAGCGCACTCTACTTTTGAGGTTGCCTATATATCCTTTGATATAAAGGAATCAGGTAAGTATAGTTCGGAAATGTTTGTCAGCTGGGACTACCATGAAGCTGTGATTTCACTGTTGTTGTTGCTGCTGCTACTGAACCCCCTTATTACACCACGCCAAAATAAAAAAAATCTAGAAGCTATGATATATGAATTACAAAAGTCCTATCTATACCTTCAAGCTTGATCTTGTGATTCTTGTTGTGTTGTTGACTTGTATTCTCCCGGTGTAGTTCCTTTGTTGCTGATTTGAGTTGCAATCTAAGATGTTTTTTTTTCTCCAGGTGGATGCTTGATTACTAGACTTGAACTATATTCCTTCGAAACTTGGATTGTATTCCCCTGTTCTCCAGGTAGGTGCCTGATTGTTGAACTTGAATTGTATTCCCTTGTTCTCTAGGTGGGCTCCTAATTTCCAAAGCTTGAATTGTATTCCCTTATTCTCCAGGTGGGTTCCTGATTACAAAAACTTGAACTGTATTCCCTAGTTCTCCAGGTGAGCGTCCGATTACCAAACCTTGAAATATATTCCCTTGTTCTCCATGTGGGTGCCTAATTGCTGAAACTTGAATTATATTCCCTCGTTCTCCGGGTGGGCTCCTGATTACGAAAACTTGAATTGTATTCCCTTATTCTCCAGGTTGTCTCCTGACTGCCTAAAAATTAAACTATATTCCCTTATTCTGTAGGTTGCCTCCTGATTGCCAATACTTGAACTATATTCTCTTGTTCTCCAGCTGGGCTTCTGATTACCAAAAAATAAACTGTATTCCCTTGTTCTCCAGGTGGGTGCTTAATTTCAACAAAAATAGACAAAACAAAGAAAATTTTCTACCCCAGTTTGGTAGCTGGATACATATGTGAGTGTTAAACTGAATCATGTTACCAAATGCTCTAAGAATTTGAAAGCTAGATCCCATTATCCAGGAGGGTACTCCTAACGAAATTACAGTTTTAGATCGAAGTTATATTTTCTAGATATATAACTTTCGCTGAACCTTGTTATATAAGAGGGTTTTAAAACTACATCTCATTATCCAGGAGGGTCCTGAAAACTCCTAGTCAAATTTCATCATATGAGTGACAATTCTTTACGGCTGAGTTATACTACCCTACAGTAGAGCATATGCTAAATATTGTCATCTAATAGAATTCATAAAGCTAGGTCCCATTATAGGAGGGTCTTGAAAACTCCTGAGTGAATCATATCTTAAGCATGCAAACTTTGTGTTACATCCCATGTTTTCGTACGTGAGAGTACGTCGTAAGAAAATTGATGTAAGCTTAGAAATGAGATCGTTTTTTGAAAGAACATGATGTAAATTTAATCTTGTATCTTGGAAGATTACAAATCTTTAAGATCATGAATAACAAGTACCAAAAGGGTTGGAAATCTTAGATTCTAAACGAACAGAGGAAAATAAGTTTCGTCGAAAGTCGACAAGTTTGGAATGTTATAACATGTTCTTTGGGGTGATACTAGGGTTCTTAAGATGATAAGGAGCTTATTCCATAAGTGATATTAGTCGTATGATATTCATTTTCTATATTTTGAAGGCAAGTAATTTGTGGAACAAGAGTTGGCAAAGGTCATCACAGAATACATTCATAAATTTGCTGAAATTTAGGTCCAATGTAGATGAAATTTTCTCCCAATATACTTAGAATCAAGGAACGATCTACATACCAAATAGAAGATCTACGAGTCTAGGTTCTAATGCATTAAACCGTTCATCCGTACAATATCAGAGTAGAGAGATATTTGTATTTTTGCGAGACCGTGCGAGCATCTCCCAATGGGACGGTGGTTGACCTACTTCAATTTATAAACGATTAAGACGCCTGTTTTTGCTCATTTTGAACTAAAATTCGTCTCCAAACTTCTCATAACCCTTCGAAACAAATAAAACAAGGTTTTGAAGTGATTCCAAAGTGATTACACCATGTTTCAACATCAAAACCTAGTCCTAGTAAAGAACAACACCTCTTTAAGGTTGTGTTGTTTTGTGGGCTGTATTTGGATGAAATTACAAGTTTTTGCTGCTTTCTAAGGTGATTATAAAAGCTTACTAATTCTGCTTAAGCTTTCTTGTATGTTGGTTAAGCTATTAAGATAATAAACTAAGAGATAATACTTGGATTAGCTTAGTCATTTCTATGGTGTTGTATTGCCATTGAGGGTTATTGTAAGTTAAATATAACATGGATTAAGACTTGAATTTACTATAGGAGGTAGGTATATTGTGTTATTGCATGTGGATAAGGTTATATTGATGTTGATTAACTTAAATGGATGGAGTAGACATGAACTAGTGAATAAAGTTACTAATTGAAGATAGTTGGAGATGTGGATTGTTTCATTTGTTATAAATATATGGTATAAGGATGGAATAATTGATGAATGAATTCATTATCATGTGAATGATACTTATAAGTTAATGTACAAAGTCTATCAAGGGTATATGGGTTATACGAATTCCAATTGGAGCTTGCCGCTCGTCGTGAAGTAGTTGTGACTTGTTGTTATTATATGGTGTCTTGTTATTGACATTTATATGTTGATGGATTTCTCTGGCTGTTCTTGTTGGTGTATGGTATGGTTGTAGGCCCATGTTACAAGTGAGATGCTGCCCAAATTTAAGTAATCCGGATACTAGCTTAAGTTATAGACTTAGCCTTTGCTCAACACTGATTTTGAATCTCCTTATGCTATAATAGATCGAGTTTACTTGATTGAAGATTTGCTAGGAAGGTATTAAGGACTCAACATGTTTAAGGTATTTTAAGGCACTTACTTCTTTCTTTTTGCATGATCTAAAGTCACATGAACATAAATGATACGCTAATTCATAATGGATCTACTCCTAGAAACTAAGGTGGTCCATGCTATTTTTTCCTTAGAAATTTATTCTAAAAGTGTGTATGATCCTTAAATCGTACTAAGAATTATAGTGATGGTAGGGACGTTAATAATGTTCTTAGGTCACTCCAAAAGGTTTAGAACTTGATTCCTTGAGTCGAGCATGCATTATATATATGTATCTAATTTACTCTACTGAGCCATGCTATAGTCGGCTGGGTGCGACACCTATTGTGCAACCACTGATCAGTTGGGTTTACCGAGCTCCACGTGGCCGGTTATGATTCTGCCGAGCCTTATGATGGCCGGGTAAATTTTTACCTAGTCCTCTATGAGTCCGTGTACAATATAATAATGATGATGCCCAAAGAGGTAAATGTTTTTAAAATTTTATGTATCTATATGTATTATGCATTTTATGTTAGTAGTTCCCAAAGGCACTCAAATATTACAGGTTGTATCTCTTCTACCTCTCTTTGCATTATTGTTCTTGTTTATGCTTCCATGCCTTACATACTCGGTATTTAATTCGTACTGATGTCCATTTTGATTGGGGGACACTACTTTTCATGCCCGCAAGTCCCGATAGACAGGTTGATATTCCACCAAGTAGGCTATCAGCTCAGCGGATGGTGTTGGTGCACTCCACTTGCCCCGGAGTTGCCTATTTGAGCAGTATGCTCTGGATATGTATTGATTGGTATGGCGGGTCCTTGTCCCGACCTCTGTGATATTAGGTACTCTTAGAGGCTTGTAGACAGATTCCAGGTGTATGGATACTTTTATGGCCTTGTTGGCCTATGTTTTGAGTTTTCAAATGGTCATGTCGTCCTTATAGGCTTGTATGTCACATGTATAAGTTTGCATATCATGTTGGGTCGTCATATGTTGAGCATTCCTTTATGTTTTATTCTTGTTATATCATGATGGGTTTTCAGGCTCGCTTACCCATTATAGTATGATAAGAAAGATTTGTTACGTTGGTACTCGGTTGAGTAAGGGACTGGGTGCCCAGCGCAGCCCTTCGGTTTGGGTCGTGATAAAAGTTGTGCACCACACTTATAAGCAGGAGGCTATAAGGCATTTACGACTGTCCCTTTTTTCTCTTATTCTAGATTGTGTGGTAGAGCTCAGTTGTGATAACTAAACTTCCTAAACTCTATCTTATTCATGATAGGACGATACCTACATCCACAAAGACAATTGGTAAGATATTGCATGTGGAGATGGAAGATATGAGATCTTCAACAGATCATGTGTGTACTAAGATGTGTAAGCTTCTTAATAAGAAGCCTTATGGCAAGGATATCTATTCACGAATATGGTTAAAAGCTATGAGGGATTGAGAAGCTAGATACAAGTTTCAAAAGTAAAAGAAGTAAGGTGAAGAGAGGTACGAGGCACCCAGTTAACGAAGATTATAAATATTTTCAAATAAGGCAGAGAAATATAAGCATCTTGGTACCTTCATCAACGACAGGGGTATGTACAATTGGCCACATCCATCACCGTCATATTCTGTGGGAGCTAACATATATTTTATAATAGAAAGATGGGATATTAGGATCAAATTGGAGTTAGAATAACCAAAAAATTGTGGATGGGTTGTTATCACAAAGTAATGTTTCCGAAAGATGGTGCAAATGTGGTAATGGATCTCCTTGTAAGACACCAAAATGGTGAACTCTAGAATAGTACATTCAGATATGAATATTGGAATATTCAGAAACATCAGAAGATAGGCAGTGTGATCCTAGCAGGGACAAATATTTACCTTAGTATGACTCTAGCCTCGAGTAAAAAAAAAGAATATTAGACATTCCAAAGAGCCGATGAGATAAATCTAGGGGAGATGAAAGGGAAAGAACATTTTGTTGAAGTTTTCAAAATAAAGTAATAGAAAAAAAAATATTATCCGAAGAATAAGAAGAAAGTAATTGAACCATTAAGAGTAAGATGTGATATATGAGTGATAACAGTAAATCAAAATGTGACACGATGACAGAGTCTATTGTCAAGTGAAGGAAAATACAAGAGGTGACAAGCCTTGAGGCAATAATAGAATAGACCCCAGAGGAGAGGTTAGACCCCAGAGTAACAAAAATAAGTATTGGCTGGTAAAAAAGATAAAACTGAACATGAATTAGGGAGCAAAGGATTTGATAATGGACAACATCGTGAGAATATTCATGCTCCAACAATAATAGAATAGACAACAAATAAAAAACCTTTAAAGGCCATTCTTGAAGTCTCTTACCTGAAGCGAGCACTCTGAGCATAGTTAATCTCAAGGGACTAAGTGTGCCAATTATAGTAGGTGTCACCGTTGTGCATAAGAAATTTAGTTATCCCTGGTACATATGGTTACCGTAAGGTGATTAAGGTTAATTGATAATGTGAAAATACGCTAAAGATGAAGAGGTAAAACAACTATAGGTAGATCGCCGTAGTACAAAATCTTAGTACTCCCGTACATGAGGGAATATCGTGTTATATGGTATTAAGTCGGAGTTAAGCGGTTTAGTTAACTATGGAATGGCAAAGGAAGAATGTGGTAAAAGAGAGAAAGGCATGATGTTGCATTTGTTCAGTTCCTACAAATATGTTGCGACTCCATAACACTATACAAGCATGACTCCTGGGGGAGGCAGTAAAAGTTTCCGGCCAGGATGTTATTGATAAATAAGTGTGAATGGACACTTGATACATCAAGAGCTAGTAGCGAGAGATAAGTTAAGACAAAGAATATATCCCAAGATAGATTATGTAGATTATATATATATATATATATATATATATATATATATATATATATATATATATATATATGAGAATGGACTAACGAGTAATTAGTAGTTGATCCAAGAAGTTCCTAGTTATGGCTAGACAAGAAGTCAAAGATAAACCAGTAGATCATGCAAGATAAATATAGTGAACCGCAACATAGTGAATTCAGTCTCACAGATACGAGATCACAATCAAAAAAAAATTCAGATAGGATTTGAGGTAGTTAAAGGTATTGTTTTTAAGGTTTATGAAAATAAGAGAGAGTGCCACCAAGGACAAAATAAACATTTGAGCCTAGAAGCAACCCTACAAGCACAAAGGCACAAGGTTATGTAACTAAGAATTTTTATAGGCGAGTAAGAATAATAAAAATTTCCTTTGGATGTACAAATTTTTGGATGTACAATATAACAAGCTCGCAACTTTATAAGAGCCAAAAGGTCTCCCTATGTGCTACAACGAAAGACTAGCTGAGGAAACAGGATAAAGGTTTCCACCTATGCATAGTAGGCTAAATAGTAAATGATTTCGTAAAAATAGTCTCACTACAATATTTTATACACTCCATAAGAATGTGGCACCTGTCATGGCTAATAAATTGAAAGAAAAAGTCATCAAAGGTGATGTTTGAGATCATATGAGGTACAAGAAATTACAGTATTCGTGGGCTATAAGACAAGCCAAGTATTCATGCAGCAAGAGATAGAACGACCAGGAAAAGTAATTGCTTTCATTTATGGACCACTCAGCAGGCACAAAAGGAAATTATGGCGCTATCAAGTTAAAGGAATGTTGCGAGTAATATAAATAGATAGGTGTAGGTCGTAAGGTAAAGTATTATAGAGCAAAAAGGTTTTAGGTTGATAGAAATAAGGATATGAAAAGGTGAGTGAGGAGGTGAGGAGAATATGTATATCCTCGGGATTAAACCCATCCAAACAAGACATTTGATGGCATCTGTAAGTTATTGAAAGCTCGGCACAGCCTGAACGAACTCAAATGAGTCTAAGACTAGGGGCATTTACAAGAGATGGAATGCTGCCCTGGCAGTAGAATAAGGGTGAAATTGTGATAGATAAGAGGATGACGGTTAGGCTTTTGATTGAGTAATGATATAACGAGAAATGGATTTCAATAATTGCACGGGAATAGAATACCCCCATAAGATGAATCGCGTTGGGATGCAATGAAATATGGTTATGGAAGCATAGTATTATCCCTAGATGGATCAGGAAAAAATCACTTCAGGTGTTCCCCGAGGAGATGTGAGCCCTGGTGATACGTAAGAGGTTGCCAGTTATCAGTGATAGATTATGGATCAACATTAAGGTGAATAAACAATAGATAGGTACAAGTTCAAAAGTACGAGATGAGATTTGTTTGTTATTCTTAAGATGAATAATAATGAGGAAGCACTAAAGGACTTAGATTTATACATATAGGATAAGCAGCGAGAGAGTAACCTGGAGTTGGGTAGCAAACCTCGATAATAATTAACCAAAGTAAGTTTTATGGTATAGTATAACCTACCTATATGTAGTAAATCCATAAGGATAGATATACAAGGCTATGAAACAAGAGATAGCAATAGTATTGAGTTCGATAAAGTACCAAGCGAAAGACATTAGTACACCTATTGATGCCTAGAGAGAAAACTTGTCATAATTCTGTATATGTTCATAAAATGAGGCTTAGAGATTGGCTAAAAGATGGAGGAAAAGAGAAATGATAGTTGCTAGGCGCTCATACAAGGACACCGTTGTACATTCTGCGTGACATAAACTAGAAAATGTTACGATATTGGAAGAATTTCTAACCACATGTCATGGCGTGAGAAATGGGCCTAAATAGGAGAATGCCCAAGCATTTGAATTTAATCACAAAGCAGTTGCTTAGATGGCAAGGTGAGAATTAAAGTATTCATAAGAGATATTGTTTATGAAATTGATAAATACATAAGTCAACATTCGAGGACGAATGTTCCAAAGAGGGGAATGATGTTACATCTCATGTTTTCGTATGTGAGAGTATGTCGTAAGCCAATTGATGTAAGATTAGAAATGAGGTCATTTTTGAAAGTACATGATGTAAATTTAATCTTGTTATCTTGGAGGTTACAAATCTTTATGATCATGAATAACAAGTACCAAAAGGGTTGGAAAGCTTAGACGCTAAACGAACTGATTAAATTACGTGAAAGTCGACAAGTTTGGAATACTATAACATGTACTTTGGGGTGAAACTAGGGTTCTTAAAATGATAAGGAGGTTATTCTATGAGTTCTTTTAGTTTTATGATATTCATTCTCTACATTTTGAAGGAAAGCAAGTTGTGGAACAAGAGTTGACAAAGGTCATCACAAATTACGTTCATCAATTCGCTGCAATTTAGGTCAAATGTAGATGAACGTTTCTCCCAATATACTTAGAATCAAGGGATGATCTACATACCAAATTGAAGATCAACGAGTCTAGTTTCCAAAGCATTAAACTTTTCATCCATAAAACATCATAATAGAGAGATATTTGTATTTTTGCGACACCACACAAGCAGCTCCCAATGGGACCCACTTAGGCGGTGATTGACCTACTTCAATTTATAAACGATTTGGACCCCTATATTTACTCATTTTAAACTAAACATCGTCTCCAAACTTCTCCTAGCCCTTCTAAAATGATACCACAAGAGTTTGAAGTGATTCCAAAGTGATTACACCATATTTCAATATCAAAACCTAGTCCTAGTGAAGATTAACACCTCTTTGAGGTTGTGTTGTAATTGAAGATTGTTGTGGGCTGTATTTGGATGAAATTACAAGTTTTTCCTACTGTCTAAGGTAATTATAACAGCCTATTAATTATGTTTAAGATTTCTTGTATATTTGTTAAGTTTATAAGATGATAAACTACAAGATAATACTTGGTTTAGCTTAAGTCACTTCTATGGTATTGTATTGCCATTGAAGGTTATTGTCAGCAAAATATAACTTAGATTTCGACTTTAAGTTACTGTAGGAGGTAGGTAAATTGTGTTCTTGCATGTGCCTAAGGTTATATTGATGTTAATTAAGTTAAATGGATGGAGTAGACATGAACTAGTGAATAAGGTTACTAATTGAAGATAGTTGGAGTTGTGGTTTGTTTCCTTTGTTGTAAATATATGGTAATAAAGATGGAATCATTGATGAATGACTTCATTATCATGATAATGATACTTGGAAGTTAATGTAAGAAGTCTATAAGGGCGATATAGGTTATACGAATTCCAGTTGGAGCTTGCCGCTCGTCGTGAAGTAGTTGTGACTTGTTGTTATTATATGGTGTCTTGTTATTGACATTTATATGTTGATGGATTTCTCTGGTTGTTGTTGTTGGTATATAGTATTGGTGGAGGACCTTGTTACAAGTGAGATGGTGCCCAAATTTAAGTAAACGAGCTACTAGCTTAAGGTATAGACTTAGCCTTTACTAAACACTGATTTTGAATCTACTTATGCTATAATAGATCGAGTTTACTTGTTTGATGAGTTTCTAGGAAGGCATTAAGGACTCAACATGTTTATGGTATGTTAAGGCACTTACTTATTTCTTTTTGCATGATCTTATGTGACATGAACATAAACGATACGCTAACTCATATTGGATCTACTCCTAGAAACTAAGGTTGTCCATGTTGTTTTTTCCTTAGAAAGTTATTCTAAACAAGTGTGTATGATCCTTAAATCCTACTAAGGTTATAGTGATGGTAGGGGTGTCCCTAATGTTGTTTGGTCACTCCAAAAGGTTTAGAACTTGATTCCACGAGTCGAGCATACATTATATATATATGTACCTATTTTACTCTACCAAGCCGTGCTATTGTCGTCCAGGTACGACATCTATTGCACAGCCACTGATCAGCTGGGTTTATCTAGCACCACATGGTTGGGTACGATTCTAAAGAGCCTTATGATGGCCGGGTACGTTTTTACCGAGTCCTCTATGAGGGCGGGTACGATATGATGATGATGATGCCCACAGAGGCAAATGTTTTTAAAAGTTTATGTATATATATGAATTATGCATTTTATGTTAGTAGTCTCCAAAGGCACTCTGATGTTACAGGTTTTATCTCCTCTATCTCTCTTTACATTACTGTTCTTGTTTATACTTCCATGACTTACATACTCGGTACTTTATTCATACTGACATCCCTTTTGACTGGGGGGCGCCATGTTTTCAGCCCGCAGGTCCCGATAGACAGGTTGACATTTCTCTGGATATGTATTGATTGGTAGAGCGTGGCCTTGTCGCGACCTCTATTGTATTAGGTACTCTTATAGGCTTGTAGACAAATGTCAGGTGTATGGATACTTTTATGGGCTTGTTGGCCTATGTTTTGAGTTTACAAATGGTCATGTGAGCCTTATAGGCTCGTATCTCACATGTATTAGTTTGCATATCATATAGGGTCGTCATATGTTTAGCATTCCCTTCTGTTTTATTCTTTTTATCTCATGATGGGTTTTCGGGCTCACTTACCCATTATAGTATGATAAGAAAGATATGTTACCTTGGTAATCGGTTGTGTAAGGCACCGGGTGCCCGTTGCGGCCCTTCGGTTTGGGTCGTGACACTTTGAAACCAACATATATTCCTCTGGGGTACATTTATGCTAGATCATGCTACTCATGATTGTTTTAAATTTTAATCTAGGTCCCATTTTCCAGGAGGGTCCTGAAAATAAAAAATCAAGTCTTATCTTATGAGTGACGATTGTATGGCTGATTTATACTACCCTATAATACAACTTACGATACATCTTGTCATATAATTGAAATCTTAAAGCTATGTCCCATTATTCAGGAGGGTCCTGAAAACTCCTGATTGAATCCTATCCTAAAAATGAAAACTTTTAAGCCAACTTATATTTCCTTGCGGTAAGAATTATGCTAGATCTTATTGCTGATGAATTTTTTGAATTTTAAACTAGATCCCATTGTCCAGAAGGGTCCTGAAAACTTTAAATTAACCCCATTATCCAGGAGGGTCCTGAGAATTTATGATCATACCTATCTGGTACTTGCTTTTCCCCTACGAAGGGTTCCTCCGAAATAACCAGAACTTTCTGCCCATGTTTCAATCAAAGAAAAATCTTCTTAGTTTATAATGTGGTGGTTAGTTTGTGATGTTATTGTTGAAAGCGGCCTCCCTACTGTCATGCTTTGTTTTGACTAGCTTCCTAGAACTCGCCCTGAACCGCCTGACTTTCTTACTGACTTTCAAACCCTCATGACCTTAGATGAACCGAGTGTTCTGTACCCAATGACTATTGTATTACATCCCTAACCCTTTTATTAAAATCTTTGCATTTTTCCTGAAATTACCAAATCATTCCACCGATGAAGCTTCCAGTGATTCTTTATATCCCACTTTACATTATGTTGTCTTTGGTATGTTCTGGTTACACTGTGCTTTGCACTTTTGGGAGCTGGTAATAAGCATTGAAATCCTTTCTTACTTGCTCAAACAAAATTAACCTTGAAACATCTTAGGTAAATAAAAAAACCAAAAGAAAATGAAATGCAATGACTTTGAGTGTTAAGGATAAGAAGAATCAAAAACTGGATGACTTCTAAAAGGGAAAAATACATAAGACTTACCTGATGGAACAACTGGTACCAATAATCATGACAGGTATTTTGGATTAATCGACCCACTCTGTCCTACCAATCAACTCTCTGTGGCCATGCTTTTTTGCCCCTGAATTCCAAAGCCTGATTTCTTCAACCAAACCTTGACCTTGTTCATCTGCGGAACCCTGCAAGTTTTTCACCAATGGGAATTTCTTATTTGCTTATCCCTCAACTCACTATCTTCTTAAGGTGTCCGTAAAGGTTTTAACCAATAAGACTCTCTCATTTTCCATTTCTCTCGGCTCTTATCTCCTTATGTTGCCCGTGAAGGCTTTCAGCAATAAGACTCTCTCATTTTCGATTTCTCTCGGCTCTTGTCGCCTTTTGGTGCCCGTGAGGGTTTTTACCAGCAAGACTCTCTCATTTTTCATTTCTCTGAATTGTTGTTGCCTTATGGTGCCCGTGAGAATTTTCACCAGTAAGACCCTCTCATTTTCATTTTCCTTCGTTTGACCAGAGTGCTGCCCTTGACAGGGATCATCTCTACTTTCCTGACTTAGCATCTTTTGACGGCTGATCACAAGGTCTTTCTTTAGATTGTAACTTGGGCTTTTGGATAGGGTTAGAAATAAAGGGTGTCAAATGGCTCAAAATAATTCAAATAGGTTCAAAATTAATACTTTCGGAATCCAATTCCTTACAATAACCACAAATTCTTCCATAGTTTTATTGCTTGGGGACTTTTAGAATTTTTTTATGGTACCGAATCGTGAGACTGCCTACGTATCCTTACGAAGAATTACGGCGAACGTACATCATGTCATATAAATTGCGTTGTTGTTGTGATTTTTCTTTTCTTTTCTTTTTTTCTTCTTTTCTTTTCTTTCTTCCTTTTCTCTTTTGCGGTTTTTTTGTTTTATTGGTTTTTCTTTTCCTTTTCTTTTTCTTCTTTCTTCTATTTCTTCTCTCTATTTTCATTCCTTCCCTTTCCTCTTTCCTTTACTTATCTTTCATGCTTGCACTTCCGATTTTTGCTATTGATTCCGAAATAAAGGTATGAAAGAAAACACACAAGGCTCAAAGGGGGTAACAAAGGATAAAGTATTTAGATAGCAGAATAAAACGCCTTCGTCATTCAAATCTTCAAAATATGCTAAGTACAACAAATACAATTTAAAAAAAAGAAAATCAGACATAGTATCTCTTGACCATATCGAAATTGATGGCCATTTCTACACACTTGCCTTATACATCTGTTAAATACAAAGCCCTATTGGACAACACTCTCGTCACAATGAAAGGCCCGTGCCACTTTAGGGAGAATTTGCCCTTTGCCTCCACCTGATGACGGAGGATACGTTTCAATACTAACTAACCCACTTCAAACTTCTGTGAGTGCACCTTCCTGCTATATGCTCTTGCCATTCTTTGTTGATACAACTGGCAATGACATACCACTGCTAATATTTTCTTGTCAATCAAACTTAGCTACTCCAGGCGGGTGTTGACCCACTCGCCATCAATTTCGGCCTCAGAGACAATCGAAAGGGAAGGGATTCCAATTTATGTAGGTATCACTACTTCTGTGCCATACGCCAACAAATAACGAGTTGCCTCTACTGATGTACGAACAGTAGTGCTATGAATCCCGTGAAATTTTTTGCTTAAAACCCAAATCTCGTAGTTCCTAGCTAGGTCCAGGTGTTAGAAACTCATAAAATTTCTTGCTCGCCATCAGAGCGCCTTGACTAGGTTGGAGCTATAAAGTTTACCTTATATTATTAAAAAAGGAAAGGGCCTTTTCAACTGGTGCTTAGGAGCGCACTTCCATTTTCCCTTTACTAGTAGGGGGTCCCACGGTTCCTATGCCACCGCATTTCCATAATCGATATTCCCTCTCTTCCAAGTTCTATTTGAAGGTAAAACCTAGAGTTTGAAGAACCAAGAGAAAGGCTGAGTTATCCAAAGAGTAAGGTAAGTTTCTGCACTATTTCATATATTTTTTGTGCTGTTAACTCATGGTAATTTGTTCTATACATGTAAGAACTCACGAGATGGTGATCGGAAGCCATGAGTTCGAGTTATTCACTTGTAGCGGATTGTTTTGTGGACTATTTTGTGTTGCTGTTAGGCTGCATGTTTAATTACTATTTTGTGGCATTTTGGATGACGAAGGGTTTGAAGAACACCATATATATGTAGGGTTGTGGGCTTATAGTTCTTCGTAACAAATTCGGGTCGTTTGATGCGACTACGGTGGCTGTCATATGTAGGACGTGATTAGGTTGTGCGTGGATCATTTTAGGACGATCAATATGATTATTATTGATATTGTTTGGGTTGTTTGGTGATTGTTTGTAATTGTGTGAAGTCATATATAAAGGGGAGGTTCTGTACGTTTCATCGTAAAATAGGTTGTTGTCGATACATAATAGTTATGAAGCTTAAATAATAACGATAGTATCGTTTCTCTTATTGTAGACTAAGGACTTGTGAAAAGTGCATAGCTTGAGATTGGGGAATTATATACAAGGTATGTGAGGGTATCCCTTTCCTTCTTGTGCACGACTCCGGTCGTACATAATGTAATGAATGAGCTTCCAAAGATACTCTACTCTTAGAAGCTAGCAGTACTTACATTGTTTCCCCTCTTGTGGACCAATTGATGGGATATTGATTCTTTTATTCTTATGCTTTCAATGTTGTTGGTACTTCCTGATTCTGATAAGGTTCATAGTGAAGAGTTAGTCCTAATAACGTATACAGAGGATACCGATCTTACGTCACTCCAAAAGGTATAGAACGTATTTCCATGAGTCGAGCATGCATTATATATATGTATCTATATTACTCTACCGAGCGACACTATAGTCAGTCGGGTACAACCACTGATCTGTTGGGTTTTATTGAGCTCCACGTGGTCGGGTACAATTCTATTGAGCCTTATGATGTTTGGGTACATTTTTTACTGAGCCTATTATGGCTAGGTACGATATGATGAGGATGATGCACACAGAGGCGTATTCTTTAAAAGTTTATGTATTTATACATATGTATCATGCATTTCATGTCAGTGGCTCTCAGAGGTACTCAGACCTGACATGTTGTATATTCTCTTTCCCTGCTTACATTACTGTTCGTATTTATGGTTCCCTGCCTTTCATACTCAGTACTTTATTCGTACTGACGTCCTTTTATTTGTAGACGCTGCATTCGTGCTGCAGGTCCTGATAGACAGGTAGATGCAGCTCACCCACGATATTAGGATGTCTAGTTCATCGGTGATTGGCGAGATCCCTTCTCCGGACTTGCCGTGGTCTTGGTATTTATTTTTGTTATAGACATTATGGGTATGTCGGGGCCCTGTTCCGGCTATGTGGCAGCACTTATGTTCCATTAGAGGCTCATAGATAGGTGTAGACTCATGTATAATTTGGTATGCCTTGTTGGTTGGTTTTTGTTGTATAGTCTTTCATGGTAGCATGGTAGCTCGTACATTATATATAGTTTCGTGATTTTCTTTTCACCCCATGCTATGTATGTTTATGCCATCATCTTTTATGGTTGGTTGTCTGTGATCCATGGATATCATTTAAATTGTTCTCGATGGCCCTAAAATATAATAAAGAGGTTAGGTATAATGCACTTTGGTGCGCGACAAGTATGGCCGGGTGCTAGTCACGGCCCTCTTGTTTGGGTCGTGACATGTTTGGTAGTGCGAAGTTATCCTTTGGACTCACCTTGTTGAGATCACAGTAATCAACAACACACCCTGGTCTTACCATCCTTCTTTGGCACATGCACAACATTGGCTAACCAGGTGGGATATCGCGTGACTCGAATGACCTTTACCTCGAACTACTTTGTGACTTCCTCTTTGATCTTTACACTCATGTCAGTTTTAAACTTCATTAAATTTATTTTTGACGGGAGGGCATGTCAGGTCAGTGGGCAATTTATGAACCACCAAGTCAGTAATTAGACACGGCATGTCCTCATATGACTATGCAAAAATATCTTTGTATTCAAGCAGTGCTTAGATTATCCCTTCCCTAACCTGTGGTTCAAGATGAAAACTTATTTTGGTTTCTATGATATTATCTTGATCCCCTAGATTGACTTCTTTTGTATCACTCAGGTTTAGTTTGGGTTTTTCCTCGAAGTGGCTTAATTCTTTACTAATTTCTTCAAAGGCCCGATCCTCATCATACTCTGATTCATCATCATATCTATCTCTTGAATTATTATTTCAGAATTAGATTGGCTCTCAAGAATAGGCCGACAATTCCTTATGCATGTCATGTTATTGAAACCAGCATAAAAACAACTATATAAGAAGACAAAGAAAAGCAAGGAAAATAAAAACTATCAGAAATGACGAAAAAGGAAAATTGCATTTCATTAAAATTGAAAGATAACAAGGTTTATACATCCAAATGGACGCAACATAGAATCTTAATTACAACCCTAGAATAATCCAGATAAACTAAAAGAAAATCAAAGAAAACTACCAAAACTCTTTCCTAGTCGGGAGAGGAGTAGTTTCCTAATTGTTGATCTTTGCACTGGGCCCAACAACTTGCACATCCGCCTTGCTAGAACCCTCTCTAGCTTCTACCATATTCAATCTTCAAAACCTCTCAAACCTTTTGAGCAATTCCTTATCAGGACCAATGAAAGAACTGTGATTTGTTGTTAATGGGCGCTTCTTGGTGTCGGTCCTAACAAATGATCTAAAGAGACATGGGACACGCTTTGGGAGGGCCCATGCTTTCTGTTTCATCCTTCTGGCTCTTTTTACGTCTGCAATTGTGGGCTTGAATCCAAAACCAAAGGTGTCCATGTTTTTAGGGAGAGACACTGGCTGTACGATACCTTGCATCGACGCACCCAAACCCTTCCCTGGAACAAAACCATTTCTCAACATTTCAATGGCTACCATGACTGATGCAACAGCTACCTTCGAAAATGGAACACACTCCCTTCTGCAATTTTCATTATCCATACCGAGTCAATAACCTGGTAAACCCATGGCCCTTTGTCAGCCTCAGCCTCAATAAATGGCACAATGGCATCATTATGGGCATACAGATTTTCCTCGCTATGCACACCTATTTCCTATCTATCCCATTCAAATATTACCATTTAATGCAAAGTAGAAGGGATTGCTTTAACGATAGGATTCAGGGTCGACCCAACAGCAGATTGTATGAGACATCCACGTCTAACACCAATTCCATGGTAAAATTGACTGGTTCGATTGCCAGCTTGAGTATTATGTCACCGATCGAATATTTCCCTCCACCGTCGAACACTCGTATGCAAATACTGTTCTTGTGAATTCTTTAATCATCCACTTTTAGATTATTCAGAGTGGAGAGAGGCAAATATTAGCACTTGAACCATTATCGACCAATACACGGGTAACCACGGAATCGTTGCACTTAACCGTGAGATAAAGGGCTCTATTGTGCTCAGTACCCTCTACGGGTAGGCATCTTCAGAAAAAAGTGACTCTGCTTACCATAAAAATCTTGTTGGTTATCTTTTCCAAGTGATTGAGTGACATTTTGTCAGGAACGTCGGCCTAGTTCAAGATCTTCATTAGTGCCGACACTGCTCGTCCGAATGAATTAACAATGACAACAATGAAATTGGAGCAGGCATCTTCCTCAATTGATCCACAATAGAATAGTCTTGCACCTTCATCGTTTTCAAAAACTCCTCTGCTTCTTCTTCAATTACAGTGTTTTTCACCAATAGTGGGTTATCTTTTGAGCCTATAGGTTTTCTCAACTCTTCGGGGGCAAATCACCTCCCTGATCGGGTCAATACATGGGTCTCACAGACTTCTTCTTTAACCTCTTTCCCTTTGTAGGTCACTATCACTCTCTCATAATTCCAAGGGACAACCCTGTTCTTGACTATTGGTAGATGAGTTATAGGTTTGATGATGACGGGCTCTGTGCGAGAACCTTCCACAACCATAGCAGGATTTTTTGCCACCCCTAGTACCCCTACCTTTGCCTTTTCTTGTTTTATTGGATCATCACTTGAGGACCCCTTCTTGATTTTAGTAAAATTCTGACTGCTTGTTCGGCACAATTTGAGTATTGACATCTCGCTTCATAGTTTTTCAAACGGCTTTCCCTCACTAGCTTGGATTATAATGATGGTTTGCGAAGACTTTTTAGGCTCTCCTTCTTAATGCACTATCTCAATCATGTTCATTTATTGATTGGTTGGCGGCGGGTTTTAGTTAATATATGGTGCTTCCGGAGCTTGGACCTCAATCTGATGCAAATCAATGAGCTCCTGGATAGCATTTTTCAAATTGAAACATTTCTCGGTGTCATGCCCCGGGGCACTGGAACAATATTCGCAACAAACAGAATAATCAAGATTTCTTGGGGGAGGATTTGGCAATTTTGCTTCAATCGGCCTCCGCATATCAAACTGTCTCAACCTATGGAATAAATTAGTATAGGACTCTCCCTATAGAGTCAAGGTTTTCTTCTTCTGCAACCTCTCATTCTTAAAGGCTTGATTTGCTAGAAAAGCTTGCCTCGGGGAGTTTCTGTAGGCTCTTAGAGGTGGATAGGAATTCTGTGGAGTTGGGTATGTGTTTTGTGGGGTTGGTGCACGCCATTGTGTATGGGCAGGAGGTTGAGTGTATGTTTGTGCATGATGGACAGAAAAATGGGGGTCTGGCGGTGGGTAGTAGTGTCTTGGTAAGTTATATGGAGTGTGGGTGTAGGTTTGTTTGTGGGGTTGAGGTTGGTTGTAATGTTATAAGCCCTTGGATCCGAACAAAGTTGTTGAATCAACGTTTCTACCTCCTCTTTCTTCTTCTTTGCAATTGCTCCCCTTATTCTACTTTGAATGGCCTGGGTGGTTGCCTTGATTACCGAATAACTCATGATTTTGTTAGACTTGAGACCTTCCTCTACCATGCTTCCATTTTCACCACTTCATTAAAAGACTTGCCCACAACCGATAACAAGTGACCAAAATAAGTAGGCTCTAAGGATTGCAGGAAGTAATTCACCATTTCACTTTCTTTCATTAGAGGGTTAACCCTTTCTGCCTGCTCTCTCTAACTGAAGCCATACTCCCTAAAACTCTCATTGTGCTTTTATCATGTTTTGTAAAAGATAAATGATCTGGAATAGTTTCAAGATTGTAATGGAAGTTGCAAGCAAATGCCTGGGCTAGATCATCCCAAGTATACCACCTTCTGTGGTCTTGTCGGGTATACAAATGTAAACTGCTTAGACTCTGACTGAAATACACCATTAGAAACTCGTCTTTCCCTCCATCTCCCCTCATTTTGCTGCAAAACCCTCTCAAGTGTGCTACTGGATCACCGTGCCAACCGTAAAAATCCAACTTGGGCATCTTAAACCCTAACAGCAATTGCACATCTGGAAACAAACATAGATCTCTGTATGCTAGGGTTACTTGACCTCCCAGTCCCCGCATGTCTCTGAACGATTATTCTAAGCTTTTGGCTTTTCTTAATATCTCTTCCAGTTGGGGATTTTTGGCTGGTTTCTCAGCTTCTACAGGGAGATCAAAACGATAAGTGTATTAATAGTCCATGCGTTATAAAAGTAGGCTCCGGGTGGTAATACTAGTCATCATGGGTTTGTAACAAAGGTTCACTGGAAGATCTGTGGAGTTTAGCGGGTGGCGGTGCTACGAATATAGGAGTGACTGGTGGAGAAGGGTATGTAACTGGCTTGGGTGGTGGAGCTGGTGGTGTTTGGGAGGTTTTGCCCTAGTAGTGTTGGTAGATGGAAATTTTGGAGATGAATCACTGGAAGGATGATAATGCGACTAGGCGAATGCAGGATGAAGGCAGGGTTGGCGGGATATGCTGGTGGGGGTTGCCGTTTTTCCCATGCTTGGTAAATTTCAGAAATTTTTTATTTCAGTTTATATATCTCTTCTTTCATTACATTAACATACAACTCTTCCACCTCTCTTGAA
Organism: Nicotiana benthamiana; assembly: GCA_034376525.1. NCBI lineage: Eukaryota > Viridiplantae > Streptophyta > Magnoliopsida > Solanales > Solanaceae > Nicotiana > Nicotiana benthamiana. The sequence goes on along the minus strand of CM067340.1, from coordinate 9,270,227 downwards.
GGATCAATGATACTTGCATCAGGTTCTTGGTTGGACATGGTCAACTTGTTTTTGGAGCGGGTGTTGTAAGGGTGGGTTGCCAGAATGCAACAAAACGAACAACCTATCTGAAATTGGATAGAAAGAAACAAACTTATTAGTGGTCATGGTTAACTACACATTTGGGAATGAATAAACCTAAGCAGTTGTCAGTTTCTATTATGCGTTTGATCGTCTGCTTACATCATCTCGGCTTTTCCCCATTTCCATATACAACTTCTCTTTTTTCTTTTTTTATTCACTATTTTTCATTAATTCAGCTTGTTTCTGCTTGATTTAACTTTTGTTTATTCTTTTTCTTTTTTGCCATTGTTTCATTCTCATGGTTTCTTATTTTCGCTCTCTTTCCTTTTCTCTCTTTTTCTTTATTTTTCTCTTTCTTTTTGTTGTGCTCAAATCCTATGGAGATTGCCTACGTATCTTGACCCCGCATGAATCAAACATAGAGTAGTTCTAGAAGATAAATGTAGAAAATAAACAACAAAATATTTATTGGGATTTCAAAATTTTCATAAAGTAAAACAGTTTTGACTACAACCAGCAAATTAAAAAATTAACATACCCGAGAAGAGAAATTAACAGACTCCGACTCAAAACAAGGCCAACAGAGTTTGTCAGAAAGGTGAAAACCACAAACTCAATAACCAACTAACAAACTCCAATAAAAGAAAATACAGACTTCACAAATATACTAACAGACATCAGTGAAATTCATGACTACATTCATTAGTGTCTTGAATGCTCCTGGGCCCGCCAGACATCATTCGATCTCGCTATAGGCCTGCGTGATAAATCCCCTTAGAGGTAGTGGAGGTCTTCCATTACCTGGAGAACGAAGGTCATTATAGCGACAAAAAGATGGATGTAGTCATATCTTCACAACTACTGCACTTCATTGCGATGTAATCAGCGATACTTTGGACTCATTCTCTTATGACACATTTTCTTGCAACAGACGCCCAATCTGCTGGACCCTGGTTTCAAACATTTGTTCGACAACCAGATTCTATTCGGCTTCAAACATTTGTTCGGCTACCACCTTCATAAATGTACAGGATGAACACAATTCAAAATGAACCTTTCTTAGTCCGTGAAGACATCCCTTTGGAGCTACATATGTAGTGGCATGATTTGAGGGACGACAGAAGGAAGGTTGTGACAAAAACGCTGGATGGTCTCACTGGGCTCTTGAAGGTTAAGCAGAGAAAGGACATAGTTGAGGCATTGATACAATTTTGAGACCCATCATATAATGTATTCCACTTTTCTCTTTTCTTTTGGTTGTGCTCAAATCCAATGGAGATTGCCTACGTAACATGACCCCGCATGAATCAAACCTAGAGTAGTTCTAGAAGATAAGTGTAGAAAATAAATAACAAAATATTTATTGGGATTTCAAATTTTTCATAAAGTAAAACAGTTTTGACTACAACCAGTAAATTATAAAATTAACATACCCGAGAAGAGAAATTAACAGACTCCGAATCAAAACAAGGACAACAGAGTTTGTCAGAAAGATGAAAACCACATACTCAACAACCAACTAATAGACTCCAATAAAAGAAAATACAGACTTCACAAATATACTAACAGATATTAGTGAAAATCATGAATACATTAGTGTCTTGAATGCTCCTGGGGCCCACCAGACATCATTCGGTCTCACCACAGGCCCGCGTGCAAAATCCCCTTAGAGGTAGTGGAGGTCTTCCATTACCTGGCGAACGAAGGTCATTGCAGTGACAAAAAACATGGATCTAATCATATCTTCACAACCACTGCACTTCATTGCGATGTAATCAGCGATACTTCGAACTCTATCTGTTATGACACCTTTTCTTGCAACAGACGCCCAATCTGCTAGACCCCGACTTCAAACATTTGTTCAGCTACCAGATTCTGTTCTTGAAATCCATGCAAATCTCTTTCTAATTGTGTTATTGATGTATGATAGTGTTCTCTTTTAGCCTTAAAGTCCTTCGCCTTCTTGACAATTTTGTTTTTAACGGTGATGACCCTTTTCTTCAATCCCGCAACCTCGTTGTTATCCTTTTTTTAAATTGTTTAACCAGACGTACTGACGTAGGACTCTGTGCGGAGCTTAAGGCTAGATACTCCGAAGACCCATCAACAGTAGAAAACACTCCTCTACCGACATATATATTACTTCACCAACCGAGAGCCACCCAAATATCCTTTCGATTTTTTTTGCAGTCAAGGATCTTAAGTGGGCATGCCATGCTTTAGTACCCTCTGGGAACTCATAAAGCTCTACCTGTTTTTATGTGTTTCGATGCATTCGAGACCACTCACACCATAATTCAGACATCCCAGGAAATGGCAAAGGTGTTCCTCCATCCACAATTGTAACAACATATTACACCCTTCAAAGAACTTTCCTCCTTCTCGGCAAAGGGTTAGAGCTTGGTAAATTTCTGCTAAGATCATCGACACTATCGTCCCATTTGCCTTTTTCATCATATAGTAAGTTATCCCCACGAGTCCCAACTCTATACTCCCGTATTTCTAGGGCAAATCAGAACACATAGGAAAGCCATTATAAAAGCTAATAGTCCACGAGCTTCCCATTTGTCTTGGTTTCCTGCGTGAGTAAGACTGGTATCTGGCATCTCATAGCCACGGGGATTCCCATAACTTCAGTACAAAAAAAGTAAAAGGTCCATAATCCTTTGGCCAAATTTCCATCCCGGATGTGCCGACTGATGCTCAATAAATCCAAAAATTTGTGAGGGGTTACACTTCTCGATGGTATCGAGTATTAATTTCTTAGATTCCCCTGAAAACTTGCGTAGCCTGCTATCTCTTCTAGAGTAGGAGTTAACTCAAAATCATCAAAGTGGAATACATTATGTGATGGGTCTCAAAGTGGTATCAATGCCTCAACTATGTCCTTTCTCGGCTTAACCTTCAAGAGGCCAGTAAGACCACCCAACGCTTTTGTCACAACCTTCCTTCTGTCGTCCGTCAAATCATGCCACTACATATATAGCTCCAAATGGATCTCCTCACGGACTGAGAAAGGTTCATTTTGAATTGTGTTCTTCCTATACATTTATGAAGCTGATCTTAATTAAAAGCAAACTATGACTCATTTTTACTCAAGAAAATTGACCCTTTTTTTTTCAATATCCACAAAAAAATGTCCAGCTTTGCCAATACGTCCATTCAGCACTTCGACAACGAAGATTTTAAGGTTGTTTCAATTAATCGGCCAAACCCTTGAATGATGACTAAAGATGGATGTTCTTGCAAAAATAGCCATCCGACGCCCTTTTGAGGGACATTCAGCTATTTTATTACAAGAATGATGTCACCTTACTTATTTACTTAAAAATAAATTTTTTGTTCTTTTTGGGCTAGTTACAAAAAGGAAGTTGGACCTGATGGGATTTTCCTACGTGTCTCACACCATGTGAGAATCAAACTGGCAAAGTTCGGGAAGATAAAACAAAACAAACTATTTTTTAAACAAAGACTTTTTTAATTTTATTTTTCTCAAAAATTCAGCCTAATATCAGTACAATTTGGACATTGGTTTTTCCAAAATAGGTGATTTAACCCTCGCACTGCTATTATGTTTTTCCAACTTTCTCTCGTTATTCAAAAGACGATCAGCATGCAAATCCAAAGAAAATAAATGCACAAGTAGCAAGTAAGATGCATCAAGATGGTATTTTTTATTTTTGGTACACCTCTCCTAGATAGACCCAACCTCTGTGTTGAGTCTCCTAAGTCAAATGCACATGATGCAAGCAAATGTTCCAACTAAGGATCCGGCATGAGGTCTTGTTATACTAAGGTTAAAAACCTAGGTTATTGTTCTTGACCTGGCTTACTTGAGCGGACAACTCGAGCCAAGGGGCCCAGCATACCGGGAATACAGAAGCTTCACCGGCTTTGCAACTTGTACGAACCTCGTTCTAAAATTTGGGATATGACTCTAACCTAAAAGAAGTCACACAAAGTGAAAACTTCTTCATGATTTAGAAGACTCAGGGAGAAGAGGGGTTTCGTAGCAGTTTATATACAGTCCACACAACATCAGAGCGGTAAAAGCAACAATTAGCACATTAGGCCCAAACATGTAACAAAATCAAATAATAACAGAAGTTGATTATAACAAATCATCAAAGTTTGAATTCTTGAACCATGACCCAGAGATTCTTGGTTCAATTCCCCTGCAGAGTTTCCAGAAATATCATACCTCCTTTTTTACTACACCTCCGGAAGGGTATAAAAGGACATGGAGTGTTTCCAATTAAAGGAGAATATATTGACAAAAAAATTTAGAGTCTCCACTTGGGAGATTTATGGTGTCCCAAGTCACCAGTTTAAATCTCGAATCAAGGAGAGGGTTGACTACATGTTTACAGTCTGCGAACAAGAAATCTGGGTAAAGAATTTTGTTAACCCGGGAGAAGGTTTTAGGCATTCCCGAGTTTCGTGGTTCTAGCTCGATCACTCACCTATTATTGGCATAATTATGTGATTTAAAATATTTTAGACCTATGTGCATATTTTAACTTTTAACCGCTTTTATTCATTTTAAAGAATATTTAACGCTGTCTAAAACATGTCTTTGGATCGCCCCATATGAAATCCACCCGCAATCCGAAACAAAGTTTATTTAACATTACTAAGATTCGGATTTGGGTCACATGAAATGCATACCCGAGTTTAAGGAAGGTAATTATTAAAATAATGCGCCTAAAGCAACTACGCATTTGCAACTTTGTGCGGGCCATGAATTCGCTACATGGTGCGCCTCGATGTCTAAGGATTTTAAAAGAAATAATTGAATGAGGGCCACGAATTTGTCATCTTGTTTGGCATGGCGCACTTCAGTTTTAAGTTAAAAGGGATTCAAACAAGGCTTTGAAGAGCCATAAACTATTTAATTATCTAATATGACTCACCTCCAAAGAGTCAAGCTAATTAATAAGACTAAAAGAATTCGAAGCCTTTCATGCCAAAGTTTGAATTTAATTACAGAATCAATAAACGGGTGTCTGTTCTTATTTCAAATGTTGGGCCTAAAAGGAAACCCAATACCTTGTTGCAAATAATGCTAAACTACTTATTTAAAAAACCGCTCAGAATAAACAACCAAAAGAATCCCAATTCGAAAAACATAGCAAACAGAAAGTACTGGCTCAGGATCGAATCCTTGTGAGCCCAACCATGGATATCAGGTCCTAAATTATGGTGTCCACTCAAAATACCAATCAACTAGTACCAAACTAGGAGTATTGCAACTGATTAAGCAACATGAATTTTTGATTTTATACGGTCAAACACCTATATAATTTCTAATTCAACTAGTCATTCAATTTATCAAATTCAAAATTAATTTTCACATATTTTCGCATGAATCTCAACTTTAAAATCAGATGGGATCGTGCTTGCATTTTATTTCTCCGAACTATATCCACAAAGAAAACATGAAGAGTTCAGGCTCATAGAGACCATTTAGATGATATTTTTGATTAAGTATAACAATACAAGTCCAATTGTACAATGGACAAAACTACACCATAACAACTCCTAATTTCAAGCTATAGAAAAACCAACTAATATTGTCAAGCAATCTACCCTTATAGAATGTTTAATATTCCATTTACATATGAGATTCCGTTTACTATCACAGAACCTAGAATCCTTGAACCATGGAGCATGAACAAGTGGACCAATATATGAAGAAAACTAAGTCACTAAAAAATAGGGGAAACCAAAGACATAGGGTAACAGAACCTATCAAAATTACAGCAGGGGCTAGTGCCTCCATTTAAATTCAAACTCATGTTCTTGGATCTTTACATAGATTCGATCAGGTTCCAACTTGTAGCATATCATTGATTAACAATGGTTCGAAGAAAAAACACATGGAAATAAGAGTAAAAGGGGGTAAAATTCAGCAGTAGCAATAACACTATCCAACAGCAGAATTAAACCAAAGAAATAGCCTTAAACAAAAAGTTGATGCTCAACGATCGAAATCCACAATCAAAACTTCAAATCAAGCTTTTAAAACACCAGATTCAACCAATCTCTATCCAGATAACTTAAAACTATTTCAGAAATTTGAAATTGAAGAGATCACAGAAAGAACTCAATGAAACAATAACTTCAACAAACTTCAAACCAAAAACCCCTTCTAAAACACACTAAATAACACCAAGCTTAATCCATTTCAATCCTCAAGCTATTCAGAAAATATTTCAGAAGTTCAAGGCTTCAGAAATCAAAGGAATAAAAAGCTCGATGAAACAGTAGAAATTTTTTTGGTCGTTTTGTATTTTTCTAGAATTATATCCCCGAAGTTCTTCTTTGAAAGGAAAGAATAAGATGCTTTTATAGGTAAGAAAATAGGGCAACACAAAAGAGATCACATTTTTATTTTTATCTCTTTAAAATTTTTTTTACTCAAAAGCCCCTTAATTTTTGACTTGCTTCCAAGCAAGTCTATTCGCAGCTTCTAAAAAGCTTCCTTTTCTTTTTACCAAAGTTCCCTCCCCCAATTGCCTAAAGTACCCTTTACAGCTATGAGAATTACTCCTCGTAACCTTGTTATTTAACTAGATAGCCCAAATGGGTATGGGTCAGATTGACCCTAGGCTGACTTCACTCAAAACCCAACCCTAAACTATGACTCTGAACCTAAGGCCTATACCACAATCCCCCATATAGTCAAAATCAAATTTAACTACCGAAGAACAAAACCAGAATCAGACTGAATCAATTTTCAAAATTCAATTAACAAACCAAAATGAACAGACCAAAGGAACTAAGGAGTTTAAATTAAACATGCATAACAAAACGAACCCTAAGAAACTAAGAAAACAGGAAGGGATCCAGGAACAGAAGATGGGGAAAAAATGAAGAAAAGAAGAGTAAAATTGAACTAAAAGAAGATGAAGGTATCTAATAAATACCTCAAACTATAACAAGGGTGACAAATCTTCAAATCCTCATGTTCTCAGCCCCCTCCGAGACTAATCGTGTGTTTTCTGTCAAAGCACTTGAATAATCTCGGAATAGACCTAAACCATGACGAAATCTTGTATCAGCATATGAAATTCTAGGGTTAAGTTTGATTCCAGATTCGAGATGCTTGGGCCACATTCAAGGGAAATTACCCCTTGATTGGGGGAGAAGGGGTCAGTGTAAGTTTGTGGTGTGATTTTGGTGGGGATTGGAGGAGGTGGTGCCGCCACCAGAGGAATTGTGGCAGCACTAGGGTTTTTAAAATTTGGATTTTTGTGTGGGATTTGAGGGAAAAGGGGCGTGGTATTGGAATGAGACTATGGGGGTGACTTTGGGAGCATTTGGAGACCCTTCCCCTTCGTGGGGCGATTTCTGGTGGCGGCGTTACAGGGAAGACTGAAGGTTGTGAGGGAGACGAGTGGATGGGGGGAGTATGCAGTTGGGGACATATATATATAGACATATATATATATAGATATATATATATATATATATATATATATATATATATATATATAGATTATTTAACAAAACAGTTCCGGACCATTAGATCAAAAGAGATCAACAGTCCAAATTAGGCCCCTATAGAACAGGGTCATTTGGTTTAAGTTTGAGATCAGACCGGGTTGGGGCGGGTTTTGGGCTGGACTGGGGTGGGTTTGGCCGGGTATAGGACGTTGGGCTTGGGGATTATATAGAAATGGCCCAAAACAACTTCCTCTCAGTCTCTTCTATTTTTCTTAAGTTTCTTAATTCTTTTTTCTCTTTTACTCTTTTTTTCCTAAAATTAAATACAAAAAATTGGCACAAATTAAACTGACAAACTTGAATTAGTCAACCCATAATTACCGATATTAACTAAATCAAATTAAAGAACCTACTACCAAAAATTTAAAACTAAAATTGAATGCAAAATAAACATAAATTAATTACTTTAATTAATCCTACAACGCTAAATTAAAAACTAAATGAAAATGCACACATTTTTTTATTTTTTATTAACTAAATAAAATAAATGTTCACAAACATATGCAAACAATAAAAATGCCACAAAATCACCAAAATTGTAAATAATGAAAGAAATTTGTTTGTTTTAAATTTATGGGAGTAATTCATATAGGGTACAAATGACGTGCTCACAACTAGTCCCTTAGTTGTGTTACGGCTCGAGCATCGATTGGCCTTTTGGCTCTTGCCCGCCTTTATGGGTGGAGGGTGATGACCATTTATGCTCCTAGGTCAAACCGATTTTGCGAGTGTGCGGCCCAGGGATTTGTCTTGACCGTCGATAGAATCATTTAGGGTCGTTCCGTCAGACGTATTTGTGATTGAATACTCCTTGGGTTCATTCTCTAGGTATCTCGAGGTACACCAGGACCAGAGATTTTTTGCTATGGATAAGCCAAAATAGTCTTCAACTGAGCGGCCCAATATCCGTATATATATATATATATATATATATATATATATATATATATATATATATATATATATTTGAGTTTTGTTTCTTTGATACCTTTTTTTGACCAAACGGGGCAAAAGATAGCACCCTATTCCATTGTTATGACCGAGCTAAAACAAGCCCTTGACCGCGCAGGCGACAGAAGGGAATAAAAGAGATGTAAATCCAGGAGGGAGGCCCTCAAAGTGGTTCATTTCAGAGGCTATGATCTCTCGGAGGAGATCAGGCATGCTAGGGGAGCGGAGTTTGGTGCTGAGTTTCTAATGTCTGATGATGAGAAGGCGGCCGATGGGCCGCAACTACCGAAAAGGAAAATAAAGAGGGAACGAACATTCCCTGCCTTCTTTGATTTTGTATGTGCGTATGTGTGTCTATATATATATATATATATGGATTTCACCATACCATACAGGCCCAGAATGTGTCCTGTTATTGACATGTAATAATAAGGAGGGGGGACCCCGCAACTTATAATTCCCGCATTTCTTCTTGCTGGAATTTATTTTACTGGATTGATTCGATCCAGGAGTAGCCTTTAGGCTTTCCATTTTCGATTACCTTGGGTTCAGTCTCTGAATCGGTGTCCAACTGGAGCTTAACTTACCTTGGGATGTTGATAGTGGTTTTTATTTATGCTCTTGGGTGTTTGTTGATTTCCCAGGTCCAGTCTCTGAATCACGTTGTGTTTCGAGCTGTAATCGACCCTCTCATCTTCCACGAGGCTCTGGTTCAAGATAATGGCATCGATGTCATGCTCTCGGGAGTGTTATGATTTTTGGGTCCAGTCTCCGAGTCGCGCTGTGACTCGAGCTGTAATCGACCCTTAAATCTAACTTGATCTTTCGGCCAGCGGTAGTTGCCTTATTGTTTGGTCATTGAGACCTTTTGTTATGAGGCTGGAGGCTTTCTTAGCAGCAACAATGGCACTTTGGCCACGGAGGCCTTTTAATCTGAGGACCGGAGGCTTTGCATAGGTTAATTATTTTGGATGTGAGGCCCGGAGACTTGCTTAGACTTAGACAATGGCACTTGTGTTGTTTTATGTGAGGCCCGGAGGCTTTTTGTAGGCTTAGTATCCTCTTGTTAAGGTCTTATTGGTTATGTTACATGACCCGTTGTTGGTTCTAAAAGAATCTCAATTTCAAGACGTAGTCGGCGATGCTTCGAGCACCTTGAAAGGTTCATAGCTAGTAGGTCAAGTAGATCGATGTTTTTGAAGTTTTGGAGGCAACGTGGTCGACGTAGTCTATTTTCCTGTTGACGGAAGCCTATTTTTAACCGGTTCTTTTCGAAGTAGATTTGGAGGATTTTTTAGCAACAGTCGGCAATCCCCGAGTTGCATTTTTATGCTGAAGAAGTCGTTTTGACCGAAGTCATGTGCGTTTGGCTGGGGTCATTTTGATCCGGAAAAGCAGTTTTAGGTGTGTACACCAAGGGTATTCCCTTTATAGATTCTTACAAATTTGATGTATAGCCTAAACTATGGCATTTTTCATACCTGTTGAGTTCTTACAGTTTGTCATGCTTGTTGAGGTCTTACAGTGTATGGAGAATAGATCTGGTTTTGCCAAGGTTACCCATTAGGGTCTTACAATTTCGGATTTTCAATATGTGGCGATTGGCGATGATTTTCTGAGTCGATGAGTTCCATGCAAGCTTGAAGACAACTTTTTGGAAAACCCTGTGTTGCACTGCGAGGGCTTTATGAGCTCGAAACTCCGACCCTGAGGCAGGGTAGATGCTGAACTGTCTTAAGTCTCCAAGTGTTTTGGGACGCATTCGATGGAGAATTGTGGCAGTTTCCAGTCATCGAGTTTTTTAAGCCTGAAGACTGCTTCTCATGAGCTCGGAGTTGCAACACAAGGGCTTGGTGAGCCAAGCGTTTCGACCCTAAAGTCATACTGATACGAGAATTTTTTAAGTCTCCAGGTATCTTTAGATACATTGGCAGAGAGGTTTTCGTCGTGAGTATGCAAAATTGACCTTCATGAGCACGTGATTTTTGCCCTATATGAATTGCTCCAATGAATTCAAAACAAAATAATTTATTTCAGTGTTTTCAAATTTGTGGATTTTTGTGGCATTTTCTGTTAATTGGTTACATTTTTGTCTGTGCATTTTAATTAGTGAAAAAAGATATAATGTGTTGCATGTGAATTTAGGAGTTAGTTTTGCATTTTAAGAAGTATTTAGTAATTAAATTGTATTATAAAAAGGAAAATCACAAAAATAGTCATTTTGCACCCTTTAATTTTAATTTCTAAATTTTTCGAATAGTTTTCTTTAATTTATTAATGATGTTAATCACATAGGATTAATTAATATTTTTAATGAGTTAGTTTGTTTTTAATTTTATTTAGGATTTTAGTTTTAAATTTCAGAAAAAAAGAAAAAAATAAAAGGAGTTGATTTACTTTTAGAAAAAAAAGGAAGTGAAGAAAAGAAGAAAGGATTGGGCCAATCTTGTTTAAATTGTTCAAAGCCCAAACAATTCTTTCCCAGGCCCATTCCAGACCTAGCCCATATCCGTCCAACTCCGTCTGACCCCCCTACCACCTAAAACAACCCCGATTTGATAGGTTTAAGCATCAGAAATAGAAGTTGAAAGCTCTAAAGTTCATAATGCTTGGATTGGGGGTTGATTCATGATCATAACATGGTTTGATATGATTTGATGCCTCGAGAAAGTCCGAAATGTGTTTGGGGACTGGTTGGCGTGATTGGTCGGGGTCCCGGGGTTAGGGTGTGTTTCGGGTTGTATCGCGCTCTTATTTGATATTTCAATGTCGTTTTTTGGACATAAAGGGGTACCATATTAAGTAAATTAGCTTTAAATTAAGTTTTTATTGAACCATTAGATCTGTATCAAAATTTCATAGCCATAGCAAAAAGAATCATCGAATTGGACATCGTATGAGGAAGCTATGGTCATTTTTTTGTCGGGAAAAACTGCTGCTTCTGGTATGGTCGCAATTGAGAACATATCCATTGCAAATGTGATGCGTCGTTTCGCAATTGCATACTTTTTGTCGCAAATGAGACCTTTTCCAGCCTCTCTTTGTTCGCTTTTGCGGGGATTCCGTAATTGCGAAACCTGGATCGCAGATGCGACATCTGCAGCTTGATTTTAGCTGTGTAACTCGAGTTTTTGCTTCATTTTATCATATTTTGAGCCATAAGTTTGAGAGTGGGCGATTTTTTAAAGTGGATTATCGTATCAAATCATTGGGTAAGTGCCTATAAATTTTTTTTAATTATATTTTGTGATTATACCTTAGATTTAACATCAAAATTCATGAGAATCTAAAGGAGAATTTGGAGTTTCAAAGAAAAACCTAGAAATTGAGATTTTTGGATTTTGACCACGATTTTTGCAATGGAATTCAGAATAAATTATATATTTGAGTTAATAAGGTCATGGGTGAACTTTATCTTTGAAATTTGTTTGATTCCTGGCACGTGGGCTTTGGGCATTTTTGTCAATATTTCGATCGGGGTTGAGAATTCTTATAAATTCGATTATAATGAGAACCTTATCATATTTTTAATGGGTTTTACAATTATTGGCTAGTTTTGGAGAATATTTTCATCGATTTGAGTCTATGAAAGGGCGTGGAATGCTGGTTATGGGACTTCGGAGCAAGGTGAGTCTCCTTTCTAACCTTGTAAGAGAGAATTGTCCCTATAGGTGAAATAGTTTATTATGTGCTCCTAATTATGGGGGCTACGTACGCACAAGGTGACGAGAGTCCGTGCGTAGCTACTATTATGCTATTGTCAGGGTAGTTAGGACCCCAAAGCACGTTATACTTGGGTTACTTGTGAACCTATTGATAGCTCGACTTTCTTAAATCACATTAAATTATTAAATGAAGTTCTCAAAGGATTTAAACTTCACTTTCTTAATTTATTAAATGAGAATTGGTTTTTTTCGAAAACATTTTCCATGATGACTTTTTGATTGATTTCCCGTGTGTTTATTTCTTGTTTGAGCGGGCCGAACGCCTTGGCAGATTAAATAGATGCATCTATGGTTTGCGTCGTTCGACCCTCGGCAGTGCCTAGTTTATTTTTTGTTGGAGCGGGCCGTCAACCTCAGCATGATTTGCTCATGCTTGTATTGCTGCCGTGAACTTATTAAAGTTGTTATTTTCTCTTCATGGCATGAGAATATTTGGATAATAAAGAAAAGGAAATTTCAAAAATTTCCTATAAAAGAAATGATTGTTTACTTGTTTCCTTCTATTTGATTAAAACTATCTTTATAGAAATCTACGATTTAATGTATTATTGACATCATTATTAGACTATTAGTAAGTGTCGAAGTCAATAATCTCGTTTCTACTTCCTCGAGATTAGACGGGATGCTTATTGAGTACACATTATTTTCGTACTGATGATACACTTCTGTGCATTTTTGTTGCACATGTATATGTAACTCTATTGGCCTACAAGGCGTAACAGCATGGATGATTCGGGGACTAGGTGAGTTGCATTATTCGAGGAGGCCTGTAGTTAGTATAGTACCTTTCAATATATTATATTTACTTTCTATCCACTGTATTCCGGATGGATGTTATATTTTATTTCCTTCTTAGTATACAATCATGCACTCGTGGCACCAGGTTCTGGGATGGTTATAGGATTGTTCAATATTACGTTTGATAAAGACTCCATGGTTATTTCTGTAAAGTTCATTATTTGTTATTTAATGTATAAAGGAAAATGACTTCAGCGAATATCAAAATTAGAATTTAATTAAGTATTTCAGTTGGCTTGCCTGATATTGGTATTCCGTGCCACCACGACCCTTAGAGGATTTTGGGTCGTGACACTTTCTTTTCCGTTTGCCTTGACTAATTTTATCTTCTGTGAATAGGTTTAGGTGTAGCTGTCCCTCCTTTAGATTAATTTGGAGTTAGTATTTAATTCAGGTTGTTTGTAGTTTTCTTTTCAAATCCTTGGAACATGTTCACTAACCTTGTTTTCCCATTTCTCTGGTTTTAATATTAAACCTCTGATTTTCTTATTGATTAGTTTTTCTTTTTAATTCAAGTTAATTAGTTTATGTTGATTTAGTAATTTAGTTAATCCCTTACCTAGTTGTGAATTGATAATTGTTTGAGTTAGGATTACAGGTGAAATCACTTTATTATATTTGGGTCTGTAATAGGCCTTTTTGAATTGGCTAAGTGCAATTGGGCTGTCTCTTATTCAGTTGGCAAAGAGCAGCCCACCCAATTTGGGTTAGTCTATTAGGTCAATTTTTGACCCATCTTGGTCTGGTTCTCAAAGTAAAATTTAGGGTATTGGAGGGTAATTTAGGTATTCGTTTGAGGAAATCTTATAGTAACTGCCTAGGAAGCTTCTAATGGGGGATTTTGTTTTTGTAAATTTAGTCTTTTGGCAGGTTCACTTGGCAAAACAAGTCATAAAATCAGGGACCTAAGGGATAAATTAAAATCTGGAAAGTTGTCCTATTTTCTTGCCAATAAAGGTACTCATTCTTGCTTTAAAAGGGGTCCAAGAGAGCCAAAAATCCAAAAAAAAAAAATTCAGACAACTAAAAGATAACAAAGAATTACTGTTTCATTGAATTTCGACTTGAACTTTAAGGTCTCTTTTAATTTCTGGAGCAGTCTTCTGATTTACATAGATTTAAAATGGTTTGAGGTTGATTTTGGAGATTTCTGAGTCAAGCTGTGTTGAAGTCACTGTTTCATTGGCTTCATATTTTGAGAGCTCAATTTCCTGAACCTGAGATTGTGTTGTTGTTACTGTTGCATTACTTACCCTTTCCTTTGTTTTTTCTTCCAGATATTCATCTTTGAAACTCACACAATGTGACATTCAATTGAAAACTGAGAAATGAAAACATGGATTCTGATGCTTAGAGGCTAGGCTTTTGTCAATAGTTATTTTTATTTTCTATTCCCTGTATCTTATTCTTCATAAATAACATATGTGCAGTTGAGAATCTGATTTGATTTTGTCGAGATGGTTGAGTTCTGATCTTGTTAAATCTAGTGTTAGAATGTGAATATTCAGATCTTACTGCTCATGTTGTAATTAAATGACAATGGAATATCCTGAATATACTTTGTTTGGTTAGTTTCATGTTCTCTATGAAAAAGTCTTGTACATGGCTTCCTAAGTGCTATTTAGAGCTTTGGGTACGTTAGTAATTGAGCTGTATTGATATGAAATGCTGTGAGATTTTGACTGGTTTAGTTCGTCTTCTATGTTGGTGTGGATTCAAATATATATATAGAATTTTTTTTGATTATGGTCCTGAACCATATAAGGGTTCTTGAGTGTGAATTGATCTTAGCATTCATACATCACTTGTTCAGTTTTTACTTATGTGCAAATAGATTCGGTTTTACTAATTTTAGTAATATGTTAACTTGTTTGCCTATTTTCACACAGTTTCTGAAATGCTTAAGAGATTGTGAGTACAATTGGAGTTTTTAAAAAAAAAATTGAAAAGTTTAGGAACTTTGATTTTAATGATTGCATTTGTCTTTACAAAAAATATTTAAGGTCGTGTTCATGACTATTGACTAGTGATGCCTTTTCGTTTTGATTAGTTTAAAAAATGAAATGCAACAAAATGACAATTGCATGGCCCTCGTTTTAATTAATCTTGTATTGATCCCTAGAATCCGAGGTGTGCCCTTTAGTTGATATTTCATTACCCTCGCAAATTGCAAACACGTTGTCATCTTAGGCGTGTTATTCTAATAATCGATTTCCTTAAACTCGGGTGCGCATTTGTCTAACCCAAATCAAAATCTCAACGATGTTTAAATATTTCAAAAAAACCCGGGTGAATTTATGTGACGTGGTTCGAGACGTATTTTAACAATGTTTCAATTTTCTCTAAAAAACAAAATTGAAAAAAACCCGCTCTGCCTTCTCTCTTCTTTCTCTCTATAGAATTGGCGTTTTTCTTGTGCTAGGGGCAACCATAGTTGCGTTGATCTCTCCCCAGCCTTTGGCTATGGCAGAGGTGATCCAAAAGGCTAATGAAATAGTTACAAACTACTATCTAAAACAGCTATACGCATATCAACTTCGTCCAAAGAATTCTGCCGCAAATATCTCAAAAGTTAAATTGTTACCACTGAAAATCGATCATGGAGAGCCTATGATTGAATTCACAATGGAGGAGGTTAATGATTTCATAAGAGAAGAAGGGCTGCATCAGGCTGTTGTGGTGAAATTTTTTTATGGAAAGCTTTATATACAGGAAATCAGAAAAATTTTCTCGTCGCAATTTGACGTGCATGGTCACTGTAACGTGGGGCAACTGGAATTTCGTCACCTGTTGGTCAGGATTGATCTATATAATGACTATGTTTAGTTCCTATCAAGAACGATTGGGTATCTCAAATCCATAGGTGAGGAACATTTCTTCAGAACATTCCCATGGACGTTGGGATTCAATCCAAAGCAGGAGACGTCTATGGCAGTTGTGTGGATTGCTTTACCAGGTTTGCCACCTAATTTCTTTGCTAAGAGGTCGTTAATGTCAATAGCTTCAGCTGTTGGAAAAGTTCTTGTTGTGGACAAGGAGACATAAGAATGAATGAGACCTAGTGCCGCTAGAGTTAAGGTTATAATCGATCTTCTGGATAAACATCCTAAAAAGGTCAAGCTCCAGAATATTGATCGAGTTATAGGTAAATCTATCGTGTACTATCAAGAAATAATGTGTGACATCATTCCTAAGTATTGTACTATAAGCATCAAGGGCATGATGAAAAGATGTGTAGAATTATGAAGGAAAAATCTGGAACAGAGGTGGTGACAGAGGAGGAAACTTTGGATAGTAATCTGCCTTGGAAAGAGATGCTTAATTTTAGTAAGTTACACGGGGATGCAAAGGATTATTTAAACGCTAAAAGAACTGGACAAGGAGCTAAGGATTTAACCAAAAAAGATGGTAAGCAAGGAATTGAAGTAGCAAAACAACATTGTGTTGCGCAGCAAGTATTACAAATTGAAGAAGGAAAAAAAGTTGTTGATGATAACAATGTGAGTATAGAAAATAAATCAGTCTTAAAGGATACTATTGGTCGAGTTGATTCATCTGTACAATTCGGTAATGAAGGAGACAAAGGATGGTGCATTGAAGGATACAGTTAGTCATGCTAAGGCCAAAACACGATTTGAAAAAGCAACAACTGCAGCTATGCAATATGCTGCAGATAAAGCTAATATTGGTATGCAGGTTGGAATTGTTAATGTGGAGGAAAAGGTGTTGCAAACCAAAAGAGGAAAACAAATTGTTGATGTTGACAATGGTAGTTGGGTGATTCGTGCTAGTGAAGTTCCTGATAGTGTACAAAATCATTCATCTAGAAAGAACAATGAAAGGGACAATGCAGGATAAAGTAGAGCTGGAGGTGTGAATTTTTCTTATAGTGCAGGGGATAATATAGCAACATCACCTACAACTGCAAATATGAATTTAGGGGAAACCTTAAAGTTGGCTGAGGGGCCAGCTAAATCAAGAGATGTCCCGGCAGCTACAATCTTTGCAAAATATTTAGCCACAGCTGGTGCATAGAAAGCTGTTACAGAGCGTGCCAATGCTAATTCTCAAGATGGGAATAAAACATTGAACATGGCTGTTGGTGATCGAGATGTCGTGGGACAAGATAAGGTAGGATCTGTAGTGGTTGTAGGGAAGGATAAGGTAGGTACTACGGATACTATTGAAACAAAACAACATTCAGCTGGTTGTGAACAATGGGTACTTGATGAACATGTCTTTGCTCGTGATGATGTTGCCCAGATTTCTGGGGGAAAAAAACTGGCCATAAAGGCATAGTGTTGGAAAACATTACCGGAAAGGAAATTGATAATGATAAAGGTAATGATGCAAACACAAAGGAGGGGATTTGGAATGTGATAACAGCTAGAAAATCTGCTGCAAAGTTTGGGGTTTCACCAAAACAACAAAATATAGGTTTTCAACAAAAGGCTTTTAACATTGGTTCCAGTTCCAATTAATTCGAAGTTCAATCCTGAAGCTGGTGCAAAAGTTATCAATGACAGAAGGATGTCCAAACAACTTGTTCCAATGGGCAACAAAGATCGAGGAGAACAAGGCAGTAGCGATTTGGCAAAAAATTTGGGTGTTCAACGAAACAACTCAAAGTACAATTTTTGACCTGAACTGATTGGTATCCCAGCTCACAGTACAACTGCACCTACTTTACATTTTTCCAATCCTCATGTAGAACCAATCATTAAAGACACCCAGGGAAATGATGATGAATTCTACCTTGGTGAAACAAGCGTTGGTAACATTGAACACTTCCATTTTTTATGTCTCTTCTCAATCTATTGAGTCGTTTGGGGAGTTTGAAGGTGAATCTAGGCAACTAATGTTTGAACACATGTGCTATCGACCTTAATTCATGAGTTATGTGTCATAAAAAAGATCTTCATAGAGGAATTTTATACCAGAGTTGATGGATTCGGATTACCAGAGAGGGTCACAAAATGGGTATCATATCTTCGTACCATAAGTGCAAGTCAAATAGAGTGGACATTCGGGTGGCTCCCAATTGATGAAATTATATATATGCCAGCTAGCAAGCCTCATTTCCTTTTGATGGGTCTCCGGATCATCCAACCACATGCTCTGTGCCAAGTGTTGAGATAGTTAGGGAGGTGCCAAATGGTTCCCAGGGATGAAGACATTAGTCGCCATGTGGTCGAGATTGGTCCTAATGGTTGGTTTCATGAAGCAACGGTCCGCCTGATTTGGAGCGAGTATTAGTACTTGATGGCAGACACTCGAGTATGAGACTTGTCTAACAGCGAGGTTGCACCAGGGTACCTGACTTTGTATAAAAGGGAAATGGAGTTTGGAAGATCGGCCAAAAGACTACATCTTCAGGAATTTGATGAGGTGTCACAAAAACAATGCAATTGGTTAGCCAAGGAAAATGAATATAGGGCTACAATAGGAAAATTGAATAAACATGTCAAAGACCTTCAATTCGAGAATGGTTTACAAGACGAGGGGGAAAAGAAAAGACTAGCCAAAGAAAATGAAGCTTTGCGAGCCCAAATTCAAAAAATGAAAATAGCCATAGAGAATCCCACAAGAAGTGCAAAGGATGAATAACTCATAGACAATCTAAGGTGGAAAGTAGGGGAATATGGTTTTGACTTGAACAAACCAAAGGTTGAGCTTGCTAGGGCCCGAAAACAATTGGCCAAAAATGTAGAGGAATGAGCACGCATGATCGAACATATGAAAGAATGATATGACAACGAGGTTGCGAGGTTGAAGAAGAGGGTCATCCTGGTTGAAAACAAAATGGTTAAGCAAGTAAAGACTTCAAGGCTGAAAAAGAGCATTGTTACACTGCAATAGTACGGTCGGAGAGAGATTTTCAATAATTTCAAGAACTGAATCGTGTAGCCGAACAAACTTTCGAGGCTAGGGCCCAACAGATTGGGTGATTATTGCAAGAAAAGGGTGTTATAAGAGAGAGGATATGAATGATCGCTGATTACATCACCGTAAAGTGTAGCCACTGTGAAGATATGAAAATATCCATGTTTTTTTCCACCGCAATGACCTTCGCTCATCAAGTGATGGAAGACCTCCACCACTTGCAAGGGGATTTAGCACGCAGGCCTGCGGCGATACCGTATTCATGGTTTTAAAGGCCTTAATGTATTCATGATTTTCACTCAAGTCTTTTAGTCCATTTGCAAAGTCTTTATTTTCTTCTATTTAAGTTTGTAATGGGTTGTCAAGTCAGTTGTTTTCATCTTTCTATCAGAATCAGTTGGTTTAGTTTGAGTCGGAGTCTGTTATTTCTTTTCTTAAAGTCTGTTAGCAGTTGTAATCAAGTATTTTACTTTATGAAAATTAAAAATTTACAAAATATTTTCTGTACTTATCTACCAGAACTACGCTCGGTATGATTCATAATACGTAGGCAATCTCTACATGATTCGACCACAACCAAAATAAGAAAATGGTGAAAAGAAACAAAAATATTGAGACCAACAATGGTAAAATAAGAAAGAGAATAATAAAATAAAAGGAGGTAGGTAAAAACAAGATGAGCAAATGAAAGGGGAAGAATAAAAAGAAAATAAGAGAGAAAAGGAAAGTGGCATAGGATAAAAGCCGGGATGACGCAAGAAGCCAATCCATGTGCATAATAGAAACCAGTAACTGCATAGCTGCATCCATCCCCAAATATGTGGCTACCTATATCTTAAATACTAAGCGCTAACAAGTTTTGGTGTTGTAAATCCATTCCAGAAAGGTGGTTAGCTTTGCGGCATTCTTGCAACCAACCTCTATAACACTCGGTTCAAAAGCAAGCTGACTATGGCCAACCAAGTTACCGATGCAAGTTTCATTTATCACTCAAAAGAGGTGGAAGAGTTGGATGTCAACATAATGAAAGGAGAGATGTACAAGTTGAAACAGCAGATGGTTGGAACGTATCAAGCATGGATAAGAGGGCAACGACCACCAGCTTATCCAGCCAACCTAACCTTCATCCCACCATTTGACCAGCCATATTAACACCATGCCACTGATCCATCCCCAAGCTTCCCCATCTACTAACAATACTAGGATACAACTTCCAAGACATCCCCAGCTCTACCACCTAGAGTTGTTCCCCATCCCCTCCACTAGTTGCTCCCATCTTTATGGCACCTCCTCCCGCCGCACTCCAAAGATCATCCAGAGAAACTTTGTTCAAAGCTCATGAAAACTAGTATTACCCACCAGAACCCACATTAAAAGCCCCCGAACCCAACATTTACGCTCCCCATTTTGAAATCCCTACAAAGGCTGAAAAACCAGCCAAAAATCTTGAGCAAAAGGAGGTGCTCAGGAAAGTCCAAAGTCTAGAGTAATCATTTTGATATATGCGAGGGTTGGGAGGCCCAGTGAGTGTGGCATACAAAGACCTATGTTTGTTCCCAGATGTACAATTGTCGTCGGGCTTTAAGATGCCCAAGTTGGACTTATACGACGGGCATGATGATCTGGTGGCACACCTAAGTGGTTTCTTTAGCAAGATAAGAGGGGAAAGTGGAAAGATGAATTACTGGTGGCATACTTCAGTCAAAATTTAAGTGGTTCATCGTTGGAATGGTACGCCCGACAAGATCATGCTCTGTGGTACACATGGGACGATCTAGCCCAAGCATTCACATGTCATTTTTAGTACAATCATGAAAATATTACGGATCGTTTGTCTTTGATGAAACTGGAAAAGAAGCACAATGAGAGCTTCAGAGAGTATGGTATTCGTTGGAGGGAGCAGGCAGCACGGGTCGATCCCCCAATGAAGGAAAGCGAAATGGTAGATTACTTCTTGCAAGCTTTGGAGTCTATATATTTTGGTCACCTAGTAGCGGAAGTGGGTAGATCCTTTAATGAGGTAGTAAAATAGGCAGCATGGTAGACGAGAGACTCAAATCAACAAGATTATGAGTTACTCAACAATCAAAGTGACCACCCACGCTATCCAAAGTAGGATCGGGGGAGTAATTTGAAAGAATAAGAAGGAGGAAGTAGCAACAATTGACTCAGGAACTTGGTTCGGGCCCCGGGGTCCATCCTATTACAACCAGCCCCGACCTCATCATCAAGCCTATCCACACACTCCATATAGCCCACCACAACACTACTACCCACCTCCTGACCCCCTCTTTTTCGTCCATCACGGACAAACATATAATTAATTTTCCGCCCACGCACAATGGTGTGCGCTAATCCCAGAAAATACTTTCCCAGCTCTACAAAACAACTATCTACCTCCAAAAGCCTAATACCCCCCCCCCCCCCCCCCCGAGATCAGTTTTTCGGGCTAACCAACCTTTAAAAAATGAGAGAATGTAGAAGAAGAAAAATTTCATTCCATTGGGAGAAAAATTTCATTCCATTGGGAGAATAATATACCAACTTTTTCCACAAGTTGAGACAGTTAGATATATTGAAGCCAATTGAATCAAAATTGCCAAATCCTCCTCCAAGAAATCTGGACCATATTGTGAGTTGTGAGTATTGTTCTGGTGCCTTGGGGCATGACACAGAGAAATGTTGGCATCTGAAGAGTGTTATTCAAGATTTCATTAATTCAAATCGGATTGAGGTGCAAAATCTGGAAGTACCCAATATTAATCAAAACCCGTTGCTTGCTCAATAAGAGACAAATGTCATTTAGATAGTGCACAAAGAGAGAGAACCCAAAAAGCCTTCGCAAACTGTCATGATGATTCGAGCCAGTGGGCGGAAGGCGGTCAAGAATTTAACAAGCGAGATTGTGACGCTTAAGTTGAGTGGAGCAAACAGTGAGCCTTTCGTTGTAGTCAAGAAGGAATCCTCGAGAGATGGGATAATGAGAAAGCAAAACGAAAAGGTGGTTGTACTGAGGTGGCAAGCAGGCATGTGGTTGTCGTGGAAGGCGCTCATACGGAGCTTGTCGTTATCAAACCTATAACTCAGTTACCAATGATCAACAGCAAGGCCGTACCTTTGAATTATGACTGATTAACAGTGACTTACAAAGGGAAAGAGGTTAGAGAAAAGAGTTGTTAGACCCACGGATTGACCCGATCGGGGAGGTTCTTTTCCCCCGAGGAATTTAGAAAACTCAAACCGACCAAGGATAACTTAGTGCTAGTGAATAAAACTGTGGCTGAAGAGGAAGTAGAAGAGTTTCTGAAGAAGATAAAAATGCAGGATTATTCTGTTGTGGAACAAGTGAGAAAGACTGCTGCTCAAATCTCGTTGTTATCATTGTTGATTCATTCGAACAAGCACCGTCGGGCATTGATGAAGATCCTTAACTAGGCCCACATTCCTGATAAAATCACGATTAATCACTTGGAGAAGATAGCCAACAAGATTTTTGAGGTGAACAGAGTAACTTTTTCCGACGATGAATTTCCCGTAGAAGGCACCGAGCATAATAAAGCACTCTATGTCACGGTAAAGTGCGAAGATTCTGTAGTTACTCGAGTGTAGGTTGATAACGGTTCAAGCGCGAATATTTTCCCTTTTTCCATATTGAACAAGTTGAAGGTGGATGATGTAAGAATCCACAAGAACATCATTTGTGTGCGAGGGTTTGATTGCGGGGTAAAAGATTCGATCGGTGACATAGTGCTCAAAATGACAATCAGACCGATTGATTTTACCATGGAATTCCAAGTGCTGGATGTGGCTGTTTCCTACAACCTACTGTTGGAATGACCCTGGATCTATGCTGCTAAAGTGGTCCCCTCAACTTCGAATCAAATGGCGAAATTTGAATAGGATCGACAAGAAATAGTTGTGCACGGCGAGGAAGAAGAAAAGTATTAGTGAGAAAAGTACCAGAAGAAGAGTTTTTTCCAGAAGAAGAGTTTTTTCCAACGATAAAATTAGATGCTGCAGCAATCATGGTGTCTGTTGAAATGTTGAAGAACGAGTTAGTTCTAGGAAAGGGTTTGGGGCATCACTTCAAGGTATCGTACAACCGGTATCTCTACCGAAAAACATAGAGACCTTTGGTTTGGGATTCAATCCCACAAATGCAGATATAAAGAGGGCCAGAAGAATAAAGCAGAAAGCATGGGTTCTCCCCAAGCCCGTGCCGTATCTCTTCTGATCATTTGTGAAGCCAGGCACCAAGAAGTGCCCGACAACGATAAGTCCCAGTCTTGTGGTCGATCCAGATAAAGGATTGCTTGAAAGTTCGAGAGGTTGCTGTAAGATGTGAATACAGTAAAAGTAGGAGAGGGCTCTATCAAGGCAAATGTGCGATTTGTCGAGGCCTGTACAAAAGTCAACAATTGGGAAGCTACTCATCTCCCGGCCAGGAACGAGTTGTGGTAGTATGCTTTGATTTTTCATTTGAAATCTCTGGATTATTTAAGGGTTGTAATTCAGAGTCTATGTTCCGTTCGTTTGGATGTGTAAACCCTGTTATCTTTCAAATTTCAATGAAATGTAATTTCCTTTTCGTCAGTGCTAATAGTTATTATTTTTCTTCACTTTTCTTTTCCTTCTTGTACAGTTATTTTTATGTTGGCTCCAATGATATGACATCCATATGTAATCTTCGGCCCAGTCTTGAAAGCCAGTTTAATTCAGAAGTAAAAATTCAAGAGATAGAATATGAGGGTGAACTAGAATATGATGAGGAAAGGGCGTTTGAAAAAATTAGCAAAGAGTTAAGCCAATTTGAGGAAAAACCCAAGTCAAACCTGAGCGATACATAAGTAGTCAATCTCCTGGGGCCGAGATAATATCAGAGAAACTAAAATTAGTGTCCATCTTGAGCCGCAACTTAGGGAAGAAATAATCGAAGTACTTCTTGAGTTCAAATATGTCTTTGTGTTGTCTTGCAAAGATATGACAGGGTTGAGCACTGACTTGGTTGTTAAAAAATTGCACACTAACCCGGCCTGCCCTCCTGCCAAAAAAGGTTAAGGAAGCTTAAAACTGATATGAGCATAAAGATTAAAGAGGAAGTTACCAAGAAATTTGAGGCAAAGGTCATCCGAGTCACACGATATCCCATCTGGTTAGCCAATGTCGTGCATGTACCAAAGAAGGATGGTAAAACTAGGGTGTGTGTCGATTATTGTTACCTCAACAAAGTGAGTCCAAAGGACAACTTCCCGTTGACTAAAATCCACATATTGATTGACAATTGTGCAAAACATGAGATTGGTTCTTTCGTGGATTATTACGCAGACTATCACCAGATTTTGATGGATAAGGAGGATGCGGAGAAGACAACATTTAATGCACCGTGGGAAACATATTGCTACATGGTCATGCCCTTCAGTCAGATGAATGCTGGGGTAACCTATATGAGGGCGATGACAACCATATTCAACGATATGATGTATAAAGGGATTGAGGTCTATGTGGATGATGTAATTGTGAAATCTAGGAAGCAGTCCGACAATGTCAGAGATCTGAAAAAATTCTTCCAGAGGCTCCGCAAGTACAATCTTAAGCTCAATCCCGCAAAATGCGCATTAGGTGTGCCATCTGGGAAGTTGCTAGGATTCATAGTCAGCCGTTGTGGCATTGAGCTAGGTCCATCAAAGATCAAAGCCATACAAGAATTGCCGCCTCCGAGGAGCAAAACTGAGGTGATGAGTCTATTAGGGAGATTGAGTCACACGATATCCCATCTGGTTAGCCAATGTCGTGCATGTACCAAAGAAGGATGGTAAAACTAGGGTGTGTGTCGATTATTGTTACCTCAACAAAGTGAGTCCAAAGGACAACTTCCCGTTGACTAAAATCCACATATTGATTGACAATTGTGCAAAACATGAGATTGGTTCTTTCGTGGATTATTATGCAGACTATCACCAGATTCTGATGGATAAGGAGGATGCGGAGAAGACAACATTTAACGCACCGTGGGAAACATATTGCTACATGGTCATGCCCTTCAGTCAGATGAATGCTGGGGTAACATATATGAGGGCGATGACAACCATATTCAACGATATGATGTATAAAGGGATTGAGGTCTATGTGGATGATGTAATTGTGAAATCTAGGAAGCAGTCCGACAATGTCAGAGATCTGAAAAAATTCTTCCAGAGGCTCCGCAAGTACAATCTTAAGCTCAATCCCGCAAAATGCGCATTAGGTGTGCCATCTGGGAAGTTGCTAGGATTCATAGTCAGCCGTTGTGGCATTGAGCTAGGTCCATCAAAGATCAAAGCCATACAAGAATTGCCGCCTCCGAGGAGCAAAACTGAGGTGATGAGTCTATTAGGGAGATTGAGTCACACGATATCCCATCTGGTTAGCCAATGTCGTGCATGTACCAAAGAAGGATGGTAAAACTAGGGTGTGTGTCGATTATTGTTACCTCAACAAAGTGAGTCCAAAGGACAACTTCCCGTTGACTAAAATCCACATATTGATTGACAATTGTGCAAAACATGAGATTGGTTCTTTCGTGGATTATTATGCAGACTATCACCAGATTCTGATGGATAAGGAGGATGCGGAGAAGACAACATTTAACGCACCGTGGGAAACATATTGCTACATGGTCATGCCCTTCAGTCAGATGAATGCTGGGGTAACATATATGAGGGCGATGACAACCATATTCAACGATATGATGTATAAAGGGATTGAGGTCTATGTGGATGATGTAATTGTGAAATCTAGGAAGCAGTCCGACAATGTCAGAGATCTGAAAAAATTCTTCCAGAGGCTCCGCAAGTACAATCTTAAGCTCAATCCCGCAAAATGCGCATTAGGTGTGCAATCTGGGAAGTTGCTAGGATTCATAGTCAGCCGTTGTGGCATTGAGCTAGATCCATCAAAGATCAAAGCCATACAAGAATTGCCGCCTCCGAGGAGCAAAACTGAGGTGATGAGTCTATTAGGGAGATTGAATTACATCACTAAATTTATTGCTCAGCTAATGACAACTTGTGAGCCTATTGAAAAAGGATGTTGCTGTCAAGTGGATTGTGGAATGCTAGGAGGCTTTTGATAAAAAGAAGGATACTTGTCGAACCCACTGATATTGCTCACAGTGGAACCAAGGAGGCCTTTTATCCTGTATCTGATAGTCTTGGACAACTCATTCGGATGCATGATGTGTCAGCACGATATCACCGGAAGGAAGGAGCAGGACATATATTACCTCAGCAAGAAGTTCAAAGCTTATGAGGTTAAGTACACTCATCTTGAAAGGACATATTGTGCCCTAACTTAGGTAGCACAGAAGTTGAAACACTAGTTCTCGACGTATACTACTTACCTAATCTCATGCCTAGACCCATTGAAGTACATCTTTTAAAAGCCTATTCCCATGGGAGACTTGCAAAGTGGATGATCCTGCTCATTGAGTTTGACATTGTCTATATGACTAGGACTGCAATGAAAGCGCAGGCATTGGCTGATCATCGGGACGAGAATTCGGTAGGCGAAGAATACGAACCTTTAAAGACATCCTTCCCGGATGAAGAGGTGATGCATATTGATGAATTAGAATAGGGTGAGAAGCCAGGATGGAAACTATTCTTTGATGGGGTCGCCAACATGAAAGGCATCGGGATAGGAGCAATATGGAAGCTCAGCTCAACTCAGCTCCGCTTCTCCTACACTAACAATATGGCAGAATATGAGTCATGCATTTTAGGTCTGAGGTTAGCTGTAGACATGGGTCTCTAGGAAGTCTTTGTCCTGGGGGATTCGGAGCTTCTAGTACACTAGATCCAAGGGGAATGGGAAGCATGAGATTTGAAGCTCATACCATACTGGCAATATCTGCATGATCTTTGTCAACTATTCTGATGGGTGGAGTTAAGGCACATCCCAAGAATCCACAATGAAGTTGTTGACGCCTTGGCTACCTTGGCGTTGATTTACATCATCCAGATAAGGCTTATGTTGACCCGCTGCATATCCAAATCTATGATAAACATGCCTACTGTAACATGGTTGAGAGGAGTTTGATGGTGAGCCTTGGATTCAGGACATCAAAGAATACATCAGGATAGGTGTGTACCCATTACAAGCCACAAATGATCAAAAGAGAACAATTAATCACTGGTCAAGCAGGTTTTCTTCACTAGAGGGGTGTTAGACAAAAGAACGCTGGATCTTGGGTTGTTAAGATGCATAGACAATAGATAGGCCATGGCCATCATTATTGAGGTACATTCCAGAGTCTGTGGTCTGCACATGAGTGGATATGTTTTGGCAAAGAAGATTCTGTGAGTAGGTTATTATAGGCTAACCACGGAGCGAGATTGTATTAGTTGCATGAGCAAATGCCATCAATGTGAGGTGCATAGAGATTTGATTCACTCCCCGCCGTCTGCATTACATACATTGTTTACACCATGGCTCTTTGTTGCTTGGGGCATGGATGTCATCAGGCCCATCGAGCTAGCAGCATCCAACGAGCATAGGTTCATCCTGGTCGCGATTGATTATTTCACCAAGTGGGAAGAAGCTAAAACTTTCAAGTCAGTGACCAAGAAAGCCGTAGTCGACTTTGTGCATTCAAATATCATCTCCCGATCCGGAATCCCAAAGACAATCATCACTGACAATGGAGAAAAACTCAATTGTCATTTAATGAAAGAGGTATGTCAGCAGTTTAAGATTATACATCGCAATTCCACCCCATACCACCCTAAGGAAAATGGATCACTTGAGGCAGCCAACAAGAATATAAAGAAGATACATCGAAAAATGGTGGAAGGGTACATGCAATGACATGAGAAGCTACCCTTCGCATTGTTAGGCTATCGCACTATTGTTCGTACCTTAGTAGCGACAACTCTATATTTGTTGATGTATGGCATAGAAGAAGTAATACCGGCAGAAATTGAAATCCCATCCCTTCGAATTGTCGCTGAGGTAGAAATTGATGATTACGAGTGGGTCAAAACCCGCCTGGAGAAATTGAGTTTTATTGATGAGAAAAGATTGGCAGCAGTATGTCATGGCCAGTTGTATCAATAAAGAATGGCCAGAGCATATAACAAGAAGGTGCGCCCAAGAAGGTTTGTAGTGGGTCAGTTGGTATTGAAATGCATCTCCCTTACCAGGTGGAGGCAAAGGGCAAGTTCTCCCCAAATTGGCAAGGATCGTACATCATGTCAAGAGTGTTGTCTAACAGGGCATTGTATCTTACAGATGTGAAAGTCAAGTGCATAGAAATGGCCATCAGATTTGATGCAGTTGAGAGATACTATGTATGATTTTCGTTGATTAAATCACATTTGTTTGTACTTGGCATGTTTTTGAGATTGGAATGACGAAGTCATTTTATTCGGCTAGCTAAACATTTTATCTTTGTTAATCCTTTTTGAGCTTTAATTATTTTCTTTCATACCCCTGTTTCGAAATCAGTAGCAAAATAATAAATGCTAGTGTGAGAGATGAAAAAAGGAAAAAAGGAAGAAGAAAAAAAAAAGAAGAAAAAAAAAAGAAAAAAAAAGAAAAGAAAAGATAATGGAAGAAACAAAAAGAAATAGTAAGGAAAAAAGGAAAGAGAAAAGTGAAAATCACAAAAAAAACAAAGCAATTCTTGTAACATGAACTACGGTTGACCTGATTCCTTTAAAGGATACGTAGGCAACCTCGTGGTTCGGTCCTATCAAAATAAAAATTCAAAAATTCCCAAGCAAGAAACTGGGCAGAAGTTATGGATGTTGTAACAAATTTGATTAAAGTTGTAATTTTGAACCCATTTGGATTGTTTTGAGCCACAATACCCTTTCTTTAGAACCCTATCCAAAAGCCTGCATTACGATCCAAAGAAAGACGTTCTGATCAGTTTTTAAGAAATGCCAAGTCACGCAAGAAGAGGCGATTCATACACAGGGAAACACTCTAGTTCGAGAAAGATAAGATTAAAATGAGAGTCTTTTTAGTAAAAACCCTGATGGGCACCTTAATGCGAAGGCAAGTCGAGAAATGAACAATTGAAAAAGGTCTATTGGTGAAAAATTTTTCAGAACACTACATGATGAGCAAGGTCAGGGTTTGGTTAAAGAAATTGGGTTAAAGAATGTCACAACAACAAAGCATGGCAACTGAAAGCCGAACATTTGGATAAACTAGGGCGACTAATCTGAAGTGCATGTCATGATCATTGGAACCAGCTGTTCCCCCACAAATAAGTCTCTTTTCTTCCACTTCAGTAGTCACCCAATTCTGAATTCTTTTGTTCTAAAAACTACTCAGAGTAATTGCATTTCGTTTTCTTTTAGGTCTCCACTCCTCTAAGATGTTTTCAAGGTAAATTTTATTTAAGCAAGCAGGAGAGATATTTCAAAGCTTACTACTAGCTCCCAAATGGCAAAGCACATATGGCTAAAACATAACAAAGGCAGTGGAAGTTAAAATGGGATATAAAGAACCATTGAAAGTTTTGTCAGTGGAATGATTCGGTAATCTCAGGAAGGATGCAACGATTCTGGCAAGAGGGTCAGGAATGTGACACAACGTTGGGGTACAAATCCACCCCAAACCCTAGAGACAATCCTAGAGCCGCCATCAAATCCCCACTGCCATGGATGGCGGCGTCACCTCCGTCCCCCCCCCCCCCAGAATTACACCATAGACAATTATCCTCGTGCACATCACAAAACCACCCCCCTTTTTCCTCGAATCAAATCCGAAATGTTCAAATCTTTAGTTGAAGATCGGGGTAAAATCCCTAGCCTCTCTAACTTCCCCCAAAATTACACCCTTGAACCGCCGTCTCTCTCATTCCAAATCCCCACTCATAGTCCTTCGAACATCCCTATAGCTCCTCTAATTTCAAATAAAATATCTAGCTCTAAGATCCTAAGGACAGATTCACTCATGGAAGTCGTTTTCCAATTTCTCGGGTCGTTCCTGTTTGGTTTTGGGACGAAATAGTGATGCCCATTTCATATTCACCAAGAACAAAAGTTCGTCACTGTTTTAGGTCGAACAATTGCTTTAATGTGGATTTTGAGTTCGCTTGGTACGTTCTTCTTTTTGTTAGTTAGGAATGATTTAGAAAGCTGCTAATCAGGCTTTCATAGTGGTGGCAAGAAGGACAAGAAGATAAAGTCCATTATGACCCTAAGTAGATTTTTGACATCTTTCTCGCATCCTCTTTCAGGTTTGACATGACATTAGAGCTCTCGTACTTAGTCATGACTTCGAGCCTCATCTCTCGACCTTCTTCCTTTTTGTAAAAACCCGACCAGTTGTTTTCAGCTCTAGCACAACGTTCAGCAGTCTGAGGCCATGAACAACTTTATTCTAGGTATTATGACTTGTCCATTGGGGTTGAAGTTCCTTTTAGAGATATCGATTTCCGTTTGGGATTTTGAGTCTAGGAACAGCTCCGTATTGTGATTCTGGAGTTGCGAGCACGATCGGAAGTGAATTCGGAGGTTGCAAGTCATTTTGGAGCCATTTGGCTAAAGATAGAAATTAGAAGGTTTCTTAGAAGTTTGATCGAAACCAGACTTTTTAATATCGAGGTTAGAATCCGATTCGGAATGTTTTCATAGGTCCATAATGTTGAATATGACTTGTTTGCAAAATTTAAGGTCAATCAGGCGTGATTTGATAGGTTTTAGCATTGAAAGTAGAAGTTGAATGTTCTAAAGTTCATAAAGCTTGGATTAGGGTTTGATTCATGATTTTAGCGTTGTTTGATATGATATGAGGCCTTGAGAATGTCCGAACTGTGTCTTGGGACTGGTTGGTGTGATTTTTCGGGGTCCCGGGGGCTCGAGTGTATTTCGGGGTTGTATCGCACTCTTATTCGATGTTTCAACATCGTTTCTTTGGACATAAAGGGGTACCTTTCTAATAAAATGAGATTTAAATTAAGTTTTATTAAACCATTATATCTAAATCAAATTTCGAAGCTATAGCAAAAAGAATCATCGAATTTGGACATCATATAAGGAAGTTATGCTCAATTTTTTGTCGGGAAAAACTGCTGCTTCTTGTATAGTCGCAATTGCGAACATATCCATCACAATTGCGATGCCTAATTTGCAATTGCAAACTTTTTTGTCGTAAATGCGACCTTTTCCAACCCCTCTTTTTCCGCAATTGCGAAGGCTTTCTTCGCTTTTACGAGGGTTCACAATTGCGAACCTTGGATCGCAAATGCGACATCTGCAGCTTGATTTTAGCTGTGTAACTCTAACTTTTGCTTCATTTTATCATATTTTTAGCCCTAAGTCCGAGAGTGGGCGATTGTTTACAGTGGATTTTCGTATCAAATCACTGGATAAGTGCCTCTATCTAATTTTCAATTTTATTTTGCAATTATACGTTAGATTTAACATCAAAATTCATAAGAATCTAAAGGAGAATTTGGGTTTTAAAGAAAAACCTAGAAATTGAGATTTCTGGATTTTGACCACGATTTTGGGTATGAAATTCATAATAAATTATATATTTGAGTCCATAAGATCATGGGTGAACTTTACCTTCGAAAATTTTTGGATTAAGGGCACGTAGGGCCGAGGGTATTTTTGCCAACTTTTCGATCGAGGTTAGAAATTGTTATAAATTGGATTATCATGAGTAGCTTAGCATATGTTAATGGGTTTATATAATTATTGGATAGTATTGGAGAATTTTTGCATTGATTTGAGTCTATGAAAAGGCGTGGAATGCCGGTTATAGAACTTCTGAGCGAGGTGAGTCTCCTTTCTAACCTTGTAAGAGGAAATTGTCCTCATAGGTGAAATAATTGGTTATGTGCTCCTAAATACGGGGGCTACATACACACGAGGTGAAGAGAGTCCGTGCATAGCTACTATTATGCTATTGTCCGGGTAGTTAAGACCCCAAAGCATGCGATACTTGGATTACTTGTGAACCTATTGATAGCTTGACTTTCTTAAATCACAAATAATTAGTAAATGAATTTCTAAAAGGATTAAAACTTCACTTTCTTAAATTATTAAATGAGAATCTTTTTTTTCTTCCAATAAATTTTCCATGATGACTTTTTGATTAATTGCATGTATGTGTTTATTTCCTGTTGGAGCCAGCCAAACGCCTCAACATATTAAATAGATGCATCGTCAGTGCACATTTTGTTTTCTGTTGGAGCGAGCTGTCGACCTCGACATGATTTGCACATGCTTGTATTGCTGCCTTGAACTTATTAAAGTTTTTATTTTCTCTTCATTGATTGAGAATATTTGGATAATAAGAAATTTTGAAAATTTCCTATAAGAGAAATAATTGTTTACTTGTTTCCTTTTTTTAGATTAATACAATCTTTATAGAAATCTATGATTTAATGTATTATTGACATCATTATTGGACCACTAATAAGTGTCGAAGTCGACCATCTCGTCTCTACATCTTTGAGATTAGACGCGATGCTCTTGAGTACACGTTGTTTTCGTACTCATACTATACTTCTATGCATTTTTGTTGCACAGGCATATGTAACTCTACTGGCCTACTAGGCGTAGCAGCATGGATGATACGGAAACTAGGTGAGTTGCATTAATCGAGGCGGTCCGAAGCTAGTATAGTCTCTTCTAGTATATTGTATTTACTTTCTGTGCACTGTATTCCGGACGGATGTTATATTTTATTTCTTTCTTAGTATACACCCATGCACTTGTGACACCAGGTTCTGGGATGGTTATAGAATTGTTCAATATTAGGTTTGTCAAAGACTCCATTGTTATTTATGTAATGTTCATTATTTGTTATTTAACGTATAAAGGAAAATGACTTCAGCAAATATTAAAATTAGAATTTAATTAAGTATTTTAGTTGGCTTGCGTGACAGCGGTGTCCGGCGCTACCATGACCTTTAGAGGATTTTGGGTCATGACACTTTCTTTTCCGTTTGCCTTGACTAATTTTATCTTTTATGAATAGGTTTAGGTTTAATTGTCCCTCCTTTAGATTAATTTGGATTTGGTATTTAATTATGGTCGTTTGTAGCTTTCTTTTCAAATCCATAAAACCTTGTTTGCCCGTTTGTTTGGTTTTAGAATTAAACCTCTGATTTCCTTCTTGATTAGTTTTTTTAGTTCTAGTTAATTTGTCTACGTTGATTTAGTAATTTAGTTAATTCCTTACCCAGCTGTGAATTGATCATTGTTTGAGTTAGGATTATCGTTGAAATAACTTTATGATATTTGGGTCTGTAATGCATTATTTTCAATTGGTTAAGTGCAATTGGGAATTGGGTTGTCTCTCATTGAGTAGGCAAAGAGCAGCCCACCTAATTTTGGTTTAGTCTATTGGGTCAAATTGTGACACATCTTTGTCTGGTTCTCAAAGTAAAATTCAGGGTACTGGAGGATAGTTAAGGTATTTGTTCGAGGGAATCTTATAGTAACTGCCTAGGAAGCTTCTAGTGGGGGATTTTTTTGTTAAAAAAAATTCAGTCTTTTGGTAGGTTAACTTGGCAAAACAACTCATAAAATCAGAAACCTAAGGGGTAAATTAAAATCTAGAAAGTTTTCCTATTTTGCTTGCCTATAAAGGCACTCTTTCTTGCTTTAAAAGGTGTCCAAGAGAGCTAAATATCCAAAAAAAAAAACTTCAGACGGCTAAAAGATTACAGAGAATTACTGTTTCATTGAATTTCGACTTGAACTTTGAGGTCTCTTTGAATTTCTAGAGCATTCTTCTGATTTACATAGATTTAAAATGGTTTGAGGTTGATTTTGGAAAGTTCTGGGTTAAGCTGTGTTGAAATCACTATTTAATTGGCTTCATATTTTGAGAGCTCAATTTCCTATTACTTCTGAATTCCTCACCTTTTCCTTTATGTTTTTATCCAGGTATTGATCTTTGAAACTCACACAATGTGATATTCAATTGAAAACTTAGAAATGAAAACATGGATTTTGATGCTTAGATGCTAGGCTTTTAGTCAATAGTTATTTTTATTTCCTATTCCATGTATCTTATTCTTCATAAATGACATATGTTTAGTTGAGAATTTGATTTGGTTTTGTCGAGATGGTTGAATACAGAACTTGTTAAATATGGTGTTAGAAGGTGAATATTCAGATCTTACTACTCATGTTGTAATTGTGAACACGTTATTTTTTCCTCGCTTGACATGTTCCTATAAATTCCTCAAATTAGGATTTGTCTTTTATTGTTTGAAATTTTAGGAAATATATGTGTATTTTTGTTTTTTTTCTATTATTTGAATTTTTGGGATTTATTTGCGTGATTTTATATTTATTTGCATTTTTCTTTGAATTTTAGGAATTAATTGCATAATTTTGTGTTTATTCGCATGTTGCACGTTTAATTTACATAATTCATAAAAATATAAAAAAATGGCATGTTTACATCTAAGATTTAAATGTTACATTTTATTTACGTTGTTAATTAGTTAATTTTGAAAATGAGGAAAAATTAAAAAAATTGGTTACTTTTCTTTGAAATTTAGAATTTAAGGGTTTATTTAGTTTATGTCTTGATTTAATATTTTCTTTTTCTATTATTGTTTTTTATTATTAAAAATTCTGAAAAAATAATAATAGTAACAATAATAATAAGCAAAATATACAAAAGGAGTAATGGTTTGGATTGTGATTTTGGGCCATTTGTTGGTCATAAGATTTAGCCCAAAGCCCCAAACCCACCAAAACAGACCCAAACCTAGCCCCCTTTCCCGGTCCAAAATCCACAGGTGCCTAAAACGACGTCGTTTGTATCAAGAAATTTGGGTCATTGATCAGGCTTGATCGAACGGTCGAAGATGGGGGAGGTGTCACACTATATAAGTGCCACATAACACCCCCTAGCATTAGAGAACTCGTACCATGCCCAAATAATACCCTAATCCTTCTGGTGTAACGCCGCCTCACCACTGCCCAGCCCCGCCGTATCACCACCGCCCCGCCGCCGGCCGAATATCGCTGCCGCCGGCGGTGTAACTCTGATGGACCTCAAAATTACACCCCCAGAATCCCAAAGATCCCCTCCTTCCAACCCCCGTAAGATCACCCTTCAAACCCCACCCAGATTTGTCGAATATCCGCTTGAAGCTTGGCAGCTCCGCCATCCACGGCGGCGACCAGTTGCCAATGGCTTCCAAAATAACACCATACCCTCCCCTCTCTCCCCTCAATCAAACCCCACCATTGGTCACCCTCGAATATATCCCCAGCATGTCGAATATTTGTTTGAACTTGGTAGCTCTGCTATTCATGGCGGTGACCGGATGCCAACGGCTTTTAAATCAAAACTAACCACTCCCCTAGCCCTCCTCTACACAAAAACACATCCAATTCCTTTCAAATAACTCCCAAACCTCTCAAATTTCAAATCCAGCCTGACCTAATTTTTGAGTTTAATCGTTAAAGACCGTTTGAGTTTCAATGCGGAGTCACATGATTGTTTTGGACAAAAACAAACCTGTGACTCTGCTTGGAGGCTCAAATTAAATTCAACCGAGTCTAATTGAAGACTAATAAGTAAGTTTGCCTTTCTTTTTCCCCTCTTCATCTATTTGTTTTTGTTTGATATTGTATGGACGACTCTTATGGTTTAATTATTATTTCTAGGAGTCCTAAATATGCCTATACTTTGATTGTGAATTTTAGTTAGCCACCATGTTTCAAAGACAAAGTTCTGATTTACTTCAATTTGTTTTTGTTTTGGTTTCTTTTAGTTTTTAAATTGTGTTAGTTTGAAGTCCAGCATAGTAGCTTCTAGTTTGCAATTTGGACTTGCTTCAATTTTGTTAATAACATGATAACTATAGCCTTCCATGTTTTTCTTTTAAATTCAGTATTTGATTTGAATTTTCGATTCAGTAGTGTCTTAATTTCTGAGTTTGATTGCTGTTTATTCATGATTAATAGTTCGCGTGTAATTAGGAGTTGGTTATAGCTGTTGATTAGCTAGTAATTAATTGTAAGTCTTAGTTGAATGCAACAGTAATTTCAGCATTAAAAGGGTAATATAGGGTTTCCACCTAGTTTTGGTAATTTTTGGAATAAAATAAGATTAATATAAGGTTTCCACCTAGTTTTGGTAGTTGTTAGAATAAAATAGGGCTAATATAGAATGTTACTTTAGTTTTGGTAGTTTTTAGAATACAACAAGGGTAGTGTGGGTATCCTACAAGTAAAAGCCAATTCTAGAATCTTTTAGACTCTTCTAGAAGGGTACTTTTGTTTTAAAAACTCAGTAATTTAGTGTAGCAACTTGGCAAACAAGTCAAAAAATGAATGACCAAGTAGTAAAAATCTGAAAATCAAAAGAGGGACTAGTAGTTAAAATTGTAATAAGGGGGTTTCCCTAGCCTTTTGCTATGAAAGGGACCCGAAGTCATTCAAAAAAAGGGGGGTTGGAGATAGTAATTCCAGCAATAGCCAAAAAATTAATCCTCCAATTCTTGCAATCATAACACAAATCAAAAAATACTAGTTAGTTGGAATATTTGAGAGCCTTTCCTTCAAAATTTAAGCATTTTAGACTATAAATTCACCAAGAAATCAAAAAACATTGTTCCATTAAAGCTCCAGCTAGGGTTCAGGGAATTTTGATCTGATTTCTGGGTTATTTGCATCAAGTAACTTAGGTTTGGGTATTTCTTGAGCATATTAGGTGTGTTCCAATTGATTTGAGGTCATTTTTAAAGTTGTGTATGGCTTATTCTGTTTGGATCTGGTTACTACTGCTGTGTTGCTCATAAATTTGGATGTTGATCTTCATAATTGTTGTTGACTCCTTACCCCATTTGTATTTTGATTACCAGACATTTTTTCTTCCAAGGGAATTGCTGTTAAATCTAGTAAATGTGAAATCTAAAGATATTTGAAGTCAAAGCCCACTTTTGCCTCTTGTGATTTTATCAACTTCACTTATGGATATTTAAGTCTCATATGTTGTATGTATTAGCTTTGGTACTATTAGATCTGTCTTAGCTAGGGATTATATTTTGTGTAAATTGGACATTTAAAACTGATTTGCTTTGTAAATAAGTAAAAACTGTTTCTGCACTATTAAT
Organism: Nicotiana benthamiana; assembly: GCA_034376525.1. Taxonomy (NCBI): domain Eukaryota; kingdom Viridiplantae; phylum Streptophyta; class Magnoliopsida; order Solanales; family Solanaceae; genus Nicotiana; species Nicotiana benthamiana. Next base: position 9,233,207 of record CM067340.1, on the reverse strand, counting down.
GTTTGGTTTCGATTCCATGAATGAGTGTTGATAGTAGTCTAATCCTGTTAAAGGGTTGGAGTAATCTCTGACACATTAAATTTGATAGTTAGAAAGTGAACTTGCAATGAAATTTCTTTAATTTGAACTAGTAGAGTTTGATAACAGATATATGAATTTGATTTTATGTTGCCAATTCAGGTTGCTTTATGTGTCAACACGAAATTGTTGTTAAATAGTTATTCAGGCATATATTGTATGTTGATAAGGTCCAATAGAATTACATTGACTAAGGGATAAATATCCTACATGTTGACATTTACCATGTTCAATGCTGAAACTCTCTTTAACAATCCCAAACACCTCGCCTCCTTAGTGGGCTAGCTGTTGAGCCCAAATGCTCGAGTATTTCTGAGAATGAATCGAACGCCAACCCCTTCCCATGGGCTGGAATTTGGACATCTCTTTAAAAGACGAAATTGATAATTTGAACCTTTCCTAATAATGTACTACCAACTAGTTGAGCCTTGGGAAATCTAACAAAAAACCTTAGTAGTTTGCTTTAGGAATGGCCTTTTAAAATAAGAACGAGTTGCTCTACGCCAAACGGAACCCATATACTGCACGACCCTCATGAAATGTCTATTAAAATACTTAGAGATTCGGGATCCGCCGTTTAGCAAATTTCACGATCTTTCTACAAAGATAATAATGCGATAGTCGCTTTTAGGCACGTTCTTAATAATATTTTCTTCCTAAACACGGGTGCGCATTTATGTGACCCAAATCCAAATCTCAATGAAGTTTGAATGTGCCAAAATCCACAAGTGCATTTATGTGACGGGGTTCGAGACATGTTTAATGACATTGCAATTCTCTTTAAAAATAATAATAAAAGTGGTTAAATGATTCAAAATGGACATAGGTCCATAATTGTATAAAATCAGATAATGTATGCCAAATATAACAGTTGAGAGACCGTGCTAGAACCATGGAACCCAGGAATGCCTAACACCTTCTCCTAGGTAAACAAAATTCCTTACCCGGATTTCAACTTCGCGGACTGTTAAACAGAGTCATTCTTTCATCAATTCAGGATTGTAAACGGTGACTTGGGACACCATAAATCTCCCAAGTGGCGGCTCTGAAATTCTCTTAAATAATTGAATCCCCTTTTGATTGTCCTTTAATTGGAAAAACTTCCTTATCTACGCCCTTCGCCGGGTTGTAGTAGCCAAAAAGGAGGTGTGATACTCTGGCGACTCTGCTAGGGATCGAACCCAGAATCTCTAGTTCGGGGTTTAAGAACTCGAGATTAGAATAATTGTTCTATTTGGCTTTGTTTATTATCAGATTTGACATGTTGGCTTAATGTGCAAAATGACGGTTTTACCACTTTGATATTATCTTAATTGTACATATAAACTGCTACGAAACCCTTCTCTTCTCACCTTTGAGGATATGATTACTGGTTAAGACTCCCTTTTCTGTTAGAGTCATAACCTACAATAAGAAAGAGGCCGGACAAGTTACTAAGCCGGATGGCCTTTTGGCTCCCGTTACGTAGCCCCCTCCTCGACTCGAGTTGTCCGCTCGGGTACACTTCCAGAACACATACTCAGCTTTTTGAACTTAGAATAACTTGACCTCATGCTGGATCTCTAGTAGGAATGCTTATTTGCATCATGATTTGACTTAGGAAACTCAACATAGGGGTTGGGTCCGTCAAGGACAGGTCCTGAAATGAAAAGACCATCCTGATGAATATTACGTGCTACTTGTGCATTTAGTGGCTTTGGATTTGCATGTTGACTGGCTTGCCAATAAGGAAAGATAATTGAGAAAATAAGTGGTACAAGGGCTTAATCATTTGTTTTGTAAAACTAATACTCAATAAGTGCCGAAATGCTGCCGGATTTTTAAGAAAAAGGGAAAAAATGAAAAAAGGGGGGCTTTCCAACAAAAGTTGTGGTTTTGAAAAGTTATTTTGCTCGAGCTATGCCGATTTGATTCTCGCAAGTACGATATACATAGGCAAACCCCTTCAGATCCAACCTTCCCTTTTGCAAAAATAACCAAAACAAAGAAACACAAATGTCTAATTTATTTGTTTTAAATAAATCAGGTGATGTCGTTACTGCCAAGAATAGCCGAATGTTACCGAAAGGGACGCCGAAAGGCTGACATTGCACGAATTGCCACCTCTCAGTTTATTTGTGCCGGTCAGCGAGCACGGCCTTAAATGCTTTTTGGAAGTGCTGAAAGGTCGTATTTGCAAAGCTGGGCCCTAGTTTTAGAAAATAAATTTCATAAAAGAAATAGGTCATTTTTTAAATAATTTTGTGGATTCAAACAGAACAAATCTTGAGATACTAATTTTCCCTAATAAATGTGCAGAATGAGCACGGATCAGCATTTGTCGATAACATTTGTGAATAAAATTCCCTTGGAGCTACATAATATGTGGTGGAACGACCTAGGGGAAGCGGGGCAAAAGAGGGTCAACTGGCATTTGGGAGGACTTACTGGGTTGCTGAAAGTTAACCCGATGGGAGATATCATAAAGGCATTGATCACATTCTGGGACTCAGCTCACAATGTATTTCATTTCTTTCATTTCTCGGATTTCGAACTCACACCGACATTGGAAGAAATAACTGGATATATTGGGGCCCATACGATTCCCCTGAGGCACCAACACCTGATTGCGCCTGGAGCCCTCGCCGTGCACAAGTTCTTGGACTCCTTAAAAATCAGTTGGAAGGTTCATAACCCAAACCTGTCAGCCGGCTTCTGTAACTCACAGTTTATATATCAGAGGTACGGGCACATAGGTGGATTCAATAACCCGAAAAACCATATTTGTAGCAAAGGAAACCAACTCAAATGGGAGGAGCATCGATGTTTTGCGTTCATGGTATTCTTCTTGGGTCGTTTGGTGTTTCCGCGGAAGGATGGAAATATTGACATACGGATACCAAGGGTTGTAAGCACTTTAATAACTCAGGCCAAGAGCACCCTCGCTCCCATGATCTTATCCGAAATTTTCCGTGCTCTCACCGCCATTAAAGTGGGAGGATACTTCTTTGAAGGATGTAACCTATTGTTACAAATATGGATGATCGAGTTCTATAGCAGGGTTGATGGTTTTAGGTTACCTGATGGTGTAATAGAATGGGTGTCACATCTCCGGGTTATCACCACAAACCAGATAGAGTGGACGTTCAGGTGGCTCCTCGTAGATTAAATAGTGCATATGCCAGCAACAGGGCATCATTTCCATCTGATAGGTCTCCAAAGTATCCAACCCAATGCACCATACAGAGTTCTAAGGTAATTAGGTAGGTGCCAAATGGTTCCCAGGGATGAGGATATTAGCCGCCGTGCGGTTGAGATTAGTCCCAATGGTCAATTCCCCAAAACCATTTTTCGTCAAATTTGGAGCGAATGTCAATGCTTGAAGGTGGGTACCCGAGTATTTGAAATATCTAAAGGCAAGGTTGCACGAGGATACATTTCTTGGTATAGAAAAGAGATAGAGTCTGGAAGACTAGATAAGAGACCGCACCTCCAAGAATTTGTTGAAACTTCACAAGAACAATGGGATTGGCTAGCCAAGGAAAATGAATACAGGGCCACCATAGAAAAACTAGAAAAACATAAATTTTAAAATGGTTTGCAAGACGCTGTAGATGAAGGGGAAAAGAAAAGATTAACCAAAGAAAATGAGGCGTTGTGAGCCAAAATCCAGAAAATGAAAACAACCGCGGAAATCCCCCCCCAGTAGCACGAAGGATGAAAAACTCATAGACAATTTAGGGCGAAAAGTAACCGAGTATGGGTTTGACTTGAATAAGGCAAAAGGTGAGCTATCCAGGGTTCGGAAACAATTAGCTCAAAATGCAGAGGAATGAGCCCACATCATTGAGATATTAAAAGAAAGGCATGACGATGAGGTTTCTTGATTGAAAAGGAAGGTAACCATGGATGAGAAAAAAGTGTCCAAGCAAGAAGGGGATTTCAAAGCTGAGAGAGAACAATTTTATGCAGCGATAGCAAGGTTGGAGATGGAGTTGCAGCAATTCCAAGAATTGAATCAGGTAGCCGATCGAACTCTAGAGGCAAGGGCCAAGAAAATTGAGCGATTGTTGCAAGAAAAGGGTGTTATGAGGGAGAGAGTATGGGCGATCACAAACTACATCACCACAAAGTGCAATCACTGCGAGGATATGACAAGATCAATGTTCTTTGCTACCGCAATGCCTTTGTTCGGCAAGTGATGGAAGGCCTCCACCACCTCCAAAGAAGTTTAGCACGCAAGCCTGCGGCAAGGCTGAGTGATGCCTCGCGGGGCCCAGGAGAACTTGAAACATTAATGTATTCTTGAAGATTGCATTTCCTTTTTTTCAAAAATATATATAAAAGTCTATCAGTTTAACCAGGAGTCTATATTCTTCTTTTGTGCATAGTTCGTTGTTGTTTGAGTCTGTAGTTCGTTTTCTTTCAAAGTTATTAGTTCCTTGTTTAACCTGCCAGCTTTTCAAGTCCTTGTAACTGCACTTAGTTATTATAAGAATGGAAAATTCCCAAAATATTTTGTTCTTCACTTTTATTTGTAAGAACTACGCTCGGTCTGATTCATGCGAGGTCATGATACGTAGGCAATCTACATAGGACTCAACCATAATTGAATAAAATAGGAGATAAATTGAATAAAATAGGAGAGAGGGGGAGAATAAGGCTAAAACAAATGGGCTTCGCAAACAAAGAAATAAAAGTCGAGATGAAGCAAGCAACAAATGCATGTAGTCACCAACTGTTATTTAGGTGCATTCGTACCAAATATGTGACCTCTTATATGTCAGAACCTAACCATTAATGAGTTTTTGCTGTTGTACCAGTTTTAGACTAAACAAGTGATTAGTACTTCCGGCATTCTGGCAACCCACCCCTACAACACACGGTCTAAGAGCAAGCAAGTCATGGCCAATCAAGAAACCGATGTCAGCATTATTGACCCCTCTATGGAAGCAGAGGTATTGGATGTTAATGCCATGAAGGAGGAAATGTATTAGCTAAAGCACCAAATGGATGGGAAGTACCACGCACGGGAAAGAGGACAGTCACCCCGACATATTTAGCCAATCCAACCTTCATCTCGCCACTGGCTCAAGAACCTAACTAGTCGACGACCGATCAACCCTCAAGTTTTCCTGTCTATTCAACATCAGGGTACAACCTCCCAACCACCACCAGCTCCACTACCCAAAGTCGCTCCTCACCCTCCTCCTCCAATTGCCTCCATCAATGTGGCACCTCCCGCCTCCTGCACTTCATAGATCATCAAGTGAACCCTTTCTTCAAGCATATGACCCTCAATACTATCCCCCAGAACCTGCTTACAAGACTCATGAGCCATACCTCTATGCTCCCCATCCCGAAATCCTGGCACGAGTTGAAAAACCAATATAAAATCCTGAGTAGGAAGAGATGTTTAGAAAGTTCTAATGTCTGGAACAATAATTAAGGGACATGCGGGGATTAGGTGGCCTGGTGAGCGTGGCGTTCAAGGAATTTTTGTCTATTTTCAGACGTGCAGTTTCCTCCAGGTTGCAAGATGCCTAAATTTGACTTATATTATGGGTATGGTGATCCGGTCGCGCATCTAAGGGGGGTTTTGCAGCAAAATGAGAGGAGCAGGGGGGAAAATATGAATTTCTAGTGGCGTAATTTAGCTAGATTTTTAGTGGGTCGGCGCTGGAGTGGTGCACTCCGCAGGATCACAGTCGGTGGTATACTTGGGATGACCTGGCACAAGCATTTTCTTTCCACTTTCAATATAATCTCAAGATTGTCACGGACTAGCATATTCCACAAGTTGCGACAACTGGATATGTTGAGACCAATTGAAGCAAAATTGCCAAATCCTCCCCCGAAGAATCTAGATTATTTTATTTGCTGTGAATATTGTTCCGGTGCACCAGGGCATGACACCGAAAATACTTGGCATTTATAGAACACTATCCAGGAACTTATTGACTCCCACCGGATTGAGGTGCACACTCCAAAGGCACCCAATATTAACCTAATCTCGCTGATAGCCCATCAGGAGACCAACGTGATTGAGATCTCAGAAAAAGGGGGAGAGTCCAAAAGGCCCTCACATACAGTAATGATGATCAAAGCTAGTGAGGTCAAGCTAATTGAGAATGCAAGCATTGAGAAGCTAGTAACCGAGGCAAAAGAAAGAGGCAGCAAACCTGTCATAGTTCAAGGGGGCCCAGCATGCGCGGTTGCGCCAATGTAGGCAAAATTAATAGTACATGAGTCAGCCAGAGAACCTGTCATGGTTGTGGAAGGTGTTTTCCTAGAGCCAATTATTGTAAAACCAGTAATCTAGCCAGCAATCATCAACATCAAAGCCGTTCCTTGGATATATGAGCAAGCAATAGTGATGTACAAAGGAAAAGAAGTTAGGTAGAAAGTGTGTGAGGCCCGGGGTTTAACTCGATCATGGAGGTACTTTGCCCTGGAAGAATTGAGGAAGGGCAGAATCTCTAAAGATAACCCAAAACAAGTGAAGAAAGCTGTGTCGGAAGAATAGGCGGAGGAATTCTTGAAGAAAATGAAAATACAGGACTACTCCATCATAGAGCAGTTGAGGAAGACACCAGCTCAGATTTCTCAATTATCCTTGCTAATCCACTCAGATGAATACCGTTGGGTGCTTATGAACATTTTAAATGAAGCCCATTTCCCAGACAACAAAACAGTGAATCATTTGGAAACGATTGCAAGTAAGATATTCGAGGTAAACCGGGTCACATTCTCTAACGATGAATTTCCCATGGAGCGCACTGAGCACAACCGAGCTCTTTATCTGACTGTGAAATATGAATATGATGTGGTCAACCGAGTTTTGGTCGACAACGGGTCCAGCGCAAATATTTGTCCAATCTCCACATTGACCAAGATGAAGGTCGATAATGAAAGGGTCCACAAGAATAACATCTGTGTTCGAGGTTTCGATGGTGGAGGTAAAGAAACTGTGGGAGATATAGTGCTGAAAGTGACAATAGGACCGTTGAGTTCACCAAGGAATTCCAAGTGCTGGACATAGTAGTCTTTTATAACCTGTTGTTGGGTAGGGCATGGACTCATACAGCCAAAGCAGTACCATCTACGCTGCATCAGATGGTCAAATTTGAATGGGAAAGTCAAGAAATTATGTTGCACGGTTAAGACAATCAGTGCGTTTTAGGTGACACAATTTTACCTTTTATTGAATCCGAGGACAGCAAAGGGCCATGGGTCTACCAGGTGTTTGATACTATGTCAGTTCAGAATATCTCAGAAGGTGAGGTTCTCATGACCCCAAAGACAGCAACCACGTCCGTCATGGTAGCTTCACAAATATTGAAGAATGGTTTTATGCCCGGCAAGGGGTTAGGTGTCTCTCTGCAAGGCATTGTGCAACCAGTGTCCCTCCCACGAGATCTGGACACATTTGGCCTAGGGTATAAGCCTATAGCCATAGATATAAGGCAGGCCAAGAAGCTAAGGCAGAAGTCTGGGCTCTCCCAAAGCCCATCCCAAGGTTGTCCAAATAATTCATCAAGACCAATACTAGAAATGGCCCCATTCCAAAGATTTCTGGCCCGCTGATCCACACGGACGGGGATCTTCATAGGGGGTTAGAAAGGCTGTTCAATGATGTGGATATGGTTGAAGCAGGAGAAGGATCAAGAAGGGCGGATGTGCAGTTTGTGGGAGAATGCACAAAAATCAATAACTGGGGAGCTACCCCTCTTCCCACTCGGAGGGAGTCGTGGTTGTCGGCTTTGATTTTCCTCTCAGTCTAGTTTGGATTAGCTTTAGAGTTGTTAATTTAGTTGTTATTGCATTCTGTTTGTATGTGTATACTGTTATCTTTGATTATAATGAAATGCAATTTCCTTTTCAACAATGCTGATAGTTTCTATTTCTCTTTACTTTTTTTTCTTTTCTCTTTGTATAGTTATTTTTATTTTAGTTCCAGTGATCTGACATGGATAAGGATTTCTTGGCCCAGTCTTCAAAACAAGTCTAGGTCGGAAACAATAATTCAAGAAATAGAACATGAGGATGAACCAGAGTATGATGAGGAAGGGGCATGGGATGAGGTTAGTAAAGAGTTGAACCAATTTGAAGAGAAACCCAAACCAAACCTGAATGATACAGAGGCGGTCACTTTAGGAAGCTCGGATAATGTTAGAGGAACAAAACTAAGTGTCCATCTGGAGCTGCAACTTAGGAAAGAAATAATTGAAGTAATACTTGAACACAAAGATGTCTGTTGCATGGTCCTACAACGACATGCCCGGACTGAGCACTAACTTGGCGTTTCACAAGTTACCCACTGATCCAGCCTGCCCTCCTGTCAAGCAAAAGTTGAGAATGTTTAAAACTGATGTGAGTGTGAAAACTAAAGAGGAGTGACCAAGCATTTTGAGGCCAAAGTCATCCGAGTCAGACGATATACCACCTGGTTAGCTAATATTGTGCCCGTACCAATGAAGGATGGTAAAACCAGAGTGTGTGTCGATTATCGTGACCTCAATAAAGCAAGTCCGAAGGACAACTTCCTCCTTTCAAAAATTCACATACTGATTGAAAATTGCGCAAAGCATGAGATTGGGTCGTTTGTGGATTGTTACGCAGGCTACCACCAGATCTGAATGGATGAAGAAGATGTGGAGAAAACAGCATTCATCACACCGTGGGGGACATATTCCTATACGGTCATGCCTTTTGGTTTGAAAAAAGATGGAGCGATATACATGAGGGCAATGACAATCATTTTTCATGATATGATACATAAGGAAATTGAGGTCTATGTGGATGATGTGATAATAAATTCCAGAAAGAAATCTGATCATCTCAAAGATCTGAGGAAATTCTTTCAGAGGCTCCGAAGGTATGATCTCAAACTCAATCTGGCAAAATGCGCATTTGGGGTCCCCTCAGGGAAGTTTTTAGGGTTTATAGTCAGCCGACGAGAAATCGAGCTAGATCCATCAAAGATCAAAGCCATATAGGAATTACTGCCACCGAGGAGAAAAGCAGAGGTGATGAGTCTATTAGGAAGATAAATTACACCAGCTTGTTCATTGCTCAGCTCACAACCATCAGCGAGCCCATCTTTAAGCTATTGAAAAAGGACACTGCGGTGAAATGGACTGGAGAGTGCCAAGAGGCTTTTCATAGGATAAAGGAGTATTTGTCAAACCCACCAGTGTTGGTCCTGCCAGAACCAGTAAGACCCTTGATCTTATATTTGACAGTCTTGGACAACTCATTTGGGCGCGTATTGGGTTAGCATGATGTCATCGGTAGAAAAGAGCAGGCCATATAGTACCTCATCATGAAATTCACGACCTACGAGGTTACGTATACTCACCTTGAAAGGACGTGCTACGCCTTGACATGGGTAGCCCAAAATTTAAAACATTACTTGTCATCACAAACCACATATTTCATCTCACGTTTGGACTAATTGAAGTATATTTTCCAGAAGCCCATGCCCAGAGGAAGGCTCGCAAAATGGCAAATCCTGCTCACGGAGTTTGACATTATCTACATGACTAGGACTGCCATGAAAGAACAAGAGTTGGCAAATCATTTAGCTGAGAATCCGATAGATGAAGAATATGAGCCCTTGAACACATACTTCCCGGACAAGGAAGTGATGCCTATTTATGAAGTGGAACGGGACGAGAAGCAGGGATGGAAATTGTTCTTCAACGGGGCTGCCAACACAAAATGCATTGGGATAGGAGCAGTGCTCATTTCTGAAGAAGGGCATCACTACCCAGTCACAACTCAACTTCACTTCTATTGCACCAACAACATGGCAGAATAGGAGGCATGCATTTTGGGTCTGAGATTAGCAGCAGACATGGGTGTCCAGGAAGTCTAGGATTTGGGAGACTCGGAGCTTCTGGTAAACCAGATTCAAGGGGAGTAGCAAACAAGAGACTTAAAGCACATACCATACCGGCAGTGTTTGCATAATCATTGCCAAAGGTTCGGGTCAATAGAGTTCAGGCACATCTCCAGAATTCACAATGAGGTTGCTAATGCCCTGGCTACTCTGGCATCAATGCTACATCACCCGGATAAGTGTACTTTTGATTCGATAAATATCCGAGTCTATGATCAACATTCTTAGTCCTACATGGTGGAAGAAGAACTTGACGGCGAGCCTTGGTTCCACAACATCAAGGAATATATTAAGAGAGGTGTATATCCGGTACAAGCCACGAGTGACTAGAAGAGAACAATCCATCGTCTGTCAAATGGGTATTTCATTAGTGGAGGAATATTATTTAAAAGAACGCCAGATCTTTGTTTGTTAAGATGTGTAGATGCTGGACAGTAAATAGCTACCATGAATGAGGTGCATGCCGGCATCTGCGGGACACACATGAGCGGATATGTTTTGGCTAAGAAAATTCTTCGGTTAAGGTATTATTGGCTCACTATGGAGCGTGATTGTATCATCTTTGTGCGCAAATGTCACCAATGTCAGGTGCACGGAGACTTCATTCACTCTCTGCTGTCTGAATTGCATACAATGTATGCACCATGGCCTTTCGTTTCTTGGGGCATGGACGTCACCAAGCCCATCGAGCCAGCAGCTTCTAACGGGCACAGATTTATTTTGGTTTCTATTGACTACAACAACAACAACTACCCAGTATAGTCCCAAAATGTGTGGTCTGGGGAGGGTAATATGTAGACGGGCCTTACCCCTACCCGAAAGGGCAGAGAGGCTGTTTCCAATCGACTCCCGGCCTGGTTTCTATTGACTATTTCACCAAATGGGTTGAAGCCAAAACCTTCAATGCAGTGACCAAGAAGGCCATGGTTGATTTTGTGAATGAGAATATGTTTTGTCGGTTCGGAATCCCCAAGATGCTCATCAAGGACAATGGGTCAAATCTCAACAGTCACTTAATGAGAGAAGTATGTAAGTAGTTCAAGATCCCACATCAAAATTCCACCCCGTACCGCCCCAACACAGATGGAGCTATTGAGGCGGCCAATAAGAACATAAACAAGATACTTTGCAAAATGGTGGAAGGGTCCAGGTAGTGGCATGAGAAACTGCCCTTTGCATTATTAGGCTATTGTACCACCGTCCGCATTTCAGTAGAGGAAACCCCATACTTGTTGGTATATGGCACAGAGGAGGTAATCCCGGCTGAAATTGAAATCCCCTCTCTTCGAATCGTGGCCAAAGCAGGAGTCGACAACGAAGAATGGGTCAAAGCTCGCTTGGAGAAATTGAGTTTGATTGACGAGAAAAGATTGGCGGCGGTATGTCAGGGTCAGTTGAATCAACAAAGGATGGCCAGAGCAAAAAATAAGAAAGTGCATCCCAAAAAGTTTGAAGTAGGTCAATTGGTATTAATGTGCATCCACCCTCACTGGGCCGAGGCAAAGGTCAAGTTCGCTCCGAATTGTCAAGGACCATTCGTCGTATCAAAAGTTTTGTCTAATGGAGCATTGTATCTGACATATGTGTAAGGGAAATGTGTGGAAATGGCTATCAATTCGGACGTTGTCAAAAGATATTATGTATGATTTTCTTTTAGATTATTGTCTATACTTGGCATTTGTTTGTACTTGGCATATTTTGAGAATTGGAATGACGAAGACATTTTATTCATCTATCTAAACACTCTATCCTTTTCTAACCCTTTTGAGCTTTAATTATTTTCTTTCATACCTCTCTTTCATAATTGGTAAAATATTCAGAAACACAAGTGTAAGAAGGCATCGAAAGGAAAAGAACGAAAGAATGAAAAAAAAATGAAAACAAGAGAAAAGAAAAAAAAAGAAAAACAAGAAAATAAAAGATAAAAAAGAAAAGGAAAAAGAAAAAAGAAAGAGAAACAAAACAAAGAAAAGAAAAGGAAGAAAAGGAAAACAAAGAGAGAAAAAAAGGAGAATAAAAACAACAACAACAACAACAAAAATAAGGAATTGGTATGAACTATGTTTGACCTGATTCCTTTTTAAATGGATACGTAGGCAGCCTCACGGTTCGATCTCATCAAAAAAAAAAATGCAAAAGTCCCCAAGCAAGAAACTGCGGCAGAAGTTGTGGTCGTTGTAATAATCTGAATTCGTAAGTTGTAGCTTTTGACCCATTTGAATTGATTTGAGCCTTTGATATCATTTCTTTCTAACCCTATCCAATAGCTCACGCTACCGTCCAAAGAGAGACCTTTCGATCAGTCTTCAAAAGATGCCAAGTTGAGCAAGTAGAGATGATTTATGTCTGGGGTAGCACTCCAGGCCAAGCAGGAAAGATAATAAAATGAGAGAGTCTTATTGGTGAAAACCCTCACGGGCACCTTAAGGCAACGATAGTTGAGAGAAATAAAAACGAGAAAGCCTCATTACCCTAGTTGTTGGTGGATGAACACTGTAAAGCAAGCCAAACTAGGGTTTCATTGAAGGAATTGGGTTAGAAAGCTCACAACAACAAAAGCACGGCAACAGAATTTCGGACATCGAAACGGACTGGATCAACTAGGCCGAAGCGCATGCCATGATCATGAAAACCAGTTGTTTTTCCTTAGATAAGTTTTCTTTCTCTTCTTTTCAACAGTGAGTGAATCTGTAATTCCTTACCCTAAATACCATTTGGAGTCATTGCATTTCATTTTCCTTTCAAGTCTCTAAAGTTCTTGTTAAGCAAACGAGAAGAATTTCAAAGAGGATTATCATCTCCCAAATGGATAAAGCGCATGACGCCCAAAAGCATACCAAAGATAACGAGTGTGGAACATCAAGGGGAGGGGTCACAAAACTGTGATTAATGGAAGAGTCAAGAGTCGGCAAAGTAAAGGAACACCACGCACGAGGTGGATGCAAAGTAAAACCACTAAGATCCAGATTCAGTCAAGCATCACAAATGGACTGTGTAATCTCAGGTAAGGGTGTAACGATTTTAGAAAAGGCTCGGAAATGTAGACAAAGCAAAGCCATAACGGTCAGAGGACCAGCCAAGCATCATACCCCAATTCAGCAATCGTCAAAGAAGGGTATGAGACTTCTGGTAAAATAGGCAAAAGCGCAACACAAAGATGAAAACCATGATGAGGGTTGACCCAGCATGATATATCGACTCATCAATCATCAGAAAAGGGCATAAAGAATTCTGGCAAAAGGTTGGGAGTGCAACACAAGCTGGGAGCAAAGTAAAGACACAAAGGTCAGGGGCCAGCCAAACATCATATACAGACCTCTTGATCTTAGGGAAGGGTGTAAGGATTTTAGCAAAGACTCGGAAATGTAACACAAAGATAAGGAACAAAGTACATCTACAAGGGTCAGAGGGTTAGCCAAGCATAATATATTGACTTGGTAATTTCGGGAAAGGTGCAAGAATTCTAGCAAAAGGGCCAGGAAGGTATTGGGCGAGCAAAGTAAAGCCATAAAGATTCGGGGGTCAGCCAACCAACTTAGCAAAACTCATCATCAATATGGAAACTTGAACACAACGGAATACGAAAGTGGGGAGGCCGCTTTCAACAAGAATGCCGCAAGCAACCACCACTTTTCAAAATGACTATTTTTCTTTGATTGAGATAGGGGCAAAAATTCCAGAAGATCCTAAGGGAGGCCATCCACAGGGGAAAGCAGTCACATGACATGTATGATCGAAATCTCAGGGCCTACCTTGAAGTGGTACTCAGTTAAAATTAAAAGGGGGCATAGCCCGACATAAATATGCTCCCCGGCAAAGAGCACAATGGGATAAACTTTAACTAGAAAATCCCAACACAAAAAAATGGAGGGTTAAAAGAAGCATGGAAGTTGAGATGAAACGCAGTTTAAAACAAAAACAGGTGCGGGTAACATAGGAAAGCACCAACAGCTCCCCAGAAAGAATCGTACAAACCCTCCTGGACAATAATCACTAGCAGAAACAACCATAAATTAGAAATGGCATTTAAGTTGGAACCCTCAGGACCCTCCCGGAAAATGGGACTCATTTTAAGGTTAGGAGTAATCATGGATAACAAAGGGCATAAAATGACTTTCATGTTGAAGAAGGATTCAGTTAAGAGTTGTCAGGACCCTCTTAAAAATGGGACTTAGCCTAAAACAAAATAAGAACGGGTAACATGGTCAGGCAAAAATATTTCCCCAACAATTAGTTGTCAGGACCCTTCTGAAAATGGACTTAGCCTAGAGCACAAATAGTCAGGGGGCATGGTCAAACCCAAATACTTCCCCAGCAAGAGTCAACAAGAGGCGTCAGGACCTGCCTGGATAATCATATCTAATTGTAGAAGTTTTCAGGACCCCCCCCTCCCGGATAATGGGATGTAGCTCTAAATACTAACCCCCAGCAGACACATTTTGTCATCTAATTAAGAATTGTCAAGACCCGCCTGGATAACGGGAAGCAGTTTAAATCACCAATCTCTAGCAGATCCCCCAGCATATAACTCATGACAAGACATAGTGGAAAATAATACCTTTTGAGAAACATAATATAGTCTTAAAGTTGGCATCAGTTAAAAATTGTCAGGACCCTCCTGGATAAGGAGACTTAGCTTAGATATGGAGATATTTGGTAAAGGGATTTGATTAACACTCACGGATCCGCCCAGCACCAAACTGGGGCAGGAAGAATTTTTGTGTTTTGTTTGTTTTGTTGTAATCAGGTACACATGAATCAGTCTCAAGCAACATTTTTCAGGTTACGGGATTTGGTATTGTAATTAAGCTCCCAACTGCAAAACAAGGCAATATTTTTCAAATTTCAAGTTTTTGTAATCAAGCGTCCACTTGGAGAACAAGGGAATATTTTTCAAAATTTCAAGTATTGGCAATCAGGCGCCCACATGTAGTACAAGGGAATAGTTTTCAAAATTTCAAGTTTCGGCAATTAGGCGCCCACCTATAGAACAAGGGAATAGTATACAAAATTACAAGTTTTGGCAATTAGGCGCCCACCTGTAGAACAAGGGAATAATTTTTAAAAATTCAAGTTTTGGTAATCAGGCGCACACCTGTAGAACAACGGAATATTTTTCAAAATTAATGTCTTGGCAATCAGGCACCCACTGTAGAATAAGAGAATATCTTTCAAAATTTCAAGTTTCGAAAATCAGGCGCCCACCTGTAGAACAAGGGAATATTTTTCGAGATGCATGTTTGGTAATCAAGCTCCTACCTATAGAACAAGGGAATATTTTTCTAAGTTTTGAAAATCAGGCGACCACCTATAGAACAAGGGAATACTTTTCAAGATGCAAGTTTGGTAGCCAGGCGCCCACCTGTAGAACGAGGGAATATTTTTCAAGACGCAAGTTTGGTAATCAGGCGCCCACCTGTAGAACAAGAGAGTATTTTCAAGTTTTGAAAATCAGGCGCCCAGCTGTAGAACAAGGGAATACTTTTGAAAATTCAAAGTTTCAAAAATCAGGCACCCACCTGTAGAACAAGGGAATATTTTTCTAGATACAAGTTTGGTAATTAGGTGCCCACCTGTAGAACAACGGGATATTTTTAATATTTTGGTAATCAGGCGCCCACCTGTAGAATAAGGAAATATTTTTCTAGTCTTGGTAATCAGGCGTCCACCTGTAGAACAAGGGAATATTTTTCAAGTTTCAAGTTTTGGTAATCAGGCGCCCACCTCGAGAACAAGGGAATATTTCTCAAAATTTCAAGTTTTGGTAATCAGGCATCCACCTGTAGAACAAGGGAATGTTTTTCAAATGAGCACATGTCAAGTCCAAAAATTTGGCATTAAACATAGAATAAGAGAAGGAAAGAATCCAAAAAAAAAAACAATGAGTTTAGAGGAAGGAACGCCAGTCAACAAGGCAACAAAGAGTTCACAGGAAGAAATACAAGGCAACAAAACAACAAGGATCGAGAGCAAGATTGAAGACATAGATGGTTATTTTGCAATCCGTAGTTTGTAGCTTAGTCTAGTTTACTTTTATTTTTCACAAGTTTTAATAAGGAGGACAGTAAGCAGTAACAGCAGCATCAACAACGAAATCACAGCTCAAGGTAGTCCTAGCTACCAATCACTCCGAAACCATACTAACCTGTTTCCTTTATAGCCAAGGATATGTAGGCAACTTGTGAAGCAGGGTTCGGTCAGACAGTTTTCAAAATGCTTCTCATGGAATGCAAAGCAGGCCGAAATCCCTAAGTTGCTCATTTATCTTTGCCGCAAACCCTTTGTGTCTCCGAGCAAAGAGGGGAAGTTATGATCACGTGATTTTTTCCTCGCTTGACATGTTCCTATAAATTCCTCAAATTAGGATTGTATTTTATTGTTTGAAGTTTTAGGAATTATTTGAGTAATTTCGTGTTTATTTTCATTTTTTCATTTATTATTTGAGTTTTAGGGATTTATTTTCATAATTTTGTGTTTATTTGCATTTTCTTTGAATTTTATAAATTAATTGCATACGTTTGTGTTTATTCACATGTTGCACGTTTAATTTACATAATGCATAATAATGTAAAAACATGGCATGTTTGCATCTAGGATTTAAATTTTACATTTTTTTAGGTTATTAATTAGTTAATACTGAAAATAAGGAAAAATAAGAAAATTGGTTAATTTTCTTTGAAATTTAGAATTTAAGGGTTTATTTAATTTATCTTGATTGAATATGTTTTTCTTTCTATTTTTGTTTTTGATTATTAAAAAATCTTAAAAATTAATAATAGTAATAATAATAATAATAATAATGCAAAATATACAAAAGGAGCAGTTTGGATTGTTATTTTGGGTCATTTGTTGGTCATAAGACTTAGCTCAAAGTTCCAAACCCAGCCCCCTTGCCCGGTCCAGAAGCCACATGTGCCTAAAACATCGCCGTTTGTATCAAGAAATTTGGGCCATTGAGTAGGCCTGAATGGATGGTCGAAAATGAGGGAGGTGTCACACTATATAGTGTCACATAACACCCCTTAGCATCAGATACCTCGTACCCTGTCCAAATAATACCCGAATCCTTCCGGTGTAACGCCGCCTCACCACCGCCCAGCCCCGTTGTATCACCATTACCCCGCCGCCAGCCAAAAAACGCCACCACCAATGGTGTAACTCCGATGGAACCCAAAATTACACCCTGGGATCCCCAGGCTCCCCTCTTTCCACCCCTCCTAAGATCACCCCTCGAAACCCACCCAGATTTGTGGAATATCCGTTTGAAGCTTGGAAGCTCTGCCGTCCACTGCAGCGACCGGTTGCCAATGGCTTCCGAAATAACACCATACCCTCCCCTCGCTCCCCTCTTTCCAACCCCACCATTGGTCACCCTGGAATATAGCCTCAGCCAGTCGAATATTCATTTGAACTTGGCAAATCCACCGTTTAAGGCGGCGACCGGATGCCAATGGCCTCCAAATCAACACCACCCACTACTATGGCCCTCCTCTACCCAAACACACATCCAATTCCTCTCACATAACTCCCAAACCTCTCAAATTTCAATCCAGCATGATGTAATTTTTTAGTTTAATCTTTATAGACCATTTAAGTTTCAAAAGGGAGTCGCATGTTTTTGTTGGCCAAAAACAAACCTGTGACTCCGCTTGGAGTCTTAAATTGAATTCAACCGAGTCTAATTGAAGACTAATCAGTAAGTTCGCCTCTCTTTTTCCCGTCTTCTTCTATTTGTTATTGTTTGATATTGTGTGGACGACTCGCATGGTTTAATTGTTAGTTCTAGGAGTCCTGAATATGCTTATACTTTGATTGTGAATTTTAGTTAGCCATTATGTTTCAAAGACCAAGATCTGATTTACTTCAATTTGTTTTTATTTTTGTTTCTTTTAGTTATTAAATTTTGTTATTTTAAAGTCCAGCTGAGTAGTTTCAAGTTTTCAATTCGGACTTGCTTCATTTTTTATAATAACATGCTAACTATAGCCTTCCATGTTATTATAATTTCAGTATTTGATTTGAATTTTCGATTCAGTGGTGTCTTAATTTCTGAATTTGATTGTTGTTTATTCCTGATTAATAGTTCACATGTAATTATGAGTTGTTTATAGTTGTTGATTAGCTAGTAATTATTTGTGAGTCTTAGTTGAATGAAATAGTAATTTCAGCATTAAAAGGGTAATATAAGGTTTCCACCTAGTTCTGGTATTTTTTAGAATAAAATAAGGGTAATATAAGGTTCCCACCTAGTTCTGATAATTTTTAGAATAAAATAGGGGTAATATAGAATTTTTACTTAGTTTTGGTAGTGTTTAGAATACAACAAGGGTATTATAGGTATCCTACAAGTAAGAGCCAATGCTGGAATCTTTTAGAACCTTCTAGAAGTATAGTTTAGCTTAGAAAATCGTTAATTTGGTGTAGTAACTTGAGAAACAAGTCAAAAAATGAAGGACCAAGTAGTAAAAATCTGAAAATCAAAAGAGGGACTATTAGCTCAATTGAAATAAGGGGGGTTGCCCTAGTTATGCGCTTTAAAAAGGGACCCCAATTCATTCAAAAAGGGGTTGGAGAGAGTCTGAAAAATTTATGAAATTTCCAGCAATAGCCAGAAAACTAATCCTCCCATTCTTGCAATTAAAACACAAAATCAAAAAATATTAGTTAGTTGGAAGATTTGAGAGATTTTCCTTCAAAAGTTAGGCATTTAAGACTCTTAAATCAGCAATAAATCAGAAAACACAGTTCCATTAAGGGTCCAGCTAAGTTCAGGGTAGTTTGATATGATTTCTAAGTTATTTGCATCAAGTAACTTAGGTTTGGGTATTTGTGGAGCACATTGGGTGTGTTCCAGTTGACTTGAGGTCATGGAATGCAAAGCATGCCAAAATCCCTCAGTTGCTCATTAATCTTTGCCCGAAAACCCTTTGTGTCTCCGAGTAAAGAGGGGCAGTTGTGAGCACGTGATTTTTGTCTCACTTGACATGTTCCTATAAATTCCTCAAATTAAGATTTGTCTTTTATAGTTTGAATTATTAGGAATTATTTGAGTAATTTGTGTTTATTTTCATTTTTTCTTTTATTATTTTAATTTTAGGGATTTATTTGCATGATTTTGTGTTTATTTGCATTTTTCTTTCAATTTTAAAAATTAATTGCATAGGTTTGAGTTTATTCACATGTTGCACGTTTAATTTAAATAATTCATAAATAATTTTAAAAATGGCATGTTTGCATCTAGGATTTAAATTTTACATATTTTTAGGTTATTAATTAGTTAATATTAAAAATAAGAAAAAAATAACAATATTGGTTAATTTTCTTTGAAATTTAGAATTTAAGGGTTTATTTAGTTTATGTCTTGATTGAATATGTTATTCTTTCTATTTTTGTATTTTATTATTAAAAATAATAATAATAATAATAATAATAATAAATAATAATAATAATAATAATAATAATAATGCAAAATATATAAAAGGAGCAATGGTTTGGATTGTGATTTTGGGCCATTTGTTGGTCATAAGACTTAGCCCAAAGCCCCAAACCCAGCCCCATTGCCCGGTCCAAAAGTCAGATGTGCCTAAAACGACGTCGTTTGTATGAAGAAACTTGGGCCATTGATTAGGCATGATCGGACGGTCGATGATGGGGGAGGTGTCACACTATATAAGTGTCACATAAACTCCCTAGCATCAGAGACCTCGTACTCTGTCCAAATAATACCATATTCCTTCCGTTGTAACGCCGCCTCACCACCGCCTAGCCCCGTCATATCACCACTGCCACGCCGCCAGCCGAAAATCGCCGCCAGCGGCGAAGTAACTGTGATGGACCCCAACATTATACCCTGGAATCCCCAAGGTCCCCTCCTTCCTCCCCCCTAATATCACCCCTCGAAACCCACATAGATTTGTGGAATATTCGTTTGAAGCTTGGCAGCTCCGACGTCCACGGCAGTGACCAGTTGCCAATGGCTTCCAAAATAACACCATACCCTCCCCTCGCTCCTCTCTTTCCAACCCCACCATTGGTCACCCTCGAATATAGCCTCAGCCAGTCGAATATTCATTTGAACTTGGCAGCTCCACCGTTCATGGCGGGGACCGGATGCCAATGGCCTCCAATCAGCACCACCCACTCCTATGGCCCTCCTCTACCCAAAAACACATCCAATTCATCTCAAATAACTCCTTAACCTCTAAAATTTCAAATCCATCCTGACCTAATTTTTGAATTTAATTTTTAAAGACCATTAGTGTTTCAAAACGGAGTCGCGTGTTTTTGTCGGCCAATAACAAACCTGTGACTCCGCTTTGAGGGTCAAATTGAATTCAACCGAGTCTAATTGAAGGCTAATCAGTAAGTTAGCCTTTATTTTTCCCATCTTCTTCTATTTTTTATTGTTTGATATTGTGTGGACGACTCACATGGTTTAATTGTTAGTTCTTGGAGTTCTGAATATGCCTATACTTTGATTGTGAATTTTAGTTAGCCACCATGTTTCAAAGACCAAGCTCTGATTTAAGTCAATTTGTTTTTTTTGGTTTCTATTAGTTTTTAAATTTTGTTATTTTGAAGTCCAGCATCGTAGCTTCAAGTTTTTTATTCGGACTTGCTTCTTTTTTGTTAATAACATGATAACTATAGCCTTCCATCTTTTTCTTTTAATTTCAGTATTTGATTTAAATTTTCGATTCAGTGGTATTAATTTCTGAGTTTGATTGTTGTTTATTCCTGATTAATAGTTCACATGTAACTACGAGTAGGTCATATTTGTTGATTAGCTAGTAATTAATTGTGAGTCTTAGTTGAATGAAATAGTAATTTCAGTATTAAAAGGGTAATATAGGGTTTCCCCTAGTTCTGGTAATTTTTAGAATAAAATAAGGGTAATATAAGGTTCCCATCTAGTTCTGGTAATTTTTAGAATAAAATAGGGGGAATATAGAATTTTGACTTAGTTTTGCTAGTGTTTAGAATAAAACAATTGTATTATAGGTATCCTACAAGTAAGAGACAATGCTGGAATCTTTTAGAACCTCCTAGAAGGGTAGTTTAGTTTAGAAAATCATTAATTTAGTGTAGTAATTTGGGAAACAAGTCAAAAAATGAAGGACCAAGTAGTTAAATCTGAAAATCTAAAGAGGGACTATTAGTTATATTGAAATAAGGGGGGTTGCCCTAGCATTGGGCTATAAAAAAGGACCCCAATTCATTCAAAAAGGGGTTGGAGAGAGTCTGAAAAATTTATGAAATTTCCAGCAATAGCCAGAAAACTAATCTTCCAATTCCTGCAATTACAACACAAATCAAAAAATATTAGTTAGTTGGAAGATTTGAGAGCTTTTCCTTCAAATTTTAGGCATTTAAAACTCTCAAATCGGCAATACATTAGAAAACACAGTTCCATTAAGGTTCCAGCTAAGTTCAGGGTAGTTTGATCTGATTTATGGGTTATTTGCATCAAGTAACTTAGGTTTTGGTATTTGTGGAGCATATTGGGTGTGTTCCAGTTGATTTGAGGTCATGGAATGCAAAGCAGACTAAAATCCCTCATTAATTGTATATGTTTGTGTTTATTCACATGTTGTACATTTAATTTACATAATTCATAAAAAATTTTAAAAAAATGGCATGTTTGCATCTACGATTTAATTTTTTCATTTTGTTTAGGTTATTAATTGGTTAATATTGAAAATAAGGAAAAAATAACAAAATTGGTTAATTTTCTTTGAAATTTAGAATTTAAGGGTTTATTTAGTTTATGTCTTGATTCAATATGTTTTTCTTTCTATTTTTGTTTTTCATTATTAAAAAATCTGAAAAAATAATAATAGTAATAATAATAATGCAATATATACAAAAGGTGCAATGGTTTGGATTGTGATTTTGGGCCATTTGTTGGTCATAAGACTTAGCCCAAAGCCCCAAACCCAGCCCCCTTGCCCGGTCCAAAAGCCACATGGTCCTAAAACGACGTCGTTTGTATCATGAAATTTGGGCCATTGATCAGGCCTGATCGGACGGTCGAAGATGGGGGAGGTGTCACACTATATAAGTGTCACATAACACTCCCTAGCATCAGAGACCTCGTACCCTGCCCAAATAAAACCCTAATCCTTCTGGTGTAATGTCGCTTCACCACCGCCCAGCCTCATCGTATCACTACCGCCAGCCGAAAATCGCCGCCACCGGCGGTGTAACTCCGATGGACCCCAAAATTACAACCCGGAATCCCCAAGCTACCCTCTTTCCACCCGCCTAAGATCATCCCTCGAAACCAACCCAGATTTGTGGAATATCCGTTTGAAGCTTGGCAGCTCTATCGTCCACGGCGGCGGTCGGTTGCCAATGACTTCCAAAATAACACTATACCCTCCCCTCGCTTCCCTCTTTCCAACCCCACCATTGGTCACCCTCGAATATAGCCCCAGCGTTTTGAATATTTGTTTGAACTTGGCAGCTCTACCATTCATGGCGGAGACCGGATGCCAATTCCCTCCAAATAACCACCACCCACTCCTATGACCCTCCTCTACCCAAAAACACATCCATTTACTCTCAAATAACTCCCAAACCTCTCAAATTTCGAATCCAGCCTGACCTAATTTTTGAGTTTAATCTTTAAAGACCATTTGAGTTTCAAAACGGAGTTCCATGTTTTTGTTGGCCAAAAACAAACCTTTGACTCCGCTTGGAGGCTCAAATTGAATTCAACCGAGTCTAATTGAAGACTAATCAGTAAGTTCGCCTTTCTTTTTCCCATCTTCCTCTATTTGTTATTGTTTGATATTGTGTGGACGACTCGCATGGTTTAATTGTTAGTTCTAGGAGTCCTGAATATGCCTATACTTTGATTGTGAATTTTAGTTAGCCACCATGTTTCAAAGACCAAGCTCTGATTTACTTCAATTTGTTTTTGTTTTGGTTTCTTTTAGGTTTTAAATTTTGTTATTTTGAAGTCGAGCATAGTAGTTTCCAGTTTTCAATTCGGACTTGCTTCATTTTTGTTAATAACATGATAACTATAGCCTTCTATATTTTTCTTTTAATTTCAGTATTCGATTTGAATTTTCGATTCAGTGGTGTATTAATTTCTGAGTTTGATTGTTGTTTATTCCTGATTAATAGTTCACATGTAATTATTAGTAGGTTATAGTTGTTGATTAGCTAGTAATTAATTGTGAGTCTTAGTTGAATGAAATAGTAAATTCAGCATTAAAAGGGTAATACAGGGTTTCCCCCTTGTTCTTGTAATTTTTAGATTAAAATAAGGTAATATAAGGTTCCCACCTAGTTCTGGTAATTTTTAGAATAAAATAGGGGTAATATAGAATTTTAACTTAGTTTTGGTAGTGTTTAGAATACAACAAGGGTATTATAGGTATCCTACAAGTAAGAGCCAATGCTGGAATCTTTTAGAACCTTCTAGAAGTGTAGTTTAGTTTACATGATTCATAAAAATTTAAAAAAATGGCATGTTTGCATCTAGAACTTAAATTTTACATTTTTTTAGGTTATTAATTAGTTAATATTGAAAATAAGGAAAAAAATAACAAAATTGGTTAATTTTCTTTGAAATTTAGAATTTAAGGGTTTACTTAGTTTATGTCTTGATTGAATATGTTTTTCTTTAAATTTTTGCTTTTCATTAATAAAAAATCTGAAAAAATAATAATAGTAATAATAATAATGCAAAATATACAAAAGGAGCAACGGTTTGGATTGTGATTTTCGGCCATTTGTTGGTCATTAGACTTAGTCCAAAGCCCCAAACCCAGCCCCCTTGCCCGGTCTAAAATCCAGATGTTCCTAAAACGACGTCGTTTGTATCAAGAAATTTGGGCCATTTATCAGGCCTGAGCGGACGGTCGAAGATGGGGGGGGGGGGTCACACTACATAAGTGTCACATAATACTTCCTATCATCAGAGACCTCGTACCCTGTCCAAATAATACCCTAATCATTCCGGTGTAATGTCGCCTCACCACCGCCTAGCCCCGTCGTATCACCACCGCCTCGCCGCCAGCCGAATATCGCCACCACCGGCGGTGTAATTCCGATGGACCCCAAAATTACAGCCCGGAATCCCCAAGCTCCCCTCTTTCCACCCGCCTAAGATCATCCCTCGAAACCCTCCCAAATTTGTGGAATATCCGTTTAAAGCTTGGTAGCTCTGTCGTCCACGACGGCGACCGGTTGCCAATGGCTTCTAAAATAACACCATACCCTCCCATCGCTCCCTTCTTTCCAACCCCACCATTGGTCACACTCGAATATTGCCCCAGCGTGTCGAATATTTGTTTGAACTTGGCAGCTCCAACTTTCATTGCGGCGACCGGATGCCAATGGCCTCCAAATTAACACCACCCACTCCTATGGCCCTCCTCTACCCAAGAACACATTCATTTACTCTCAAATAACTCCCAAACCTCTCAAATTTCAAATCCAGCCTGACATAATTTTCGAGTTTAATCTTTAAAGAGCATTTGAGCTTCAAAATAGAATCGAATGTTTTTGTTGGCCAAAAACAAACCTGTGACTCCGCTTGGAGGCACAAGTTGAATTCAACCGAGTCTAATTGAAGACTAATCAGTAAGTTCGCCTTTCTTTTTCCCATCTTCCTATATTTGTTATTGTTTTATATTGTGTGGACGACTAGTATGGTTTAATTTTAGTTCTAGGAGTCCTGATTATGAAATTACTTTGATTGTGAATTTTAGTTAGCCACCATGTTTCAAAAACCAAGCTCTAATTTACTTCTATTTGGTTTTGTTTTGGTTTCTTTTAGTTTTTAAATATTGCTATTTTGAAGTCCAGCATAGTAACTTCCAGTTTTCAATTCGGACTTACTTCAATTTGGTTAATAACATGATAACTATAGCCTTCCATATTTTTCTTTTAATTTCAGTATTTGATTTGAATTTTCGATTCAGTGGTGTCTTAATTTCTGAGATTGATTGTTGTTTATTCCTGATTAATAGTTCACATGTAATTATGAGTTGGTTATAGTTGTTGATTAGCTAGTAATTAATTGTGAGTCTTAGTTGAATGAAATAGTAAACTCAGCATTAAAAGGGTAATATAGGGTTTCCACCTAGTTCTGGTAATTTTTATAATAAAATAAGGGTAATATAGGGTTCCCATGTAGTTCTAGTAAATATTAGAATAAAATAGGGGTAAAACAGAATTTTAACTTAGTTTTGGTAGTGCTTAGAATACAACAAGGGTAGTATAGGTATCCTACAAGTAAGAGCCAATGCTGGAATCTTTTAGACCCTTCTAGAAGGGTAGTTTAGTTTAGAAAATCATTAATTTAGTGTTTTAACTTGGGAAACAAGTCAAATAATGAAGGACCAAGTAGTTAAAATCTTAATATCAAAAGAGGGACTAGTAGTTAAATTGAAATAAGGGGGGTTGCCATAGCTTTGGGCTATAGAAAGAACCCCAATTCATTCAAAAAGGGGTTGGAGAGAGTCTAAAAAATTTATGAAATTTCCAGCAATAGCCAGAAAACTAATCTTTCAATTTCAGCAATTACAACACAAAACCAAAATCATTAGTTAGTTGGAAGATTTGAGAGCTTTTCCTTCGAAATTTAGGCATTTAAGACTCTAAAATCACCAAGAAATTAGAAACACAGATCCATTAAGCGTCTAGCTAAGTTCAGGATAGTTTGATCTGATTTCTGGGTTATTTGCATCAAGTAACTTAGGTTTGGGTATTTTTGAAGCATATTGGGTGTGTTCAAATTGATGTGAGGTTATTTTTAAAGTTGTGTGTGGCTCATTCTATTTGGATCTGGTACTACTGTTGTGTTGATCATAAATATGGCCGTTGATCTTCAAAATTGCTACTGACTCCTTACCCCATTTTTATTTTGATTACCATGTATTTTTTCTTACAAGGGAAATGTTGTTAAATCTACTGATGTTAAATCTAATGAGATTTGAAGTCAAAGCCTACTTTTGCCTCCTGTGATTTTATCAACTTCATTTATGGATATTTGAGTCTCATTGTTGTATGTATTAGTTTGGCGCTATTAGATCTGTCATAGTTGAGGAGTATATTTTGTGTAAAGTGGACATTTAAATATGATTTACCTTGTAAACAAATATAGGACTTTTCCTGGAATATTAATGTTTGGTTTTGATTTCATGAATGAGTGCTGATAGTAGTCCAATCCTGTTAAAGGGTTGAAGTAATATGTGACAAAATGAATCTGATAGTTAGGAAGTGAACTAGTAGAGTTTGATAACAGGTATACGAAATTTTCTTTGTGTTGGTAAAAAATAGTGTAGTTTATCTTGGAAAATTGTCGAGTATTCCAATTCAGGTTGCTTTATGTGTTAACACGAAATTGCTGTTAAATAATTATTCAGACATACGATGTATGTTGATAAGTTCCAGTAGAAATAAATTAACGAAGGGATAAATAGCCTACCTTTTGACATTTACCATGTTCAATGCTGAAACTCTCCTTAACAAGCCCAACAGCTCGCCTCCATAGTGGGCTCGTAGTTGAGCCCAAATGCTCGAGTATTTATGAGAATGAATTGAACGCCAACTCCTTCCCATGGGCTGAAATTCATACATCTCTCCAAAAGATGAAATTGATAATTTGAACCTTTCCTAATATTGTACCACAAACTAATCGAGCCTTGGTAGAGATGAATCCAACGAAAAACCATAGTAGTTTGCTTTAGGAATGACCTTTTAAAATAACAAATGGGGTGTGTCGCGCCAAACGGAATCAAACTTGCGTGGACCTCGTGAATTTCTTATTAAAATATTTAGAGAATCGGGACGCTCTGTTTAGCGAATTTCACGGTCCTCCTGCGAAGATAATAACGCGATAGTCACTTTTAGGCACGTCTTTAATAATTTTATCTCCATAAACTCAGTGCGCATTTATGTGACTCAAATCCAAATCCCAACAAAGTTAGAATATGACAAGAACCACTGGTGCATTTATGTGACGTGGTTCGAGTTATGTTTTAACGACGTTTCAATTTTCTTTAAAAAATAATAACAAAAGAGGTTAAGAGATTAAAATGCACATAGGTTCATAAAATTAGGTAATTTAAGAAAAATATAACAGTTGAGCGACCGTGCTAGAACCACGGAACATGGGAATGCCTAACACCTTCTCCCGGGTTAACAAAATTCCTTACTCGAATTTCTGGTCCGCAGACTGTTAAACAGAATAATTCTTTCCTCGATTCGAGATTTAAACCGGTGACTTGGGACACCATAAATCTCGATTAGATCTCGTTTTGATTGTCCTTAAATTGGAAAAACTCCCTTATCTACGCCCTTCGCCGGGTTGTTCAAGTCTTGGTAATCAGGCGCCTACCTGTAGAACAAGGAATATTTTTCAGAATTCAAGTCTTGGTAATCAGGCGCCTTCCTGGAGAACAAGGAAATATTTTTCAAATTTCAAGTTTTGATAATCAGGTGCCCACCTGTAGAACAAAAGAATATCTTTCAAAATTTATGTTTTTATAGTCAGGCACCCACCTATAGAACATGGGAATTTTTTTTAAGTTTTGGTAATCAGGCGTCTACCTGTAGAACAAGGGAATATATTTTAAATTTCATGTTTTGATAATCATGCGCCCACCTATAGAACAAGGGAATATTATTGTTAGGTTTTGGTAATCAGGCGCCCACCAGTAGAACAAGAGAATATTTTTCAACTTTTTATAAACACGAACCCACCTGTAAAACAAGGGAATATCATTCGAAATTCAAGTTTTTGTAATCAGGCGCCCACATGTATAACAAAGGAATATTTATCAAATTTCAAGTTTTGGTAATCAGGCACCCACCTGTTAGAACAAGGGAATGTTTTTCAAAATTCAAGTTTTAGCAATCAGGCGTCCACCGGTAGAACAAGGGAATACTTTTCAAAATTGAAGGTTTGATAATCTGGCGCCCCGCCGGTATAACAAGGAAATATTTTTCAAAATTTTAAGTTTTGGCAATCAGGCGCCCACCTATCAGAACAAGGGAATATTTCAATTTTCTAGGTGCAAAGTTTTGTAATCAGGCACCCACCTGCAAAACAAACGAATACACTTCAAGTCCAACAATTCAGCATCAAACAAGGAAGAAGATAAGGCAAGGAGTTAACAAGGTGACAATGAGTTTACAGGAAGGAATGCCAGTCAACAAGGCAACAAGGAGCTCACAGGAAGAAATACAAGGCAACAAAACAACAAGGATCGAGAGTAAGATTGAAGACATAGATAGGTTCTTTTGTAATCTGTAGTTCGTTGCTTAGTGTAGTTTTATTTTATGCGAGGCGTAATAAGGAGGTCAGTAAGCAGTAATTGCAGTATCAACAACGAAATCACAGCTCATGGTAGTCCCAGCTACCAAACACTCCAGAACTACACTGACCTAATTCCTTTGTAGCCAAGGATATGTAGGCAATCTGTGAAGTAGGGTTCGGTCAGACAGTTTTCAAAATGCTTCTCATGGAATTCAAAGCAGGCAAAAATCCCTCAGTTTCTCATTTATATTTGCCCGGAAACCCTTCGTGTCTCCGAGCAAAGAAGGGCAACTGTGAGCACGTGATTTTTTCCTCGCTTGACATGTTCATATAAATTTTTCAAAAAAGGATTTGTCTTTTATTGTTCGAATTATTAGGAATTATTTGAGTAATTTCGCTTTTATTTTCATTTTTTCTTTTATTATTTGAATTTTTGGAATTTATTTGCGTGATTTTGTGTTTATTTGCATTTTTCTTTGAATTTTAGGAATTAATTGCATAGGTTTGTGTTATTCGCATGTGCATGTTTAATTTACATAATTCATAAAAACATAAAAAAATTGCATGTTTGAGTCTAGGATTTTAATTTTATATTTTTTAGATTATTAATTAGTTAATATTGAAAATGAGGAAAAAATAACAAAGTTGTTTGATTTTCTTTGAAATTTAGAATTTTAGGGTTTATGTAGTTTATGTATTGATTGAAGAAGTTATTCTTTCTATTTTTTTTTTGATTATTAAAAATCTGAAATAATAATAAAGCAAAATATACAAAAGGAGTAATGGTTTGGACTGTGATTTTGGGCCATTTGTTGGTCATAAGACTTAGCCCAAAGCCCCAAACCCACCAAAGCAGACCCAAACCCAGCCCCCTTGCCCGGTCTAAAAGTCACAGGTGCCTAAAACGACTTCGTTTGTAACAAGAAATTTGGGCCATTGATCAGGCTTGATTGGACAGTCAAAGATGGGGGAGGTGTCACACTATATAAGTGTCTCATAACAACCCCTAAGATCATAGAACTCGTACCATGTCCAAATAATACCCTAATCCTTCCGGTGTAACGCCGCCTCACCACCGCCCAGCCCCGCCGTATTACCTCCGCCCCGCCGCCGTTCGGAAATCACTGCCGCTAGCGGCGTAACTCCGATGGACCACAAAATAACACCTCGGAATCCCCAAGCTCCGCTCTTTCCAACCCCCCTAAGATCACCCCTCGAAACCCATAATGATTTGTCGAATGTCCATTTGAAGCTTGGCAGCTCCGCCGTCTGTAGCGGCGACCGGTTGCAAACGGCTTCCAAAATAACACCATACCCTTGGAACATTTGAGAACCTTTCCTTCAAAATATGGGCATTTAAGACTCTAAAATCAGCAGAAAATTAAAAATTTTGTTCCATTATGGGTCCAGCTAAGTTCAGAGTGGATTGATATGATTTTTGGGTTATTTGCATCAAGTAACTTAGGTTTTGGAATTTGTGGAGCATATTAGGTGTGTTCTAGCTGATTTGAGGTCATTTTTAAAGCCGTGTGTGGCTTATTCTGTTTGGATCTGGTAATTACTATTGTGTTGCTCATAAATTAAGCTGTTGATCTTCAGAAGCGTTGCTGACTCCTTACCCCCTTTGTATTTTGATTACCATGTAATTTTTTTTCTTCTGAGGGAAATGATGTTAAATCTAGTGAATGTGAAATCTAAAGAGATTTGAAGTCAAAGCCCACATTGCCTCCTGTGATTTTCTCAACTTCACTTATGAATATTTGACACTCATATGTTGTATGTATTAGCTTTGGTATTATTAGATGTGTCTTATCTAGGGACTATATTTTATTTAAATTGGACATTTAAAACTGATTTTTCTTGTAAATAAGAATATCACTGTTCCTGGACTATTCATGTTTGGTTTTCATTCCATGAATGAGTTCTGATAGTAATCCAATCCTGTTAAAGGGTTGAAGTAATCAGTGACACAATAAATCTGATAGTTAGGAAGTGAACTTGAAATGAATTTTCGTTAATTTGAACTAGTAGAGTTTGACAACAGATATATGAATTTGATTTTGTGTTGGTAAAAAGTAGTGTATTTCATTTTGGAAAATAGCCAAGTGTTCTAATTCAGGTTTCTTTATGTGTCAACACGAAATTGCTGTTAAATAGTTATTCGGGCATATGTTGTATGTTGATAACTTCCAGTAGAATTAAATTGACTAAGGGATAAATAGCCTACCTGTTGACAATTACCATGTTCAATGCTGAAACTCTCCTTAATAAGCCCACACATCTTGCCTCCTTAGTGGGCTGGTAGTTGAGCCCAAATTCTCGAGTATTTCCAAGAATGAATCGAACGCCAACCCCTTCCCATGGGCTGGAATTCGGACATCTCTCTAAATGATGAAATTGATAATTTGAACCTTTCCAAATAATGTACCACCAACTAGTTGAGCCTTGGTAGAGATGAATCCAACAAAAAACCTTAGTAGTTTGCTTTGGGAATGGCCTTCTAAAATAAGAATGAGTTGCGTCGCGCCAAACGGAACCCTTAAACTACGCGGCCCTCGTGAAATACTATTAAAATACTTAGAGATTCGGGATATGCCATTTAGCGAATTTCACGGTCTTTCTGCAAAGATAATAATGCGATAGTCGCTTTTTGGCACGTCCTTAATAATTTTATCTCCATAAACACGGGTGCGCATTTATGTGACCCAAATCCAAATCTCAATGAAGTTGGAATGTGTCAAAATCCACGAGTGTATTTATGTGACGTGGTTCGAGACATGTTTTAATGACGTTGCAATTCTCTTTTAAAAGAATAATAAACGTGGTTAAAAGATTCAAAATACACATAGGTCCATAGTTGTATAAAATCAGATAATGCAAGCCAAATATAATAGTTGAGCGACCGTGCTAGAACCATGAAACCCAGGAATGCCTAACACTTTCTCCCGGGTTAACAGAATTCCTTACCCAGATTTCTGGTTCACGGTTTGTTAAACAGAGTCATTCTTTCCTCGATTCGGGATTCTAAGCGGTTACTTGGGACACCATAAATATCCCACGTGGCAATTTTGATATTATCTTAAATAATTGAATCATGTTTCGATTGTCCTTTAATTGTAAAAACTCTCTTATCTATGCCCTTCGCCGGGTTGTAGCAGCCTAAAAGGAGGTGTGACAGTAATTAAACGACAATGACTTTCCTGAATTTACTTTCTTTATGAAATAATTCTGTACATGGCTTGCTAAGTTGTATTTAGAGCCTTGGGTTCGTTAGTAATTGAGCTGTGTTGATATGAAATGCTATGAGATTTTGACTGGCTTAGTTGATAATCTATGTTTGTTTCAAATTTATATAGAATTTTTCTGATTCTGGGCTTGAACCTTATAAGGGTTCTTTAGTGTGAGTTGATCTTAGCTTTCATACATCACTTCTTCAGTTTTCACATATGTGCAAATAGATTCTGGGTTACTGATTTAAGTAGCATGTTAACTTGGTTCCTATTTCCACACATGGTTTCTGAAGTGTTCAAGGGATTGTGAGTACAATTGGAGTTTTTTATAAAATAAAAAAAATTGAAAAGTTCAGGAACTTTAATTTTAATGATGCGTTTTTCTTTCAAGAAAAGATTAAGACAGTGTTCCTGACTATTGACTATTGATGACTTTCCATTTTTATTAGTTTAAAAAAATGAAATGCAACAAATCAAACTTAGGTGGTGACCTGTGGACTCGAACTAGGGACCTTACCTTTTCTGAAATTGTTTTTATTTAGAGTTCATTTCTGGGCCCAAGCTTGACGGCCTCATTGAACATGATTTGGGTTGTAATTTCGACTCATGAAATGCCCAGCTCGCCCAGTTTTGGACTTCACTTGGGGGGCCCGTCTGTGGCTCTTGGTTGTTAAATAAATGGCCCTTAGGAACCTTTAACCACAATTAGGCTTAACTCATTAAGTCCATTAATTGGGTTGAGGGTGAGCCATACTAGATAATACGAAATGGTTTATGGCCCTTCAAGACTTAGTTTGAGTATCCTTTTAATTCAGAGTTGAGGTGCACCATGCCAAAAAAATAACAATTGCATAGCCTTCGTTTTAATAAATCTTGTATTGATCCTTAGAATCCGATGTGTGCCGTTTAGTTGAAATTCCATGGCCCTTGCAAATTGAAAACATGTAGTCATTTTAGGTGCGTTATTCTAATAATCGATTTACTTAAACTCGGGCGCGTATTTATGTGACCCAAATCCAAATCTCAACAATTTTAAAATACGTCAAAAACCACGGGTGCATTTATGTGACGTGGTTCGAGACGTGCTTTAAGAATATTGTAATGTTCTCTAAAAAACAAAAAATGATTGAATAAAAGTTGTTAGAAAGCTAAGAATTGAGTATAGGTTTAAAATGTATTAAAATTATATAACTAAGCCGAATATAATAGTTAAACAACCATGCTAGAACCACGGAACTCAGGAATGCCTAACAATTTCTCTCAGGTTAATAGAATTCCTTACCTGGATTTCTGGCTCGCATAATGTATTATAGAGTCAAACCTTCCTCAATGCGGGATTTTAAACTGGTGACTTGGGACACCATAAATTATCCCAAGTGGCGACTCTGAAATCTTTAAATAAATAAATACTGATTCGATTGTCCTTTAATTTGAAAAAACTCCCTTTTCCACGCCCTTCGCAGGGTGTAATGAAAAAAGGAGGTGTGAAAACCTTATTAGAAGTTAGATTCCAAGAAATATTCTTTATTAATTAGTGTAAATATAGACCGTGAATACATACTGCCTTATTGCTACAAGCTTTGTCCGTGTAGGTGTGGATCTTCAGGTTGTTTGGCCAGATGCATCGTTTCCCTGTAGGGATCTTTGTTCAATTCTTCCCTACCTCCCATGAATCTAGTGGACTTCAGGAGGAATGCTCCTAGCTACTTCAAAAGTTGACTGTAAGGGTGGCTTCGAGAATTTTGTCGAGTTTCCCTCCCGGTAGCTTCGCGGTCGTTGCCTCATTAAAAACCTTGTCGGTGAAAACCATTCTTCTTTTTGGGATAAAAACTCATTCCAAAGAAAGGATTGTAACGAACGCCCCTTTTTGGGGAGGTCTTCAGGTCTTCTAATAATGCCTGTGTCCTGATATCTTTGGTTGAGTACTTGCACGAGGTTTAATTTCTATATTGAAAATAATATGAAGAAAACAGCAGTACCTTGGGACAGGACACGCAGGTGGTGCCCTGGAGCTGACTCCTTACAATCGCCCGAGGTTAGATAAGTGATGCACATTTCTATCCTGCATTTTATTAAACTTGACCGGCATTGAGACTTTATTCGCCCATGGGCTTATTGGGAGGCATAGGCGCGGAGGCCGACAGTGAGTCGTGTATTGCAAAAATTTCCTTTTCCACGTTTTGCTCTCCGTAAATTGTTTTAGTTCCATCCATTGTTGGGAATTTAATCATCTGCAAGAGGGTGGATGGTACTGCTCTCATGCAATGTATCCACGGTCGTCTGAACAAGGCGTTATATATCATGTCTCCCTCGATTATGTGGAACTTGGTGTATTGTGTTGTGCCGGCCACGATGATGGGGATGATGATTTCTCCTTTCATCGTTTGAGCTCGACATGTTGAACCTGTTGAGGAATCGAGTGGCAGGCACGATCCGTTTGGTTAAACCGAGCTATTCTACTACCTTCGACCTGATACTATTGGTCGAGCTACCTGGATCAACGGGTACATGTTTTATCTGAAAGGAATTTACAAGAAAGGAAATTGCTAGGGCGTCACTATGGGGTTGAGATAGAGCCTCTTTGTCTTCTTCACTGAAGGTAAGGGCGTCCTTGGGGATATATCCCCGAGTCCATTTATGGATTTTTTTTTCTCATTATGGTTTCTGCGGGGTATCGGCGCCTCCCATGATCATGTGGATGATGTTTTGTGGTTTGTTGACTTCATTCTTCTTGGTTGCTTCCCTGTCTTGGAACTGATTTTCCTCGATTGCTGAGGATTTCTCGAAGGTGCCCTATGGTAAGTAGTAGGGCTACTTCTTCTCGTAGTTGATGGAAATCCTTGGTCCTGTGGGCGCATGTGTTGTGGAACTCACACATTAAGTTGTAATTTCTCGGCGAAGGGTCTGACTGCACTGGTCTGGGCCATTTTGCACCCCAGATTTATCTGATGGTGAACATGATTTCTGATACGTCGACGCTGAAATTGTACTCCGACAAGTGGGGTGCCTTGGCTGATGCCATGTTTCGGTCAAATCTGGTCCTGTTGATGATCCCTCGAGGATCCTATCCTCGATCCATATTTTGATCGTTGTGGGGCAGGTTACGCCTCGGGACGTTCCTTCTGTCTTCGAGGTAATGTTGATACATTTCTTTGCTTGGTTTTGTCTCTTTCGCTAGGAGTCTGTTTGGCTATACTGAGCCCAATGGGTCACCCAGTTAGTCGTCCTCTGCCTTGATCTTTGATTGGTACTAGTTGTGGACATCCGACCAGGTCATGGCAGAGTACTTAATAAGATTTTGTTTAAGCTATTTTGAAGCCATGGAGCTCCGTCGTTCATGCCTTGGGTGAAGGCCTGAACCATCCAATCATCGGAGACTGGCGATAGCTCCATCCATTCCATCTGGAATCAGGACACAAATTCCCACTTCATCTCGTTCTCTCTCTGCTTCATTTTGAAAATGTCAGACTTCATTGTTTCTACTTTGATGCTCCGACGTCTTCTTTTATGAAAGAGTATGCTAACATGGCGAATGAATCTATGGAGTGGGGGGGCCAGGTTATGGTACCATATCATGGCCCTCTTTGAAAGTGTTTCTCTGAACTTTTTCAGCAGTGCGGATTCAATCTCGTCACTTTTTATGTCGTTACCTTTTATCGCGCATGTGTACGTAGTGATGTGTTCATTGGGTCAGAGGTGCCGTTGTACTTGGGGAGTTACGGCATTTTGAACTTCTTCGGGATAGGTTTCGAGGCCGCTTCTTCGGGGAATGGCCTTTCATTGAATTTCTTCGAATCTAAACCCTCAAGGACTGGATGAGCACCTTGGATTTGATCGACCCTAGAGTTATAGGTCTCGACTTTTTTATCGATGGTCGCGATAATTTTTTCTCCCGATTTGATACTTTTGGTGAGGTGCTCGAGCATTTTTATGATGGCGTGGTCAGCCACAGGCCTATTGTTGCTTGATCTTTCGAGTACTCGCTCAGCGGAGGAAACCATATCCGGTTCCACTGTACTGGAGGTTCTTGGATGGCTTTGCAGTTGATCTATGGCTAGTTGATGTGACTTCAACATTTCAAAGATAACATGATGACTAACTTTCGATTCTTCCGTGGCCGGGATCTTCTGTGCTTTCTGTTGGTCGTTGTGTCGTTCGCTCCTATCGGTGTGAGAAGTTTCTTCTATTGGGTGAGCATCATGTGAATCTGCGTCCACTGGGATTTGTCTGGGAATGACATCAGGATTCTATTGAGGTGCTCTGGCTGCCGGGAAAGCCACATCGTTTTCCCCATTGTCTTCGAGTTTGTTATTCTCAACTCAGTTTATCGAGCCGAACTTTTTGACCTGCAATCAAAGATCGTGAGCAAGAAAAGGGTGAAAAATATCATGCGTTTAGGTGATGAAACTAGCAAAAAAATAATCTCTATTATTTTTAGCCCCACTGTGGACGCCAAGCTGTTTACCGTAAAAATGGTAATAACAATTAGATTTGTAAATGAGATTCTAAATATGTGTGATCTATTCCTGAGCTAGTTTGTAGGGTTTGTTAATGCTAAAATTTGAAGTAAAACGGTAAAGATCAAGATAATCAAAGCAATAATCGAACCAGTAAGGGGACGTTCCCCAGGTACAAAGCTGGCTAGGTCTTATTCTAACCCCTTAATTTTACCTAATTTCTAGCATTTAATCTACCTAATATGCAAGTATTAAACTAAGGATGCGTTGAATAAACTTACCTCAGAATGCTAAGTCGAAGTCTCCTTACCAAAGCTCCCAAAATCGCCAATGGAAGAGTGTCTAAGTGATAAAATGGACTTGAACTCGTATTAAATGAACCTCACTGCCCAGCGATTTCTGCATCTGCGGTTAGGGGACCGCATTTGCAGTCCTGCATCTGCAAAAAAGGGCCGCACTGGCGAAAATGGGAAAAAGGGCTGGGACCGCATTTGCGGTCTCCAGACCGCATCTGCAGAGCCGCTTCTGCGGCTGGGGAGCCGCTTTTGCTATTCTGGCCCTGTCTGTCCAAGGTTGCTTCTGCGCTAGGGCGACCGCATCTGTTGTCTCACATCTGTGATCCAAGGACCGCAGAAACGTTTATGATAGACGCAACAAATCTTTAGCACTTCTCCAAATTTCCCACTTCACTCGAGCCTTGCCCGGTTGACGTTTGGGGCTCCCGTTCCCACCCGAATATATCGACAAGTCTGAAATCATGAGCTGGATCTTCTCAAACCTTTAGAACACTTGAAACAATGCTAAATCTAAGGATCACCCCCTCCCCCCTTCCAAAATCAAAAGAATCAAACTTATGAATTTCAAGTTCTTAATTTTCCTCTGACGGGTCAAAACGCCCTTAAACTACTCGGATTGACACCAAAATTTATAGCAAGTCTTAAATGATATTTCGGGCTAGTACCAGGCTTCGAAACAAGGATATGAGCCCGATAATTAGGAAATTAATGATTAATTAGTTTCTTTAAATCCTTAAGCCTTCAAATTAACAATTCCTAATAAAAATTCATTTATCGGGCTAGGGACCTTGGAATCTGATTCCTGGCACACGGCCAGGTCCCATATTTTACCATGGATCCTCCAGGACTGTCAAATTACAAATCTGGGTCCGTTGGCTCAAAATGTTGATCAAAGTCAAACTTAATCTTTTAAGAGAATCCGAAAGAATCAAAATTACATATTTCACTCAAAACTCTTCCAATTCCCGAACCAAGCGTCCCCGCAAGTTGTAAATTAGCTAAAGTAAGTATGTAAAGTTTTATTTAGGAGAACGGGATCCGAAAAGGCAAAACGATCAGTTGGGTCGTTACAACTTTCTTCCTACAAACTTATAATACGTTAATCAAATGAAAATTATAAAATCTAAGCAACTAGAATATTTTACTAGTACAAAAAAATAGTACAAAGAGCTATTGATCAAGAATACAGGGAAAATAAAGTTAAATAACTGTAAGAATAAATTCCGTATGAAAAAAAATATGCTATAAAAGTTAGTAATTTATTTAATTCAAGATAAAAGCGATAGATTGGTCAATACTAAATTAGAAGGAGAACTAACAATTCTACACATTCAGTGAATTGAACTTTATTCGAAGCTATAGACCCAATCAGTAAGCAATTTCCTCGACCCACACCAACATAATCAAACACTAAATTTTAGAGAGAGAAATTTGTTGACGGCTTGCGGTTTGGTTGCAAATACAATTTGTACACTATCAGTATTTTTAGTTAAGTGTATTACTAACATTTTGTTGTCTTTAGGTAATTCCTAGACCCAACTAATTAGTAATTTTTAACCCAACATCCATTCAGTAAAATAAAAGATAGAGAAAGATCCATACAACAAAACATCAAAGATAGAGAAAGAAACTTACTTTTTTGGTTGAGAATGTGATCGATAATTTTGCTCTTAAATGGCTTACTGATGATATTGTATAATATGAGGGTTACTCTTTTGGTAGAGAAAGTGGCTGACGATTTCGCTCTTGAATGTGTAAGGGTTTTTCAGTTAAAGCAATTCATATCTTCTTTTTTTTTAGTTTTTAGACTAAATTGAGAGATTTAGACGGGAGATAATTTAGCGGATAGTAAAAATTTTAAGAAAATGAAGGGAAAACTAAATGAACGACAAAAGAAAGACCTTTTCAAGCTGCTAAACTGTATGGAAGGAAAGTGGCTCACAATAGAAATCTCAGGTCCGCTCAAGGATGCGCATCAGACTGATAATCAGATACACTTGCCTCATATCATGTACAATTAAGTTTAGAAGTATAGTATGAGTACATAAACAATATGTATTCAGTAAGTATCCATCTAATCTCGAAGAAGTAGAGACGAGAGGTCGACTTGATACTTACTAGGGTCAAAATGATATGATAAAGTGTTATGCTAAGCATGGGAATCGCCAACATTCAACAGTTTACAATGAAAAGCAATAATCATGTTCTTGACCACATTTCAGTTAACAATTTACAATTCAAATACTCAGCCAAAACAAGTCATGTATAAGATTCAGCATAGATATCATGAGCACATTATGCCAAGGTCGACGGCCCACTCCAGCAGAAAATAAACTGCGCACTACCGAGGGTCTAACAGCAAGAACCATATATGCATCTATGTACACCGAGGCGATCGGTCCAATCCATAAATATCAAGAAACAACAAGAATACACACGAAGGCGCATTTATATACAAATAAATCCTTACAAGGGTTCAACAAGTTCACATGTTCACTTTCGTTCTTTTCCAAGTCTCTAGCATATCAAAAAAGATCACATTAGAAAGTTACTGTAGAGATATTAACAATTTAGGTATGTTGTAGGTCCTAGACTACCCAAGCAATTAACCTCATAGTAGCTACGCACGGACTATCATCACCTATCGCGTACGTAGTCCCCACATTTAATTGCAATTTATCTTTCTTTGTACCTATGCAGACAATTCCCTCTTACAAGGGTTAGAAACGAGACTCACCTCGCTCCAAAGTGTACTTCCAAATATCAAGAACAAGTCTGAGCCCTCAATTCGGAGCCGAACAATTTCAAATTAGTTAAACAAAATAAGAACTAGTCAATATAGACTCACAAGATCGAATTCAAGCTATTTAAGAAAATTTCCATGTCATATCTTTTTTTAGTAGTCTTTAGGCTAAATTGAGAGATTTAGACGGGAGATAAGTTAGCGGATAGTAAAAATTTGAGGTAATATTAAAAGTAAAAATAATAGTTTTAGATGAGAGCTTAACTATTTCTTCACCTGCAACAACCCGGACGGTCATCATAAGCATTAATGCCATGATCCCCTATAAACTGCTTTCCTCATTTCTGCTAATTTGAGACACTTAGTCCCTAAATGAGAGCTTAAGTGTTGGAAAGTTGTCCATAGTCGGAACAGTGTGAATACGGCCTCAGAATGGAAATTTGATGGCTCCATTAGCTTCGTTAGGTGAATTCGGGGGGGGGGGGGGGGGGTAGGAGTGTGTTCGAATTGTGTTTTGGAGGTCCGTAGCTAATTTAGGCTTGACATGCCGAAGTTTGAACTTTGGAAGTTTCCGGTCCGATAGTGAGATTTCGATCGGAGGGTCGGAATGGAGTTCCAAGAGTTGCAGTAGCTTTGTTGTGCCATTTAGGATGTGTCTGCAAAACTTCAAGTCATCCAGACGTGGTTTGGTTGGATTTTTCATCGAAAGCATATTTCGGAAGCTTTTAGAAAACTTAGGCTTGAATTCGATGAGTTTTGGGTAATTTGATATTGCTTGAAGTGTTTGGATGACTGGACCAAGTTTGAATGAGGTTTTAGGATGTGTTGGTTCTTTTGGTTGAGGTCCCTGGGGCCTCGGGTGAGTTTCGGGTGGTCAATCGGACCATTTTCTAATTTGAGAAGTTGCAGATTTTGGAACAGTTGTTGTAGAAGATTTTTGCCCTTCGTGATCGGTAGGGTGAGCCGCGATCGCATAGAAGGAATTTGGAGGGCCAGGATTTAGACCTGCATTTTTGCATTTGAGGGCTCGCATTCGCGAAAGGTTAGGATTTTGGGCTTTGCATTCACATGAGTCTGTCCGTATTCGCGTATGAGAACTGCCTTAATTGCATTACGTGCAGCATATTAGGCTAGAATTGATTATTTACTTATACGAAGTTGGCATTTAATTTGATATTCTTTTGTCAATGTTGTGTATTTTAAATTGGGACTACGAAACGACGTTCCAGGAGATCCCATGTATGGAAGTTATGATTTGGACTAAGGTGCGGGATATCGAGAGATCCCTGGCATTTATTTCGAGGATACCAAGAGATCCTCGTGATACCAACAGATCTCTAGCATTTATATTGAGGATGCTAAGAGATCTTCGAGATACCAAGAGATCCCTGGCATTTATATTGAGGTTACCATGAGATCCTCGGGATACCAAGAGACCCTAGCATTTCTATTAAGGATACCAAGAGATCCTCGTGATACCAATAGATCCCCAGTGTATACATTAAGGATACCAAGAGATCCCTGGTTATTATTATTCTTTTTGAGAATGGTATTTCCTTGTGTTCTGCCGTTTATTTCTTTTTTTTTGTTATTGTACTCTTGTTATCTGTATAGACTCTTGCTATAGATTCTTAATTATACTATTTATCTTATCCTGTAATTACTGTTATTATTTTACCCCAGTAGGGCCCTGAACTTCCTCGTCACTACTCAACCGAGGTTAGGCTTGGCACTTACTGAGTATCGCTATGGTGTACTCATGGCCTTCCTGCACATGCTTTCCATGTGCAGATTCAGGTACTTCTGCACAGGCTTATCATCCTTGAGGCAGGGAGAGCATTTGGAGACTTTAAGGCACATTTTCCGCGTCCGCGAACTTAAGATCCTCCATATTTATTCTATCTTGTAGTGTTAGCCATCCTATCGTACTGTTGATTTAGATATTCTGGATATTAGAGCACTTTACTAGTTTTTCTTCTAGCTTGTGTTCCCGTGAGTTTTCGGGTTTTGGGATAGTATTGTAGAAGTTTGAGTTATTGTATTGTATATGCTGAGTAACCTTTCATATTCCGCTTTCATTTTGATAAATTTGGTTTTAAGTTAAAATTCCACAAAGTCTCGATTGTTTTCCTGCACTTGTTAAGCTTACCTAGTTTTAGGGACTAGGTGTTTCCATGACAGTTCACAAAGGTCAAACTGGGGTCGTGAAAAGTTGCTATCAAAGCTCTAGATTCATAAGTACGGAGACATTTGTACTTATCTACAAGAGGCTATGTAATTGTTAGGAAAATTCCACTTTATTTGATTTCCTTGTCGTGCTAGATTTTTGATATCACAACAAAACTTCTATTTCTATATTCTCTCACAGATGGTGAGGACACGTGCAACTCGAGATGATCAGGCACCCGCGCCCTCTACTACAGCCATTATAAGCCAGGGTCGGGGTAGAGGTCGAGGACGTGCATTTGGTGCAACAAGAGCACATGTGCGAGCTGCCGCCGAGGCACCGCTAGTAGTTCTAACTGGAGTCAGGCACCTGACATGCCTACTACTACTACCACCACTCCAGCTATTTAGGAGACTGGCATAGTTCATGAGCATGTGCACCACTTTAGCTCAGGCAGGGTTGCTTCCCCTTGGTGCAGCCACATCCTAGGCCGCAGCACAAACTCCCACCACTCGCACTCCTGAGAAGTGAGTGCATGTTAAGCAGGTCCCTGATATTATTCCTATACCACCTGTAGTACCCGCTAAGCCCGAGGATAGGGTGGCAGCTTCCGAGGATGAGCAGCTGAGGCTTGAGAGATTTAAGAAGTATAAGCCTCCTGTATTCAGAAGTCTAGCACCGGGATGCTTTGGGTTTTCTTGATGAGTGTTACCACATTCTCCGTACCATGGTTATTTCAAGATACATCAGGTTTTTTCTTTCACTACCTTTCAGCTCTGAGGGGATGCCTATGAGTGGTGGCGCACCAATGAGTTAGATAGTCCGGATGAGGCTACTTCAATGACTTGGACTCAATTTTCAGATCTGTTCTTGAGAGAGTATGTTCCTCAGATCCTCAGAGATGCATGGCGCACAGAGTTTGAACATTTGCGCTAGGGTTCTATGACTGTTTCACATTATGTTGTATGTTACACCAGTTTTGCTAGGCATGCAACAGCCTTGGTTGCTACTGTTTGCTAGAGGGTTCGCCGGCTTATTGAAGGGTTTATTTCCAGTATCAGATCTAGCATGTCTCGTGAGTTGGAGATGTATATCTTATCAGCAGGTGGTAAGCATTTCTAGGAGGATTTAGGGTATGCATGCTAGGGGAAGGGAGAACAGGGAGGCCAAGAGGTCTCGAGAGTTGGGCCACTATTCTGGTGCACGTACACCAACTGCAGGTCGTCATGGTAGGGGCTATATGAGTCGCCCCGTTCATTAAGCTCTTCCACCAGCTAGCAGTGCTCCAGCCCCAGCTCCTCCTAGGCTCAGGAGCCTTGTTATGTACCTCCAATTTTTAACGAGCCGCCTGTGAGGGATGCTTTCAGAGGTTAGTCCAGCAGATCTAGCCCTAGCCAGTCAGAGCCATCACATCCCCCTAGAGCTTTATTTGAGTGTCTGACACACGCCATGTGGTGAGGTATTGCCGTATAATTTGGAGGCGTGCACCTCCACAAATTTCTCAGCCACAGTGTGCCCCGTAGAGTTCTCAGACCATAGTTCAAGCTCCAGTTGCTATCCCACCTGCTCGTCCAGCTAGAGGTAGAGCTCAGGAAGGTAGAGGTTGCGCTAGATGGGGAGGCCAGGCCCAATACTATGCCATGCATTCCCGCACCAAGGTTGTTGCCTTTGATTTTATCATCACATGTATTATAATAGTTTTCCACAGAGATGCATTGGTTCTATTCGATCCAGACTCTACTTATTATGTGTCTTCTTACTTTTCTCTGCATTTGGGTGTACCTCATGATTCTTTTAGTTCCCTTGTTTATGTTTCTACTCTTGTGGGAGATTCTCTTATGGTGGACCACATTTATCGATCATGTTTGGTTACTGTTCATGGCTTAGAGACCATAGCAGACTTATTTCTAGTCAGCATGGTTGATATTGATATTATTTTGGGCATGGACTAATTGTCGCCCCATTATGCTATTCTTGATTGTCGCGCCAAGACCGTGACACTAGCTATGCTAGGTGTATCGTGTGTTGAGTAGAGTGGTACATTAGATCACACTCCCAATAGAGTTATCTCTTTTCTTATAGCTCAACGTATGGTTGAGAAGAATGTGCTTGTATTT
Source organism: Nicotiana benthamiana (assembly GCA_034376525.1). Classification (NCBI taxonomy): domain Eukaryota; kingdom Viridiplantae; phylum Streptophyta; class Magnoliopsida; order Solanales; family Solanaceae; genus Nicotiana; species Nicotiana benthamiana. Next base: position 9,189,956 of record CM067340.1, on the reverse strand, counting down.
AGCTTATGTGAGAGATATCAGTGTTGATACCCATTCTGCTGATCCAGTCCCTGTGTTACGGGATTATCTTGATGTATTTCCAGCTGATCTTCCGAGCATGGTGCCTAATAGAGACATTGATTTTGGCATTGATTTGTTTTCGGGAACTCAGCCCATTTCTATCCTCTGTATTGTGGCTCCTCCTGAGTTGAAGGATAAGTTATAGGAATTGCTTGATAAGAGTTTTATTCAGCCCTATGTTTCACCTTGGGGTGCTCTTGTCTTGTTTGTGAAGAAACAGGATGGTTCTACGCATATGTGTAATGATTATCGTCAATTGAAAAAGGTTACAGTGAAGAACTATTATCCCTTGCCTCGTATTGATGATCTGTTTGATCAACTTCAAGATGCAGGGGTGTTTTCTAAGATTGATTTGCACTCCGGTTAGCATCAGTTGAAGATTCGGGAGCTAGATATCCCGAAGACTGCTCTCAGGACTTGGTACGGTCATTACGAGTTTCTTGTTATGTCAATTGAGCTTACCAATGCCCAGAGCCTTCATACATTTGATGCACAGTGTATTCTGGCCATATATCGACTCTTTTATCATTGTCTTTATTGATGACATTCTAGTGTATTCTGGATTCAGGAAGATTATGAGCAGCATCTGAGGATGGTGATTCAGACTCTTGAGAGAGAGAAGTTATATTCAAAGTTCTCAAAATGTGAGTTTGGGTTGGATTCATTGCCATTATTACGCCACATAGTATCGAGTGAAGGCATTTGGGTGGATCCGAAGAAGGTAGAGTCTGTGCAAAGTCGGCCCAAGCCATCCTTAGCTACAGAGGTTCGTAGTTTACTTGGCTTGACGGGCTACTATTGTTGTTTTGTGGAGGGGTTTTCATCAATTGTAGCCCCTATGACTAGATTGACCCAAAAGGGTGCCCCATTTCAGTGGACAGACGAGTGTGAAGCGAGCTTTCAAAAGCTCAAGACAGCTTTGACTATAGCCCTAATTTTGATATTGCCTATAGGTTCAGGGTCTCAAACTGTCTATTATGATGCCTCGAGGGTTTGCCTTGGAACAGTATTGATGTAGGACGGTAGGGTGATTTCCTATGCGTCTAGATAGTTGAAGATACACGAGAAGAATTATCATGTTCATGATCTTGAGTTAGCTGCCATAGTTCACGCCCTGAAGATTTGGCGCCATTATTTATACGGGGTCCTTGTGAGATTCATATTGATCATCGGAAATTGCAGCATTTTTTCAAGCAAAAGGGTCTACATTTACACATGAGGAGGTGGTTTGAGCTGTTGAAGGACTATGACATCACTTTTATATCACCGGGGCAAGGCCATTGTAGTGGCTAATGCCTTGAGTCACTAGGCGGAGAGCTTGAGGAGTTTGGCATATTTACCAGCATCGGAGAGGCGTATGGCGATAGATGTCATGCCTTAGCTAGCTAGTTCGTGAGATTGGATCTTTTGGACCTATTCAGGTTCTAGCTTGTGTGATTTCTCGGTCTTCATTATTTGATCGTGTCAGGGAGCGGCAGTATGATGACCCTCATTTGCTTGTCCTTAAAGATATGGTTCAAAATAGTGATACTGTAGATATGACCATTGGCGAGGACAGAGTATTGAGGATGCATGGTCGGGTTTGCATACCCAATGTTGATAGCTATGGGAGTTGATTCTAGAGGAGGCCCACGGTTTGCGATATTCCATGCATCTAGGTGCTCCGAAGATGTATCAGGACTTGAGGTACCACTATTGGTAGAGGCGGATGAAGAAAGATATAGTTGGATTTGTAGCTATATGCCTCAACTGCCAGCGGGTAAAGTATGAGCACCAGCGATCGGGTGGGTTCTTTAGCAGATAAAGATTTTGGAGTAGAAGTGGGAGCGTATCACCATGAATTTTGTATTTGGAGAGACTTTGACGAAGTTCGATTCCATTTGGGTTATTATGGATGGGATGACCAAGTCCGCTCGTTTCATTCCTGTGTGTACCACTTATTCTTTGGAGCGATTGGCGGAGATTTATATCCGGAGGTTTTCGACTGCATGGTATTCCAGTTTCTATTATTTTATACGGACAGACACTTTGAGCACACTATTCAGATTCTTGAGGATATGTTTCACGCGTGTTTGATTGAGTTTGCAGGGTTTTGGGATCAGTTCTTGCCATTGGCGGAGTTTGCTTACAATAACAACTATCAATCAAACATTCAGATGGCACTGCATGAGGCTTTGTATGGTAGGCGGTGTAGATCTCCTGTAGGTTAGTTTGAGCCGAGTGAGGCTCGGCTATTGGGCACAGATTTGGTTCAGGATTCTTTGGAGAAAGTTAAGGTAATTCAGGATAGACTTCGTACAACCTAGACCAGACAGAAAAGCTTTGCGGACCGGAATGTTTGTGATATTTCCTTTATGGTTGGAGAGCGGGTTCTGCTTCGGGTTTTACCTATGAAAGGCATTATGAGGTTTGGGGAGAAAGGGAAGTTGAGTCCGAGGTTCGTTGGACCTTTCGAGATATTGAGGCGTGATAAGGATGTTGCTTATGAGCTTGTCTTACCTCCTAGCCTGGAAGGGCTTCATACGATATTTTATGTTTCAATGCTCTGGAGATATCACTATGATCCGCCGCACGTGTTGGATTTCAGTTCCGTCCAGCTAGACAGGGATCTATCTTATGTTAAGGAGCCAGTTGCTATATTGGACAAGCAGTTCAGCAAGTTGAGGTCAAAGAACATTACTTCAGTAAAGGTTTAGTAGCGGGATCAGCCGGCTGGGGAGGCGACCTGGGAGACCGAGCAGGATATGTGCAACCGTTACCCTCATTTTTTTTGTACATTAGGCATGTCTCTATGCTCGTTCGAGGACTCATGAATGTTTAAGTGTGGGAGGATGTGACGACCCGGCCAGTCGACTTAAGAATTAATGCCCCGATCCCCTATTAACTACTTTTCCCACGTTTATTTGCTAACTTGATTTGCCGGGATATTCGGCTTTTATTTTCGGAGAGTTTTGGGACGCTTAGTTCCTAATGAGAGTTTAAGTGTTGGAAAGTTGTCCATAGTCAGAAAAGTGTGATAACAGCCTCGAAATGGAAATCCAATGTTTTCGTTAGCTTTGTTAGGTGAATTCAGGGTTAGGAGCGTGTTCGGATTATATTTTGGAGGTCTGTAGCTAACTTAGGCTTGAAATGCTGAAGTTTGAATTTTGGAAGTTTCCAGTCCGATAGTGAGATTTTGATCCGGGGGTCGAAATAGAATTCCGAGAGTTGCAGTAGTTTTGTTATGCCATTTGGGATGTGCGTGCAAATTTTCAGGTCATTTGGACGTGATTTGGTTAGATTTTTTATCGAAAGTGTATTTCGGAAGCTTTTAGAAAACTTGCGCTTGAATTCGATGAGTTTTGGGTAATTTGATGTTGCTGGAGGTGTTTTGATGATTCGAACAAGTTTGAATAAGGTTTTAGGATGTGTTAGTGCTTTTGGTTGAGGTCCCGGGGGCTTCGAGTGAGTTTCAGGTGGTCAACCAGACCATTTTCTAATTTGAAAAGTTCAGATTTTGGAACAGCTGTTGTAGAAGATTTTTTCCCTTTGTGATGGAATGGGGTGAGTTGCGATCGCATAGAAGGAATTTGGAGGGCCAAGATTTAGAACTTTGTGTTTGTGTTTGAGGGCTCGCGTTCGCGGAAGGTTAGGATTTTTGTCTTCGCATTTGCATGAGTCTGTTCGCGTTCGCATATTAGAGAAAGGGTCCAAGAGCAGTTGTGCTTCGCGTTCGCGTATGTGGGATCATGTTAGCGTAGGTGTATAAGGATGAAGCATCGCATTCGCAGGGTCTTAGCCGCATTTCGTAGTGGATTTTTCAGGTCTAAATTATTTTCTCTTCGCGATCACAAGGCTTGTGCCGCAATCGCGATGAAGGAACGGTCAGTGCTGGGCAGAATGTTTAAAACATTTCATCCGCGAGTTTGGGGCTCATTTACTCCATTGTTGGTCTTTTTGATAGCTTTTTGAAGTGGGTTGAAGGAGGATTCAAGGGAAATCACTTGGAGGTAACATGTTTAACTTCATAACTCGTTTATATGTGATTAAAGGCCTGATTAATGGCGAGAAATTTAGGAAAAAGGGATAATTAGGGTTGAGTTTAAGAGTCATTTAAATTAGGATTTAAAGGGTCATTTGGACTTCGCTTTTTGTGTTCTTATTATTTATCGACGCGTGAAAGTATGGGGTTTCAAAAATATAAGTTTCATTCGATTTCGAGATATTGGATTGGGGGTATTTTGGTCATTTTATCTAATTTTGCGTCTTAGCTTTGAATTAAATCGTACAATTAGTTGTTTGATTGAATTGAATAGATTTGGACCATTTGGAGTAGGATACTTGTGGCAAAGGCATAACTTTTAGTTGATCTGTAGCCGATTCGAGGTAAGTGGTTGTCTAACCTTGTGTGGGGGACTTATCCCCTTAGGATATGATATTTGATAGTTGAATTAGCTTGTGCGTGAGGTGACTAGCGTGTTTTTGTGCAATTTGCTAAAAATCCAGTTTTTCTTTAAGTATTCCTTAGCATGTTCTTTTCCCTACTTTACTGTATTTGCTGACTTAACCTGTTGTTAGTTAGAAGAGTATGTTTATTTGACTTAAATTGCATATTTGCTTACACTATCTTAATTGTATTGCTTGCAGTATCTTAGGCTAGAATTGACTGTTTACTTATACTAAGTTGGCCATTATTTTAATATTCTCGTGTCACTGTTGTGTATTTTAAATTGGGACGACATAACGATATTCCGGGAGATCCCCTGTATGGATGTTATGATTTGGACTGAGGTGCGGGATACCGAGAGATCCCCCGCATTTATATTGAAGATACTAAGGGATCCTTAAGATACCAAGAGATCCCTGACATTTATATTGAGGATACCAAGAGATCCTCAGTATACCAAGAGATCCCTGACATTTATATGTAGGATACCAAGAGATCCTTGGGATACCAAGAGATCCCTAGCATTGATATTGAGGATACCAAGAGATCCTCGGAATACCAAGAGATCCCCAGTGTATACATTGAGGATACCAAGAGATCCCCAGTGTATACATTGAGGATACCAAGAGATCCTCGGGATATTAAGAGATTCTCAATTTTTATAATTATTGTTGGGAGCGGTATTTCCTTGTGTTCTGCCGTTACTTCTGCTTTTTCAGGATAGTACTCTTGTTATATCTATTGTCTCTTATTGTAGATTCTCAATTTTATTGTTTATCTTATCCTGCAACTACTATTATTATTTTACCTCAGTAGGGTCGTCACTACTCAACCAAGGTTAGGCTTGGCACTTATTGAGTACCGTTGTGGTGTACTCATGCCCTTCCTGCGCTTGTTTTCATGTGCAAATTCAGGTACTTCTGCACAGGCTTACCATCCTTGAGGCAGGGAGAGCTTTTGGAGACTTCGAGGTATATCTGCCGCATCTGCAAATCGAAAAGTCGCCATCTTTATTCTATCTTGTAGTGTTAGCCCTTTTATCGTACTGTTGATATAGATGCTCTGGAGATTAGAGCACTTCACTGTATTTTCTTCTAGCTTGTGTTCCCGTGAGTTTTCGAATTTTGGGATAGTATTGTAGAAGTTTGAGTTATTGTGATGTATATGTTGAGTGGCATTTCATATTCCGCTTTCATTTTACTAAATTTGGTTTTAAGTTAATATTCCGCAAAGTCTCGATTGGTCTTTGCATTTGTTAAGCTTATCTAGTTGTAGGGATTAGGTGCCGCCATGATAGTTCACGGAGGGCAAACTGGGATTGTGGCATTAGCGCAAAAAATTGTGTTTCATCTAATCTTTAGCATATAATTCCTTAGGTTTCAGCAATACACTTCAGGTAGTTATATGTATTTCTCCTCTTTTAAGACTGTGGAGTTTTATATACATGATCCTTGTAGGGTTGTGTAGATATAATTTTGAAGTTGGATTAAAAATTTGAAAGATATAGTTAAGGAAATTAGGAGAAATTCATAAGACTTTTTCATGAATTACTGGAAAAAATTATATAAATATTTTGGATTTGATAAATTAGTAATTACTAATATGTGGGTAAATATAATTCGATGAATTAAGAGTCAAATAAAAAACCTTGAGAGTTGAGTATCTAAATTAGTCATGAATAGCCTAAACAAGAAAATTAATACGAGATCGATAATGATGTGGGTATAGATTGATTGAAGAAAGTAATATGAATCGCTCGAGGTGACGGGTTTGGTATTTCACACGAATATTGTGAGTAGTAATCTTATCACAATTTACATTTTTATAACTTGTATGATTTCTACATAATTTTCAATATGAATATCTTACCAATTAATTTGAGTTGAATGTGGGACAAGTCTTTTACTCGATATGATACAAAAACAGTCATTTGACATAATTATCGTTATTTTAAATATTCTTGATGTCACTAGATATATTTTACCGTTACTTGAATTTACTGTTGTTGAAATAAAATTATATGATTTGATAAGTACTGAAATGCCCTAGCGAGTATACGATTAGAAAGATAAGTATAAATGGGAGTAGACATTGAAGGATCCCGTAGATAACATTGGGTTCGTTAGACCTAGTGCACCTAGTAATTAACGATTACTATCATATCCCTCGCTAGTGGAGAGGTAGAACTAGTATACCGTTACCGATTTCTCTAGAGTAGGGTTGCCATTATATTTGATTTCTTGTGAAAAATTCCACAATTATACCGATTACATGAACCGTTTATTAAACTCCCTCCCCCCCCCCCCCCCCCTTCCCCCAAAATAAAATATGAATATTGATATTATACAGTGGTTACCAAGCTTATTACTGAATTTTTAATTGTACTATACTATAAGAAAAATAAGATGAAACTGAAAATTAATTATTATTTCTGAAAAAGCATTTTTATGTTATTTTCTGTTGGAGATACTGGCATGTTTCTGACTTGTCCCTAATAAAAACGGTTGTGGTTAAGTGTTATTACTCACTGAGCTAGCAACTTATTCCCCGCTAATTTTTTTACAGAGATAGCAGTTGGCGCAGACAAGAATTTTGTTAATTAGAGCGTACATGTTTATAGTTCTTGGTGAACCTCGCACTTGATGGCATGGGTGGAGATTTTATTTATTGTTATGATCTTCTCATTGAATTCTTAGAGTTTATCCATAGTCATTCTTTTAGTGTCATGGGTATTATTCGTTATTATAGTCTTATGTTAAGCATCATTATTTATTATCAAAGTTTGAAATAAATTAGTATTTTTGGTTGTTAGTAGGTTGATTAGTAATGGTGGAGACTCACTTTGGTTGATTGATAAGTTGTCGATTGTTTGCTATGATATTAGGATGTTTTTTGTTGATTTAAGATAGGAAACTTTTTGGGATAGTCCAAAAACAGGGAAAATTCTGTTAGATTTTCTATAAAATATCGATGAGGCTTACTTGGGAGCCCTTGCTTCTAAGCGATGGTCATGATCCTAAATTGGGTTGTGACAAACTATCAATATTCGGTTGATTATCATGATTTAAGAAGTATTCCAGATGAAGGCAATATTTTTCAAAACTTTCATCATCTAGTAATCTCAATTTTTATCGCTGAATAGAAAACCAAAAATATTTTCATATGCCTCTAATTTTTCAAATTTATTTTAAAGTGAAAAAATGACCTTGTCCTCTCTCCAGTCCATAATAAGTGATTTTTTTGTATTTAGTTTAGTCCAAAATAGGTATCCTTTTACATAATCGAGAAGGAACTGACTTTATTTTTGTAAAATTTTTCCTTATTTACATATCTTTATGTGTCAAGTTAATAACATATATATGTTAATTAAGGATAATCTATTCAAAATATTTTTTTTTTCTAGTAGTCAATATTTTTTTAAGGGATATAACAAAAGTTAAAAAATCATTTATTATGGACTAGAGAGAGTATGTATAAAAAGTAATCAACTCTAATGGACTCTTTGAGTGATTTTGAGATTTTACTATTAATATTCTCCACAAATTGGTTCATCCTATATATTACGTTTTTATTATAAGATTCAGGTTCGATATTAATTTAAAATGTAATTTCCTTGGCAGAAATCAAAGTAGTTGCAAATCTTTCGTCTCTATATTTTTTAAATAAAGAAATTAAATTTTTTCACTTCACATAAGTTCTAAAAAAAATTATATATAGCCTAATAAATGTTAAAAAAATGGAGCCTCTACAAATGTAGGGCCTAAAGTAACTCCTTTACCTGCTTTATGGACGGACCACCCCTGATAAAATACTATATGCTTACTCAAATGTACTATTTTTTCTTTCTTAATTTATTTCACTTTTCTTAGTATGTTCCCAAAAAAATGTTACATTTTGATATTATAGACAAATTTAACTTTAAAATTCTTATTTTAACATCAATAAAATGATTTATAGCCTTATAAATATCTAAGTTTTATATTAGACCTTAAATATGGAAAGTCTCCCTTTTTTGTACACCAATTAATTTGATAGCTACATACATTATTTGCCTAACCTATGACTTTACCTAAAGGAAAGCTGTGCTACGTCTATATGTATATGTGTTCTCTTACGTCTATAGGGAATTCATGTGCAAGGTACAACCTTAATCTCGAATTAGAATTGTTGACATGTATTGAAGACAAAATCTCACCTGTAAACCAAAATACAAAATATTGAAAACATAAACGAAAGAAACATTGTTTACCCTAAAAAGCAATTGAGCTTGTACGAAGTTTAAAGAATATATAATTTAATTCAATATGGATGATCTAAGAATAAAAGTAATTAAGTTAAAGATAAAATAAAAGATCAAACCAATTGTAATGTGATGATTAAGCATAATCTCATGATGAATAGTGAGATTCAACCTTGATCGGATCCTCGATATAAGCTCGGATGCAAATAAGAAAAGGGAATAACAAAGAACACTTTGAATTATAGCTAGACGACAAAATAAACTTTTATTGCTTTGATTTTGCATGTCAATAATGTGTTAAAATAAAAGGAACTTTTCTATATAGTAGGAAAATTTCACTCTTAATATAAGTCTAAATAAGATAAAAATCTTCTTTTTCCAATAAATATCGATCTATGATTGATATGAATGGGATTCGTGATCTGGCTGAGGGTGGATATTGCGGCTCCTTGCTTGTCACGCATAACTGTTCTCTGTGTTTTTCCTGGTCTAGAAACTTTACTTTGCCTGAGTCTGTTATTTTGTCGTGACCGATCCCAGATGCATCATTCACTCCTCCCGGATTATGATACGAGGGGTCCATTAGCCTTGCTCATAGTCGCATCAAACCGTGCTTCCCTCTTGTTTTCCAATTGGAGAACTAGGGAAAATTTTGCCATCGATTTTTTTTCATACACAAACATGACACCTTCTTTTCTTTTTTGGTTTCCCACTCGGTGTCCGGTACTTGCATTGGTGACCGACTATATTCGGATTTGCACCGCGTAGGGCCACATTCGGGGGGAAGCTCTCCCTACCAAAGATTTTTTCATACCCAGGGCTTGAACTGAATCTAATTAACGAAGGAACAGTCACATCCCCGTACCACATCTTTTGGTGGTAACATAGTACCTTCGTACGCCCTTTTAGAATAATAAAAAAAAAGACAAAACATTTTGGTTCACGTAGGTTCAAGCAAGGATCGTACTCCAATTTTACAAAAAATAAAAGAAATTCATAAAAAGGGAGAAGAAATTAATTAACAAAAAATTGTTACAAAACTTATCTTAAAGTAATAATATAAAATAAAAAGATAGAAAATAATATAGAAAGAAATAGAAAAAATATTTTATTTCTTCCATGTATTCAAGTGTGTACAATGTGATGCCCATACCCTCTATTTATAGGATGATATAGGTAATACAAATGGATGTCATGAATATGGTATTAACTATTGAGAACATGGGGGAAGATCATGGAGGTGTGAGAGTTACATCTATAATAGTAAGAAGTAGTAGGAGGTTAATGGAGAAGAGTAGTGGGTATTACTCCCTTAGAAGTTATGGACATCCACCATAATCTAGTATTTCATAGCACACCCCCTTGCATGTCCAAAGATAACGTGGCTCGTTAAAAGCTTACTAAGAAAAAATCATGTGGGAAAAATCTTAGTGATGGAAAAAGAGTACACGTATCTTGTAATATGCATTACTTGCTGCCTCATTAAAAACCTTACCAGGAAAACACATTGGGATAAAACCTTAGCTAAGGAAAAAAGAATGCAACGCGTATATGCCCCCCCCCCCCTCCGATGAAAACATCACTTTATCTCTCAAAGACGACAAAGTTCCAATCTTATATAACAACTTCTCTAATCTTGAGATCGACAATGCCTTGGTGAATTATTTCGCTGAATTATTACTTGAATAAATTTGTTGAATATTTTTTCATCATTCTATTGAAGATTTTGTCTGACAAAGAACTTTGATTTTATTTTGTCTCCTTCAATAAATCCTTCTTTCAATTAAGATAAGCAAACATCATCATTTTCATTATTAGTGGAATCTTCTCTTTAAAGAAAAGTCGCACGTCTGTAATGTGTTGAGTCACTTGCTTTATGAGTTGCTAGTATATTCACATGACTTGAATAATCATCAAAAATTGACAACCTTGTGAAATGATTATATAGTAATTCCCTCACATACAAATAGATTGAATGAATAATAGACTTCAAAAACTTTTTGCATTTGCGTAACCAACAAAACCTTGATAATATTTGTTAGAATAAATAAATCTATATCAAGGATTTCTTTTGCAGTATAATGCTAATAGTATTTCAATATCTTCATATAGGAATGAAACTAGATTTCGCTAGAATATTGTTATACTCATAGCTCTAGCAAGATACATAGTGCACCAATTGCAACAGACACAAAATTAAATCTTGCACGCCATGCTTGCTCTAATCCACATAAGGATTTGCTGAAGCTTTATTTAATGAATTTATTTGGAATTTTAATATGCCTTAGAACAATTTAAATCCTTCAATGATTTTTATATACGCATATCAAATTTATCAGGTATTTCCAGGCTAAAATATGAAAGCAATTGTACCCACCACAAGGGAACATGTTTCCATATAATCAATGCTAGGATATTTACATAAAATCTTGTGTCACTCCACTGACTTTATGCTTTCAAGTGCTGAGACTATCAGTCCAAAACTTCACGTTTTTCAAGTGAAGTCAATCTTAATTTTGTTTTTTTATTAACCAATCATTTATCTGTCCAAATTTCATAGCAGATTTGAGCTTAAGATCCTCCTCAATATAAAAAATATTGAGTGCTACATTATATCAACAATATCATCGATGATCATTTTACATCGGTTCCTTCAACACAATAAAGACATAACCTATTGAGATCTCATTATTTTCAAGTGCCTGATCCTCTTCCATGAGGTCGTATAAAGTGTTATGTCATGGTACTCTTATAGAGCACTTGCCTCCTTAATATGACCATCTTTATCATTTGCTCCTCTCCTTCTTCAGGGAGATTTATATTTGGAACCGATTAGTCTATTTCACTTCATGTGTTCCATAGACTATATCCATCATAGAATTTATTCTATTTTGAGCATTAACAACTGAAATATGACATTTAGATTTGGGTAAACAAATGCCTAGCAATATTTTTGGAAATGAATCATCACTTGAACTGCAAGTTCACATTTTCTTGTACGAGGATCTAGATATATTCTTAATAATTTATTCCAAGTATCACTTTCTTGTACAAGGCTCTAGATATATTCATAATAATTCATTCCATGTATCACTTTTTTAGCTGCCCATTTTCTTCCCCTAATGTTGGAATCACCAACACATTTTTCAACCTTCTCTGGGAAATCATCTTTGTGCAATATGGTAGCATACATAAATCATATAGTACACTCATATTTCTAGATGAAAATTATTTGGTTCATGACCCTGAACTAATTATGATAGGGAGAATTTATCATAACTTGTTGGCTAGATGCATACAAGTGCTATTGTATATTAAAACAATACACCTCATACCAAATTTCTATTTGGGAGTTCTATTCTCATAACTAATGGTATAATTGGAGGCATACAACTTATGCTAAACCAACTTTGATTTAAACCAGCATTATTAAGATAAATCATCATAATTTATATTCTGGAACTGTGCTCTAATAACTTGAGCAAGCTATCTTGCAAAAGTCAAACTGCAAGTAGACAACAAATGCACATGTGACCGTACAATAAATGCATCCTTTAAAATCATTAATAGTAAATAGTCCACATGGCAGGTGACTAGGCTCATATATATCACCTTTTATTCGTTCAATATTTTAAGGGATTCAATCCCAACCTTAACTGGTATATCATGAGAATAAGCAACACAAGAGAATTTTTAAAGAATATTCTATTTCTTCAATATATACCAATGTGAATTCTCAATTAATTTTCGCATCATAATTGGATTGGGATGGCCAACCAATTGTGCCAACTAATATTTGCTTCGGTAAATAATTAATTTACTATGGCATGTGATCCATCACCATGCTTTAGTACAAATATAAGAAAAATCGGGTAATCTTTCATATTTACATCGTATGATTATAATAATATGAAGATATTCAATCTTTCTTTCATTTGTAGTCTTAATATTCCAACCACTTTAACTAATATATTTGAAACTCAAAAAGTTCCTTTTTTGAGACTTACTACAACCAATGCCATGAATACTTTTATTTATTTGAGTAGTAGCAAATTCGCTCTTTCGAGGCTCTCAATAATTTTGTACTATAAGATCTTTTATACCACCATCCAAGTGGTGAATTTTTCCTCCACATAAAATATTATTTTATTATTGTCACAATCAAAAACATTATAGACGGGAATCATTTATTGCTTTACTTTTGCCTTTAATAATATTTTATAAGGTATGGCAAAATATTTTTGGTGTGCCACATGTACACGACTAGTGACATATTCACGTAACCACATCGCAATATTCAATATCGTTATCTCTCAAACCTCCCCTAGAGGTGAGTTATGGTATTTATCCAATCTTGCATAAGCACATTCTTATGCATAATTTGAAACGCGCGCGCACACACACACCTATATATATATATATATATATATATATATATATATATATATATATATTTATTCACATTCACTTTCAAGAATGAGTTTACACTTACAATGCAAATCACAACTCACATTATCTTTAATTGGACTATAATCATATGAGCATGCTTATTATTATCATACCACATTGATGGCAAATATCACTTTCACATTTTGAAGGAATATTTTGAGAACTTTTATTATTCTCATTTTTATAATTACCATAATAATGACTATTAATATTTTATCAATGGCACGCTGATGTTCATTGGTAAATCACTTTTCTTCATTAGATTAATTATGCACTACTACCACATTTACTTCAAGTATGTTGTAAATCAAGTGGACAAACTTCATACTTTTTCATGAAAAATATACTATTTTTCTTTAGTCATCATTATATCATCAATATGGTGCATTGGGATTCAAACTCAATGTCTTACCCATATAAAGATACATTACACCATAATAAGTTGGAACTTAAATTCAGCCCTTATCATGATGGTGTAACAGAACTCGAACCCGATATCTTCTTCTTATGGTACGCTGGGACTTGAACTCACCGTCTTATCCTAAACCGATGTCATAATATGCCAAAATGTACTATGACTCACCCTTGAGCTTTTAATCATGGGGTGCTTTGACAATACTTGTATGATTGCATACTTTCCATCAATTGCCAAAAGGTAACTGCCCAAGAACACGTATATAACACAAGCAAATCAAAAGATTGGCTACAATAACACAAAAACTTAGTTAACATCTCACATAACAGTCGTCTAACGTAAAAAGAGAAGAAGTGTTAGATCCTACTTGGCAGAAAAATTATCATGAAAAAATAGATATTTTTGAGATTAGTAAAGATAAAAATAAAAATATGAATAAGCTACAAAGATGAACACTTATCGTCTATTAGTATCCAACCCATTGGCTTCCATCTTCATTTTATTTGATAGCCGTAGAATTGTGGTATAAGGATAGCAAAACGACGGTCTATGCCTGTATGGTGGTGTACGAAAACAGAAGCATATTTGTACTGATAACGTGTTACAAAATTTAGCTCAAACTAATAATATAAAATAAAAAAATAGATAACAATATAGAAAGAAAGAGAGAAGAGATTTTATTTCTTCCATATATTTAAATATGTACAATATGATACCCAAACCCTCTATTTATAGGATGATATAAGGTAATACAAAGGGATGTTTGAACATGCTATTAACTATTGAGAACATGAGAAAAAATTATGGAGGCGTGGAAGTTACATCTATAATATTTAAAAGTAGTGGGAGGATAATGAAGAAAAATAGTAGATATTAACCCAAAGGGAGTTATGAACATCCATAGTAATCAAGTATTTTATAACAAAAATTATTTTCTTTTGTTTTTCTAAAAATATTTGTTTTCTAACTTTAAAGGATCTTGTAAACATAAGTGAATTCACATTAAATGATCCACAGGTGGGGCATCAGCCGACGAAAAAGACAAAATTTAGGATATCCCGAGAGCAATAATTTAACACAGGTAGCTAGAAATTTTCAAAATATTTATAAATATTACTCCTCCTGCCAATTTAATACTCAATTATGATACTAATTATTAATATTTAATATTACGAAAATAGAAAGGGTGAGCGAACAATCTAGCGTCGCTGCTAGAATAGAATCTAAAATTTAAAAAGTTGTTATGAAATAATATGAGAACAAGAACAATAATACAAGAACAAGAACAATAGAGAGAAAAGTAGAGAGAGGAGTATTCTTATTGATACTTAGGGATGATTTATAATGGGGTAAGACCCCTCTATTTATAGGAAGAGAAAAGACTTAGCTCAAAGTAGAACTCTTCTATAAGATAGACATTCACCCTAATTAGAGTTCTATTTATAACACTCCCCCTTGAATATCTATTCAATAATGTGCCTCGTTAAAACCTTAACTAAAACCAAACCCAATGGAAAAAAATTTAAAGAAAAGGAAAAAGAGTACACATGTTTGAATATGCGCCTATTGGTTGCCTCGTTAAAAACCTTGCAAGGAAAATTCATTGGGACAAAACCTTGTAAGGGAAAAAGAATGCAACGCGCATTAACTCCCCCTGAAAAGAGCATCAATTCATATCCTTGAGTTTTCGCATTCCGATCTTGTGAACCAGCTTCTTGAAGGTTGACGTTGGTAGAGATTTTGTGAACAAATCAGCCATATTATCGCTTGAACGAATCTCTTGCACATTGATATCACCATTCTTTTGAAGATCATGTGTGAAAAATAACTTTGGTGAAATATACTTTTTTCTATCTCCTTTTATGAATCCTCCCTTCAATTCAGCTATACATGCTGCATTGTCTTCATACAAAGTCGTGGGTAGTTTGTTACACTTCAAACCACATTTGTCTTGAATATGATGTATTATAGACCTCAACCACACACACTCCCGACTTGCTTCATGAATAGCGATTATCTCGGCATGATTAGATGAAGTAGCCACAATTGATTGCTTAGTCGATCGCCAAGATATGGCGGTGCCTCCACAGATAAACACATAACCCGTTTGAGATCAGAGCCTTGTGTGGGTCGGATAAATATCCAGCATCAGCATAACCAACAAGATCAGGACTGCAATTATTGCTATAAAATAAGCCCATATCGGTAGTCCCTTTTAGGTATCGCAATATATGTTTGATCCCATTCCAATGTCTCCTTGTAGGAGCCGAGCTATACCTTGCTAAGACATTAACTGAAAAGGTTATGTCAGGCCTTGTAGTATTTGCAAGATACATTAGTGCGCCAATTGCACTAAGATATGGTACTTCAGGACCAAGTAGCTCTTCATTCCTTTCTTGCGGTCGGAATGGATCTTTATTCACATCAAGTGATCGAACAACCATCGGAGTACTTAAAGGATGTGCTCTATCCATGTAAAACCGTTTCAGTACCTTTTCTATATAGGTAGATTGATGAACAAAAATTCCGTTTGCCAAATATTCAATTTGCAAACCAAGACATAATTTTGTCTTTCCGAGATCTTTCATCTCGAATTCATTCTTTAGATAATCAATTGCCTTTTGGAGTTCTATGGGGTTCCAATAAGGTTTATGTCATCGACATATACGGCAAGTACAACAAATTCCGATGTTGTTTTCTTTATAAAAACACACGGGCAAATGGCATCATTTATATAGCCTTCTTTTAATAAATACTCACTAAGACGATTATACCACATTCGTCCTGATTGCTTTAGACCATACAAGGATCTTTGCAATTTGATTGAAAATATTTCCCGGGACTTTGAATTATTTGGCATTTTGAGTCCATCGGGAATTTTCATGTATATCTCATTATCCAGTGAGCCATAAAGATAGGCAGTAACCACATCCATTAAATGTATGTCAAGCTTTTCAAGGACAGCAAAACTAATGAGATAACGAAAAGTTATGGCATCCATTACAGGCGAATATGTCTCTTCATAATCGACACCAGGCCTTTGAGAAAATCCTTGTGCAACAAGGCGTGCCTTATATCTTTGTACCTCGTTTTTCTCATTTCTCTTGCGTACAAAGACCCATTTATAGCCAACAGGCTTAACACCATTAGGTGTTTCAACTATAGGGCCAAAAACTTCACGTTTTGCCAGTGAATTCAATTCTGATTGGATTGCTTCTTGCCATTTTGGCCAATCATGTCTTTTTCGACATTCTCCAAAAGATTGAGGTTCAAGGTCCTCACTTTCTTGCATAATGCTAGATGCGACATTAAAAGCAAAGACATAAAAAGTTCAATCCCAGAACAACACCTCATGTATTTGTTGGATATCCTTTCAACTCAAAGGGGTACAAAGTTCTAAGTCTAGCTACTAGAAAAATTCATGTTTCCAGAGATATGGTGTTTAACGAGCATGTTTTTCCTTTTAGTGTTGGTATGAACAAATCTTCTAAATAACCTATTCCTTATCAAATTCCTTTCATTGAATCTCTAAGTGAAAAACCTCCTGAAAATACAAAGATCACACGGACTCCCAAAGTCTTGAATCATCAAAAGAGTGTAGATAACACATCTATTTCTATGTCACATATGCATATAACTAGTCCTTCACCTTCTGTAACACATAGTTCTTCACCACCTAATGTATCAACACAACATAACATTGAACAGACCAATGTAGAACAAATTCATCCAACAAGACAATCACACAAAACTCATAAACTTCCCATTTATCTATAGGACTATGTCCACTCCCTACCTCAACTTAAAACTAATTATGCTTCCCTAAATGCTTTGTTCTTTGTGAATCACCATATTGCCTCTTATCTACTAACTCTTGATAATGAGACTTTTGTGATAAATGTTTGTTATGACAGGGAACCATCATCATATGAGGAAGCAGCCATTGATCCTGCATGGCAAGCTGCTATGACACGGGAATTTGATGCATTACACTCTAATCACACTTGGAGTTTAATGATGCTACCACCTGGGAAGCGAGCAATTGGTTGTAAGTGGGTGTATCAGGTGAAACACAAAGCAGATCGCAGCATTGAAAGCTAGGTTAGTTGTCGAAGGTTACACTCAACAGGCAGGAATAGACTATATAGAAACTTTCTCACAATTGAAAAAATGACAACAGTCAGGGCCTTAATAGCTACAACATTTAAGAAAGGATGGTCCATCTCACAGTTGGATGTGAATAATGCTTTCCTACATGGGGATCTTAATGAAGAAGTATATATGCAGGTACCACCTGGGTTGGTAATAGACAAGCCAAGTTTAGTATGCAAGCTGAACAAATCTCTCTATGGTCTGAAACAAGCAAGTAGATAATGGTATGCAAAACTAACTGAGGCACTATGCTCAAGGGGATACACACACTCCATGTATGGCTATTCACTTTTCTACAAAAGTAATGGAAATACATCAGTCTATATTGTTGTATATGTGGATGATGTATTATTAACTGGGACTGATCAACAAGAGATTGCACAACTCAAGATATTCCTACATGTGCAGTTCAAGATCAAGGATCTAGGACAGCTTCATTATTTCCGGGGACTAAATATTATGTATAAGGATGATAGAGCCATTATATCACAAAGGAAATTTGTGTTAAATTTGCTGAATGAGTACAATTGTCTAGAACACAAAGGTTTCTCTTCACACTGGGACCCTACTATAAAACTAAAGGCCAAGGAGGGATCAATACTGCAGGATCCCACTTACTACAGGAAGTTAGTAGCAAAATAAATTTCCTAACTAACACCATATTGGACATAAAATATAGTGTTCAACACTTAAGCCAGTTTATGCAGGAGCCTAGAAAATCCCACCTGAAGGCAGCATTTCACTTGTTGAGATATCTACCTTGGAAATTTTCATGTCAAAAGATGGGGATCATATAGTCAAAGCTTATTGTGATTCTGATTGGGCAGCTTGTCAAGACTCTAGGAGGTCCATTATAGGGTATCTGGTCTTGTTGGGAAACAGTCCCCTTAGTTGGAAGTCTAAGAAGCAAGAGACTATCACTTTCTTCTGCAGAAGCAGAATATAGAGCCTAGAGAAAGGTTCTGGGAGAGCTAGTATGGTTATGCAGGCTGTTTGAAGAGCTGGCTGTCCATTTTTCTTTGCCCATTTCAGTCTTTTGTGATAGCAGTCTGCATTGCATATTGCAAGTATTCCACGAAAAGACCAACCATATTGAAATCGATTGTCATTTTGTGCGTGATCAACTACAAGAAGGCTTGATTACTCTCCATCATATCGGAACAGACAACCAGCTCGCAGATATTCTCACTAAAGCATTGACATGGATTAAACACAACGCTGCATTAAACAAGTTGGTTGTGTTTACTACACCTCCAACTTGAGGGGGGAGGGGAGGGGAGTGTTAAGAACTAATTATTTGTACTGATTAGTTAGTGGAGTCATTAGTTAGTTATCACAATGGTACCAATCAGCTTAGTAGTTAGCAAGTTAGTTAGTGGTTAGTCTATTTAGTCTTACCTTTGTTGCACAATTATATATAGTGAAGATTCCACTCATTTTTCTTTTCTCAATCTATTCAATTACCGTGTTCGAGAATCTTTTTCATCTTCTTCTCTCTCCGAACTCTCATGGCACGAAGGTGACGGCTCCATCATCATTGAAGCTTAACCTCAAGCAACAATAAAGCTTATGTTACTGTTCCATTGGTTAAATCTAATAGTTTATTCATTATCTTTTTCCACCCAGTTCTTGCAGTGAGATAAAATGTCTTATTAAATTATTTGTTGTTCTGCTTTGCTATTTCTTAAAATATTTTCCTGATATATCGCCTCCATCTGAATTTTCTTTCAAGAAGATACACCTTCAAATTAAGTAATACAGCATTAGTTTTGATATATGTAGCTGAAAACAATGATCGATTAGGAGTGTTTTATTTTTATTCAGTCCTCTTTTGTAATTTTGGGTGACTTCACATTTTTTAGTGAAGTTTATATATTAATATACAAATATATTATCTTCTTGAAATTTTTTTATAATGCTTTGTGCTGTCTAGAGGGATTGTCAAGAAAATCGATTTAGTATATTAAGGCTATTCCTTCTTTTTTTGGCATGATCTATACGACACAAACGAAACAATCAAATGTTTCTATAAATGATGCTATTCGTAGAAATACTAAAGATGCTTATGTTCTTGATTCCCCATATGTGTCATATTATTCTACCATCTGTTCTTGGGTCTTAGAAAAATACGCAAGTTGGAAAAAAAGTTTATTTAATATTATTATTCAAAGGTATAGTGATCTTATGACATTCCAAAAGATTTTATTAACGTACTTCTCATGCATTACATTCATTTACATGTGCATTCATCAATGACTCAGACGGTGTTATATATATATATATATATATATATATATATATATATATATATATATATATATATATATATGAGATATGGAAAAAGTTTACGGCATTATATACGCACCGTTACTTGATCAATCGGTAAATATTGTCCACTGTGGTTGAAATATGACTGAGCCGGCGTTATATATGCGTATATATATATATATATATGAGATATGGAAAAATGTTACAACATTATATACGTACTACCACCTGATCAGCCGGTATATGTTGATGATTTTCCCACAGTGGCCGAGATGATCCTAAGAGGCTTGATGATATTATGTATGTACGAAACTATGCGTTACATGACATTTTAACGCATATGCATGAGATTATAAGTATTTCATGATTTACGGAGCGATCCAGATTTAGAGGTTGAGCCCTTTCTCTACATTTCTTCCATGTACTTTATGTACTTATTTACATGCCTTACATACTCAGTACATTATTCGTACTGACATCTTTTTGTTGGGGATGCTACATTCATGCTGATATGTATAGATAATTAGTTGACGATCACTCATAGTAGGAGAGATTGGCATTCAGCGAATGATCGGATAAGACTCCCCACATTCGGAGTGCAACCGAGTCTATGAGTCATCATGTTAGAGTTTTACTAGTAGGCCGGTACCCTGTTCCATTTGATGTCAGTTAATCTTAAAGGATTTGTATACAAAGGTTCATTTTGTATAATATGTCAGAAGTCTTGACGTCTCATATGTATTCATATTTTAAGAAAAATAATTCAATAATATATTATTTTCTCATCTATAATTATACATTATGAATTATGGTCATGTTGGCCCATAATAGTTATAATAAAATTTAAAGAGTTGTATAGTCATTTGTTCAGACCAACACAGCATCGAATGCCAGCCACGCCCCCCAACTTTTGGGCGTGACAAAAATATGTTATCTTTGATCTTTTTGTGGGCTAGAGATCTAGTTGCCGAATCTATTATTGCCCATTACTAGTAAATAATGCTAACTATAAATAAATAAATAAATAAATAACATCAAACCAAAAGAAATCCGAAGTTTTCAAGCTCCTCCTTTTTTTTCATTTGAGGAAATATAAATTCCTACACAAACTACTATTATAGTTCCACTATGTAGTATGCCGGCTCTAATGGAGGCCGTTAAAGCAATTGCCTTAGGCCTATCAAATTCGAAAGCCTTAATTTTATGGGAAAATTTTATATTAGAATAATTGAGCTTCATACTTTTAAATTTTATAGTTTATATTTTAATTTACAAATAACAAGCTCATAAATATAGGCTAAGATTTAATATTCAACTCCAATAGGTTCTCAAAATTACTATTTAATTTTTAAAAAAAGAATTCTCAAGCTTTTAAATTAATTTTTGATTCAGTAATTGTGACTCTAATATTAATTCAACAAATCAAATTCATTTGGGCAGTAAAAACTAAATTTTTAATAAGCTTAAATATGTGGGTTTAAATTTTGAATTTGATTTTATAAGAAATTTAGAGTGGGTGTTATTTAGACTTGTTAGAAATAGTATAAGGAGAATGTATATAAAATTTGAAGTCATTTAATAGAGATTTAGACTCGTTTTGAACAATTATTGCAACTGAAAATAGTGGAAGAAATTCGGCTACAGACACTTGTATAAAGGTGTATAAAAGTATATAATAGTGTATAAGGTATGTTTCTACACTCATATACAATATTATACAAGATTATACATAATTATACAAAAAAACTGATTACGTCTTCTTCCTTGCGCCTTTTTTAAAATTTAATTCAAATCTTGCTCAAATCTACTTCAAAATTGAATTTTGGACTCCTTTTAATATTTTCAATCAGTTGGAACAATACCAAATCTAAACAACTAACAAATTAAAAAAAAAACTCATTTTCAAAAGCAAAGCTTTGAATGGTCTTCAATGGTAGACTTCTACTCTTCAATTTTCTTTCATTGCAAGCAGGTGACACAAGAGGAGAAGTAGGAATTACGCGGCCCTTGGAAGCATATGTAGAAGATGTGAGAAGAAGAGAGAGTGAAATCAATAGCTGTGAGAACAAAGAATTAATTTCATAGCTTGTAGAAGCAATGGTTGTAAAAACACATATTTTGAATTTGCAAGTGCTTTCAAAATATATACAATGTGGGCTAGGTGGGGTAAATCTTAAAAACATGGACCATTTTCTGCTATGGTGTGAAGTCATATGTATTTTCTTGTAATTCTTTTTAATTTTATTATTATTAAGAATTACATATATTGTAAAATTATAATTATTAAAAAGATATTACATTCTTTTGGAACATGATGGAGGTTATATTGATAAATACTTAAATTTCATCATAAATATGCAAAATGAAAAAAAAAGAACAATTTGATGATGTACGTACCTTATTCGTACCTCTGGAAGGACAGAGAGGTTGTTTCCTGTCGGCTAGAAAATGACCGAAGAATAAAAGATAATTGCAACAAGTAAAAAATTTAATGGTATTATTGACGATGATAATTAAAAAAAATAAATATAAAATGTCTTGTAGTATATTTGGAGTTAATATTTCTTGTAAAGAATGGATCAAGCTAATTTTTCAATTCAAAATAGCCTTTGAACTACTCCTAATATATGATTCTATTTTGATATTTCGTAGAAAATTTGAGATATTTAAATAATGTGAACTTATAAAAATACTATCTTAACTATGGATATTAATATTATCGAAATTTTAGTGAGTAGAGTTATCAGATACCTTAAATGTTAAGAGAGAGCAGGTAATCGAGTGCATAGTCAAAATATGTACAAAATGATCTAACCACCATTTTTAAAGAACAAAAAGAAAAAAATCAAGTAAAAACTATAAAAATTTATTTATAAAAGTTAGGTATGATACAACAACAACAACAACAATAACAACCCAATATAATCTCACTTAGTGGAGTCTGGGGAGGGTAGTATGTACGCAGACCTTACCCCTACCCTTGGGTAGAGAGGCTATTTCCAAATAGACCCCGGGCATCCTTCCCTCCAAGAACTTCCCACCTTGCTCTTGGGGAGACTCGAACTCACAACCTCTCGGTTGGAAGTGGGGGTTGCTTACCGTCAGAGCAACTACCTTGCCCTTAGGTATGATACATATTTAGTATTACGAACATCATTTGAATAAGTATCTTATTTTATTTTCATTTTTCTAAGCCGAAGGTCTATCGAAAATAGCTATCTATCCTATCGGAATATGAATAAAATATATATATATATATATATATATATATATATATATATATATATATATATATATATACTATTCTTTTTCAGATTTTACTTAATAGGATTTTATTGGGTCATTATTATTATTGTTGTTATCATTTGAAGAAGGGAAAAATGTATTATTGCTAACCCAATCAACCCTCTGAAAGTCTCCCCTTAGTCAAGTCAATTCAACCCTCTAACTTAAGGCCGAAAAGCATTTATTACCATATTTATCAGTCAATGAAGTTACTGAAAAACATTATGTGATCTGAATTGACTTAATACAATGAAAACAGACTGTATCTTGATATGTAGGCTGCCTGATTTGGAATAATTTATACACTCTCCGTCTCATAATATATGTCATGATTAATAAAAATAATTGTCTTAAATTATTTGTTATTTTAAAATTTTAAGACAATTAATTATGTTTTTATTCTTAATAATCAATTGCATTCACATTTAGTAAAAAAATGAATAATGTCATTGATAGAGATAACATATAAATTTAAAAAATATTTAATAAGGGTAAAATGGTCAAAAAATTATTCTTTTTTAAGGGACATACACAAAAGAACCATAACACATATTATGAGACGGTGGGAGTATTTTCCAATTTAACTTACAAATTTCACCAGCTTATATATCATATTTTTAATAGGTGCGAGAATCATTTATCCTACTTGTTCTATTTTTATTTAAGTATCATATGGTTGAGATAGATTAAATACATTCCATATTAATGTTAAAAAGAAATCACCCAAGTGTTTCATCCAGCCCGAAAAGTTGATTGTTCAACTAATTGCATTTTCTTAGCATGGCTCACGTTAAATAAATAAAACGCTACCTAACACTCTACATTTTTAAATTTAGAATACGAGATCTCTAGGTAATAAGAGCGAAGTGAACGGATCCAAGCTATCATATTTCTTGATATTATTAATCACATAACTATTTACTTATACTTAAGTACATGTGGATATTATTAATGATATAACTTATATATATATATATATATATATATATATATATATATATATATATATATATATTGCTAGGTAAATATTTAAGTCAAATCATGTCCAATCTTTTCTATGAATTGAAAATAAGGACCAAAAAAAGGGGGAAGAGAAAGAATTCTAAATATTAGGTGTTGTCTTGATTTTTTTACGAAATATATTTAGTTTTCCTATCTCTTAAAGAAAAGGACATATTTGTTATAACTGAATTTTTCTTGTGATAGAAAAAAATTATAAATATTTTATATTTGGCTAGTTCATTCCTTCTTATTTAGTAACATCCACAATATAGCCATAAGGGGCTTGAGAGTCTTGTTTAGGGGGAAGATTTTCGGGATAAGTGTTAATGTGTCACTTATATTTGCCTCTTGGTGAGGCAAATCTCTCAATATTTTATATTATCTTTTACATTGTGGATTACTCATCTCAGTCTATAGATATAAGTCAAATTAACCAAACCACGTTAAATGTTTGTGTCTCTTTTAATATATTTCTTTTATATTATTTAAATTATCATCATTCAAGATTTATATTACTAGCTTTCACATGACAACTAATTATTTCGAGATAAAAATAAAAAAATAATAAAAAAGAAGAGAGAATCTAACCAACTACAAAAGGCAATAAAACAACATAAAAATCAAGAGAGACAAGAAACTGCCCCTTTCACTAACGTTGGTTGTCCCATTTAATGGACGTTTAATAAAGGGCAAGAAATGCTTGTGGGGTATCCGCCGACGGAAAAAGACAAATCCCAGATGTGAGGCTAATATTTAATTATTTATTGTGTTTCCTTCAGATTTATTTATGAAAAGGGAGAATTACTTGAATATTGCCCCAAAAAAACCAGAACAAAAAGAAAGTTGGACAAGCAAAAATTTAAAAAGAATGGAAATAGAGGTAAAAGACAGCACTTGAAAATTTTAAATTATGGAGATACCTTAAATATGTATCGCATAAATTGTATATTAGATATCCTTTTCATAATTAAGAAATTATGACCTATGAGTTTACGTATTGTCATTCATATATATTTAGTTGTTAATCAGGTTATTATTGTATATTAATTAGATTGCGGTAGATAATCAAAAAATTCAATTTTATATTTGCCAGTGAACTAGAAAATAAAAGCATTTAGGATAAGATATTCATAAAGCGGCATAAACATATTTGCATTGGATGTTTGGTTTCATGATGCTCAATATTCTTTTTTTTTTCTATTGTGACGTCACTGGCTGCATCATGCCGCGGAGACTTTTTTTCCAATTGTGACATCACTATATGCATCAAAATCGGGCCCTACCGAACATGAACAAAAAAACTAAAAGAACGAGTACGGATGGAAGATGAGGACTTTAGAGAACATAATGCTATATTTTTTATGTTTTGTTTAAAGTATATATATTTATTTTATGTATATCATTTCATATTTTACTTATATTTTTGTGGATTTGGAATGTTAAATGCTATGATTTATATTAATATAAAGTATTTTTACTTGTAAGAATAATTCGGGAGCAATTGAGAGCAAAACGCGCAAGATATTAGTCAAAACGAACAAAATCGAAAATCTGGGCATTTGGGCACCACAGGTAGTGCCTGGCGTCACCTGTGGCGCTGGAGGCACAATCAATAAATTGGGCAGCGCCCTGGTGGGCGCCTGGCGCCGTGACATGTTCTTTTGTCCAATTTTGCCCGGGACACGGTTTATTCGGTCATAAACCTATCCAACATGTATAAAAGCCATCATAAAACCTATTTTGAGGGAAGAACGTCACTTTGGAGAGAAAATAAAGGAGCAAAACACTTGGGAGCACGGATTTGAGCAATTTTAAAAATATTATATTTGATGTTTGTATGAACATGAGTGGCTAAGAACCCTATTGTTCTAGGGTCATGGGTAAAAAAAGAATGTTGTTGTTTATGGTTTAATTTGACGAGGTTGATTTTATCATATTGGGTTGTTTATTTAATTCTGTTCTTAACTATTTTGCCGAGTAGCTAACAGTGAAATACTATCTACGAATTTAGAGTTGAACTCGAAAGTGGGAACTCTAGATTGTATATAGAATTAAAAAGAACAATTATTTTTGAACCTGGGCATCGAGGAATGAATTTTCAATTAGGATATCCATATACCTAATTGCCTTGCTTGGTTGAAATACAGGAATTATAAATGCATTCTTGTTAATCTTAATACCATAGACATACAGGCATTAAGTTAACTTGGATGTGCGAGTAAGGACTCGATAGATTCTTATGAGTAATGTCAACCATGTTAATCAACAATCCAAATAAATCAATTAGTTATTATAAGCCAAGAATGGAATACGATTGTTAACTACGCCGTGACCCTGGAATATTCTCTCCTATTAATTGTTACTTGAAATTATTATTTGTTCGGTTGATTTCTAGTTAATTCATTATACGATAGTTTGAGGTAGTAAAATAGTTCTATATTTTGTGAAGAAAATCTCTTGAATCAATAAGTTAATTTAGTTTGAATTAGTCAATAATTAATGACTAGTCTTCGGGGGAACGATACTCCACTCACTACTTTATTACTTAAGGGTCACATGCACTTACGTGAGTATTTTTTATCGCAACAAATTTTTAGCGCCGCTACCGGGGACTTAGAAATTAGCTATTTTTCTATATTAGACTATTACTTGTATCTTTACAAGTTTTTTTCCTTCTCGTTTTGTAAATATTTTATTTTTATAACTATTTAATTTTTCTCTTAGTGTGTTTCTAATTTTCTCAGCATGACATCTGGGAATGAAATATTCGGAGGTAAGGTTATTGATGAAGACGCGGTTGACGGAAAACTTTCATAGCCCGTCTTTTTAGGCTTGTCATGACCTGAACTCCGGAAGGTCTGAATTTAAATATGGGAGTAAGGGTTGGTATTGGAAAAAATATTCACGATTAAGGAAATATGAGGAACAACTTTGTCTTATAACAACATCGGTAAATGATTGGTCTAAGGAGAGAGATGACCTTGTACATAAAATTAATAATTTTGGCTTGGCTGTATATAACTTAGATGCATATTTGAGTATAAAAGTTGATGCGGTGTAAAGCCCAACAATTAAATAATGAATTGTATGAAGATGAAAAAAATCTTCAGACCAAATTGGGGAGCTAAAAAGAGAATACCAATCATTAGACCATATTTTTCTTGAGGATGCCAATGTTGAAAAGAGTGATCAGAGTCATATGAGGGAGTAGATAACATTATCTTGGAAGACTTGAGTGTGTGTAAATATAGAGATGCAAATAGTAGTAAGATTAATGAGTTATGGCATATTAGACCTTATTCCAATTATTTTTTTCACATTGTGTTTAGATAGTAAGTAATCAAGCCATATGAGCCTATGAGGGAGTCAAAGAGTGAGGATGAGAGTCCTATATTCTTCAATTTGTAAAAAGCAAAAATTTACATTCCTCATCAAAAGGCCAAGAAGTGCAGAGTAAAAAAATTAATACTTGGCCTTGTTATAATTGTAGCCCCACCAAAGGAGCATAGCCACAGACTCGATGCCATGTTAGGGGTATAATTCATAAGTTTCAGGTGGAGGCGAAAAGTGATTTACGTCGTGCCGCGACATTAAATGAGGCGCTTGTTGGGAGGCAACCCGACTTTACTGCTTTCTTTATTTTTATTATTTGTAGTTTATTTTTGTATTTTGTAGGAGTGGGAGCATGAAGTCAAATCCATGGAAGTGTACAAAAGTGAGTCATGTACAAGTGTGGGGTGCCCACATAAAGAATCATATATGTGAGAAGTCTTAGTATCTCGTGAGCTGCTATTATTTCGATCTTTCGTCTTTCAGAGAGTTTATTGTTCACCCTTGTTATTTTTATTTTTATATATGCATTGGAGACATAGCACTCTTTTAATGTGGGGTGTGAGAATCCCTTTAGATAATTAGTAGCGGTATGCTAGTAAAAATGTTAACTCTTTATTTTTAATTTTAGCTTCTTATTTTTATTTTTGTAGTTGTGTAGTAATTTATAATAGTTTTAGTAGCTTAATTTTTTTTATACTTTTTTAAATGTGAAAAATCTGAAAAATAGGAAGGAAAAAAGTAAAAAGAAAATTAAAAAAAATTGGACTTTTTCTTGACGATCGATCTCCTATTCTCTTAAGGGATTAAAGTCTAACCAAAAACACAAAAAGATTTAAAAAATACAAAAACACGAAAACATTTCTTTTATTTTTTTTGAGGTAGTAATAATCTCTGTGATTTTTCTTTGTGCTTCGGTTCTTTTACATGGGATATTGTTTGAACCAGGTAAGTTTTTTTCTTTTAGAGTAGATTAAAAATTTAGGGAATAAAAGAAGGAACAAGGATGAACCTAGGCGCCCTTGACTTGTTTGATAGTAGCATATTTAGGTTTTGGCATGTGTAGTATCTTCTCTATGATTTGAATTATTGATGATGCCTTGCATACTTGGATAATATCTGTTGTGACACCTATGTCGCGTTTGCTTGACTTATGTTCACTTTGTGCTTAATGTTTAATATATCGTGGCTTCGTATATACTTACATTGTTTGAGGTTCAAAATGGGATCATCCTTAGTGAGGCATGTGCCATGTGTGGCAAGATTTTTGTGTAGTCCATGTATTGTACATGTGTCTAGAACTTGCCTGCTATGTGAGTTGAAGTGAAATTTTAGGTGATGCTCCATTTGAAAAATGATTTTAAGCTTTCTTTGATCTTTTTGAGCTTATTGCTTACCATAAATAAAGTTTATCCCCAGTTAACCCTTTTAGACCTATAGACTTTTGTTTGGCACCCATATTACGAGCTTATATCCTTTTGTTCTCAATCGAACTTTTTGATCTTTGTACCTCTTAAAACACTTTAATTGTAAAACGAGCGCTGAAAGAAGTAAGAAAGGACTACTTTTGAGTGGAACCAATGAAAGAAAAAAATGTGTGCTTGTTTTGTAAAGATTACGCAACTAGTGAAAATTGCAAAAAAGAAAAACAAATTTGGAGATGAATAAATATCTTATTTTTGTTAGTGGAGTGGACATTAAGATAGTGCTTAAAGAAATAGGGAACATTTTAGGGGGTGATTTTAGTGTAAAATTGAAGCTATTGTAAAAGGAAAAGGGCCTTGGAAGTAAAAGATCTTGAAAATGAGACTAAAGGTAGTGAATTGGCAGAAGCAGGGGAGTGTAGTAGTGGTATACAAAAAAGAGACAGTGAAAGAAATGAGGATCAAAGGAAACATGATGAAGTTAACATTGTGACTGATAATGAAGGAATGCGCAAGAAAGGCTATCCCAAGCAAGACCAAGCAGACAACAAGACTACGGAAACAGGAAAAAGTCACGCTGAAGAAATAGAACAGACTATGCTGAAAAGATCCAAGATCATGAACAAAAATAGAACAGACTAAGAAGAAGAGCAAGGTTATGTTTAAGCCTGCCACTACCCATCTCAATAAGAATGAAAAAAAGATCAATGCAACTACACAAGCACTGCAATATGATAGTAAGGATACAAAGAAGGAGGAAGGTACTGTTGTTCGTCAACCGGAAGAAGCAGAGACTAGCTCAACAAAAGAAAATGATAAAATTCAACAGATCAATGGTCATCAAATCAATGAATATGATGAGAAGATGGAGAATACACTACAATCCTCTACTAACAAGGAAGGTACTACAAACAAGAGACACCACGGAATCAATGATATTGATATGTCCACCAGCTTAACTTCGAACATTAAAAATCAAGAACCTATTCATTTGGTGATTGATGTTTGGGGTGAAAAATTAGTTGAACACCCACACCCCCCCCCAAACCTCCGTATGTAAATATTGAAAAAATGGACACTCAATGCCAAGACACTGGTTCATCACAGCATCGAATCGAAAGACTTAATCGGGACAAAAACAATAAAAAATTTCTAGCAAGAAAAAGACATAGACAATGAGGAGGAACGATAAAAGGATAAGAGGGGAAGAGGCAAGCAGAGGAAAAATTTCAAGAAGAACAAAGAAAGAAATCCATCTTCCTACAAAGAAGGGGAGCAAATACAGGATACTAATACCCAAACATCCCATGATTAGTGCTATTTTTTAGAATATTGAGGAGGGGGGAGGGGGGGGGGGGTAAGATTCAAGAAGTTATTCACAGACCATGCTAATTTGAACAAAGTGGTTTTCGTTGCTATACTTGAACCCATTGTAAATATGAACAAAATTGATGGTTAAAGGAGATTTCTGGGCTTTGACCATTGCGTGGCTAATATCAATTAAAAAATCTAGTGTTTTAGAAACATATAGATCAAAGCAGTTTTGATCAATGATGAACAAAAAATTACCCTTACAAGGATTCATAATACATGAACGAAGATCAAGGTCCACCATACAAAAATATTTCTCGGTGCACGATACTAAAACCTCTCGGCGCATGATAGCAAGACCACCATTGTGCCCGGAAAATGGCTCATCGCCGACGGAATGTGGCTGTCACTACTGCTCAAATTGTTATCCCAGCTCATGGTATTACTAAGGAGCTAGAACCGATGACATTTTGTAATTTCCTCCCCCAGAAATTCCAATCGAAAGAGACGATGCATGAAGATGGTGCTGCAAATGAATTACCTCCTCCGATGAGCAAAATTGAAGTGCCTACTAGTCTCGCTGTGAGACGCTTACAGTTCTCAGATGCTAGTGGGTCTGAGAAATCAATTCCGACTGCTGCCAAGGTTGTGCGAGGTAATCGCAATACTCAAATGGGTAAACCACTCTCGTTTGAGTCTCCTACTGACAGAGATGGTAAGAAGGTTGTCAAAATTAGTGAAGATGATTTGAAATCTCAGGTGGATTATTGGAATACTTCTTTAATTGGTTACATAATTGGAGATAATCCCTATGAGAAAGCTATGGAAAATTTTGTGTTGCATGTATGGAACTTTGTTTCTAAACCCAGATTTTGATTCATTTTGAGGGCTAATGCATCTTCTGATTCAATAGTATAGAGGACAGAGACCTAGTCATTCAATCTGGACCTTATTCATACAGGAATAAACCCATGGTATTGAAGCCTTGGGAAATTGACTTCTCCTTTCAGAATGATATACTGAGTACTATTCCTGTGTGGATTCGATTTCCTGGACTACCGGTGGGCTATTGGTCTATTGAAGCATTAAGTAAAATGGCTAGTGCAGTGGATAAACCATTGTACACAGACAAGTTCACAGCTCACTATGAGAAAATTTCTTTTGCTCGAGTTCTAGTGGAGGTTGATGCTGCCCATCCTCTCCCTGATCAGCTAGAGATTGAGACTCCATTTGGTCCTAAGATTCAGTTGATTGAATATGATTGGAAGCCTAGTTTCTGCAATCAATGTCTGAAATTCGAACATGATTCTATTGGTTGTTGGTATAATGCGAACAATGGTGTAGAGCAGGAAATGGGGGAAGAGGGTAAGTCAAGGAGACAGAGGACCAGATTAAAAAAGCAGGCAAAAGTTACTAAGCAAGAGTGGCTTGTTAAACAGCCTCTAGCTAGTACAGATTCACAGGAAAGCTTGCCAGTGCAACCAGAACATAACAATAAGAATGAGAGGTTGGGGAATAAAACTACTTGTATGGTTATTGTTCAACAAAATGCACAGCAAGGCCCTGACATTCAGGAAAGGAATGATACAGTAATCAAGGAACCCAATGGCAACATCGAAGTTGTGGTAGACAAATGCAATAAGGGGAAGGCTATTATTGATGTATTAGATGCTGGCAGAAGGGGCCAACAGATTGATCCTGGGCCTTCTCAGAGCCTATTTCCTAATGTTCTATGATCATTGTCACTTGGAATATTAGGGGGCTAAACCTAGCCCATAAGCAAAAGAGTTGAAAAGCTTTCTTGCTGTAAATAAAGTAGATGTTATGAGATGTCTTGAGACTAGAGTGAAGGAACATAAAGAAAAGAAGATTCAAGATAAGATTGGAAAGGGATAGAAGGTCCAATGCAACTATTCAAAGGCTCTAAATGGGATGATATGGCTACTCTGGAAACCTCACATCCAGGTTCAAATTTCCTATGTGACGGACCAGCTTATTCAGTGTTTCTTAGAAGACCCTAAAAGCCAAATCAAAACTCATTTAAGTGTCATCTATGCTCATAATACTGCAAACCTTAGAGACCAGCTGTGGAGTGATCTAAGGAAAGTATATGTACCCAGTCAAGACTCTTGGTTGTTGAGTGGGGATTTTAATTCTGTCTTATGTTATGAAGATAGAATTGGATCTCATGTCACTGATGCTGAAGTTAAAGGCATTAAAGATGTCATTGCTGACCTTCAACTCACTCATCTTAGAGTTAAATGGTGGCATTACACTTGGACTAACAAGCAAAGTACTACCAGTATGGTCTATAGTAAGATTGATTGGGCATTGGGCAATTTCCAGTGGATACAACAATATGGACACCTGGAAGCTGACTTCATGAATCCCTCAGTTTCTGATCACTCTCCTGTTCTTATTAAACTTGGAGATCACAAACTTCTGCATCCTAATCCTTTCATACTTTATCTTGCTATTACGGAGAGCCCTTAGTTTCAAACAATACTACAACAGGTCTGGAGATAGGAATGTGAAGGAGCACCTATGCAGCAGATATGGAATAAATTGAAGACCATGAAACAACAATTAAAGGAGACAAATGTTCATATGGCTTCTTACAAGCAGAAACTTGTCCAGGCTAGGGAGACACTGGGTATTACTCAGACTCAGTTGCAGCACTGTCCACTATCACAATCTCTGTTTAATGAGGAAAAAGCAGCATTAGAAGAAATTGAGAAATGGAGTTGTGTGGAGGAACAAATTATGCGACAGAAATCCAAGGCTTGCTGGATTGATTGTGGTGATGCATACAAAATATTTCCTTACCCAGTGGAAGATCAGAACATGCCAAAATAGCATTACTTCTATTTACACCAATACAGGTCTGAAACTTACAGATCCCTTATTTGTGGAGCAGGAGTTTATAAAGGTTTTCCAATCATTGATGGGGGAATGTGCTGGTGAGCTGCCTTGTGTCAACACTGGTGTTATTAAAGAAGGAAAATGTTTAACTTTATCACAGCAAAGAATGCTAATTCAGGAGGTTACTTTGGAAGAAATTCCAGAAACACTAAAAGAGATTCCAAAGGACAAAGCACCAGGTGTGGATGCATTCCCTATGGAATTCTATTCTAGAAACTGGGAGATAGTAAAAGTGATATACTAACTGCTACACAGGACTTCTTCTCCACATGCAAGATGCCTCTCATGATCAATACCACTGCTATTGCACTTGTTCCTAAAGTCAGAGCTCCTACAACTGTTAAAGACTATAGAGCTATAGCTTGCTGTACTACTGTGTATAAATTCATCTCCAAAGTTATTACTAGGAGAATGAAAGCTGTGATTGGTGAATTAGTTGGGCAAGCTCAGTCAGCTCTTATTGAAGGGAGAAGCATTGTTGATAACATTGTGATTAGCCATGAAATCTTCAAAGGTTATACAAGGAAAGGAGTTTCCCTCAGATGTGTCTTGAAGGTGGATTTGAGAAAGGCCTATGATACACTGGAATGGAGTTTTCTTAAACAGATTCTTATTGACCTTGGGTTCCTTACAAAATTTATTCACTGGATAATGTCATGTATCACTTTTGTTTCTTACTCCCTAGTACTGAATGGTGAATTAGCAAAGCCTTTCACTGCCAAGAGAGGTATTAGACAGGGTGATCCTATGTCACCATATCTATTTGTGCTGGCTATGGAGTACCTGAATAGGATACTGGGACAGATGCACAAGAATGGGGACTTCAATTTCCACCCCAAATGCAGAAAGCTTAACTGCACTCATGTCTGTTTTGCTGATGATCTCCTTATGTTCTGTCGAGCTGATCTTGTTTCCATCCAGATTTTATAGGAGGCTTTCCTTATGTTCTCTGAAGCTTATGGATTACAAGCTAATATTAGCAAAAGTGTAATATACTTGGCTGGAGTGCAGCAGAATACCAGAGAAGAAATCATAGAGGTATTGGGGTTCACTGAGGGCCAGTTTCCATTCAAATATTTGGGGATACCCCTTGATTCTAAAAAACTTGCCATCCATCACTACTTGCCTTTGATAGAGAAGATTACAGCTAAGATTACATGCTGGTCAGCTAAATTGCTCTCTTATGCAGGGAGATGTCAACTGATCAAAGCTGTAATTTTTGGCATTCAAACATACTGGGCTCAAGTTTTCATTTTGCCAAAAAACGTGTTGAAAGCCATTGAAGCAATCTGCAGAAGCTATTTGTGGACTGGAACTGCTAATCTCTCTAAAAGAGCTCTAGTTGCTTGGGAAAGGGTTTGCAGACCACTTACAGCTGGAGGACTCAACATATTAGATATGACTGTGTGGAATAAAGCAGCTGTTACTAAGCATCTCTGGGACTTGGCCAGAAAGAAAGGCTGTCTTTGGATTAAATGGGTGCACTGTTACTACATCAAGCAGGGTGATATTGTAACAATGACAATTCCTAAGTCACCCTCATGGGTTGTTAGGAAAATACTGGACAGCAGAGCTGCTATCATGGAGAATCAGATGCTCCAGGGGGATCTTCTTAGCAGATTGAAAGAAGTATGCAAACTGGATAAATTCCAGATTAGCAACTACACCTCACAATGATTCCCAGCTTCAACAAGGTTGAATGGAAGAATCTGATGATGACTGCAAATGTTCAACCTCGGCATAAATTCACTATGTGGTTAGCTGCACAACAAAGGCTTCCTACAGTTGACAGATTGCAGAAATTTGGCATACAAGTTCCTGTAACTTGTGTGTTCTGTAACCAGAATGCTGAAGTGTTTAATCATTTGTTCTTTGAGTGTGCTATCACTAGAAGACTGTGGTCCAGACTCTGTTTTTTGCTGGGGCACCACAGAACTATTGGTAATTGGGAAATAGAGCTGCAATGGATTTACAGCAAAGCAAGGAGCAGAATGTGGCACAATGCTATAACGGCCTCTGTTTTTGTCATTGCTGTTGCACTTATCTAGAGGGAGAGGAATAACATCAGATTTGACGGGAAAGTATATGTGGAAGATCAAATATGAAGATAGGTTGCACTACTTATTCATCTTCGTGGCAGGAACTGTAGACGATGGCAAAATGGCTTGCGGCAACTTAATTGTTTTCCTTAGTTCTAGTCTAATAGAGATCCCTATACTGAGTTGTCATTGGTGCTTATTGGTAGTTGTCTTAGTATAAATGATTGTCTGTAAATGAGTAGCAGCTAGTCCAAGCTACTACTATTGAACTCTACCTTGTACATTTCTTTGATATTAATGAAATATAACAGTTATACTCAAAAAAAAAAATAATCATAATACAAGCACATATATCACAACGGTATATGCCAAATGCACTTCTGCGAAAAGAAGAAGCCTATGGGATAACGTTGAAAGATGAGAAACCATATTAATGGACCGTGGTGTGCTATGGGAGATTTCAATGCGATCATGGACCCTAATGAGAAAATATGGGGAAGACCTCATCGAGCTCACAAGTGTTGCGATTTCATTAGCACTATGGAGGCATGCAGACTTGTTGACCAAAGTTTTATGGGGCCCAAATTTACTTGGTGTAACAACAGAAGACCTGGTGAAAGGATATGAAAAAGGTTGGATAGTATCTTTGTGAATGATAAATGGGCACGAAAATTCCAAAGCTGCACAGTCAAGAACTTGGTTAGAACTGTATCTGACCATAGACCTCTACTCATGAGATGTCACCCTAATCAAAAGGTGTTCCCCAAGTATTTTACATTTCTAACTTCTAGACAGAACAACCAGATTTTTTGAATATTGTACAAGAATCATGGAATATGAATGTAGTTGGCAATCCAATATGGAGACTTCAATACAAACTCAAGGCCTTGAGCAAAAAACTCTGCCATAGGTCTAGGAATATTACTGGTGATGTTAATGAGCAGGCGAATTTTTGGGAAGCTAAGATACAGACTCTTGAAGAATTGGACATTCTTAACAACACGGATCATTATAAGGAGGAGCTTAAGAATGGGCATGCAGAATATGTTAGATGGTTAGGCATGCAAGATTCACTTCTGAGACAAAAAGCTTGAATTAATTGGTTTAAAGATGGGGAATGCAACAGTAAGTACTTTCGTAGTGTACTAAGAGATAGAAGAAAAATGCTTGAAATTCAAACAATCAAGAATCGATGGGTTCAAGGAGATGCCCATATTGCTAAAGCATCTATTAGACATTTCAACACTTTATTCAATCTCAACCATGTTGCTATGAACCAAGATCTTCTAAATTGTATCACTCAGTTGATAACAGAGCAGGACAATTATATCCTTAACAATATTCCTATAAAAGACGAAGTTAGAGAGGCTATTTTCAGTATGAATCCGGACTGTGCTGCATGTCCAGATGGTTACAATGAAAAATTCTTTCAAACTTGTTGGGACATAATAAGAGATAATGTTTTGGACTTTGTTACGGAGTTCTTCAATGGCAAACAATTGACCAAATTCTATACTCACACTTGTTTGGCCCTTATCCTTAATGTGGAAAACCCTTCAACATTCTCTAATTTGAGGCCAATCAGCTTGAGCAATTGCACCAACAATATTATCTCTAAGAACATGGCTAGAAGACTCAATCCTCTCCTCAATAAGTTGGTCTTAGTAAACCAGAGTGGTTTCATCTCCGGAAGACTTGTCACTGAAAATATTATGCTCGCACAAGAAATTGTCCATTACATCTCTAAGCCAAATATGGGGGGTTATATTGTTCTAAAATTAGATATGGCCAAAAGATATGATAGAATGTCATAGGATTTTATTTTGGTTGTCTTGAATAGATTTGGTTTCTCCAAGACTTGGATCAACAAATTTTAGGAACTCATATCCAATGTGCAGTATTTATTCTTATTAATGGTTCCATAAATAGATTTTTCTCCTCTTCATAAGGCCATAAACAAGGTGATCCATTATCCCCCTCACTTTTTGTATTGGTTGCGGAGGTACTAACCAGAACTCTTAACAACCTCCATACCGATAGTAATGCAATAGAAACAACCAAGCAGAAACACAAACATCAAAATATGGGGTAAACTGGTGCCTCCAAAATGTAATTCGTGCCTTTGACTTGGAACTTGACTCTAAGATTATAACTGATATGTTAAACAACAAAGACACCAAGAACCTCAAACTCAAAAAACTATTTTAGACATCACTGCTACGGTAAATGGAACAGAGGTAGTCTTCAAGCATTATTTTAGAAAAGCAATCAAGTGGCAGATTTCTTAGCCAAGCTTGCTTCTCTGGTGGAAATGGTACCTTTTATTACTCTTTACAACATCTTCCAAGAGAGGTGATGGGACCCTTTCAAATAGATAAGTGGCATCTTCCTAGTATTAGAAGAAGATACGACAAATGTAATTTCTTTGTAAGTTGAATAAGTAGATTGATAAAGAAGAGTTATATATGCTCCCTCTTCCTTCTTGTTGTGGGGTCCAGCCCACTTATTAAGGAAGAAAACTTCTTCCTTGCTTCTTCATTTTTAATAAAAATAGGCAGCAGCAACCCATGTTTTCTTTATCTGTCAAAGAAAGTAGGCAGCAGAACATTGAAATGTCAAATTAAGTTGGCAATGTTTTGCCTATAAAATGAGAGCTTCAGCTCTCATTTTTACACAATCAACAAAAAAACAAAAAAAACTCAGAGAAAAAAGAGCAAGGTTTCACAGACAGGGTATTAGAAAATAGTCTGTGAGGAAAATAGAGAGTGGGCGATATTGTAGTGAGGTGAAATATCAAAAGAGGGTTATTTCTTTTGAGTGTTGTGTTGAAACACGTTCTCAAGGCACTAAACTAAACGTGTGTTCATATTTTTAGGTTTTGATAAATGACAAACGACGCGCAATTGACATATGACGAGGTCCAAGCACAAGAGCGCAATTGACACATAACGAGGTTCAAGCACAAGACGAACAAAGATCATGATCAAGCAAAGAAATAAAGTTATACATGAGTCGTTCTTTAATTGTGATCTTGATCCGACAATTAACTCAAGACTTGGCTTCTCTCGTAAAATCATTTTCATCAAATCATGCATATTTAATTTAAAGCAAAATGATTTTCAAACATTTTATTTTAGCCAAAATGATTTTTAAACATGCC
The DNA here is from genome assembly GCA_034376525.1 of Nicotiana benthamiana. Classification (NCBI taxonomy): domain Eukaryota; kingdom Viridiplantae; phylum Streptophyta; class Magnoliopsida; order Solanales; family Solanaceae; genus Nicotiana; species Nicotiana benthamiana. Next base: position 9,151,473 of record CM067340.1, on the reverse strand, counting down.
TCTCAAATCTGTAGAAAGATAATCGATTATGTACTTTATGATAATCGATTATGTTAAGACAATGTACACCAGATTTACAAAGCTGAACAATAATCGATTATGTACCTTATGATAATCGATTATGTTAAGGCAGTGTACGTTAGATTTTTCAAAGCTACAAGATAATCGATTATGTACCTTATGATAATCGATTATGTTGAGGCAGTGTCCATCAGATTTTTCAAAGCTACAAGATAATCGATTATGTACCTTATGATAATCGATTATGTTGAGGCAGTGTCCATCAGATTTTTCAAAGCTATAAAATAATCGATTATGCACATTATGATAATCGATTATGTTGAGGCAGTGTCTATCAAATTTTACAAGACACTAAAATAATCGATTATGTGCTTTATGATAATCGATTATGTTAAGACAGTGTTGTCCGAAGTTTTCAAAATATAAAAGATAATCGATTATCCTTATAGCATAATCGATTATGCAAATGACCGTTGCCAAAGTATTTTTAAACTCTGAAAGATAATCGATTATACACAATCTGATAATCGATTATGTTAAGTAAAATCGGAATATGATTTTTTGAACGTTGTCAGGTAATCGATTATACACAATCTGATAATCGATTATGTTAAGTAAAATCTGAATATAATTTTTTGAACGTTGTCAGGTAATCGATTATATGATTTGGATAATCGATTATTCTGCTTAAAATCTGGGATTGATTTTTGAACGATTGGAAAATAATCGATTATGCAAATCAGATAATTGATTATCTTAGCACAAAATCAGCAATTCTTGATTGGCAATTAGGCAACGGTTGTGTGGGTTTTGAACACTATAAATACAACTCAAAATCAGTCTTCTAAGTACAACAACTGATTATGTTCTTGCTAAAGCTTACATACTCTCATATTCATCATTTTCTATTCATTCAATAAGTTTTTGAGAGCCAAACTCTTGACGAAAGTTGTTGTGTTCTTGAGCGTATTTATTTTACTCATATCTACTCTTAAAGAGAGTCTTGTCTTGAGTGCTAGGTGTTGTATACACTTGAAGGGAAGTGTTAATCCCTTGTGGTTGTAAGAAGGAACGTTTTCATTCCTTCGGTTGAAGTCTTGAAGTGTGGTATCTTCGAGCAAAGGTTGTTGAGGCTTGTGTGACTCAAGTTCTCAGTTTGTAACGGTTTGTTAAGCACCCGTAAGCTTAACGAAGTTAGTGGAATCTCGAGAGAGTCTCTCGGGGACTGGACTAGCCACAGGTTGTGGTGAACCAGGATAATTTCGGTGCGTTCGTTCCTTATTATTTACTTACCGCACTTATTTCAATCCTGCAAATTTTAATTCCGCAAGTTTATATTGTTTTTTATTATAACGCTATTCACCCCCCCCTCTAGCGTTAAGCGTATATTCTAACAATTGGTATCAGAGCCCAACTCTCTGAAAGACTTAACCGTTTGAGAGAAACAATCCATGGCTTCTACTCGTGACTTTAATGCATGAATAGGTGAAGGACAATGCTCCACCAGACCACCACTTTTCGACGGCACAAACTATACGTACTGGAAGGAGAGGATGAGAATATTCATCCAGTCAAATAATTTTCATCTATGGAAGGTTATAACAAAGGGAGAACAAATTCCAACCAAAAAGGTTGAAAATGAATGGGTTCCAAAATGCGAAGATGAATACGATGCGGATGATATCCGAAAAGTGCAGAACAACGCTAGAGCCATCAACTTATTATATTGTGCTGTAAATGCTGATGATTACAGAAAAATATCATGTTGCAAAACGGCTAAGCAAATGTGGGATAAGCTGGAAATCACGTACGAAGGTACGGACCAGGTAAGAGAAGCTAAAATTGACTTTCTTACCCATGCATATGAACTGTTTCACATGAAGGAAAGCGAGAGATCGATGACATGTTCGAATGATTTTCAAAAATCGTCAATGACCTACATGCTCTTAAGAAGACCTTCACGGATAAGGAACTTGTCCGAAAAATTCTCCGAAGTCTCACTCCGGAATGGCGCTCCAAGGCTGACGCGATTCAAGAGTCTATCGGCGTTTCAAATGTCACCATCGACGGACTAAGAGGTAATCTTAAAACCTATGAATCTACTATACTTAACCCTCCGTTTAATGATCAAAGGAAACAAAGAATTGCCCTCAAGGCAAGTGCGGCTCAACCTCAAAATGATGAGGACTCAAACAACGGAGATAACGAGTTCGGACTCGTTATTAAGAGGTTTCAAAAGTTCATGCAAAAAGAGTATGAACGAAAAGGCAAACAACAAGGAGATCAAGTAAAGTGCTATGGATGCGGAGAAATCGGGCACATTAAATCAAATTGCCCAAATGTCAAAAAGGAGAAGAAACCCTTCAAGAAACAATGAGCATACATATCTTGGAGAGGTGACTCCGGAGACGAATCAAGCGACGTTGAAGAAGATGAAGCCGCAAATCTATGTCTCATGGCAAACGAAGACAATCAAGAAGAGGTATGTCAAATTTCTTCAAAAAATTTCTTTTCTCTTGAGGAAATGCAAAATGCTTTTGATGAATTGTATAGTGAATTCATTAGAGCTTCCGAAACTGTTAGAGACGTAAAGAAAAATTCTTCTTTGAAAGAAAAAAATTTTGAAAAACAACTCTCTTTGAAAGAAAAAGATTTGGGAAAATTTATTTTGGAAAATGAGAAGTTGAAAGAAGAAAACAAATTTTTCGGCAAGAGAAGCGCCGACAAACCCGAGAGTTCGAGTAAAAATTGTATTTCTTGCATGCATCTAAAAGATGAAGTAGAAAGACTTATGGGCACCCTAGATAAGTTCAATTCTTCTCATAAAAATTTGAATGATGTTCTTGTCAATTTGAAATCGACCAAACATGGCATAGGTTTCAAAAACGAGCCTAAATAAAAAGTTGAAGCCATCCCCCAACAACCCAAGGCTCAACCTAGGATAAATAAAATAAACATTCATCCTAGAAATAACCATCCTAGAATCAACATGCATCCTAGACCAAACACTAGAAGAAACTTTGAACATTTTAGAACGCCTAGAAATGGCCTTCAACAATCGCAACCTAGACATACTCGACCTAGAAACAATTACTCTAGAAACGCTGCATATCCTAGAACAAACAGTAGGAGAAATGATTTTCAAGGATTGCGCAATAGCCATATTGTCAAAAATAGAGCAAACGATTTTCGTACCTCCAACTACTACCAACCTAGAAGAATGCATAATCCTAATGTCATTTGTCACTATTGTAGTCGAATAGGACATATTGCTCCTGCTTGTTTTACTAGACACAGACACTTAATTGCATGTCAAGCACAACAGCATTTTACACCTAACTCTCAAGGACCCAAAACAGCTTGGGTACCAAAAACTCATTGATTTGTCTTGTGGGTATGTTTGAAGGGATCAAGTGTACTTTGGTACCTTGATAGTGGATGCTCCAAACACATGACCGGAGACACATCCAAGTTCCTTCAACTAGAACACAAGGAAGGTGGAAACGTTATTTTTGGAGATAACAACAAGGGAAAAATTATCGGCATTGGCTCGGTCGGTAAGAATGAATCTTCTTCCATTAAGCATATATTGCTAGTTAAAGGTCTAAAACATAATCTCTTGAGCATAAGTCAATTATGTGACAAGGGAAATCTTGTTTTGTTTGATTCGGAAGAATGCTTAGTTTTTCGTCGTAGTGATTTTAAAATTATTCTTCGTGGTTTTAGAATTGATAACATCTATATGGTTGATCTTGAAAACTCTTCATCTGAGTATGTGAATTGTCTTATGAGTAAAGAAGATGATATGTGGTTATGGCATCGTAGAGTAGCTCATATCAACATGCATCTTTTAAACAAATTGGTTTCACAAAATTTAGTTATTGGTCTTCCAAATTTGAAATTTGAAAATGACACTATTTGTGATTCTTGTCAAAAAGGGAAGCAAACAAAAGCATCTTTTAAATCTAAGAATATTGTTTCAACTACAAGACCTTTGCAACTTCTTCACATGGATCTCTTTAGACCATCTCGCATTGAAAGTCTTGGTAGAAATCGTTATGCTTTTGTTATTGTTGATGATTATTCTAGATTTACATGGACACTATTTCTTGCTCACAAAAGTGAGGCTTTTCAAAATTTTAAATGTTTTCTTAAACGTGTTCAAAATGAAAAGAACACAACCGTCACTTCCATACGAAGTGATCATGGGGGAGAGTTCGATCACAATCTCTTCACGAACTTTTGTGACGAACTCGGTATTGAGCACACCTTCTCTGCTCCACGTACACCACAACAAAATGGAGTGGTGGAACGGAAAGGTAGGTGTCTCGAAGAGATGGCTAGAACCATGCTCGATGAGGCTAAGATTACCAAACAATTTTGGGCGGATGTCGTGAGTACCGCATGCTACGTTTTAAACAGAGTAGTCATAAGGCCAATACTCATGAAAACTCCCTATGAACTCTATAAGGGAAGGAAACCTAATCTCTCCCATCTTAGGATATTCGGTTGTAAATGCTTTATTCATAACAACGGAAAAGATAGTTTGGGAAAATTTGATGCCAAATCGGATGAAGGAATTTTTCTTGGTTATTCATCACGTAGCAAAGCATATAGAGTATTCAATAATAGAATCGAAACTGTTGAGGAATCCCCTCATATTGTGTTTTCCGAAAATAATGCTCGCTTGGCGAGAAAGGATTCTGGTTTTAATCTTGCAGGTATTTTAAACATAATAAGTCCTCAAGACAAAGTACAAGAGGAAAATCCAAAGAAAATTCAAGATGAAATCTTGGAACAATCATCGGAGGAAGCGCCACCACTGGAGAAAGAAACGAAACTGCCCAACGCGTGGAGGACAATCAAAGACCATCCTCTTGACAAGGTAATTGACGACATTGAACAAAAGGTAAGTACTCGAAACAATCTTAAGAACACCTTAGGACATACTGCTTTCGTTTCTCAAATTGAACCCTCAGCCATTTTCGAAGCAATTGGGGATGAGCATTGGACCTTGGCAATGCAAGAGGAGCTTAACCAATTCAAACGAAATGACGTTTGGGAATTGGTGCCAAGACCCGACAATCATACCATAATTGGTACGAAATGGGTTTTTCGAAATAAATTAGATGAAAATGGTGTAATCACTAGAAACAAAGCTAGGCTTGTAGCAAAGGTTACAATCAAGAAGAAGGAATTGACTACGAAGAAACGTATGCACCCGTAGCAAGGTTAGAAGCTATTCGTTTATTACTTGCTTTTGCCTCTTCTATGAATTTCAATTTATATCAAATGGATGTAAAGAGTGCTTTTCTAAATGGTTTTATTCAAGAAGAAGTTTATGTTGAACAACCCCCGGGCTTTGAAGATTTTAAATCTCCCGATCATGTTTTCAAACTTAAGAAAGCCCTTTATGGTCTTAAACAAGCTCCCCGAGCTTGGTATGAACGATTGAGCAAATTTCTTTTGGACAATGAGTTCATTAGGGGGAAAGTTGACACCACACTTTTTATTAAGCATAAAAATAATATATTTTATTAGTTCAAATCTATGTGGATGATATTATTTTTGGTGCTACTAACAATGCTTTGTGCAAGGAATTTTCTGATTTAATGACAAGCGAATTTGAGATGTCTATGATGGGTGAGCTAACCTTCTTCTTGGGGTTGCAAGTGAAACAAATGAAAGAAGGAACTTTCATTTGTCAATCTAAATATTGCAAAGAGTTGCTAAAACAATTTGAAATGAGCAACGCCAAAGCAATGGCCACTCCAATGGGCACATCCGATCATCTTGACAAAGACGAGAAATGTATGGAAGTCGACACCAAGAAGTATCGAGGTATGATCGGATCCCTTCTTTATCTTACTGCTAGTAGACCAGACGTAATGTTTAGCGTATGTTTATGTGCTCGATATCAATCATGTCCGAAGGAGTCGCACCTAACTGCGGTTAAGCGGATAATGAAGTATCTTGTTGGTACTATAAATGTGGGACTATGGTATCCCAAAGGTTCTTCATGCCAACTTGTTGTCTATTCCGACTCCTATTTTGCGGGTTGCAAATTGGACCGCAAGAGCACTAGTGGCACTTGCCATTTTCTCGGTAGCTCTCTTGTCTCTTGGTTTAGTAAGAAACCGGTAAGTGTTGCATTGTCCACAACCGAGGCTGAATATATAGCCGCGGGGAGTTGTTGTGCTCAAATCCTTTGGATGAAACAACAACTCTCGGACTATGGACTAAGTATCGATCATATCCCTCTTAGATGTGATAATACTAGCGCCATAAGCTTGACGGAGAACCCCGTTCTTCATTCAAGAACAAAACACATTGAAATTAGGCACCACTTTATAAGAGATCACGTTCTCAAAGATGATGTCGAAATTGAGTTTGTTGAAACCAAATCTCAATTGGCCGACATTTTCACAAGGCCTTTAGAGAAAGAGTCCTTTTTCCGAATTCGTAGTGAACTCGGGATTCTTGACTCCACATTGATCTAATTCATGCATTGCATTTTTTTGTTTTTCATTACTAACTTGACCGTCGGAGGCGCCTAATTCTGTTTTGCAGGCATCGCCCCAAAGACAGGGGGAATTATAAAGCACTGGTGCAGAAAAATCGATTTCTTTTAAGAATAATCGATTTCTCTTAAGTACATAATCGATTATCAAGTATCAATAATCGATTATGTTGACATTATATTGTCCCTTTTATAATTGCGATTTTTGGTTAATCAATAAACAAGTTATTTACTAATGTTTGTTTTTTGCTAATGTCAAAAGGGGGAAGAATAAGGGCTATGCACTTAATATTATAAATTGAGGGGGAATTCATATGTTGAGGGGGAACTAATTGCATATCTATATACTTGTCTTGGATCGTCATTATGAATTATCTAATATGCATATCCCGATATTGGTTTGCCATTATCAAAAAGGGGGAAATTGTTGAAACACGTTCTCAAGGCACTAAACTAAACGTGTGTTCATATTGGTAGGTTTTGATAAATGACAAACGACGCGCAATTGACATATGACGAGGTCCAAGCACAAGCGTGCAATTGACACATAACGAGGTTCAAGCACAAGACGAACAAAGATCATGATCAAGCAAAGAAATAAAGTTATACATGAGTCGTTCTTTAATTGTGATCTTGATCCGACAATTAACTCAAGTCTTGGCTTCTCTCGTAAAGTCATTTTCATCAAATCATGCTTATTTAATTTAAAGAAAAATGATTTTCAAACATTTTATTTTAGCCAAAATGATTTTTAAACATGCCTCTCAAATCTGGACAAAGATAATCGATTATGTACTTTATGATAATCGATTACGTTAAGACAATGTACACCAGATTTACAAAGCAGAAAAATAATCGATTATGTACCTTATGATAATCGATTATGTTAAGGCAGTGTACATTAGATTTTTCAAAGCTACAAGATAATCGATTATGTACCTTATGATAATCGATTATGTTGAGGCAGTGTCCATCAGATTTTTCAAAGCTACAAGATAATCGATTATGTACCTTATGATAATCGATTATGTTGAGGCAGTGTCCATCAGATTTTTCAAAGCTATAAAATAATCGATTATGCACATTATGATAATCGACTATGTTGAGGCAGTATCTATCAAATTTTACAAGACTGTAAAATAATCGATTATGTACTTTATGATAATCGATTATGTTAAGACAGTGTTGTCCGAAGTTTTCAAAATATAAAAGATAATCGATTATCCTTATAGCATAATCGATTATGCAAATGACCGTTGCCAAAGTATTTTTAAACTCTGAAAGATAATCGATTATACACAATCTGATAATCGATTATGTTAAGTAAATCTGAATATGATTTTTTGAACGTTGTCAGGTAATCGATTATACACAATCTGATAATCGATTATGTTAAGTAAAATCTGAATATGATTTTTTGAACGTTGTCAGGTAATCGATTATACGATTTGGATAATCGATTATTCTGCTTAAAATCTGGGATTGATTTTTGAACGATTGGAACATAATCGATTATGCAAATCAGATAATCGATTATCTTAGCACAAAATCAGCAATTCTTGATTGGCAATTAGGCAACGGTTGTGTGGGTTTTGAACACTATAAATACAACTCAAAATCAGTCTTCTAAGTACAACAACTGATTATATTCTTGCTAAAGCTTGCATACTCTCATATTCATCATTTTCTATTCATTCAATAAGTTTTTGAGAGCCAAACTCTTGAAGAAAGTTGTTGTGTTCTTGAGCGTATTTATTTTACTCATATCTACTCTTAAAGAGAGTCTTGTCTTGAGTGCTAAGTGTTGTATACACTTGAAGGGAAGTGTTAATCCCTTGTGGTTGTAAGAAGGAACGTTTTCATTCTTTCGGTTGAAGTCTTGAAGTGTGGTATCTTCGAGCAAAGGTTGTTGAGGCTTGTGTGACTCAAGTTCTCAGTTTGTAACGGTTTGTTAAGCACCCGTATGCTTAACGAAGTTAGTGGAATCTCGAGAGAGTCTCTCGGGGACTGGACTAGCCACAGGTTGTGGTGAACCAGGATAATTTCGGTGCGTTCGTTCCTTTTATTTACTTACCGCACTTATTTCAATCCTGCAATTTTTAATTCTGCAAGTTTATATTATTTTTTATTATAACGCTATTCACCCCCCCCCCTCTAGCGTTAAGCGTATATTCTAACATGTTGTAGGGGTCTTTGAGTATTTTACTCGGACCTACAAAGTGTAAAATTCCTTACTATAGTGATATTAGTTGCTCCTCTCAGGGTCGTGATTTTTTCCTTATTCAGAAGGGTTTTCCACGTAAAAATCTTGGTGTCATTGTTACTCTTTTATTCTTGTTAATTATTGTATCTCTGTGCTACATTATTATTCCGCTTTTATTACCGAGAATATTATTTTGGTAGGGGTTTATTCCCAACAACTGGTATCAGAGCACAGGTTCTGCTCGTTCACTGAAATACTATTCACTATCAGTAGTACTATACTCGGTGAAAATAAAAATGTCCAGAGCAACGTATGAGGTAGCAAAATTCAACGGAGATAACGGTTTCTCAACATGGAAAAGAAGGATGAGGGATCTGCTCATCCAACAAGGATTACACAAGGTACTAGATGTTGGTGCCAAAAAGCCTGATACCATGAAAGCTGAAGATTGGGTTGACTTGGATGAAAGAATTGCTAGTGCAATCAGGTTGCACTTATCGGATGATGTGGTAAATAACATCATTGATGAAGACACTGCACGTGGAATTTGGACAAGGTTGGAAAGCCTATACATGTCCAAAATGTTGACAAATAAATTGTACCTGAAGAAGTAGTTATACACCCTACACATGGGTAAAGGTATGAATTTTTTGTCACATTTAAATGTGTTTAACAGACTAATCACACAGCTTTCCAACCTTGGAGTGAAAATCGAGGAGGAAGATAAAGCCATCTGTCCATTGAACTCGTTGCCATCTTCGTACGATAATTTGGCAACAACCATCCTGCACGGTAAGACAACTATTGAGTTGAAAGATGTCACATCGGCTCTTTTACTTAATGAGAAAAAGAGAAAGAAGCCTGAAAATCATGGACAAGCTCTTATCACAGAAGGTAGAGGCAGGAGTTATCAAAGGAGTTCGAGCAACTATGGTAGATCCGGAGCTCGTGGAAAGTCAAAGAATCGATCCAAATCAAAATCCAGAAATTTCTACAATTGTGATCAACCAGGTCACTTCAAAAGAGATTGCCCAGATCCAAGGAAGGGCAAAGATGAAACTAGTGGCCAGAAGAATTACGACAACAAAGCCGCCGTGGTGCAAAACAATGATAATGTTGTCCTCTTTATAAATGAGGAAGAGGAATGCATGCACCTATCAGGTCCAGAGTCGGAATGGGTTGTTGACACAGCGACATCTTACCATGCCATACCGGTAAGAGATCTTTTTTGCAAATATGTTGCAGGTGATTTCGGCACAGTGAGAATGGGTAACACGAGTTACTCAAAGATTGCGGGGATTGGTGACATTTGTATCAAGACAAATGTCGGATGCACATTGGTTCTAAAGGATGTGCGGCATGTACCTGATTTGTGGATGAACTTGATCTCCGGGATTGCTTTGGACCGAGAGGGATACGAGAACTATTTTGCAAATAAAAATTTGAGACTCACCAAGGGATCATTGGTGATTGCAAAGGGAGTTGCTCGTGGCACGATGTACAGGACAAATGCAGAAATATGCCAAGGTGAATTGAAAGCAGCACAAGATCAGATTTCTGCAGATTTGTGGCATAAAAGAATGGGTCATATGAGCGAGAAGGGATTGCAGATTCTTGCCAAGAAATCACTTATTTCTTATGCCAAAGTTACAACAATAAAACCTTGTGACTACTGTTTATTTGGTAAGCAACATAGAGTCTCATTTCAGACATTGTCTGAAAGAAAATTGAATATACTTGATTTAGTATATTCTGATGTTTGTGGCCCAATAGAAATTGAATCAATGGGCCGTAACAAATATTTTGTTACTTTTATTGATGATGCTTCACGAAAATTGTGGGTTTATATTTTGAAAACCAAAGATCAGGTGTTTCAAGTTTTCCAGAATTTTCATGCTCTAGTAGAAAGGGAGACAGGTCAAAAGCTAAAGCGTCTCCGAGGTGACAATGGAGGTGAGTACACTTCAAGGGAATTTGAAGAGTACTGTTCAAATCGTGGGATCATACATGAAAATACAGTTCCTGGAACCCCACAGCACAATGGTGTAGCAGAGAGGATGAACCGCACTATTGTGGAGAAGGTGAGAAGCATGCTCAGAATGGCTAAACTACCTAAGTCATTTCGGGGTGAAGCAGTTCAAACAACTTGTTACCTGATCAATAGGAGTTTATCAGTTCCATTGGCGTTTGACATCCCAGAGAGAGTTTGGACCAATAAGGAGGTGTCCTACTCACATCTGAAGGTGTTTGGTTGCAGATCTTTTGCACATGTACCGAAAGAGCAGAGAACAAATCTGGATGATAAATCTGTTCCCTGCATATTTATCGGATACGGAGATGAAAAGTTTGGATACAGATTATGGGATCCTGTAAAGAAGAAGGCCATTAGAAGCAGAGATGTAGTCTTCAGAGAAAGTGAAATTGGAACTGCTGCTGATATGTTAGAAAAGGTGAATAATGGTATAATTTCTAACCATGTTACTATTCCTTCTATTTCTAACAATCCCACAAGTGTAGAAAGTACGAACAACGAGGTTGCCGAGCAGGGGGAGCAACCTAGTGAGGTTATTGAGCAGGGAGAGCAACTTGATGAAGGTGTCGAGGAAGTGGAGTACCCCACTCAGGAAGAAGAACAACCTCAACCTCTGAGGAGATTGGAGAGGCCAAGGGTAGAGTCATGCAGGTAACCTTCCACCGAGTATGTCCTCATCAGTGATGAGGGGGATCCAGAATGTCTTAAGGAGGTGTTGTCCCATCCAGAAAAGAACAAGTGGACGAAAGCTATGCAAGAAGAGATGAAATCTCTACAAAAAAATGGCACGTACAAGCTGGTGGAACTTCCAAAGGGTAAAAGACCACTCAAATGCAAATGAGTTATTAAACTCAAGAAATATGGAAATGGCAAGCTGGTCAAATACAAAGCTCGATTGGTGGTTAAAGGCTTTGAATAGAAGAAGGAATTGATTTTGACAAAATTTTCTCACCTGTTGTCAAAATGACTTCTATTCAAACAGTTTTGAGCTTAGCAGCTAGCCTAGATGTTGAAGTGGAGCAGTTGGATGTGAAAACTGCATTTCTTCATGGAGATTTGAAAGAAGAGATTTATATGGAGCAGCCAGAAGGATTTGATGTAGCTGGAAAGAAACACATGGTGTGCAAATTTAATAAGAGTCTTTATGGATTAAAGCAGGCACCAAGGCAGTGGTACATGAAGTTTGACTCATTCATGAAAAGTTAAACATACATAATGACCTATTCTGATCCATGTGTATACTTCAAAAGGTTTTCTGAGAATAATTTTATTATATTGTTGTTGTATGTGGATGACATGTTAATTGTAGGAAAATACAAGGGGTTGATAGCAAAGTTGAAGGAAGATCTGTCCAAGTCATTTGATATGAAGGACTTGTGCCCAGAACAACAAATTCTAGGGACGAAGATAGTTCGAGAGAGAACAAGTAGAAAGTTGTGGCTATTTCAGGAGAAGTACATTGAACGTGTACTAGAAAGCTTCAACATGAAGAATGCTAAGCCAGTCAGCACACGTCTTGCTAGTAATCTAATATTGAGCAAAAAGATGTGACCTACAACAGTGGAGGAGAAAGGGAACATGGCTAAAGTTCCTTATTCTTCAGCAGTCGGAAGCTTGATGTATGCAATGGTATGTACTAGACCTGATATTGCTCACGCAGTTTGTGTTGTCGGCAGGTTTCTTGAAAATCTTGGAAGGAACATTGGGAAGCAGTCAAGTGGATACTCAGGTACATGAGAGGCACCACGGGAGATTGTTTGTGCTTTGGATGATCTGATCCTATCTTGAAGGGCTATACAGATGCTGATATGGCAGGTGACATTGACAACAGAAAATCCATCACTGGATATTTGTTTACTTTTCACGGGGAGCTATATCATGGCAGTCGAGGTTGCAGAAGTGTGTTGCACTCTCTACAAGTGAAGGGGAATATATTGCCACTATTGAAGCTGGCAAAGAGTTGGTATGCCTCAAAAGGTTCCTTCAAGAGCTTGGATTGCATCAAAAGGAGTATGTTGTCTATTGTGACAGTCAATGTGCAATAGAGCTGAGCAAAAACATCATAAATCATGCAAGGATGAAGCATATCGACGTGAGATATCATTGGATTTGTGAGCAGGTGGAGAACAGATCTTTACAGGTCAAAAAGATTCACACAAGCGAAAGTCTCGCGGATATGCTCACCAAAGTGGTACCAAGAGACAAGTTTGAGCTATGCAAAGAACTTGTTTGCATACACTCAAACTATAAACTGCTGTGTTATCCCCTTGGGGTGAATGGGACTGGAGGGGGAGATTTGTGGGGTCCAGTCCACTTAATAAGGAAGAAAACATCTTCCTTGCTTCTTCATTTTTAATATAGGCAGCAGCAGCCCACATTTTCTTTGTCTGTCAAAGAAAGTAGGCAGCAAAACATTGAAATATCAAATTAAGTTGGCAATGTTTTGACTATAAAATGAGAGCTTCGGCTCTCATTTTTACCCAATCAACAAAAACAAAAAACAAAAAAACTCAGAGAAAAAAGAATAAGGTTTCACAGACAGGGTATAAGAAAATAGTCTGTGAGGAAAATAGAGAGTAAGTGATATTGCAGTGAGGTGGAATATCAAAAGAAAGTTATTTCTTTTGAGTGTTGTAGTGGTATCAAAAGAGAGTTATTTCTTTTATTCTTGTTAATTACCGTATCTCTGTACTACATTATTATTTCGCTTTTATTACCGTGAATATTATTTTGATGGGGGGTTTATTCCCAACACTTGTTGCATATTGACTCGTCAATTGTGGAGGTTTAGGTATATGTCCCCCTCCTTTTTATAATTTCGGATTCTTATGAATAGACATGGTAGGGGTTGAGCCTAACCCTCCAGCACCAATGGCGTAATGCCTTGGTGGTGGTTTTAAAATATATAAAAAAAGAATTTGCACTTAAAGTTGATTATGTGATGTTTAAAGTGCTTAGGTGTGTAAACCACTATTCCTAAATATATCTTACCCGTCCCTTAACCCACATTACAACCATGAAAAAGTTCAAGTTGATTTAGATCGAGTGAGCCTATATTAGTGGAGATTTACATTATGGGCAAGTCTGAGGTACCAATTACATGCATTTGACTTTTTTGTGAGAGTGAGCGACTTTTTTTGATATATGTAAGTTCTTAAAATATATTTGAGCATGAAATTCGAATATGTGGATTCTTTTATTCTCTTTGATTTTATTGTGAGGCACATGGATTCATGAGGGATAGGTAAAGTTATTAAACTTTTCTACTATGTTGAGTGTTCAAGCCATAAGTACATTGTGTCATTGAGTTAGTTTTTGAGGCTAGGAATGTTATAAGAATGTTGTTTTAGCTTCGAATACTTGTGAAGTATCGCATAAAGTGAAGGGAAGTGTGTGTTGAATTCGTATGCTACAACTTAATTATTGCTATCAACCATGGTCATAGGTGTATTCTGCTTTGAAGAGTAGGAGCTTAATTTTGTTTCGTGTCTATTATAGTTGTGTTTTCCTCGAGGAGGAGTAATGGGTTAAGTTTGGCGTGTTGATGATTGGCTATAATTAGTCGCTTCCCGCACTCTAATTTACTGAACTTTAATTCAGTTTGAGTTTTAATTGCTATTGTATTGTACTAATTTTGTGTTTTATGCCTTGTAAGAGTGATTCTGAGCTATGTAGATATTGTGGAGCTAATTCAACTATTTAGTGCTTTGAGTCTGAGAAAGAATTAAGTTAGGATCGAATTCGGAGGTCGAAAATTGAGTATACATATAAAGAGATGGAAGAAAAACGCTTAAGGCCATAAAAGGACCGATCATGGCATATGTATATATATCGTGCCAAAAGGAATACTTTCTTCAGTTATGTTATTAGAATTAAAAGAAATATTCGTTCCAAAAGAATAGTTTGGCATCATGTACCAGCCCACGTACTTTAATTTGGTAAGGAAAAGAAGTGCATCAGGCATCAAAGTGCAAGGCTTCTGAAGTTAGCCACTAACACGTCGGGTAATCCGACGTGGGTCACGGCGTGGTAATACAATTTTGGCCTAGTGAATTATATTTCGTTCCAGTAAGGATATTTCGGTCAAAAGTTATTCCTAACTGCTATAAATATATTGTAAAAAAACGTTCTTGAGAGGAACTTTGGAAGAAGGAGAGCACAAAGCCGCCATGGAGTCTGTTTTATTTTTTCTTCCACGCTATACTTGTTATTTTGCTACTATGTCTATGTGGAGCTAAATTTCACGTTCTACGATTATGGTTTTTTCGTGACTATTATTATTCGGATATTGATTTTGATTTCTTAGTTTATCATATTGGTTTATTTATTCAATCCTGCACTTAATCATTTGATTGCTCGATCACCAATTGAATACTATCTACAAATCTTGAATTGAACTCAAAAGTGGGAATTCTAGATTGCATATAGGATTGAGTAGAGCAAGTTTTTTAACCTGGGCATCGGGGAACGGATTCGCGGTTAGGATAGACATATACCTAATTGTCTTGCTTGGTTGATATATTGGAATTATAAATGTGTTCTTATTGGTTCTAACTCCATAGACATATAGGCGTTAGGTTAGCTTGAATAGACAAGTAAGAAATCGATAGATTCTTATGAGAAATATTAATCTTGTCAATCAATAAACTAGATAAATTAGTTATTCAATTCAATTAAAGAGTACAATGGGAATGCTAGATAGCTCATGACCCTAGATCATTTTCATTACATTGATATCATAAAATCTAATTTTTCCTTGTTCAGAGTTCACTAGTTGTTTTTTTATTTTAATTAGTTAGAATCGAATATTTCTAGGTCTAATTCTTGTTAGATAATTAGGATACTCTAATTTAGTTAATAGTTAATTACAAATCCTCGTAGGTTCGACATTCGACTTTTAGTCATTACTTGACGGCCGCATATACTTGCGTGTGCGTTTGGCCGCAACAATTTTATAACACTTATTTTTGTTTCTATATTTCTTGAAAAGGTCATTGCAAGGACCATGTTTCCTAGAAGGTAAAGTATTTTACTAGATATTCTCTCCCCCCCCCTCTCTCTCTATCTATACACACACACACACATATATATATACATATATATATATATACATATATATATATATACGGCCCATGTTCGAACCCTGTGTGTAGCGGGAACTTAGTGCGTCGGGCTATTATTTATCAACAACACTTTTTGGCATCTCCGTCATATTGGGACTCGGTATAATTCTTTCGCATTGGGACTTTAACATTAGGGGTGAATCAATATCCGAAAAAGTGATTTTATATAAAGATTCGAATCGAAAACCATTGATTAAAGATGGAAGAACTGTATTGGGAAAAATTGTGTTTAAAGATACGTGTCAAGACACGTAGACTGATTGAGTAGTCAAAGAATGACAGTTAGCTAAGAGGCACGAGCTATAATGGGTATGAGCAAATGACATAAGAAGAGGCACGGGTAGTTATTCAAATAACTCATCACCCGTACCTATTGAAGTCATTTATATCTAAGGGTCTAAAGGAATGAATCTGACAATAGAAAAGAGTGCATATACGACAATTAATGGATACCAAATATGGAATACGTTAGGGAATTTTTATTGAATGTAATGATTATGTAACATAGCATTCAATGTCTTTAATTACTTATAATAGCCTTATTATGATTCAGGCAAAACGTATATCTTTCGGACACCTATAAAAGGGAGACATCTGATCAGTTGAGGATACAAAATTATTGGAATATATCTTGATTTACTTGCTTTTCTCTTGAAATACTCTTTCGCTACTTAAATTATTTCCTTTTATACATTCATTTGATTATCAGTAACCCGTGTTCTTCTAAATTCTAGCTTTGACTAAAATCTCATTTTTTGGTTAAAAAAATTTGTTCCGTTACTGGGAATATGATAATCTATTTTTTCTCGCTTAAACTTCTTTTGTTGGTCAATTATGTCGAACAACAATGCCAAAACTTGAGGAAACCAAGAAAATCAACAAAATCAGGGAGATCCATAAGATATTAACACTTCGATTCCCACTTCACATGGCTCTCCTAGACAATCTCGTCAGGGAAACCCTGATGTGTCTCAAATGAATGAACATGTTCAATTTGAGAATGCCAAAACCATTGATGACGCTTTGCAGAAGTTAATTGTTGCTCAGGTTAATAACACTATTGAAGCCCTTGTTAACTGATTACATGTTGCAACCCCTGCACCAACTCCCAATAATAACACTTTGAAAAATCTTAGTTCTAGACTTGTCAACTCAGGCAGTGGAGAGACTCTCTGTAAATCACAAGAGTGGGAACCAGGTAATGTGATTAATTCTGATTTACAAAACTTAGTAATAACCTTGCAGAGACAACTCACGGAGCAAAGTGAGCACATCGAGCAAATATCTGGGGTGCCACTTGTAATCAAAGGAGTAGATATGGATCGATATTCGCAACAAGGTGGAAGCCTGCTGCTCCTCTTCCAATTCCAAAAAGTTCAAAATTTCTGGCTTTCCAAAATATGATGGAACATCAGATCCACGAGATCATGTGACTGCATTTACGATAGGTGTAAAAGGCAACGACTTGACTAAGCAGGATATTGAATCTGTGTTAAATAAGAAATTTGGAAAAACACTCACTAAAGGAGCACTCACATGGTACTCTCTTCTACCTGAAAATTCTATAAATTCTTTTGTTGAGCTTGCAGATTCTTTCATCAAAGCACACTTAGGAGATCAAAAGAGAAAGAGGAATGGAATGTATTTTCAAAATTAAGCTAGGAGACTCAGAGTTGCTTAGAGAATTTTTGGATAGATTTCAGCGTGAAAGAATGATATTTCCACGTGTACCTGACAACTGGGCAGCTGTAGCTTTTGCAAGCAATTTGAATGAAACAAGTTCGGAAGCCACAAAGAGACTCAAAGAAAACCTTCAAGAATTCCTAGCTACAATATGGAATGATGTTTATAATAGGTATAAAACGAAGCTAAGGATTGAGGAAGGTACAATTCCACGATTTCAAAAAGAACAAAAGGTAAGTTCAAGACGTGCGGAGACCGAAAAAAGATCCGGTAAAAATAGATACGAGCCTTACATGGGACTTGTGGGAAGATACTCATGATCAAAATAAGACAGTCAGAGGTACGATAACAACATAAGGAATAGAGACTCAGGCTCGAGATTCAGAAACGATCGAAACACTCATGAGCCACGAGATGATGATACAAATTTAAAAGCTAGATTTGTTGGCTATAACTTCAACGTTAGCACCTCCAAGATCGTGGCTATTTTGAGAAGAATGGGAGATAAGGTTCGATGGCCAAATTAAATGAGATTGAATCCGAAAAGGTGCAACCCTGATCATTGGTGTGAGTTCCATAATGACCACGGACATAAAACAGTCGACTGCAGATTTTTACAAAGTGAAGTTGATCATTTGTTGAAGAAAGGGTATCTCATAGAGTTGTTCAGCGAGAAAGGCAAGCAAGCTTACACGAAAAATAGGCAGGAACCTCCAAAGTCACCGTTCCCTAAAAGTATAATCAACGTTATAACTGTAGGTGAAGCTATCAATAGTATATCATACACGGTCGCTAACAAGATTTCAAAAATAACAATTACTCAAGGTAAACGGGTGCCGCACACCTTAGAAGACGACATCGTTAAGCGATGCAGACGCAGATGGCGTATTGATACCTCACAATGATGCACTAGTAATATCTTTAATTGTATATGATACTAATGAAAAACGAGTTTTGATTGATCCAGGTAGCTCGGTAAATATTATTTTGCTAATAGTATTGCGTGAAATGCAAGTCTACGACAAAATAATACCAAAGGCCCACACTCTATCTAGATTTGATAATTCCGCTGCAGTGACGAAAGGGGAGGTAACACTCACCACATTCGCTGAAGGTGTCATCAAAGATACAAAGTTCCAGGTAGTGGATATGGAGATGGCTTACAACATAATTCTTGGAAGGCCATGGATCCACGAAATGGATACAGTACCTTCAACTTTGCATCAAATTATTAAATTTTCATCACCATGGGAAATTTGTCAAATTCGTGGAGATCAACATGCTTCAAGGGTGATCAACTCCGTTGCAAATACAATCACGAGAAATGAAGGCAAATAGCAACCATAGAAGGCAGTTTAGGTCACCACAAGATAAACCTCAACTGAGCAATGGCAAACCGATGTAGATTCAAGACCTGATACTATTTAAGAACCAGCGGAAAATGAAAATATCAAAACCACAATTGAAGAATTGGAGCCTGTCATGTTATTTGCTCGATGGCTTGATGGGAAAGTTTACATCAGAGCTAATCTTAGCCAAGGAATGAAAGGTAAGTTAGTTGAATTTTTGTAAACTAACGTGGATTGCTTTACTTGGTCCCACTCTGACATGGTAGGGATTCTATCGGAGATAATGACTCATAAGTTGAATGAAAATCCCTCATAACCTCCAATCAAACAAAAGAAAAGAAAGCAAGGAACATTCAAGAATTAGGTGATTCAAGATGAAGTCCAAAAGTTGCTGAAAAGTGCTTATATTCAGGAGATATAGTATCCTAACTGGTTAGCTAACACTGTTGTGGTTCTAAAGAAGAATGGTAAGCAGCGAGTTTGTGTAGATTATACTGATCTTAATAAATCTTTCCCTAAAGACTCTTTTCCACTACCACACATAGATCAACTGATTGATGCGACTGCAGGTCATAAGTTATTAAGCTTTTTAGATGCATATTCAGGTTATAATCAAATTAAAATGGATCCAGGAGATGAGGAAGAACCTCATTTATAACAGACAGGGTGACTTATTGTTACAAGGTAATGCCCTTTGGTCTAAAGAATGCAGGTGCAATGTATCAAAGGTTAGTTAGTAAAATATTTCAAGAACATTTGAAAAACCATGGAAGTATATATATATATATATTATATGCTTGTTAAAATTCAGTATTAAAAGGATCACATATCTCATTTATCTGATATATTTTCAATTTTGCACAAATATAATATGAAGTTGAACCCCGAGAAATGTGCATTTGGTGTTGTATCAAGTATGTTTTTGGGTTTTCTTGTTTTTAACTGTGGTATTGAAGTAAATCCTGCACAAATTAAGCCCACTGAGGAAATCCCCTATATACTTCCAAACAAGAAAGAGGTTCAAAGGTTAACAGGAAGAACTATAGTTTTGGGGAAATTTATTTCTAAGTCATCGGAGAAATTCTTTAAATTCTTCTTGGCCCTTAAAAAGTAGGATCATTTTGAATGGAATGAAGAATGTCAACAGGCACTCAGGAACTTGAAAACGGACTTGTCAAATCCACCCTTACTGGCAAAACCAAAGGTATGGGAAAGGCTACGTATTTACCTTGCCGTTTTGGAAGTAGCGGTAAGTGTTGTATTGGCCTGGGAGGAGGAAAGTAAACAATCCCCTATCTATTATGTTTGTAAATATTTGTTAGCTGCGGAGACGCGGTATCCTTAGTTAGAAAAAACTTGCACTTGCATTAGTCATGGCATCTAGGAAGTTAAGACCTTATTTTTAGTGTCATCCTATTACTGTAGTAACTGCTTACCCTTCACGAAATATATTTCATAAACATGAGTTATCAGGTAGATTGGCTAAATGAGCTATAGAGCTAAGTGAATATGAAATCACTTATCAACCTAGAACTGCTATAAAATCACAAGTATTAGATGATTTTGTGGCTGATTTTAGCCAAGGTACACAATTAGAAGCAGAAAAAGAATTACAGTTGTTCAATTGATCTAACCCGGGAACTTGGACTTTATTCGTTAATGGTTCATCTAACGTAAAAGATGCAGGTTTAGGAATTGTTTTGGTACCACCTATGGGTGAAACCATTCAACAAGCTGTTAAATGTAACTCCATGACTAACAATAAAGCAGAGTATGAGGCTGTTATTGCAGGTCTAGAATTAGCACGGGAACTTGGCATAAGTGAGATTACAATCAAGAGTGATTCACAACTCGTAGTTAATCAAATGTTGGGGGACTTATATAGCCAGGGAAACGAGGATGCAAAAGTACCTAGAAAAGGCACGGGAATTGATAAGGCAATTTCAAACTTGAAAAGTTACACAAATACCAAGGAATAAAAATGTTGAAGCAGATTATTTAGCTAACATCATGCCAGCGACTGATGTGAAAAGCGATTCAAACGCCTCAGTTATACATTTATTTCATTCAGTTCTTGACCCTGATAAGAATTAGGTAAATTTTAGCAATTTAACTTGGGATTAGAGGAACGAAATTGTTGCTTTTTTGCAGTATGGCACCATGCCCGATAATAAGAAAAAAGCTCATGTGCTTCGAAAAAAGGCTGCCCGTTATTGCTTAAAGCAAGAAAATTTGTATCGCAAAATGTTCGGAGGACCTTTAGCAAGATGTCTCAGACCTTCTCAAACGGAGTATGTAATGAGAGAGATTCATGAGAGGCATTGTGAGAATCACGCAAGAGGAAGGTCATTTGTAAGAACCCTTATTAGAGCAGGCTATTATTGGTCTAAAATGGAAGAAGAGGCATAAAGTAACGTGGCTAAATGTGATAAATGCCAAAAGTACGGCAACAATATGCGTAGACCTGCAAAATTATTACATCCAATAATTGCACCATGACCATTTATGAAATGGGGAATGGATACCGTTGGTCCTTACCACAAGCAAAAAGACAAGTAAGATCTTTGCTCATACTTACTGATTACTTTACTAAATGGGTAGAAGCATGTGCATTTAAAGAGATACAAGAAAAGTAAGTCAAGGATTTCATTTGGAGGAATATCATATGCTAATTCGGTGTACCAAAGAAGATTGTTTGTGATAATGGCCCTCAATTTATAGGAGCTCAAATCACTGAATTTTTTCAAAGTTGTCAAATTAAGAGGATTACGTCAACACCTATCACCCAGTGGGAAATGGGCAAGCAGAATCGACAAACGAGGTTATTACCAACAATCTCAAGAAGGGATTAGAGGAATCAAAAGGTAGCTGGCCTGAAGTGTTACTTGGCGTTTTATAGGCGTATCATACAACTGTAAAAACAAGCACGAGAGAAATACCATTTTCATTAGTTTATGGAGCTGAGGCTCTGATTCCAATTGAGAATAGGAGAGCCAGGTACACGGTTCACATAGGTAACACAAGAATCTAATGACGAGGAAATGCGGGACAACCTTGACTTACTTGAAGGGATGAGAGAAGCTGCATTAATAAGAATGGCAGCACAGAAGCAAGTCATAGAATGATATTACAATCGAAAAGCACTCCTCAAATTCTTTAAAGTTGGGGACTTCGTGCTTAAAAAGATTTTTCAATCTTCAAAGGCAGCTAACGCGCGTAAATTAAGTCAAATATGGAAGGACCCTATAGAGTTCAAATGGGTTAAGAAGTCTTCATCTATAATCTCACCTCTGAGTCCCATATGTTTATCCTTTTTAGGAAAAGGACCAAATAAGAGAAAAAATCAAGTGCTCGAGGCTTCATACTTCAACACTCAAACACTTGGGGGACTACATAATATACACAAGTACATATAAAGAAGGCGAAGAAGATTGAAGAAAAATCAAGCCTAAAAAGTCAAGTGCAGAGGAAAAGTCACACGAAGTCACGTACCACGGTTAAAGAAAACTTTATTGTAGTTAGGGTAAAAGCTATGTACTAAAGCATGTTATAAATAAAAACCTTGCGTTTATCGTTCTGAAGCAGGTTATAAAGAAAAACCTCTTGGTTATTATTTTTTCATAAAAATCTATTTCAAGAAAAACAATTACGAGAAAGTTATAGATGTACTTCAAATACATGTAAAGTATTATTCAAAATTTATTAAGTATTATTCAAAATTTGTCAAAGTTATTTCAAAGAAACAAGTGTGTTTCTACTTCTTTTATTGTATGATAACACCATTATGAAGTTGAGACGTCTTCTTCATTAAGTGTCGAAATATAAAAGGGCCCACTTTTATAAAACTCATGTTTAAGTTAATAAGTCATGAGATTAACAAAAGCATTTTAATAGGACGAAAATGCAAAATTATTCTGTAAGTCCGTAAGAAGAAAAAGGCAAGAGGGAACATAATAAAAGTTTGAGATACTAACATGAACAACTTATTAAAAAAAGAACTTAAGACTAAATACAAAACTTAGTCATAAAGGTACGAAATTATTTATACAGATTGCCCCAAAAAAGACTTGAGGACTTGCGTTCCAAAATCAACGCTCAAATGAGGCCAAGGGTTTCTTACATGACTTTCCAAAGTAAAAAAGAAGGAATTCAATAAAATGAAAATTTTTCACTAAGAAGTTGAGGGAACTGAAGAAGATGCATCAACGACAATAGGCTCAACTTGGACAGAAGCATCAAGGGTTGCGGGTTGATCTTGATTTGAAGCAACATGCTCAACTTGGGCAAGAGCAGCAACAAGTGTGGTTTCAACTTGGCTTGCAGCAGTAGGTTCGATTGGGCTTGAAGAATATGTGATACCCGTATGATCTTCAACCACGATAGCTTCAGTCACGGGAGAAGGAAAGTCCTCTGGTTGCTGAGCTTGTTCAATGGTTTCATTAACCTTAGCTAATTCAGACTCCAGGTCGAACTTTTCTTGACCAGCTTCAATTAGGGTATCACGACGTGAATTCAAGAAAGCCACACTTACCTCAACATCAAAGTTTTCTTCAAGGATCTCATAATCCTTTTCCCAGGCGGCAACTCATTCTTGAGCTCTTCATTTTCGGCCAAGGCAGAATTATAAGAAGCTTGAAGAGAAGTATGAGAGCTCTCTAAAGCACGTACATTATCAGTAGAGATTCAGAGAACTTCGTGTGTATGAGTTAAGTTTTCAACGAGCTCTTCAACATAAACTTATTTTTGACTCAACGGAGCCTTCAATGCCATATTATCCTTGCTAGCCTTAGATAGTTATTTGAAAAAGGAGGATTCAAGGCGTTCTTTTTCTTTTTCTGCTTGGTTCAAGGAAGCCTTGACAACCCTAGCTCCGAAGTTAATGCTCGAATCTACTGCTCTAAGGTGTCCTTGCTCTCTTGTAAATCTTCTATGTCATTTTGAGCACTGCCGAATTGTTCTTTCCAATGATTAATTCCTGCTGCGAATCACGTGCAACCTTCTCTGAATCACGTGCTACCTTCTCCAAGAGAGGAGATTCTATTCATTAGCTCTGTGCCGGCCTTAAAAAAAGAGAAGGGAAATAAGAATCCCAAAGATAGAAATTTTTACAAACTAAAAAAGAAAAAAAAATACCTTCAAAGTGGCATGCACTATGTCATTCATCAGAGTTAGGCAACTACGGATCTCTAGTTTTTCTTTCTCATATATGGCCAATTATAGGCTCAAGCCAAACGTCTGCTTGACCTGATTTCATCAGAAGGCTTTTGTCAGCGGGAACTTCAATAGTTACGCTCCTCATCGCATCACTTCTACTTGAAGAGCCCTCCCCCGTATGGTGAACAATAGGGGGAGATTGTCAAAGGAGGAGCGGCGGAAGAAGTAAAAATAGCAGCGGGAGGAATAGAAACAGTTGTAGCAGGTAAGGAAAGGGTCACAGGCATAAGAGTTGAAAAGGAAGATAAGGGAAGTTCATCTAAAACCGGTCCTAAATCTCCACTCGCAAAACCACTGATAAAAAGTTTGTTAATAGACGCATGAGTATCACGATGAGTGACGTCTTCATCAGGAAAAATAATTAGGGTATCGACAAGAAGACGGAGTGAGATTTCAGCTTCATCATCAGAGATGATACGTCTTTTAGCTCGTGGTCTCATCACTAGGGAGCCTCCTTCATCCTCTTCTTCGGAGTCTTCTTCTTCAGGAACTTTTCTTTTTGCAGAAGAATAACTTGAGACTAATTCTCAAGTTAAGAAGGTATGGGCACCCAAAGAGTCATGAGAGGCCGCAACTGGTTCAGTAATAACTCTTCGAATAGCAAATCCTAATAAAAAGAGCATGAAAGTTAGAACAATAAAGGAAATTATTTATGTACATGAAAGATAAAATATAAACTCTTACCATGAGTCTTTACTTTCCAACTGTAACAGTTAGAAAGGTTTTTCCAGTACCTACCCTCCATTGGAGCAGTCTTCAAAACTCATATATCTAACCACGGAAGTTGGGTACATCTTCTACAACTTCCATGGTTGCTAAGGAAAGAAAAGAAGCAGTATTAGAGAAACTAATAAACTTGGTTAAAATGCACGAGAGGGATATAAAACTTACGTGCAAAATTATACTTCTCAGGGAACAGAACGTTATCTTCACCCATTAAGCCAGAAGTGGGGGTAGCAACAAACCAAGCATACCAGCCACAGTCTTTATCATCTTTAGGGCTCACTAAAACCCTCTTGCTCCTGGCCGCTAGGGTAAAAAACTCCATTGCGAAACAGCCTAGGGAAGTAGAGGTGAATTAGGTGCGGGAAAGTATAGCCAACATTTGCCATATTGGTAAGATGCCTCAAAAAGGCAATCTCCCTCCATATAATTGGACCAATTTGACCCAAGAAAACATTGAAAAAATGACAAAAATATAGAGTGACCGAGTCAATGGCTAGTTTTAGCCTTAAAGTGAAAAAGGTTTGTATAAACAAACGAGAATTCAATCATGTAAGAAGTGATCCTCTGAGTTGGATTGGGAATGATAATGGGAAAATCACTGTTCCAGTGACAGTACGAAGTATGTGAGCTAAAATTTCTGTAATTTGAGTTGGGAAAGAATAGGCATGATCTAAAGTGGTAACATGGTTCCTTAGAGATTCCCTATCATGGTAAAAAGATAGTTTTGTTGGAACTATCTCTTCAACCAAAGGCTCACGTAAAGGCTTAGAGGTTTTTTTGGTTCTAGACGAAGACTTTTGAGAAGGGGAACCTCTAGTTCCAGAAGAAAGACCAGAAATAGGAGAAGGCGTAGAAGTGCTACTACTGCGAGCGGACCCTGAGCAATGGAGTCTACCACCTTTTCTATGCCTAATGGAGGCATTGAGGAAGTGATCTAAAATAGGAGTTCTACTAGGGTGAAGGTTCGGTGAAGTCATGGCGAAGGAGATTGAAGTAAGGAAGAAGTGAATAGAGATTTGAAGAACTGAATTTCTCAATAAGTTTTATGTGGTAAAAGACAAAGAAAGAAGTTATATTTATATTGCTGGGCAACCGGCAAAAGAAAAAAATACGATGATGGAAGGACCATAATAATGATAACTGACACTTCGAGAATAGTGGAGCCATAGGAAAACCCTTGAAAAGGGCTGCAAAACTGCAGAACTAATGGAAAAATGACACGTGTATGGAGGATTAAATGGAAGCGACAATTTAAGCGTCAGTTTTGTCATAGCATTTATGGTGATAAAAATTGTCTTTTAAAGAAATTCACTTCCTAAGTATTCAACTTATGAATAAATGGAAAGTGGAGGGACTATCTGTATTGGAAAAAATTATGTTTAAAGAAACGTGTCAAGACGCGTAGACTGATTAAGTAGTCAAAGAATGACAGCTAGCTAAGAGGTACGAGCTACAACGGAACGAGTAAATGACAGAAGAAGAGGCACGTGTAGTTATTCAAATAACTCAGCACCCGTACCTATTGAAGTCATTTATATCTAAGGGTCCAAAGGAATGAATCTGACAATAGAAAAGAGTGCAGATACGATATTTAATGAATATTAAATATGGAATGCGTTAGGGAATTTGTATTGAATGAAATGATTATGTGACGTAGCATTTAATGTCTTTAATTACTCATAATAGTCTCATTATGATTCGGGCAAAACGTATATCTTTAGAAAACCTATAAAAGGGAGACATCTGATTTGTTGAGGACACGACATCATTGGAATATATCTTGGTTTACTCGTTTTTCTCTTGAAATACTCTTTCACAGCTTAAATTATTTTCTTTTATACATTTATTTGATTATCAGTAACCCGTGTTTTTC
Source organism: Nicotiana benthamiana (assembly GCA_034376525.1). NCBI lineage: Eukaryota > Viridiplantae > Streptophyta > Magnoliopsida > Solanales > Solanaceae > Nicotiana > Nicotiana benthamiana. Next base: position 9,124,729 of record CM067340.1, on the reverse strand, counting down.
TAAATTCTATCTTTGACTAAAATCTCTTTTTTTTTTGGTTAAACAAAAACTCCATTATAACTTTTGTTAGTCACCTCCCTTTCATTTTGATAGACAAATTGAGTCCAAATTAAAAAAAAACGACTGTGACAAGATAGTTTCACTCGTATCAAACCTTTCTGTAACAGCTTTTTTTGTTCCAATTTTTTTGTTGCTAAAAAATACTATAATAAAGAATATATATTATAAAATAATATGAAAAAATCATTCTTTATAGTATAATACTATTATATATAAAGGATGATTATTATAAAGAGGTCTCATTTTATTATATACTAGTATTAGTATGCTATTTATAAAGAGTATAGCTTATGTATTGCTAGTTAATCATTATACAATTAGGGACACTTCTATTGAAATTTTGTCCCTTTAAGGTCAAATACATATTTCTATTAGTGGAGAGTTTGGTGACAGACTACAAGATTATCAATTAAAATGGATAAAATTAATAATTAAATAAACCTCTTAATGACTCTGATAATCCAGCTCAAGTCTAACAATTATAGCAAGTAGATCATGATCAGTTGCTAATTAATCCTTGTCCTAATCTCGCTTTTCGACAAAACCTAAATATAACTCCTAAATCTAATACAGATGCCACAGTGTTCCAACTTGTCAAATAATTATTGCCAACTTGTTCACTTATTTAATCCAGTTAAAACACTAATTTTTTGTATTTTTTTAAGGGTATACCAAAGGGCAAAAGGTCACTTATTAATTATGAAGTGAAAGGAGTATCATATTTTGCACCAACGAAGTGCTACATCACTCATGCTGAGATTATTTATTTCTTATTCAGCTAACCAAACAATATACTCCTCCGGTTCATAATAGGTGACTATTTTATATTTGGCATACCCTTTAACGAAATACGAATTCTTACAGAAAAAAGGTATTTTTACTAAATCAACCTTAATAATTGTTACCTTGACTACTGGCAAAGCCACATGGTTATAAGGGTGATTAGTTGACCATCTTTCGTCAAAAATTACACTTTGCATCTTGTTGAGTTGTCCCACATCGGAGGGATTTGAGGTCCTTGGTCTCCTTATATGGCTTGGGCAATCCTCACCTCATAATCTAGCTTTTGGGGTTGAGTTAGACCCAATGTCCATTCTTATCATGGTATCAGAGCTAGGCCCATACCAATTATTGTTACCGATGTTGGGCCCCCATTTATGTTGTCCACGCTCCAGAGATCTGGGCGTGATGGGGGGTGTTGAGTTGTCCCACATCGGAGGGATTTGAGGTCCTTGGTCTCCTTATATGGCTTGGGCAATCCTCACCTCATAAGCTAGCTTTTGGGGTTGAGTTAGGCCCAATGTCCATTCTTATCACATCTAGATAAAATATTATATTTTGAAAGTATATAACACATATTAAACACCCTTTGTCGTGATTTTTTTTCACTTCTTTCAAATCTGAATATCCTTGAGTAAATTTCTAATTTCGTTACTAACCTTGACACATTGGAATATATAGATAAGCGCAAATTTTGCAAAAATAAAATTAATTCCTTCTTGATTATGTAAGTAGATATTTATTTTGGACAAAAATAAAAAAGGTTAAATAGTCACTTATTCTGGACAAGAGGGAGTATTATATATATGCAGGATTTGTGTTGGGAACTAATTTCTCCAATACCACAACCAAACGACCCCTTAGACATGTTAAGCTGGTCCACTCATATTCAGAACTTTATACTAAAATATGTACAATAAAGGGATCAACGAACAGCTTTAATCTCCTCCACTAATGGAACATTTAAAGAATCAATATCAGGAACAAACTTCAAATGTTTCTATTGTTGATGAGGTCAAAGTTAAAATTGAAGCTGAATCATCAATAGAAACTATTTCTTCAATAGAAAGAGAAACAAATGATGAAGAAGTTAACTTCAATCCAAGAAATCCCCAGAAATATATAGGTGTTCGAAAACGGCCATGGGGAAAATATGCAGCAGAAATTAGGGATTCGACGAGGAATGCAATTAGGGTTTGGCTTGGAACTTTTGATAATGCTGAAGAAGCTGCTATGGCTTATGATCAAGCCGCGTTTTCTATGAGAGGTGCCCAAACTTGTCTGAATTTTCCAGTGGAAAAAGTGCGCGAATCGCTACAAAAAATGGAATGTAATAACCTAAATGATGGATTGTTATCACCAGCTGCAGCCCTAAAAGAGAAACACAAGAAAAGAAATAGTAGTAGTTCAAGAAAGAAGCAAGTGAATATTAAAGAACAAGAGAATGTGTTGATATTTGAAGACTTAGGTCCTGATCTATTAGATGAACTCTTATCATCTGAGAACTCTTCTTGTTCAATTTATTAATCTACTAATTTCCCCATCTGTAAGTAATTTACTCCTTGTTCATGGTTTTATTTTATAATTTTTTGTAAATTAAATCGAGTCGGGATTTATTGCCACTGGACACGAAATACACTTTATAGAAGGGATATTTCAGAAACAGCCTCTCTACTCCCTCGGGTAGGTGGTAAGTTATGCATATACACTACCCTTCTCAAAGCTCACTAGTGGAATTTCACTGGGCCGCTATTGTTGTTGTTGTTTCCTTCTTTCAAAAAATGAGCAAAATCGCAATCTTTTCATCTTCTTGATTGAGCCGAGGATCTTTTGGGAACAGTCTCTTCACCTTTGGGGTAGAGATAGGGTCTTGAAATACATTACCCTCCCCAGATCTCACTAGTGAAATTTTACTAGGTGGTTGTTGTTGTTGTTGTTGTTGCGCTGCTGCATGTCTCAACTTATTGGAACCCTAGATTAGGTCATTCAAGTTTGTGAATGGTGTTCTTTAACTCTCTTTTGGGCTATTTTTCATTGTTCATATGTGCACAAAGAATAACTTAAATACAGATTTTATTTAATTTCCACCAACACTTGGTGGTATTTTTTATATAAAAAGAATACATTTCAGTTTCCAAACAGATTTTACATTTCAGATTTAGATACTACAGGCGTAATCGATATCACAGATTTTCAGCTAAAAGATTGTGATCTTCAAAAATGGTAAAGTCGTTATCATCTCTTTTGACTTTAGGTTCCCACATTCTATACAGTGCTTCAATCCTATCAAACTAACTATTATATTTCTCATTAATCTAACAATTAGCAAAGCTGGTTTGATTAATTTGGATGTTTCTTTTGGTCCCTTGTCCAAGTATGATCCTTGAATGGCATAAATTGACAATTAGGGATATCATAAAATATTCAAAAACATAAATTGTATCACGTTAGTAGTCAACTAATACTATTCCTCCTTTACTTATTGTCTTTGTCTATCTATATCAACAAGAAAGTAGACAAATTCCAATTCAAATGTTACATCTATATGGCTCTTTTCTTCTTTATATGCAAAGCTACTCACTCCATGGATATCATGTTGTTTTCTTGAATGAGTCAATTGCTTGAAAGCTTCTACATATGCAGGTCCTACATTTTACTTCATATGTTGAAGGGGAGCGTTGGAGTAGTCGTAAAGTTGCTGCCAGGTAGCCAAGAGGTCATGGGCTCGAGCCGTAGAGACATCCTCTCGTAAAAATGCATGGTAATACTGCGTTGATAGACCCTTAAGGTCTGGCCCTTCTCAGAACCCCGTATATAGCGAAAACTTAGTACATTGAGATGCCCTTTATACATAGTATCTAACAAAGTATTAGGCAAAAGAAGTATCTTAACCAAGTTTATTAAGTGTCTTATATTGGTTGAGAGCAGTAGATTATTATCTCATTCTAAGGTCTTGGGCAATTCTCATCTCAAAAGTTAGTTGTTGCATTGAGTTAAGCTTAAGGTTTATTTTCTTAGTATGGTATAAGTACCGAACTCATCTCTATTCTTTGTTTCCCCATTGTTGGAGCCATTTAATGTTAGTTATGCTTATGATGTAAAGTCTTGGGTGGGGGCATGCTATGATCTTGGACAATTCTCAACTTATAAACTTGTTTCGGATTCAGGCTAAGGTTCATTTTCTTAATTGATACCAAATCAAATGAACACTAGGAAGAGAGGGATCCGAGAATTGGAACTTATACTTTGTTAGAATTTAGGTGAAAAAATATTTCTATATATTTGTTAGTTGCAAGAACTTACTTTAAATGTTCAAAAGCAATTGTTCAACAAGAAAAGTATACACTCTCTAATAACTTGATTTTTTAGATGAGATGATCGCATATTTTGACATGGTAGAAGTCGCGAGTTCTGAGTCTCATTATCACCCATTGTACAAATAGAATCAGACCAGTATGTGAGGAGGTGTGTTTCGATGATAAAAGTATGATCTCTTTAACAGTTTGAGCTAACACACCTTTTTTTTATAAACTTTCTCATTGGACAGGGCTGTTGTATTAATCAAAATATGCTTTTCAATGTTACAACACGTGGGTAAAGGTTACCCTTCAAAAGAATAGCAAGGTGATGATAAATATAGTTCAGATGTTACTAGTTAAAGCTAAAAACATCCTAGCTTACAAAAATGTTAGCTTTGTCATACTTGGTTCTTATGCTATAAACTTGATTTTTATCCAAAAGAAATGGTCACTCACTGCCTTAGGTAGGTGTTGGCTGGGAAGAAAGAAACTTGAGCCTTGTTCGCCAGTTTTGCTAAGCGATCTGTTAGTTGGTTTGCTTCTCTGTAACAATGATTGATGTGGATGTTTGTTGTGCTCCTCATTCGAGTTATTCCTCCCAATGATCTTAGCCATCCTGTGTTCGTTTCTTTCTCCCATTTTAACATATCAATGACTAATAAGGAGTCCATCTATAAGGTGAAAGATGTGTGCCAATTTTTAATACACCAAGCCATTCCAAAGAATGCAACATAGGCCTCTGTAAGATTGTGGTTGTTACAGCTATATGAAAAGTAGAAAGCCATTATAAGATCAACATTGTCCCTTCTAAGAGCTCCCCCCACTCAAACACTCCTATTCCTTGTGTTAAAACTTCCATCAATGTTTAATTTGAGAGAATCTAATTCTAGTTTTTGCCATTGGAATAGAATACATCTTTTTTTTGGTTGCATCTTCAATAAAGTATCGCATAAGTTATTCCAAGGCAGCCTGATATTGCAATTTGGATATGCCTTATTGATGGCAGCTTCCACATTCCAACCAATTTGTTGTTGCAATTTGTACAGGTAGAATTTCTTCTGATCCTCATGCCTGCAAGCACAAGTTTCCTTCCACAATACCCAACATATAATAATAATAGGAGTAATAGTTAAAACCAGTTTATGTACATCACTAAAAGCTTTTGTATGCCACTAGGTATGTCATGTTTCTAATGGGGTGGGGTGATAGCTAATACAAAGTTGAGAGCCAAAAAGTTTCCAAACATAACTGACTACATGTCCTTTTATAAATATATGATTCATGTTTTAGTAGGAGGGGTTCTCATTGCAGTTGCACCTAGAAACAATTTGTCTCCTAAATCTAGAAATAACTTCATTAAAATGGATTTTTCCTGTCCAAAGCCTCCAAACTAGAAGGGACATATAAAAAGGTACGCAAGAATTCCAAATCTTACCAATATGAGGCTGCTTAGGTCTAGATTGCCTTACCAGATTCCAAGCTATCTTGTTGGAATACTTTCCATTATCCGTAAGGTCCCAAAAAATCTTATCCTCTGTGTCTTGGGTTCCAATGTCTATGTTGAGGATATGGTCAACCAGGTGCTCCGGAAGGACATTTTTCAGTTTATTAACAACCCACTTTCCTCCAGAGATGAATTCACATACCAGAGTTTTGTAGCTTTTTCTAGTTGTGTTAACTAAACCTGCGAGATGACCTTTTAAGGTTCAATTGTCCTACCAAAAACTACTTGAACATGAGTATATATGCCAAACCATGTGTTTCTCTACACTACTTCTAACTTTAAGAATATGTTTCCATGCATGAGAGTTCCCTACAGCCCGTTGTTTTGAAACCAAGTGAGATCTAATACAGTATTTATGACTAACATATGTTGCCCAGAGAGATTACGTGCACCTATTCTTCCACCATATTTTCATAGCTAGCATATCACTGATATTTTCCATTTTTCGAACACATATGGCCCCTCCTCCACAGGAAAGGAGAGGTTGTTCCAGGAGTTCCAATAGTACCTCCTTTGTTCACTTGAGTTACCCCAAAAAAAAGTTAGTAAAATACTTTTCAATAAATTTGAAAGTAGCTTTGGTGGAGGGGGGGGGGGGAGGGAGGGGACATAGCAGATAGAGTATAAACAGGGAAGGATGGAAGGAAACTTTTGATCAACACAGTCTTACCACTATATGAAAATAGTTTACCCTGCTAACCATTAAACCTTTTCACAATTTTACTAAGCAAGATGTCAAAATATACAGATCTTTTTCTACCCACATAGAGAGGAAAACTAAGGTTGTTAAGAGGAAAATTCTTATCCATAAACCCAAAACACTTTCTAGTTCTATTAATCTTGTTTGCAGAAGCCTTAGGAGCAGTAAGGAAAAAGCTTTTGTCTCTATTAACTAGTTGACAAGAGTTATGCTTATAATTGCCAATTTATTTCATAACAAGCTTAATAGATTTAGAGTTACCACAACAAAAAATAATAATATCATCTGCACAGGTTAAATGGTTAACTTTTTGAACCTTATTATGCATAGCAAAGGGAGAAAAATCCGGGTGATTATATAAGTTAAGAGATTTGGAGAGAACTTCAGTACTATAATAAAAAGAAAAGGGGATTGGGGGGACCTTGAAAAGATGAGAAAAACCCATGTCTAGAACCATTAATAATGATGAAGTACCATACATTAGAAATCAAATTTTGGATCATGTCTATCCACTGATTGAAAAAACCAAATTTGCCTAACACACGAGTATAGAAAGTGCCATGACACTCTATCATATGTCATATCCATATCAAGCTTAATAACAACATTACCTCTCTTATTTTTTTCAGAGATATTATGAATAATCTCTTGAGCTAAAGAACATTTTCAGAAATGAGTCTATCTTTTACAAGGTCACTTTGATTAGGGAAAACTAATTTATGCAACAAAAGATTAAGTCTTATAGAAAAAATTTTAGAAATAATTTTGTTAGAGAAATTAATTAAACTAATTAGTTTAAACTCAGAAAAATTAGCAGGGAGTTAACTTCGGGAATCAAAACTAAGCAAGTATGTGAGAAAAATTTAGTCAAGCCTTTCTCTTTTAAGACTTCCAGCACGAAAGCACAGACATCCTCTCTAATAATGTCTCGACAGTTATGGAAAAGCACAATATCTGGGCCAATGGGTCCAGGTGGCTTCAATGGAATATTTTTCCAACATAATTGGGTAACATGGAATCAGCTATGCTACCCTACTGAGGAGGGAGGAGTCGGCTTCAAGATTTTATACGACATCTCCAGATCTTTCATATCTAAATTATGGTGGCTATTCAGGACACAAAATCCTTCTTAAGGTTAAATATTGTAGTAGATCACATGCAGTTGCTAGAAAAGGAAAAGCCAAGCAATCTGGACATTGGAGAAGTTATAGAGCATAACTTTCAGAATCCTATCCAAAAACTTATGCTACAGGTTATCCCATTCTAATTAATTGGCATATCTGGAAGGCAATATGCAGGAATAAGTATGATGAAGAAAGAATCTACATCGCACATTCCATTTACCATGATGCCACTATAATCATTCACAAACAGTTTAGACAGATTGATGTAGCCTCCAATTAGAAAAAACTTTTGTCCACTTGTGAAACAGCTAATCCAAAGCTGAATATCATTCGTGCCACCTGAAAACTCCCTCAGCCTGTTATGGTTAAACTTAATATCGATGGATGCTCTAAAGGTAATCGAGGTAAAAGTGGTGGTGGAGGCATTATTAGAGGACACCAACGGGAGGTGATAGCTACATTTGCAACTACTTTTGGTATCCAGACAAATAATGCTGCAGGATCACTAGCTTTATGTGTTGGTCTTAAATGGTGCAATGATAAAGACACAACATATCATAGAGGAAATTTAAGACACAACTAGAGGAAATTCAAAAAATCATGATAAACATTGAGGCGTTCCACGTCACACATTGCTATAGATCAGAGACTAATAGGGTCGCCGATGCACTGACTAAAGAAGGATCAGAAAGAACAATACTAAATGGTATTTCTCTGCTCATGAACTTCCAAGTCAAGCTAGAGGTCTATGCTTTATGGATAAGGATCAATTAGTAAGCTTCAAAATAAGAATGTGATGACCCAAAAGGTCATTATTTATTTTAAAATGAAATTCTATGTTCGGAGACCTTAAAAACCTCTTTTCGCATCACCTCGATTTGTGTGCGCAGTCCAAACATGTAGTCGGAAAGCCTATACGTGAGAATCTATAAAAATAATAAATTTTGACTATAAAATGAGTTAATTTGACTTCAGTCAACGTTTTAAATAAATGAAATCCAGACTCGTGATTCAACGGTCTAGGAGGGTTCGTTGGAAAATATGAAACTTGGGCGTATGCCCGGAATCGAATTCCGAGGTCCCAAGCCTGAGAAATGAATTTTTGAAGAAAATTATTTTTTGAAATTGTTTATAAGGTTTGGAAATGAATTTTGATTAAAATTTGGTGGTATAGGTTTCGTATTTGGATTTCGGTGCCAGTAAAAGTCTTATATATGATTTAAAATAATTCTGTTGGAAAGAAATAAAATCCATTTGATGTGATTCGGACATCAAATGCAAAGTTTGATGTTTAAAGAAGTTTTGGGAAAATTTCATCGATTTTGAGGTTTAATGCATAGTTGTTGATGTTATTTTAGTGATTTGAATGCACGAGCGAGTCCGTACGATGTTTTTAGGGTGGTGTGCAGGTTTGGTTTGGAGCCCCGAGGACTCAGGTGAGTTTCGGATAGGCCGCAGGGTAAAATTTTGGGCTTAAGGAATTGCATGCCTGAGACTTTGCATTTCCCAGCCTCCCTTCGCAATTCCCAGCCTCTGTTTGCAATTCCCAGTTTGTATTTCCCAACCTCACTTCGCAATTCCCAGTTCGCATTTCGCAACCTTCCTTCGCAATTCCGAGCTCGCATTTCCCAAGCTCCCTTCACAATTCCCAGTTTGCATTTCCCAACTTCCCTTTGCAATTCCCAGTTCGCATTTTCAAACTTCCCTTTGAAATTCCCAAGCCAACAGAGGTCGAGGTTTGCAATTGCGAACCTCTGTTCATAATTCCCATACTCGAGACCTGCAACTTTATACTTAGACGATTTTAAACTCATTTTTCATATCCTCTCAAAACATAAACACACTAGAGTGATTTTTCAAAGGCGTCTTCTTTTCAAAATAATTGTAGGTTTTTTTTAACATGATTTCAACTTAAAATCAATGATTTCATGGGAAAAATTGGGTGTTTTAGGTAGAACCTATATTTTTCAAAAATTGGGGACTTGGACCTCGATTTGAGGTATGAATTCAAAACAAATTATATATTTGCGTTCATGGGGGAATGGGTAACCGAGTTTTGGTTCGAACCTCGTGTTTTGACCATGTGGGCCCCGGGTCAATTTTTGACTTTTTGGGTAAAACTTTAGGAAACTTATTTTCATGCATTGGGGTTGATTCATTGAGCGTTTATTGATGTAATTAGGTAACTTGTGACTAGATACGAGCGAATTAGTGGTGGAATCACGGTGTAAAGCTATAGTCGTGAATTGTGTTTGTGACATCGAGGTAAGTGTTTGGTCTAACCTTAGATTGAGGGATTAGGAGTTATGTCTTCTTTGCTATATGTTAATTGTAGAGTACGACGTATATGCATGGTGACGAGTATCTATACGTTGGTGTCAAGCATGCCCGAGAATCTTGTATTAATGGTTATGACTTCATTTTGGTTTATTGCACTTCATATGTTATTATCACCATTGTTCCCTTGCCGGGATATTTTTTTGATATTAATGATTCATTACCGGGATTTTTGTTTTGATATTATTGTTCCCTTGCCAGGATGTTTGTTTGGAATTATCGTTCCATTGTCAGGATATTCTTGAAATATCATTATTCCCTTACTGGGAAGTTGTTATATTACTCTTGTTCCCTTGCTGGGATTCCTTGTGATTATCGTTAGCTTGTAACTGGGAGCGTGCGGTACGCCTACCACAAGATATAATGAAATGCGAGCGAGTGGTACGCACACCACAAGATATAATGAAATAGAAGCGAGTGGTACGCCTACCACAAGATATAATGAAATGGGAGCGGGTGGTACGCCTACCAAAAGATATAATAAAATGGGAGCGGGTGGTACGCCTACCACAAGATATAATAAAATGGCAGCGGGTGGTACGCCTACCACGGGATAAATAAAATGGGAGCTGATGGCACGCCTGCCACGAGATACATAAAATGGGAGCTGGTGGCCCGCCTTCCACAAGATATAGAAAATGAGATCGGGTTACACGCCTGCAACAAGATGTGAAAAAAATAAAATCTGCCTTTGTTTTTCTTATTCTTGTTAGTGGTTGGATTTTGATTCCTTTATAATTCTCTCGATATTCTATTTTTACATGATAGGAAAGTCATCACTCCAATGACAGTCTTTACGAACTAAAGAAATTAGACCTTCAATTATCTGAGTTGGGTAGATATCAGCACGATCCAAAGAGGATACTTGATTTCTAAGAGATTCTCCATCATTGTAGAAAGATAATTCTGCAGGAACCATTTCTTCCACAAGAGGGTTCACGAAGAGGTTTATAGGGTTCCTTACCTCTAGAAGAAGACCTTTGAGAAAGAGAATATCTGGTTCTAGAAGAAGGACTAGAACTAAAAGAAGGAAGAGAAGAACCACATACGGATAAAGAGCCTAAACTGCATAGTCTACCTCCTCTTCTGCTCCTACTAGGCTCAAGAGGAAGATTATAAGTTATGGGGACCCTCCTAGGGTTGGGGTTTTGACGAAGACATGGCAGTACGAGGAAGATGAAAAACGAGAATTGAGTATTCTGAAAGTTTTACGAGGAAGATGAGAACAAGAATAGAGTATTCTGAAAACTTTTAACTTTATGTGAGAAAGACAAAGACGAAAACTATGTTTATACTAGGAAGCAACCGTCAAAGAAAAAGGTAAAATGATGAAAAGGTCATAATGAGAACTGTCGTTTCGTCATTGATAAAGCGGTAAAAGAGCCTTAAAAAGCGCTACAAAAATCACAGAACCAATTAAAAGATGTCACGTGCAACAAGAATTAAGTGGAAGTGACAATTGAAGCATTGATTCTAATAGCATTAATGGCAGCAAACGTTTCCGCTTTAATAAATTTTACTTCCCACATATTCAATAGATGAATAAATGGAAAGTGGAGGGACTATCTGTATTAGGAAAAAATGAGTTTTTATATATATTAAAGTGATTGAAAGAAGACATGTCATGACATGAAGGCTAGTCAAAGTATGATGAATAGCATAGAGGCACGAGTAGCGACAGATACGAGCAGATATTCAAATGACTCTACGCTCGTACCTATTCAAATCCAAAAATCAAGGAGAATGAATTTGACAACACAAGAGAATATAGATATAGTATTTAACGAATATTAACTGAAAACGTTAAAGAATTTGTATTAAATTACAATGATTATGTAACGTAACATTTAATGCCTTTAATTATCTATAATGACTCAATTATGACAAATGCAAAACGTATATCTTAGAGACAACTATAAAAAAAGGAGACTTGTCATTTGTAAGGACACGAAACACTATTGGAATATACTGATTTACTTTGCTTTCTATTCATTTTATTATTAGCAAAATCAATTTCTTTTATTCATTTTCGATTATTAGTAACCCGAGTTCTTCTAAAAATAAAACTTCGACCAAAATTTTATTGTTTTGTTAAACAGGTAGGGCAAACCTCAGTGAGAACCCTGAGTCCCTAACGGGTGGAGGGGGAGAGAGGGGTGTATTTGACAGCCTAGCTGCATCCCACATCGATAAAACACGGGAGAGATGCTGAGTATATAAGCAAACATGCCTTAGACTATAACGACATATGCATTTTAAAGCCGTGCAGACCTAGACTTAAAGCGAACAATATCACTAGTGGACCGGACTATTAAAAAAGCAGTTTTGAAAGCAGGAAAAAATAGCTTTTCCTTTAAAATATTTTTATGAAAGTTACTATTGAGAAAATACATTTAAAAATACATTTTAAAAAATCAGGCTGAGTATTGAGTAGTTTTTTTTATCAACCAATAAACAGTAATTTAAGGAATCAGCTTATCAACCTCTTTTCTTTTTGGAATAATTTTGTCATCTGATATTTTGAATCAATAAATAAATAGTTAATGAAATCTGATCAGAAACTTTTATAATAAAGGGGGCGACATATATCACTATTGAATATCACCCCTAGTTTGTCTTTTACTGTCGGCTCGAGGAGCTTTTAAATCTTCGAATTTAGATCCATACATAAAATAGAAAACACATTTAACTTTTTCATGTGTGTTATTCCAGGCTTTTTTAGTAGGTCGAGTTTTCTTTTTATCCCTTTTCTTTCTTCTTCTTTTGCTACTAAATTGCAACTTAGAAAAGTCAGCAAGGTTACACATTCGTTTGCGAGGCGTGCACAAGACTTATAATAGAAAATATGACCGGTATTCAAAGGGCAGGTCTGTACACGAAGTATTTTATATTCATGTAGAGTTTGAGTAAGAATTTGTATTCAAAAAATACGATATAAATAGCATAATGTAAGTATTAATGATTGATTTCACTGTTTGAAGCCATGACCTATAAATCATACAAAAATAATTACTTTGCTCCAGTGTTCTCCTTCAACATATGAATATATTACTTAGCTCCAAATATTATCTCGTGAGGCAAGAATAAACCAAATCATATAAGTAGACAATATCTCATTTACGACAACCAGTATGTGACATGGAGTGACACATTTATAGCGTTAGCAACATAGCATGTGTGGGCCTTGCCCAACATTGAATCAACCAAGAATTGATATGTATTTGGTTTATAGCTCGTTTGGTCAAGCTGTAAAAACTAATTTATTTAGAGAAAATGTTTAAAGTGTTATTTCCAAAAATATTTTTAGTGAAAAGCAGTTTGTGTTTGGCTAATTAATTTGAAAAGCACTTTTGAGCACTTTTATTAGTATTTGGACAAATTTTTAAAAACTCATTCTAAATGTATTTTTCTCAAAAATACTTTTCAAAAAGTGCTTTTGGAAAGAAGCTACTTTTTTCAGTTTCTCCAAAGCTGCTTTTATTTTTCTTCAAAAGTACTTTTTTCTTTCTAAAAGCTTAGCCAAATATCTTAATTTTTGGCCAAAAATACTTTTGACCAAAATAAACTTGGCCAATCAAGTTATTAGTATCATGTTAAGAAAATTGACGTTTCGTCTAATTGAACTCCAATGTCTGGCATTACACGACAAGTAAAAAGTAAAATTTTTTACTATAATATTTCTTCAAAAACATCTGAAAGAATTGAAACGATACAGAAAAAATTGCATGCCCCTGCCTCTTGCGCAAAAATAACATGCGCAAATCGAGACACGGTCTTACTACAATAAATATGTAAGATAAAAGCACCAGAAACAAAACTTAAAAGACTTAAATAGAATGCAAATATTATATATAACAACATATTTAATATATTTTTATAAGTAAGATTTGATAAAAATAATACATATATAAATTTTACCGTTACCTTGTGAAAATACATAGATTGTTTCTGAAAGAAGGTTTAATAAAGCAAAAACAAATAAGCTATGACAAAAACTATGGTAAACAAAATAGTAACAACAGCCAGAAAAAAACAAAAAAAAATGAAGCAAAGAAAATGCGTGTGTGTATACATTTTTTTAATATAAACAGTATTGTAGTGACAGGAGTCCGGCATTGATCCCTACTATATAGATCAATAACCAAAAGCTAAAAACATAAAGTAAGGTTCTCTCCATAATGCATGTTAATGCTACACCTAGGACAAAAATCGACAACATAGTTAACTTAGTCATTAGCATCACATACAAAAGTAGTCTTTGGAAGCTATTTGTCACGGCCCGAATTTCTCATCCTCCAGAATTATGATAGCGCTTATTAATGTGAGTTAGGCAAGCTAATTCTTTGAACTAATTACTCCATTATCTAATTAATTTTTTTAACATATATAAAGCGATAACATATAAATAACGGAACATTTAATTAAGAGAAAGAAAAATAATAAAATATATGAATATGTAGCTATTATGAATATGTAGCTATTACAATTACTTATGTGTTAATCATCTAAAACCCGGTGTCACAGTGTCACAAATGGTCTAAGATTGCTGAATACAAGGTCCGAGAATAAAAGACACACTGTTTCTGAAGCAAAAAGTTGAAACAGGAAATAAATGATAGAGGAGACGCCAGGACCTGCGGACGCCTGCAGGTCTACCTTTGATCTCCGCGTGGACTGAAGGTAGCCTCGAACTACGGTCCAAGAGCTTCTCCGGGATCCGCACATAGTGTAGAGTGTAGTATCAGTACAACCGACATCATGTGCTGGTAAGTCTTTAGCCTAACCTCGGCGAAGTAGTGACAAGGTTAGGACCAGACCACCAAATAAATCTGTACAGTTATATAATAAACAACAGAAAGTAAAGCATGAATAAACAAGTAAAGATAGGAGGGGGAAAACATACTTCGGGGATAAAATTCCCAATGCAAATCATAGAATCACCTCCTATTTAACTGGATTTTCCTTTGTTTATTCATACCCTTTCACATTAGGATTCAAACCTGCTATTGATCCCGTCATCCTAGAATTCTATCATTTTTTCGACGTCTGTTCAGGTCAAATTGGCACTATAGTATGGAGGGTTGTTGTATGTTTAAGGAATTTTACTAACATGGCCGGTGTGCCTTTTACTTTCTCTCATCTAGTTCACATTTACTCTCCGAAACTCTTTCGCCAAGGTGTTTTCACTTTAGTAGCAAGGAGAAAAAGAGCTCTGGTTAGTCCAGAAGATAACAGAGACTGTGGCTGGTACGACCGGTTTATTGCTACCCCCACTATTGGTAGGTGATGGAAATCTTCCCTTCCCCGAGAGTGGAATTTTGCACGTGAGTTTTTTTTTACTTTCTCGTACCATTTTTTTCTCAATTTTGATGATCATTATCTTAATTTTCCTTTTACTTTTCAGCAACCATGGGAAATGCTGATGAAAAACTCAATTTTCGTGGTTGGATCGGAAAGCTGTTGAATACTGCCCCAATAGAGAGTAGATCTTGGAAGACTCTTTCCCAGCGATTTGGTTGGAAAGTAAACAATCATGGTAAGATTTTTTGTATTATTATTTTTTTAAAACTTATTTTAATCCTTCTTTCTATCAGGATTTCAATTCGATGGATTAGTGTCAGGGCGGTCGTAGCTTCTAGTATTTATTTGAAAAGGGCCCAAGAGATAATTTTGGGCTCTTCATCGAAAAGAAAAGCTACTGACGACCAAAACTATGAAGAAGAGGAAGATGGGAGCTCCTTGGTAACAAGGCCACGAGCTTGTAGACGTATCATTTCATATCTTTGATAACTCCTTCGACGAATGTATTAAGTATTACTTCCCCTTCGTCACGACGTTGGAATTGTTGAATCTAGACAAAGTATGCACTTTTAGTACTAATTTATCTTCAATTTGCATCTCATGTAGTACTCTTAGCAGAAACCTGGATCAACCAAAACTCGTTTCACATTAGTGTCATGTACAAGTAGAGATATTATCAGTGCATCGTTATATGGAGTTAATATGCCATCTGTATCTGCATCATCAAACGTAATATTTTCTTCCTTTAAGACATGTCGCACCCTCTTCCCGTGGGTAATGTGACTTTGGAAACTTTATTGGTTGTTGTCATGCCATTGATTTGTTCACCTCCGCTTATAATATTGACGGTCCTTTTAGGAGAAGACGGTTTAGGGGGCTCCTGTCTGTTCATCATGTATGTTTGCTTACCTTTCTTGCTAAATAATTCGGTGATATATCATTGGTTCAACAAATGATCAATTTTGCCTTGTAGCAAACTACAATCTGCTATTTTATGACCATGATCGTTCGGGAATTGCACCAGTAATCAGGATTGCGCATGTTTGGATTTGATCTCATTTCCTTTGGCCACCGCACCTTATCACTCATGCTTCTTAAAACAGCTACCTGTTCGGAAGTGCTCACATTAAAATTATAACCGCCAATCGTACCTTCAAGTTTCTATCATCATCCCGTGACTCTCGTGTGTTACGATCATTCCCGAACCTTGATGATGAGCCCGATTCTCTATTTCTAGATCTATGATTGTACCATGAATGGTCATGCTTTGACCGTGAATCTTTTCCTACTAGGCCCATATAAGGTTTGTATCTATTTCTATCGGACATTTTTCTATTTCCGCCCATATCGAACTTACCTTTTCCTCTTTTTGAGGCCGCGAGATAGTATCTTCTTCTATCCTTAGCTTCGTGCTATACCTGTTGTATACGTCATTCCATGTTGTTGCTGGAAATTCACAAAGACTTTCCTTGAGTTTCCTCGTGGCTTCTGAGCTTTTTTCATTCAAATTGCTGGTGAAGGCTATAGCTTCCCAATTGTCTGGTACTCGTGGTAACGTAATTCTTTCATGCTGAAACCTATCCACGAACTCTCTAAGAAACTTTGAGTCCCCTTGCTTTATTTTTAAAATATCCTCTATTCTTTTTTCGACTTTTTAAGCTCCCGAATGTGCTTTGATAAATGAATCTGCAAGCTCAACAAAAGAATTTATGGAATTTTCGTGTAAAAGAGAATACCATGTCAATGCTCCCTTAGTGAGTGTTTCACCAATTATTTTGACCAACACTGATTCGATTTCTTGTTTGGTCAAGTCGTTGTCCTTTACGCCAGTTGTGAATGCAGTCACGTGGTCTCGTGGATCAGTTGTTCCATCGTATTTTGGAATATCGAACATTTTAAATTTATTTGGAATCAGGAGGGGAGCAGCACTTGGCTTCCAAGGTTGTTGCGATATTTATCCATATCTATCACTTTGATTACAGGCGGTACTTCAGGTATTTGTTCTATGCGGTGATTTTGCTCTTTGAGCTGTTTCTGCAATGTTAATACTAAATTTTGTAAATCAAAATTAACTAAGTTACAATGTTCTCCATCTTGTGACTCGCTGAAGATTCCACCACTGCTAATCATCGTTCTTTGACCAGCCTTCGTGTTATGACATTTCAACATTCAACCACTTTAATATATATAAACTCAATTTTTCCCAATGCACCACCACTGTTCAAGGCTGCACACAGTTTGGCTCTGGTACCATATGTAGCAACTCAGTCTACTAGACCTAGGACCACACTACTTTAAAACGCGTGTAACTAGAGTTTAAGGTCTGTCTATTTATATATCCATCATTTTCCCATGTTTTGTCGATGTGAGATTTGCCCAAAATATCACAATTTTGCTTCTACTCAAAAGTATATTTTTTTAAAATTTGACCAAACTCGAATTTCTCCCGTGACGTCCAATAAGAGCACCTGCTTTCCTAACCTTTTTCGAAAAAAAATATTTTTGGCAAAAAAAAAAATACGACCCAACCGGCAACACATAAGTTAGATTTCTGGCGTTATTTTGTGGGAGACAATGTATAAGTTAGCGTGATTTTATTGAATAAAAACTAAGATAAGTATACTTTCTCAAGTAAATAACTAAAATAGTTGACATAAATTCTTTCCTAGAAGCTAGAAAAATCGAGCTAAAATACGAGAGAGTTGTGCTAGCTGCACAGGTTTATAACTAATTATAAATAAAATTAATTTTAAAAGAGAAAACTAAAAAAGTCAAGAACTATTTTTAGGGCTTCACTAGGGTTTGTTGTCCGTTAATATATGTTTATTTTGGGAAATAAGTGATTGTGGGGTATGCGCCGACGGATGAAGACAAATTTTCCTGACGTGAGGCCCAAAGTTGTTGCCTCACAGTTTTGTATTAAACAAGGGTTTTTTTCACTTTTAGCGTGGTATATAGATTGATATTATTTTGATAGTAATTATACAATATAATTTTTTCTTAAATGAATAGATTTAAGCTGACAATAATAAATATTTTTCCATCAATATAATTTAATATTTGTAATATATAATTATTTATTACTTATTTAATATTACCGATTAATATTATTTTAAATAAGATTATATATAACTATAATTTGAGTGACATGATTGGACAAATAATTTTTGTATTATCAATACATAATATTTAAAACTTTAAAAGATATCAGCCAAAATGGGAAAGGAAAGATAAAAAAGAGGGCACTTGATTCATCAGTTCAAGCAGATTCCTTGAATGGACTATAAGACAATAAAGATATATTAAATATCCTTTTCATTGCACTTAATTAAATTATCTGTTTCAACTATAACATTTACTGGTACCGAGAATATACTTTTCTGTTCATAACATCAATTCAAGAGAACCAGGACAATTAGGGTGCAAATATACATGCCACATTTAATTAGGGTTACACCGCAGACTTTAGCTTAGGATATAATAAACTATGCACAAATCGTACCATGGGGGGAGTAAATAAAGATTAGTAATAAATATCTCTTTGATAGTCTTGGTTTTCATTGTACTTAATATAGCCATGTATATACACAAAGAGGCGAAGACACCTTTAACTAAGTTATTGTTTGGATATATATTTGATTGAAATATACATTGAAAAAAAAGAGTTTTTGAAATTATGTTAAATAGTGTTTTAAAAGATAAGGATGTGAGACGAGGTATTTTACCTCTGACAAGGTAAGGAATAAGCTCTAAGATATGGGGCGGAAATCCTACAGAATTTTAAATTTTACTAATTTAAATAATTTAAAGAAATTAAAATAGTATAAAATAAAAATAATTATAAAAATTATATTAAAATAAAAAAACAATAACAAATAATATATATAAAATATTTATAATTTATAATTCAATCATGAATAATACGAAAAGTATGACATATCATACCATGCAAATTAGCTGCAACGTTGTTACATCTCAAACATCAAAAGTAATGTATTTGATACGATATTTTTATATGTATCTCTGAACGAGTAATGAATCTTGAAAGAATTTAAATATTAGAATTTGATATTTTTCTTAAAATGCTCCTTTATAAAATATGCTTTCTATTTGAAAGACAATGTATATAAAACATAATTCACAATTTAAATATGATTCTCTAGCATCATCTATTTTTAAGTTTCAACAAGTTAATAAAGTGACACATAATTTATCATATAATACCATGATAACTAATTATTTTTGTCACGACCCAAAATCTACTAAGGGTCGTGGTGGCGGTCGTGGTGGCACCGGACATTATTATCAGGCAAGTCAATCAAATTACTTGATGAAGTTCTCATTTTAACATTCTCGAAAACTAACATTTTTATAAATAATAATTAAAAAAATAAACGCTTCAACTCAAATTGAATGATAAGCAATTAATACAAAATATTTCAAACAATCCCAGAACCCGGTGCCACGAGTGCATGAGCATTTAATAAGAAGGAAATAAAATACAACATCCGTCTCGAATACAGTAGATAAAAAGTAAATATAATATGCGGGAAAGGGATTATACTAGCTGCGAACCGCCTCGAATAATGCTACTCACCTAGTCCCAGAGTCATCCGTGCTGCTTGCCCAATAGGCCCCTAATAATACATGAACATGTACAACAAAAATGCACAAAAGTGTAGTATGTGTACGAAAATAATGTGTACTCAATGAGCATCCCGTCTAATCTCGAAGAAGTAGAGACGAGATGCTCAACTTCGACCCTTACTAGTGGTCCACTAATGATGTCAATAATACATAAAATTGTGAATTTTTATAAACATGATTTTAATTCAATAGAAGGAAACGAGTAAACAATTAATTCGTTTATAGAAAATTTCCAAAAAAATTCTTTTTATTATTTGTCCAAATATTCTCAAGCGATGAAGAGGCAATAACAACTTTAATAAGTTCAAGGTAGCAATACCATCATGTGTAAATAATCATTATGGGACATACAACTCGATCCAATATAAAAGTAAATTGTGCACTGCCGAGGGTCGAACGGCTCGAACCATAGATGCATATATTACCCCGCTCGCAAACTATCCATGTGACGCGGTCAACATAAAATAAACAATAACACTGCTCGTGAATCATACATGCGACACAGGTATACATAAAAATATACGCTCAAATAGCCAATTAAGAATTTATCGGGGAAAAAATATTCAAATAAAAGCCACTTTTTCCTTTAAGGTTTAAGAAAAATAAGTCAAATCCTTTTGAGAATGTATCTATTAATTCGATGTGGTTTAAGCAATTCCAGCTATCAATAAGATTATAAATATTCCAAGTATAGCATGCTTTTGGGTCCTAGACTACCCGGACTTCAACATAATAATAGCTAAGCACGATCTCTCGTCACCTCGTACGTACGTACCGAGCACATAACCAATTAATTCACCTATGGGGACAAATCCATCTTACAAGGTTAGAAAGGAGACTCACCTCGCTCCGAAGATCCATAACCGGCATTCCACACCCTTCCGAAAACTCTAATTGATGCAAAATACTCCAAAGCTAGCCAATGACTATGAAAATCCATTAATATAGGTTTAATTATTTGTTACAATCTAATTTACAGAAATTCCTAACCCAAATCAAAAAGTTGACGAAAACGCCCTCGGTCCCACGCGCTCAGAATCCAAAATTTTCGAAAATAATGTTTACCCATGAAATCACGAACTCAAATATATGATTTTCTCTTAATTCCAAACCCAAAATCGTGGTCGAAATTCCAAAAATACTAATTTTCTAGGTCTTCCTCAAACCCCCAAGTTTTCTACCAATTTCATATCTAAATCAATATATAAAACCTTGTATTTAACTCAAAATCAGTAGAAATCACTTATCTCATGCTTGGTGATGAAAATGACACTCCAAAGTAGCTCTAAAATCGGCTCCCATGGAAGAAATAAAGTGAAAATGAGCCAAAACCCGTTTTTAAAATATCACTGCCAGGCGACCCTTCTTAGCGAGCGCGAAAAATGCCCTCGTGTTCGCGAAGCACAACCAGCTTCAGCCCCAAATTTCTCTATCGCATTCGCGGCTCGATGCTCGCATTCTCGAAGGTCAGCTTCTCAAAACCTACGCGTTTGCGTACCCGGCCTCGCGTTCATGTAGGCCAACGACCTTAGGTCGTTTTTCCTTATACGCATTCGCGAACTCTCTCCCGCGTTCGCGTAGTAGCTCAACCCACCCTTTCGCGTTCGCGACTTCCTCTTCGCGTTTGCAAAGGCCAAATCCACGGCCTCCTACTTTCCTCTTCGCGTTCGCGAGGTTCCCTTCGCGTTCGTGAAGAAGGAAACCAGCTACCAGCAACTTTTCTTTTTCCTGAATTCAATCCGTTAATCATCCGAAATATACCCGAGGCCTTCAAGACCCCAATCAATCAACAAACCAGTCCCAAAAGAAATTAAGGACTTGTTAGAGGCCCCAAACCATATCAAACAATGCTAAAATCATGAATCGACCTCCAATTCAAGCTAAATGAACTTTTGAACTTCAAACTTCTACTCTCGATAGTTAAACCCGTCAAATCACGTCCGATTGACCTCAAATTTTACACACAAGTTATATTGATATTATGGACTACTTGCACTTCTGGAATCTAATTCTGACCCCGATATCAAAAAGTCCATCTCCTGTCAAACCTCTCAAAACCTTTAAATTTCTATCTTTAGCCAAATGGCTCCAAAATGACCTACAGACCTCTGAATTCACTTATGATTGCGCTCCCAACTCTAGATTCACCATACGAAGCTATTCCTAGGCTCAGAATCCCAAACGGATATCGATAATACAGAAATGCACTTCAAGCCAAACTTATGAAAATTTCTTCCAAAATGCTAACTTCCACAATAGGCGCCAAAACGCTCCTCGGCCATCCAAGACCCGATCCAAGCATACGCCCGAAATCATCATATGAACCTGATAGAACTTTCAAATCTCGATTTTGAGGTTGTTTACTCAAAAAAATCCAATCCTAGTTAATTCTTTCAACTTTAAACTCCCGAAATGAGAATTCTCTTTCCAAATCAACTCTAAACTTCCCGAAATTAAATTTCGACCACGCGTACAAGTCATGATACCCGAAATGAAGCTTCTCATAGCCTCAGACTGTTGAACGATGCGCTAGAGCTTAAAACGACCGGTCGGGTCGTTACATTCTCTCCCACTTAAACATACGTTCGTCCTCGAGCATGCTGATAAGTACACCGAAGTAGTCTGAGATCACTATTTAATGACTCCTGCACCTTCCCGTGCTACCACAACTCTGTTGAGTACATTAGCTCGATGAATTTTGAAGATACCCCCTTTCATTCAAGAAAATAAACTTAGAGCCTTATTCCAACATTCAGAGTTCTCTGCCAAGCCTGCTTCCAATATCTGAACACCATGTCAATAACTACACGCATCACCAAAATATGACTGCATATCTTAGCTGAATTCACACCTTGCACCACTTTATCCACAAAACCACAATGACATTCTCTGATCAAATAAACCGAAATTCCACGAATCTGATGCTCCCATTGCACCTCGTGACCTACATATGCCTTGCTCTAGCTCTTATAATACTGCCACGATGGAAGAGATGTGTAGAAACTCATAACCAACTACCGGATTAACAAATCATTTGGGTCTATACTCTTGACGAGAACCATCACTTCATACTGGACTGAATAATAGCCTTAACTTCTTAATGTATTTCCTATAATCAAATTGCATTAATCCTAAATCCAATAATCTCATTTCACCCAGTACGAACAGCTCAGGCAATAAGCCACCCCAACATGACCAAAAGTCTCATGTGATGCTACAATGTGCCAATATGCTACCATATCGAACGCAATACCAGGGAAAGCAAACGTTGAGAAGGAAATTCAATTATACTTCTCACGAATCTCACATGCGACGCAGTTAGTATAATTTAAAAAATACCCCGCTCGCGAATCATACATGTGACGCGGGCACACAACTAATGAGAGCTTTTCTTACAAAGATAGGAAACTAAATACATAAAACAGATATGGGGAATTGTACTGAACGTCACACTGCCACGGCGTGCAAGCTGATCCGAGTAACATACCCATGGTGACGTGCCACTCAATCCAAATAACATGCCCATGGAGGCGTGCCACCTGATTTAAACGTAGAAATCATATAAGGAGATGCACACGAGCTAGATTTCTTATTACAACAAAATACCGAACATCTGTCACAAGCACGCTAAGTGCATAATATCGTCCCTGGGGTAACATATAGTTCCATATGTTACAAAACTCAAGCATAATTGAGGTACAATAATGATCTGAATTTCAAAAGCCATTTTACTTGTATAACATCCTCTCTACGGGGAACCTCAACACATAAGCAATTCACCACGCGGCCTCAAACCTGCACAGCGCAGTACATCATTATAAGAAATATCTGACAATGAAATAACACCCTGACTACTCCTCCATAAGGAGCGCATTACTGAAATGAACATGTTTGGCATGATATAAAGCCCATATTCAAATATGAATCCATCTACCGACCTCAAGCTGATGCTGATCGCCCTGACCTTGGCTAATTACCTTTCAAAGTCCATAGAAACTCTACTTCCGCTCATATCACATAAGAACATCCATCATAGTCGGAGAAATCATTCGCAGTCCAAACAACTCAATAGACTGAGTGCCCTCTAGGCATATATTCTCAAATCAACGATATTATCACAACCTTACCATTTAGTTTAAGTCTTTAATCAATCCATTGTCTACCTGCCACACTTATACAATCTTCCTATGGGACACACTCTCACAATCTACCACAACAATAACTGGGTCGTACCTCCAAACCATCGGCCGTACTAACGCTGAAAAGCGATCAAGAATCATTAACCAGGATGTAAAGCCTTCTTTACAAATCACCTATCTCAGGTGACGCTGAAAACTTTACAAGCTTAACTTAAACATTAAGACTCTTTTTCTGCTCATCCGAGCTTGTGACATCATTGTCTACACTGAGCTGTTACCTTGATCTTTATTTCAAATTCCATACCACTTACTGCACCTAACATGCCAACGTATGATAGAATACGATTTTCATCATAGCTTCGGAACCACTATTAGGCTAACACTTCATCATATAAAAGCTTCTCACTTAACTCACGTAACTCACTTCAGGAGAACCATAACAACATGCAGGTGAATCTCGTAACCCTAGAATATGAAAATCTCTAGGTAGTGGTCTACGACACCATAGCCCTTTCGGGATCTGCCTACCCATAACATGCCATAACAATAGAATTCTTATAAATAACATCAATTACGGTGGCTGATAGCCTCATTCATTCCGTCATAATCACTTGCATAACTTCATCACACTGAAGGAACTGATCACTACCAGCATTATGCCAATTCAACTTTGGCTAACCAACCTATCTTCTTTCCAGATTATCTTTGATTGCCTTGGAAATAATAATAACTTCATTCAACATGTACCACGCTCCATCCGCACTAATGTCGAGTGGCCTTGAATCATGAGACCATGCTGTCTTAAATCCCAAAATCAATTTCATATCTCTCAAATGCTATACCGAAAGTCAAAATATCATAGAACATTTTGGGCACCATCTCATAAGCTACTACAATGCTTGATTCTTAACTGTACTTATAGGCTCGAAGTCATTAGGCACCACACCTTACCACTTTGAATCTACTAGGACCGTTGCTGAGAGCCACCCGCTCTGACTTGTTTCCGAATATAATCATATCCAGGAATCTTCGAGCACATGAATACCCTCTCGATGAAGCACCTGTCATAATCACTCCCCTTTAAACCCGTTTCTATACAAGGCATAAATTTTGAATCCTTCTCCAAAGTCTGAACATGCCAACAAGGCCAACCATATCACACCTTTAACATTCCCTTTGCTCAAATTACCACTTATGTTCTTTTCCCATAGCTGAAATAACCCATCGACATGCTAATAACCAGAAACCACGCAAGTAGTTAACCATGCAACCCTACCATAGGCGGTGGGACACTCCCACTTAGCTCAAAGCCACTATTACACTACTTTGTAATTCACCAAGATTATTGATCTCTTGACATAACTTTGCGAAATCAACCACCAGAATTCTCAAAATCCTTTTGTAAAACCCATTTTTCATACTTTGAATCATCAATCGCTTTTGCACGACCGATCTCTTTGCTGTATAAACAATAGAATTCTTTGTTGAAGCTTCGCCAACCATGCGACCCCTAACCTGCTCACCGTAAATAACCCACATATAGAAATCACTTCCTGACATCTTCCAACGCTACTGCATGGAGTATAATCACTATGACATCAATAGCCCCTCTTGAGTCTGGGTTCTCTCTCTAGCTGCACAAGTTCATTCTCCCTCGTGGACATCACTTAAATGTACGTCAACAACCTTCCAATTCGAAGTTATGTTATATCCTTCATCATTCAAGAAACTTCTTCCCGTTATATCATATCTCCTGCCGCATAATGGCACATACTTCAAATTAAATCAGTAGGTCCCAATCACAAATCTCTGAAATTCCCAAATCTTCCCAAACTCTCATTAAAGTACTTAGTCATGCTACCATAATTCCCATATGTAACTCCGCCATTCTCTCACTTTGGTGAAACTCGTATCTTTAATAGACTACTCGACCTTTTCTTCTTATACTTGTCCTTCTAGAAATTTTAGCCACCGCCTGACACTTCCCACATGTATTTCCTCATCATTTGCTGCTCAATTGTTGCCTTAAATGAAATCCATCTTTGCAGCACTTGAACCCATGAATCACTACTAACCTTTAAACCTTTCTAAAGGTCATCTTTGTCGAGCCGCCGATATTAGAAATATTGATTCGATCTGAACCACGCACCTGTGACATTTAATAGTCATCTTTCCAATATTATTTTACATTGCCTTATCCCAAGCCAAATTGTAGAAAACTATAACACCGACGAACTTAACACATACAATCAAGGACGATGACACTACATAGCAGATGAAAATTTCCCCATGCTCGCAAATACCAAGTCTCGTTAACCCATCAACCCACATCTGAACATTCTTAGCCCGATCGCGTTTCCCCTACCGGGAATAAAATACCGAATCTCTAGACCATGCACTAAGTAAGGCTCCTCTCAAGTCATTCACTTCCCCTACACGTAGGCAAATATCCCACCATCAAACCAATACTGCGGAGCCATCATTCATAAGCATCATGGCAACTTTTGCCTAGCCTCAGATCCCTCAGAGGTACCGCTATTAAGCTAAAACAACAGAATATCCTTCCACAAAGCGATGATAATAGTTCGATCAACTATATTAGAAGAAACATCCCGCACCACATTTGTAGTGCCATTTATGATTATTCAATTTTCGATTTAAGACAAGCGGTACACATCACGTAAGATTGATTAGGAAAGAAACAAAGGCATAAGACTCGAGGAATCAAATTGCACGATAAGGTATAATAAGAGAAGTACTCCTAACAGTCCTACAGCCTCCCGAGGATAAGTACAGACGTCTCTGTACTGATCCGCTAAACTCTACTAGACTTGCTCATGACTTGTGAGACCCTAGAAACCTAGTGCTCTGATACCATGTTGTCACGACCAAAATCTACTAAGGGTCATGGTGGCGGTTGTGGTGGCGTCGGATACTGCTGTCAGGCAAGCCAACCAAATTACTTGATGAAGTTCTCATTTTAACATTCTCAAAAACTAACATTTTTATAAATAATAAAAAAATAAATGCTTCAACTAAAATTAAATGATAATCAATTAATATAAAATATTTCAAATTATCCCAAAACCCGGTGTCACAAGTGCATGAGCATTTAATAAGAAAGAAATAAAATACAACATCCGTTTGAAATATAGTGGACAGAAAGTAAATATAATATGCTAGAAAGGGACTATACTAGCTGCGGGCCACCTCAAATAATGCAACTCACCTAGTCCCAGAGTCATCCGTGCTGCTACGCCCA
The DNA here is from genome assembly GCA_034376525.1 of Nicotiana benthamiana. NCBI lineage: Eukaryota > Viridiplantae > Streptophyta > Magnoliopsida > Solanales > Solanaceae > Nicotiana > Nicotiana benthamiana. The sequence goes on along the minus strand of CM067340.1, from coordinate 9,097,576 downwards.
GTAGGCCACTAATAACACATGAACCTGTGGAACAAAAATGCACAGAACAGTAGTACGAGTACGAAAGCAATGTGTACTCAAAGAGTATCCCGCCTAATCTCTAAGAAGTAGAGACAAGATGGTTGAGTTCGATACTTACTAGTGGTCCAATAATGATTTCAATAATACATTAAATCGTGAATTTCTATAAACATGATTTTAATCCAATATAAGAAAAAAAGTAAATAATTAATTCATTTATAGGAAATTTTCAAAAAAAATTCTACTCATTATTTATCCAAATATTCTCAAGCCATGAAGAGGCAATAACAACTATAAGTTCAAGGTAGCAATACCAACATGTGCAAATAATCACCGTGGACGTACGACATGATCCAACATAAAAGTAAAATGTGCATTGCCGACGGTCGAATGGCTCAAACCATAGATGCATCTATTACTCCGCTCGCAAACTATCCATGATACGTGGTCAACATAAAATAAACAATCACCCAGTTAGCAAATCATACATGCGACACAGGTACACATAAAAATACACGCTCAAATAGCCAATTAAGAATTTACCGAGGAATAATTATTCAAATAAAAGCCACTTTTTCCTTTAATTATTTAAGAAAAGAAGTCAAATCCTTTTGAGAATGTATCTATTAATTTTGTAAGGCCTCATGAAAACTTGTCTCAAAACCTAGTAGCTCGTAGTGCCAAGTTTCGAATATATGATAGGAATGTGTAAAATTCTTCAAGGCGAGTTCAGACCCTTTACACTAATCTAGCATTTAAAAATCAAGAATCAAAGTTTTCCAGAAAAAAGTGCTATTATGCGGTCCAGAATACGATAGCAAATCAAGTATGCAGACTGCATTTCTATCGCAAAGTGAGTCAGTGGTTTGTTTAAACTTGAGGTCAAAATGGTCCATTAGACAATTGCATAATTGATATGCGGACCGCATAGTCGTCACATATTTATCTTGGGATTTTGCAAAGGGGCAGTTCTGCGGTGTGTTATACGACCGCATAACAGGTATGCAGACTGCATTTCTGCCGCAAACACAAACAGAAATGTTCAGAGTTTTGGAGCACTTTTGTGGTCCATTCCTCGGACCGCATTTCCTCTTTGAGATCGCAAATGCGATCGCATACCTGACTCGGGCTCCAGTTTTTCTAACTTTTAAACCTGACCCCTTCTGCAATAAAACACTACAATCATTCATTTTAACACAATTTCTGAACAAAACTAGAGAGAGGGAAGGGAGAATTCTTGAGAGAGAAAATATTATCTCTATCAATTTGATTTTTAAAGTCACCCACGCTGGAAAATTCCAATTAATTATCTTCATCTTCGTTCATACAGGTAAAATCCCCATCCCTTTTTTATTTGTCTTCAGATTTAAACAAAAAGAGGGATTCCCATGCATTGATTCTTCAAAATATAAGTTGATCAATACATGCATGTTCTTTAATACCTAAAATCTAGTAAGAGAAATTGGATAGGAGTAAAGACTTGCAAAAAAAAAAGAGCGGTTGAAAACCTAAGTAAGTTCGGGTTGTAATTGTGAACTTCAATTCTAAGATATATGTGTTAACTTGTGAACAAGATTGACGGTACTAGGCAGTTAGTAAATTAAAAGTAGGAGTTAAAGAGGAAATTCGACTCCAGGTATATATGGCTAACTTTAACCTTTGTAAAGTCACCTTGTTTGGTGTATGAGTAATTGGTATGTGTTACTTATGTGGACTATTAGTGAATTTTGTTTTCTTCAGGGGTATTAAGGCAAGATGGCCTATTTCATAAATTCTTGTGCTTAATATGCCTTGAACATTGTTGGTTAAACGTTCCGATATGATGGTATGAATAAATGGCAACAAACCAAGCGTGCGTGTGAATGTGTTTATGTGATAAGGGCTGTGTAATAAATGATGGAAAGAAGTCATAATTGATGCAATCGAAACAACTGTGGTAACATCATGTGTGACTTTAACTGTGAACTATTTTTGTTGTGTGAGATGTGATTATCTGGTGGGATCAGGTTGTGTGCCGCAACACGAAGTTATAAGGTATGGGTGTGGTGATAAAGGTGGCCGAGGTAATAAGGGTGGCTGAGGTAATAAAGGTGGAAAAGTGCTCATAACCACTATTGAAATGAAAATATATGAAACTCTTGAGTATGAAATGATGTTGAAAGGGGAAAAGGAGAGATTGTGAAACTTGTTGGCTTTGGTTGTTCGCTTCATGTGAATTTGATTATTGATTCTATTACTATTTGTTATCTGTATATTGATTGATTTTACTTGGGGTAAAGTTTGTTCATACATATCAGTATAATTCAAATGTACTGACGTCCCTTTTACCGGGGGCGCTACATTCTTGTTATAATTGTAGGTGGTTCTATAGTACGTACTCTAGTCCACCGACAGTAGCACTCCTTCACTTTCCGTGAGGTGTATTGGTGAGACCCTTTCCTCTCGGGGCCCCTGCATGGCTTATGCCGCTTTTTCCTCCCAGAATCTTATTTTGGTATTTTTTTAAGATATAGTCGGAGCCTTGTGACCGACAAATATTGTAAAATTCTTTTGTATCCCTAGAGGCTCCGTAGACAGGAAACGTGGGTTATGTACTTATGTATTTTGTAATTGGGAAGTATAACTTGTAGTCCACGTAAAGTAAGCATGTATGTTATGTATATTTAGTAAGAATATGTTTAATCATAAATGGCTGATTCACTTAAACCATGAGTTTTGAAATCACAGGGTAACACGTGGGATAGGAAAGGCACCCAGGTCCGCTTGACTGGGGCTACCCGGTCGAGCGCCAGTCGCATCCCTCGGTTTTGGGGTGTGACAAATTCAATGTGTTTTAAGCTATTCGAGCTATCAATAAGATTATAAATATTCCAAGTATAGCATCCTTTTGGGTCCTAGAATACCCGGACTTAAACATAATAGTAGCTACACATGGACTCTCGTCATCGTGTGCGTACGTAGCCCCCACAAATAGGAGCACATAACCAATTAATTCACATATGGGGAAAATTTCCTCTTACAAGGTTAGAAATGAGACTCACCTTGATCCGAAGTTCTATAACCGGCATTCAACGCCCTTCCGAAGACTCTAATTGATGCAAACTGCTCCAAAGCTAGCCAATGATTACGCAAATCCATTAATATAGGCTCAATTATTCATTACAATATAATTTATAGAAATTCCTAACCCCAATAAAAGTTTGACGAAAATGCCCGTGGACCCACGCGCTCAGAATCCAAAATTTTCAAAGATAAAGTTTACCCTTGAACTCACGAAATCAAATATATGATTTTCTTTTAATTTTATACCCAAAATCATGGTAAAATTTCAAAAATACTAATTTTCTAGGTCTTCCTCAAACCCCCCAAGTTTTCTACCATTTTCATATCTAAATCCAAATATTAACCTTGTATTTAACTCAAAACTAATAGAAATCACTTACCTCATGGTTGGTGATGAAAATGACACTCCAAAGTTTCTCCAAAATCAAATCCCATGGAAGAAATGAAGTGAAAATGAGCCAAACCCCGATTTTAAAAGAACACTACCAGGCGACCCTTCTTCGCGAATGCGGAAATGCCCTGGCGTTCGCAAAGTAGAACCAGCTTTAGCCCCAAATTTCCCCATCACGTTCGCAACTCGATGGTCACGTTCTTAAAGGTGAGCTTCTCAAAACCTACGCGTTCGCGTACCTGGCCTCGCGTTCGCGTAGGCCAACGACCTCAATCCCGCTTTTCCTTCTACGCGTTCGCGATCTCTCCCCCGTGTTCGTGTAGAAGCTCCACCCAACCCTTCGCGTTCGCAACTTCCTCTTGCCTTCATGAAAGCTAAATCCAGCGACCTCCTACTTTCCTCTTCGCGTTTGTGAGACTCCCTTCGCATTCGCGAAGAAGGAAACCAGATACCAACAATCAACATCTGCCTTTTTTTTGCCAGAATTTGATCCGTTAATCACCCGGAATCCACCCGAGGCCCCCGGGACCCCAACCAATCATACCAACCAGTCCCTTAATACACTACCGACTTGCTCGAGGCCTCAAATCACATCAAACAATGCTAAAGTCATGAATCGGCCTCTAACCCAAGCTTAATGAACTTTAGAACTTCAAACTTCTACTCTCAATGGTTAAACCCGTCAAATCACGTCTGATTGACCTCAAACTTTGCACACAAGTTATATTTGACATTAAGACCTAATGTCACTTCTGAAATCGGATTCCGACCCCGATATCAAAAAGTCCACCTCCGGTCAAGCCTCTCAAAAACCTTTAAATTTCTATCTTTAGCCAAATGGCTCCAAAATGACCTACAAACCTCTGAATTCACTTCTGATCGCGCTCACAACTCCAGGTTCACCATACAAAGCTATTCCCAGGTCGGAATCCAAAACGAACATCGACAACATAGAAATGCACTTCAAGCCAAACTTATAAAAATTCCTTTTATAATGCTAACTTCCACAATAGGCACAAAAATACTTCCCGGCTATCCAAGACCCAATCCGGGCATATGCTGAAGTCTGAAAGCATCATAGGAACATGTCGGAACCTTCAGATCCTGATTCCGAGGTTGTTTACTCAAAACAATACAATTCTAGTTAATTCTTTCAACTTTAAGCTCCCGAAATGAGAATTCTCTTTCCAAATCAACTCAGAACTTCCCGATACTAAATTCCGACCATGCGTACAAGGCATGATACATTAAATAAAGTTTCTCATAGCGTCAGGCTGTTGAGCGACGCGCTAGAGCTCAAAACGACAGATCGGGTTGTTACAATTTGTAAATAGTTTTTAGCTAATATTGAGCTAATAAACTAATATGTATTGTATCTCGTAAATGTGAAAAAAATAATAGTTTAAAAAATAGTTATACAAAAAATAATGGACTATTATATAGTAAAGACATAAATAAAGTTAATAAATAAATACTTTTAAATGAAAGATTTATTTAAATTAATTATCATAGCAGTCTTAGTGGTAACGTGCAATAAATTTTACTTTAATTATGACATAAAATACTCTCAAGTTAATAATTTATGATTATGAAAAAGGTAATTTTAAATAGTCAACGATTTATTAAGAAAAATTGAGCATATACAAGATTAGTTATATAGAATTGCATAAAGTTCTATTATGCGAGCCTAGTACGCTGGGCGTTGTGCGCATCTAGGTCGTAAGCCTCGACGACCGAGGCGTAAGTCTCAAAGAACGAAGCCCCATACATAAGTCCAGTAGCATTTTACGGGTGCTCTGCACCGGAGCGAGTTCTATTTTGCCTTTTGAAATAGAGGTGTTGAAAAATTACTTTTAGAAGTAGACGTTACGTTTGAACATGCATGCATTTTGTTTGTATAAAAGTTAAAGTAATTTGTGAATAAAAGAAATATTTCACCTAAAAATTTTGCTAATCCAGGAACTTGAAATTTTTTTTTTCCAAAAACAGTTCGAAAAAAGTTTTTAGAAAAAAGTTGATAAATTTATGGCCAAACGAAATTCCTTCACCGAAAAAATATACTATGTATTAAGCAAAAAAATATATATTTATGAATATACATTATATGTTAAATTTCTCTAACTTTGTTATGTCTTTCATATTTTATATTTTGACTCCCCTAATCATATTTGTTTAATAAAAAAATAGGAAAGAAAAACCAGTCGAGCATGAGGAATAAGTAGGAGAAGCGTTACCTTTTGTAAAGGCTTAAATTGACTTATGGCACCTCCCTTTGATTTAATAGATTATTTGATGTGCATATTATATTATACACTACAATATAAGATTATGATGAGACGGTTTCAAACGTAGGATTATCGAGGAATTCTACAAAAGGAAAAGTTGAAAATTCCTAAATTCAACTCAATATCCTATTTCTTAAAAAAGAAAAAGTAATTACTCCAACTTCTATGTAATTATTTTACACATCGAAAGATATTGTAAATTTCAAATATTACTTTCTCGACTCCCACAATAGGTATGTAATCATTTTGCAATGACCTTTCCCAAATGAACCCAAACAATAATCACACTATAGCAACCTCAGCTTTACCTCCACCCAAAAGACAAATATTTTATGCACCTTTTTTATTGGAAAAAAGCCTAAATATGTCCTTATACTTACGAAATGGGCTATTCATATCACTAGTTAGTAGTTGGGTCTATTGGTGTTATTACCATTTTATTATTGACCTATTTATGTCACTATTATGAACAGAAAACTCATCCGGTATTTAAAAAAATGAAAACCTAATTTTTTTATTACTAATTTTGACACGTGTCAGCTGCCTAGACTATCACATAACTTGACCCCCCCCCTCCCACTCTAACCCCAATTACCGAACTAACTCATTCCTTTTTTTGGTTACCCGATATTAATTCCCTTTAAAAGTTATAATTTTTTTATATAGTTTAATCATAATGTATTATTCTATAATGATTAATTAATTTTAGGATTTTTGGCCAAAATAATATTTGATATACTGTATTAATTTTTGACCAGATTGTAATTTTGTTTTACGCTAAACTACAATTGAATTAATATCGGATAACAAAAAAAAATGGGATTAGGTTAGTTGGGTAACTGACCTTAGAGTGGGAAGTGGGGTCAAGTTATGTGGTGGTCTAGATAGTTGACATGTGTCAAAATCAGTAATGAAAAAAAGGATTTTAATTTTTTTTAATATCGAATGAGTTTTTCATTAATAATAGTGGCATAGATAGGCCAATATGTAACGACAATGACACCAATAGAAGGGTGGCAAGGATATGCCGTTTCGTAAAGTACAATGGCATATTTACGACTTCTCCTTTTTCTTATACCTCGACTTCAAACATTTCAAGATGATATATATGCATGGGTGATCGTTTCCAACTCGCCACTACACCAAGGTAGGAAGAGTGGGTCGCAATAGCTTTTACCCGATTTGAGGTTCGAGATTGATTTTCTCATGGAGCTAGTAATGGAGTTGGAATATCTGTCTAGCCTAGAGATGTGCGTTTGCCTCAAATATCACTTCAAACATATTTTAGGTTTTCAAATTATAACTACTATTATCTAACTATTAATTGCAACTAGATTATACTATGAGATGATTGCTGAGTTGTATCTAATGGGAAGAAGGGCACTAGGGTCATGACATTACCTAGGTGGCTAATTGACAAGTAGATGATACTAAGGTTTGATTGATATGATTAGGGCTTACGCTATAACTGTTGCACAATTTTACCCACTCTCACACCTCTGGGTAGAAAGAGTGATTTTGCTCAATTGGCTCTCTCGAGACCAAATGGGTAGGCAAATTAGATCAAGCAACTAGGGATCAAGTAGGATGATTACTCTCTCGAGATTTAACCCGTTAATTGGGACTATCATTTCTCATGAGTCCATCTCAATTTCTTGTTGGGTTAATTTTAGTGACATAGACTCTCTTTCTCAAGAAGAATCAAGTCCACAAAACTTGAATAAATGTTTGCAACCACCAATTCTTAAATTAAAATATAAAGTCAACCCAAATAGCAAACACCCATAGTCAATCTAACCCTAGATGGCAACACCTATCAATTACCCACACTAGGGTTAAGTCACGGCCCTAGCTAATGGGTTTAGCTACTCACGATTGAAGGAGAAACTAAAGAAATAGATGAAGAATAAAACATAATAACTAAATACTAAATTAAATTACACAAATCTATCGTTAATTTGAAGCTAAGATGCCAAAAATGACTACAAAGTGAGTTCTCACGAGCGCAGCCCAGTTCTTAAGGTAACAGATGACCAAAAAATGGTAAAATATTCTATTTATACTAAATTAGAAAAACTGGACAAAAATACCTTTGCGGGATCAGTGCGGGCAGCACAAAATGGACAGCGGCCGCACAAGGCTCTTAAAATTCAAATTTAGCTCTCTGAAGTTGGGCTCCACAGAATGGACCGTGGCCACGAAGGTAGCTAACGCGGTCTGCACAATGACGACCGCGGACTCCATGGTATTGTCTTGGCAAAATTGTAGCTCTCTGAATCTCTTGACTGCGGACCACACAAAAGAATAGTGCCGGTCGTAGAGCCCTGACCGCGGACCACGAGATATGTACCGAGCCCACGTTGCCTCTACCATGATTTTACCAACTCTCTGAACCACCTAGTATGGCCACATTCCACTTTGTGCAGTCCGCACTAGGCGTTCTTCCCTTAGATTTCTTGGTCTTTGATACTTGAGCAGGTTTCATTCCTTTTTGAGCTGATCTTTGACATTTTATAACTTTGTCGATAAAACCTGCAAACAAGCACAACCTGTGAGCTTTTTGGGAGTATTTTATACAAATATATGATCAAAGCATATGCGGCAAGTAGGGGCATAAAACATGTTAAAATCCTAACTTATCAACTCCCCCAAACTTAAATCTTTGCTTAGCCTCAAGAAAACAAAATAAGACTCATCCCTTAAAGAAAAATCCAAGTAATTCCAGCTGACCTAAAGTAAACTCAACAAGTATATATTGGGACTAACAATTTTCCTTAATACAAATGGATCATTAAAAACATTTAAACTTCGAAAACTATGGATCAAGTGTGACACAAGAGCATCAAGAATTGACTCATTACATCAAAGAACTCTCTAAATTACTTTGGTCGTTATGGAACCCAAACTCATACATCCTCAACTCTCCTCAAGAAAACCTCACCTTTTAGAGTATAAGCTCACAAATCGAGGTTAATGAGATTTCACTCGTCTCTCTCAAGGAAAGGGCACAAGTCCGGCTCTAAGTACCATATGCTTGACCCTCCTGTAATTATCCACTAATGCGAGCATCATCCAACTCAAGATCAAATAGGACTTTTGTGGAGTCAATGTGAAGGCATTTGGTTGAGGGTAGGAATGTTTTTTGTCTATATGAGTTGCATCTTCCCTAAAGCACTTCTTTTGATTCATTTTGGCATAATTTTCTTGACTCTTTTTGAGTGTTTCACTTCTTTTCAAGGGGCTAAAGAGACACATTGTCACTCTTTCTTATGTAATTCAAAATATTTCTCTTTTTTTTAACTTTCCACGCCTTTCTTTCTTTGCTTTTCTTCAATCCCTTTTTATTCTTTTTTTTTTCACATTAAGCATTCTTTTTGTCTTTTGGTTTAATTTATTTTTCATTGCCTTCCTTTTCTTTTGCTTTCATACCTTTTATCACTTTGATTTGCCATTACTCAAGGGAAGATTTGGGTGCCAAGAGAGGGTATAATTTAGAACTGGTATAGGCTTGTAGCATTAGTTTGAAAGAAAAAGGTTTAAGGCTCAAAAGGGTTAGCTAGGGATTATATCATTAGTAGGCTATGGAATTGTTCAAATATCATTTGGATTGAGGAGAGCCTATAATCACTTCTCAAGTTGAATTTCACTCAAAATTTTGCCTCAACAAACATTCAAGGGAAGTTCTAGACCATTGGCTCGGGACTTGGAGTCATAATTCAATTTCTCACCACACACAATCAAGGATTGTTAAACACATAGAGTCGGGGGCCCACAATAATCTTAGACATGATTGAGCACACTACAGTCCCGAAAGACTACATGATGATTGTTTGGTCAACACAAGAGTCTCAAGGTCACTACTTTCAGCATCCTAAATACAACCACATGTCTTTGACCATGGGATCAAACGCAAATGTGTTAGGCCCAAGTGAAGCTATGCTTGAGGTCCTTAACTATAAACTACTAAAAACAAAAGAAAAATGAAAAATGGACTCAAACCCTTAAAAAGTTTGTCACGCCATCCATCATTGGGGAGAGCCACCCGGTTCATACAATACTCCACCCTTGGAAAGAACCGTGGCATTAAGAAAACCAAGGGATTATTAAAAGCGCCAAAAACAAAACAAAAAGGCTGCGAGCCTATCTACTAAGCTAAAAATGGAAAACTTGTACAAAAATAGAAAATAGAATGAATATTTAAAATAGAGGATTAGAATATACAATGAGGGATAAATATATACAGAAATAAAACTTTATATACAGACCAAAGAGAAGATAAAAAGTACGATAAGAGTAACTAAATGTAAAGTTATATACATACCAAATAAAAAATCAACAGAAACATAAACTAAGTCAACTAATATATACAATCATCCGGATAAAAAATAGGGCGCACCCCCACAAGTAAAAGCTGGCATTGTCCTCAATGCAAACTAAACAAATAAGCATCAAAAGTCAAGAGGAAAGGATATAGGAGACTCCCTAAGCCGTGTCCGTCTTTATGGGATCATCAGTGGTCCCCGGGTCCTCTATTTGCACGGGAACCTCAGACTGGTTCCTGGTATCTTGCTGCTCAACTGCTGGGACCTGAGACTGGACCTGGACCGGATGTGGATCTCGTACATCCTGTGGCTGACTAGAGGAAGCCTCTGGTGGGTTTGCCAACTTGATGATAACATTATCTGCACTAGGGATCTTCCTCATCTTCTTTGGAGGCCTCTGCACCAACTCTGTATTTGGGGCTACTACTGGAACTGCTGCTGGAGCCGGGTCCTCAAATAATAAATCTAAAGGTAGCTGATCTTCCTTCAGTCTCTCTACATCTGCCCTGAGCTCCTTCACAGACTCCCTAGAGGCATGTGTCTTGTACAACTTCTTGTGCTCTTTGGCAAGCTCTTTTAAAGCCTCGCCTTGTGAAGAAACTGCCTTGGCCAACTCGGACTGGGTGCTGAGGAGCTTTGCCTGGTTGTCAAGTAACTCCTTCAAAGCATCCTCTATAGATTGTGGGACCTGAACTGGTGGAGGAGCCGACTGAGCTGCAACAGTGGAGGTCAAGGTGGACAAGTTGGATGACGCAGAGTACATCCAGTTGTTCAGGCTCTAAAGTATCTGTATCAGTCGGTGGGTTGTGATAGGACGGGCCCGGAAATAAGGAATCTCCATGTTAGTTGAAGTGGAAGGACTAGGAGGCAAGTCTGCAGTAATGGGAGGACCGGGTGGAACGACAGCAACTATAAAGGCAGGCTCAATGAAGGCCTCTACCTTTACTTGCTCTTCAGACTGGCAAAATGGGGCAGAAGCAGGAGGCTTGTAGTTCTTGTCCTTGGGGTTATCTGGCCCCCTCAAACTATACCATGAGAAAGGAGCCACTGGTTTGGCTTTGACATCACACCTCTTCTTCTCCACCTCCAAGTCACAGATATACATAGAGAGGGTGTTGGAAAAAAGGTAGTTCCGGTTAGCTTCCGCACCTACAAGAGAGATGATGCGGGACATCACATTCCCCACGTTGATGGGGTAACCTGCCATGATTGATGCAACCAACACATCCCGGGAGATAGAAAGAGTTTGGTCATGTGTGATAGGGTCTAGTCTGCTGCAAACGAAAGTCTCCCAACCCTTAGCTTTAAATTTCAGGGTCCCCCTCTATATTTTCACTCCCGCAGTCAACAACTTAAGAACCATACCTGGGATTTCCAAGTACTTGGCTAACCATGGACGGACCCCTTCACCTATCTCCAACTTCGCCAGACAAAGAGTCTCGTCCTCTTCATTGAAGCCCAAATATTCATTCAAGGTCTCCCCGTTGAACAACACTTTTTTGTTCTAGACCTTGGTCACCTTGGAGCCTTTGACGATGTGAGCCACATTATAATAGAACTCCCGAACCATATGCTCATTTGCATCAATACACTCTTCCAGAAATATCTCCCAGCTCGGTCTCGTTCTAAATTGTCTTAGCACGTCAGGGTTGTCGGGTAGCAAGTCTTTGATAAGAAAGCTCCTCTCTGGTATTAAATGCCTCACTAGCCACTACTCCCTAAACTTATGGTAAACCACTTGGCTCACAAATCTATCCTCCCACACTTCGGCCTTCCTAGTTCATTCAATTCCTCCAACCTGAGGTTCACCACCTTGTACCTCCTCCTCATCAACGCCTGCACTCTCCCCAGATAATGAAGCTCTGGGGTAGGTGGAGTAGCCTTCACTCCCGGCTGCGGACTCTTCAGATGAATCTGAAACTGCATTCACCGGCCTCTTGACAGTGGGTGATGCCGGGGGGATATCAATCAGTTTGAAGCTGGAGACAAAGTGAGTTGGGATTGAGTCAGAGGAGATGTCCTGAGATGGCATATACTCACTCCCCGAGGAATGGGAAGTAGCTCTATCTGAAGCTTTTATCCACTTCCGGGTCTTTTTTATGTTTTCCCAGACTTGGAGAGTGAGTGTACCACTCTTTTTCCTTTGCCTCCCCGGGAGGAATCACCTCTTCCAGGTTGTTTGGAGCCCTTGCCTCGTTGCTTGGTCTTTATCTGCAAGCAAAAATATCTAACATGGTTAGTCTAAGCACATGCAGTGAAACAAGTGAATAAAATGAAATGCAGATAGCAGATAAATTGTTGCATTAGTAGTTGCAGAACATAACACTGTGGCCCGCATAACCAGGAGTACGGCTGCATTGGGGGGCACTGCGGACCGCGCAAAAATGACCGCGGTCTGCATTGAGTCAAAGCACCAAAATATAACTCTCTGAATCTCCCAACTGTGGTCCGCACAAAATAGGGTTGAGGCCACTGTGGGTCAACATGGACCGCGCAAAGTGCAATGCGGTCGCGCTAGGCATAGGTTCACTTTCAGTTACTCAGGGCACCGCAGACCGCACAAAGGAGACCGTGGGCTGCGGAGAGTATTTTGCACAGGCATGGAGGTAGCACTTCATGTTATTGCTATTTTTTGTTCAAGTTCATTCACCTAGCTTGTCCCTACTCATTATCCCAATATTTATGTATATTCAGCACACAAAAACCCAGCCTTTAAACTACCCACAGTTAACCACTAAATGAAGGGGAAGAAATTAACGAGAAGAAAAAGAAGCTCAATCTACTCGGCATGAAAATAAAATGAAACTATAATATTAATCAAAGAATGATGGATAAGATGTTACCATATTAAATATGGAATGCAAGTATTCAATGCAAGCAAGTATTACGGTCAATGATACGATGAACCGTAGCTTTAAGGGGGTCTGAGTGTTTAAAGTTCGAAAAGGGTAAATGGTGCCCCTTGGGCTCTATTTATAGAAAAAGGTGTGGTCCCCATCCTTACCTACCAGAGCGGCCTTTGGGTTTATGCAGAAGAAGTTTGAGAAGGCAACTTTTGCAGTCCGCACAAAAGAGACCCCGACTGCGGAGGTCCACTGCGGTCCGCACTAAATGGATTGCGACCACAGTGGAAAACTTTAGAGAGTTATCATTTCTTACACATACCAGTGCGGACCCCATAAAATATATGTGTGGCCGCACTAGAAAACTTTAGAGACTTAATACCTTTGCAATTACGTCCACACTGCATCAACTCAATCCCTGCAACATCTCGCAACCAATTAGCTCAAAAATCAATCCTAACTACAAATAGAATCAAAGAAAAAAAAAGACATGGGTTGCCTCCCAAGAAGTGCCTGATATAACGTCGCGGTACGTCACAGGCTACCAACACATCACTTCAAATCAAGAAGTTACACCACGTGGCTCTCATCAAACTCTCCAAGAAGTAATAAATAGCACTTCTAGCAAGTTGGTTGAGCATCCGATCAATGAATGGCAAGGAATAATGATCCTTACAGGGCATCACTTCAAATCAAGAAGTTACACCACGTGGCTCTCATCAAACTCTCCAAGAAGCAATAAATAGCACTTCTAGCAAGTTGGTTGAGCATCCGATCAATGAATGGCAAGGAATAATGATCCTTACAGGGCATGTTGTTCAATTTTTTATAGTCCATGCAACCGTGCCAACACGTGACTGTTCTTGTAGGAATCCACTCATTTTGAGGATTTGTCACTACGGTCATGCCATCCTTCATCGATACGCAGCGCACCAGAAAAATCCAAGATTTGTTAGAAATAGGGTAGACCCCCGCTTCTTGCATCACCTCATCCAATCTTCCTTCATGCTCCAAGAAAGGTTTCACATCATTATCCAAGATAGTTTTAGACATACGAGGCATGGGATTGAGGTGTGGAGAAAGTGGAGTCAATTCCAACCCCGGTGACTCCTCAATTGTTTGCTTTGTTAGTGGAATTTGTTAGTTTTCAAGATCCAAAGATAATTTACTGGGTTCCCAAGATTCCATAACATGCAAAGCATATAAGCACGTCTATGTACGTCACTCTACTTGCATCATCATTGACATCCCAATTAGAGGCTCGGCAATAAGGGGATCTTCAACATTAATCATATAACTTGTATCATCCAATATCACAATTATGACAATGTCCACAAAAGAGCACACCTCGGTGCCATTAGGTTGCCTCATGGATTTGCAAATAAGGAAAAAAACCTTCTCATCACCCACTTGGAAAGCGAGCTCACTCGCTTCGACATCAACCAATTCCCTCCCTGTAGCAAAGAAAGGTCTACCTAATATAATCGGTACCTCATAATCTACCTCACAATCAAAGATGACAAAGTCAGCCGGTAATATAAACTTATCCACTCGGACAAGTACATCATCAATTATGCCATAAGGTCGCTTCATCTGCCAATCCGCCATCTGAAGTCTCTTTGAAGTTGGTCGAGGTTTCCCAATTCCCAAAGTCTAGAAGACCGAGTACGACATCAAATTTACGCTAGCCCCCAAATCACATAAAGCTCTGGCAAAGTCCGCATCTCCAATTGTACAAGAGATATTAAAAGCACCGAGGTCCTTTAACTTCGAGGCCATTGAATACACTATAGCACTCACTTGGTGAGTCATCTTTATAGTTTCACAATCCATAGACTTCTTCTTTGTAACGAAGTCCTTCATGAATTTTGCATAACTTGGCATTTTTTCAAGTTTCTCCACCAAAGGCACATTTATGGACAAACTATTCATCATATCAATGAATTTCTTAAATTGATTATCATTTCTTTGCTTTAAGAGCCTTTGAGAATACAGTGGATGTGTCCTAGGCAAGGGTGCCTTGGCTTTAAGCACCACCAGCTCGTGCATATCAATCCTGTATTCCCTAGACGGGTTCACGGCATCTTGTATTTCTACCTTGACCTCATCAATATCTATCCTCAATTCATTGTTCACATTGGTCTCAACCACATCTTCAACAATCAAAGGTACATCGTCATCATGCAACTCAACTTCATCTTCCACAACTTGCTTTTCTCTCGAGGCATGCACATCACCGCCTCTTCCACTTCTAGTTGTAACCACCATCACATGATTGTTATTGTTCCCACCCTTTGGGTTCACTACTGTATCACTTGGTAGAGCACCCTTGGGGTGGGTATTCAAAGCTTGAGAAATTTGACCTAGTTGCACTTCCAAGTTTCGGGTAGATGTATTATGCAAAGCCAATTGTGCATCGGAATCTTGGTTTTTTTCCCTCATTTGCTCAAACATTCTTTCAATTCTCCCCATATCACCTCCGGAAGAACTCGGACCTTGAGAAGGAAAAAAGGGGATGGATTGTTCGGTTGTTGGTACATGGGGGCCTTCGAAAGCCTTGCCCCCGGTTTCCTTGATTGTTATTGTTGCTCCAATTATTGTAGTTCCCAGTCCAATTACCTTGATTGTTACCTTTATTACCCTAATTACAGCCTTGGTTGTTGTTGTTCCAATTACTACCACCTTGTTAATTTCCCCAATTGTTGCTTTGATTGTTGTTGTTCCAGTTGCCACCACCTTGTTGTTGATTGTCCCAATTTCCTTGGGGACGCCATTGTTGATTCGAAGAGTTGCCTCTATTCCCTTGGTAGTTGTTGACAAATTGGACCTCTTTGCTTTGATCATCATAGCACTCATTCGAAAAACTACCACCATCATTGTTGTCATATTATTCACAATTTCCTTGAGGTTGTTGCCCTCTTTGCCTCCTTTGTATCATAGAAACACCTTCCATGGCATTGACTTGGTGCGGATTTTGGAGTTGTTGCAATTGCAATTTCGCCAATTGGTTCATAGTGGTCGTCAACTCCGCTATAGCTTGCCCATGGTCGTGTAACTCCTTATGTAAATTAATAACCGTAGGTTTACCTTGAGGAATGTTGGCTCTACTTTGCCATGCAGAGGATGTTTCCGCCATCTCATCAAGAACGGCACAAGCCTCATCATAAGTCAACTTCATAAAATTAACCTCAGCCAATTGATTCACTATGCATTGATTTGTGGTATTGATGCCCTAGTAGAAATTTTGTTGCAACATATTCTCCGTCATGTCATTACTGGGGCTTTCTTTCACCATCATTCTATATCTCTCCTAAATTTCACGTAAAGGTTCCGTTGGCTCTTGCTTGAAGGCTAAGATTTCATCTCGAAGTGCCGCCATATGACTTGGTGAGAAAAACTTGCCAATAAATTTATCCGCCAACTCATCCCAAATTATGATGGAAAAATTGGGGAGCCTCTCTAACCAATCCAATTGTTTACCCTGAAGAGAGGAACGGGAAAAGCGTTAATTTTAATGCATCCTCAGACACATTTATCTGCTTGCTACCCCAGTATGTATCTACGAACCTCTTCAAGTGCTTGTAGGTATTTTGATTGGAGGTGCCTGTAAAGTATCCTCTTTGCTCGAGCAAGGTCAACATAACATTTGTGATTTGAAAGTTCCCTGCCCGGATTCGGGAAGGAACAATGGCACTGGCATACCCTTGATTTGGGCTTGGGTCCACTCTTGGCGGTGGCAGAGGAGGGTTTGGGATAGGATTGTTGTCATTGGCCTGACAGCCTCTACGTGGAGCATGAAGTAAGGGAACCTCATCTTGATCTATATCTTCTACCTCCTCCCCCGCCATGACATTGCCAAGAGGGTCATTAGCATTTAGATCCATTGGTACTTGAGTAATCGACACAAACAAAACTAGTAAACAAGAAGGAAAGAGAAACAAAACACAAAACTAACTAAACAGATACACCATAAGCTCCCCGGCAATGGCGCTAAAAAGTGATCACTGCAAACTTGCCACTATACCAAGGTAGGAAGAGCGGGTCGCAAGAGCTTTTACTAGATTTGAGGGCCGGGATCGATTTTCTCAGGGAGCTAGTAATGGAGTTGGAATATCTGTCTAGCCTAGAGATGTGCATTTGCCTCAAGTACCAAACATATTTTGGGTTTGAGGGCCGGGATCAATTTTCTCAAGGAGCTAGTAATGGAGTTGGAATATCTGTCTAGCCTAGAGATGTGCATTTGCCTCAAGTATCAAACATATTTTGGGTTTTCAAATTATAACTACTATTATCCAACTATTAATTGCAACTAAATTATAATACGAGATGATTGTTGAGTTGTATCTAATGGGAAGAAAGGCACTAGGTTCATGACATTACCTAGGTGGCTAATTGACGAGTAGATGATACTAAGGTTCGATTGATATGATAGGGGCTTATGCTATAACTGTTGCACAATTTTACCCACTCTCACACCTCTCGGTAGAAAGAGTAATTTTGCCCAATTGACTCTATCGAGACAAAATGAGTAGGCAAATTAGATCAAACAACTAAGGATCAAGTAGGGTGATTACTCTCTCAAGATTTAACCCGTTAATTGGGACTATCATTTCTCATGAGTACATCCCAATTCCTTGTTGGGTCAATTGTGGAGACATAGGCTTTATTTCTCAAGAAGAATCCACAAAACTTGAATCATTATTTGCAACCACCAATTGTTAAATTAAAACATAAAAATCAACCGAAATAGAAAACACCCATAGTAAATCTAACCCTAGATGGAAACACCCATCAATTACACACTAGGATTGAGCCACAACCCTAGCTAATGGGTTTACCTACTCATGCTTGAAGGATAAGCTGAAGAAAATAGATGAAGAACAAGACATAATAACTAAATGCTAAATTAAATCACACAAATCTATCGTAAATTTGAAGCTAAGATGCCAAAAATGGCTACGAAGTGAGTTCTCATGAGCGCAACCCAGTTCTTAAGATAACAGATGATTTAAAAATTGTAAAATATTATATTTATACTAAGCTAGAAAAACTGAACAAAAACAACAACACAAGGTTCTTAATACTCAAAATTTAGCTCTCTGAAGTTGGGCTCCCCGGACCACGCAGAAAGGACCGTAGCCGCGGAGGTAGCTAGCGCGGTTCGCACAATAACCACCGGGACCACATAGTATTGTCTTGGCAAAATTGTAGTTCTCTGAATCTCTTGACCACGGACCGCACAAATTAGTGCGGCCGTGGAGCCCTGGTCGTGAACTGTGAGATATATACCGCGGTCGTGTTGCCTCTATACTGATTTTACCAACTCTCTGAACCATCTAGTGCGACCGCATTACACTTTGCGCGCTCCGCACTAGGACGTCTTCTCTTAGATTCTTGGTCTTTGATACTTGAGCAGGTTTCACTCTTTTTTTAGCTGATCTTTGACATTTCGCCACTTTATCGATCAAAACCTGCAAATAAGCACAACCTGTGAGCCTTTGGGACTATTTTGACCAAATATATGATCAAAGCATAGGCAAGTAGGGGCATAAAACATGTTAAAATCCTAACTTATCAATGGGCGGATCTAAAATTTGAAGTTCATGAGTTTCTACAATAATCTCTTCGCTAAAATGGGTTCTTTATACAAATAGTCGTCCGATTTTATTATTTACTTTTTCTAGCAGGTATACATATATTATATATTGATTACATATTGTTATACATATATTATACATTTGCTGACTATTTGTAGTTTAAATAATTGAGTGAGCTACTATTAGGTTAATTCTTTGTTGATTAAACAATATTCGTTGGTTCACACACACAATATATATATATATATATATATATATATATATATATGTGTGTGTGTGTGTGTGTGTGTGTGTGTGTGTGTGTGTGTGTGTGTGTGTGCGCGCGCGCCAAATATCTCTCTTTTTTCTCTCTCAGCACATGATAGTATGAATTTGTTAACATACGCTGGGCAACAATGGGCATAGGAAGACCTAGGAAAATCATGACGGCAATTCAACTAGGTAACATCACAGAAGCTAGTAAACCACAAGGAGTAGAGGTACAATAAGCAGAGACGCGTGTTACAGTCACAAATCCAATAGAACAGTGGCTGCCATTGTCTGCCACGAAGGAAGCTCTGAAAACTCCACATGCAACAAGTCATGTAGGTAGGAATGAGAATGAAATAGCTAATTCTGACTCTCTACTACGAAAAGGAGGATCAAATCAAGGAAAAAATGTCATGCAAGCAAAACATAGTCCAATTCAACAAATTGAAGAGGTCATGAGGAAATCAAATGAAATAGGAGATGACAAAGGGGTAAGCGAAGGGAAAATTAAAAGCAGTTAAAAATCAAAGTGCAATAACAGAGGAAAACCAAAATAATTGGATGAAATTATTTGGGGGAAATAAAATGTCGGCAGAAGGTATGGATCTCAGATTTATTGCACCGACTATTAAAAATGGAGAAGTTATGGTGGAATTATGTGAAGAAGAGATGGTAGAAGAGACAGTGAAGTGGATGAGAGCCTTAATCCTTTATATTATTGGAACTACATCAACGATTGGAGCGTTGGAGAGATTCTTTTCGGAATGGAACCTCATTGCTAAACCTAAGGTCTATTATCATAGTGAAGGGTATTTCATTATTAGATTCAATTCCATGGAGGATAGAGATGAGGTATTGTATTTTGGACCTCATATGTGTGGGAATAAGATGATAACTGTGAAACCTTTGACACAACATTTTTGATTTCAGCAAGGAAGTCCTACAAACCAATCATGTATGGGTGAAATTTCCAAATCTTCCTTTGAATTGTTGGGGAATGAGAACATTGAGCAGGATTAGTAGTAGATGAGGAACTCCGATGTATGTTGATGCTTGTACTACCCAGCTGGAAAGAATCACCTATGCATGAGTGTTGATTGAGATGATGTCATAAAGGAACCACCAAAGTCCATTAAGGTAGTTGATTCAACAGGGAAGGAATTTAGTCAAAGAGTGGAATATGATTGGGTACCAAAATTTTGTCAAAGTTGGTGACAAATTGGGAATAGATGTGGAGAACAACAACCACAGAAGACTAAGGCAAAGCAACAAAAGCAGAGACAAGTATGGAAACCAAAGGAGAGGAACAATGATAAAGATGAGCAACAATAGCAGCTTCTGAACATAGTGATCAAGTGGAAAGAAGTGATGATGTAAATAATACAATAACTAGTCCAACTATAAGGGCTGAGTGTCGTGAGGGAGGGGATGGAGAAAGGTAATAGGGAAATCCATATGTAGGAGCAAGGAGAAAATGGGAGAAGATACAAAAGATATTATTAAACGGTTTTAATATATTAGTTGAATCTATTTGCAGCTAATGAATCTAAGGCAATTGGGAGAAGGAACAAGTGGACAAAGAAGACTAGAAGAGGTGGATAAATACACACAGCCTATTTTTATTCCAGTATGAGGTTGGTTACATGGAATATTAGGGTTATAAAAAAATTCCAAGACAAAAAGAGGCCAGGAGTTTTTAAGGAGCAATAAGGTGATTATGATGGCAATACTACAACATAAGGTGAAAGAGCATAAGGCTAATCAAACATATGAAGAGAATTAGTACAGATTGGGAATGGGCAGCAAACTATGAATTTAGTAGTAAAGGGAGAATATGGCTACTATGGTATGGGAAGGAAGTGGAATGTATGGTAAAGGAAAAATCAGAATAGTTTATTCATGACAATGTATTGGTTAAGGACATGAATATGAAGTTTGATTTCATAGTTGTCTACGGCTTGCATACTGTGGAGGATAGAAGGAAATTATGGATAGACCTACTGCAAATTAAGAGTAATATACATGAGGCATGGTTAATCATGGGTGACTTCAATGCTATAAGGTTTAAAAAGGATAGACCAATAGGGAACCTTGTGCAAGAAGGAGAGGTGAAGGATTTCAATAACTTGTTGATGATACTATGTTAACTAAAATTAGAAAAAATGGTAGAAAATTCACTTGGACCAACGGCCAGACATACAGTAGAATTGATAGGGCTTTAGTGAATGATAAATATATGCCAACAATGCCTCAATTAGAGGTATGGGTAATGGATCCGGGGTGCTCAGACCATTCACCTTCGAACATTACTTTAATAGACAAAGAAGAATCAGGACCTAAACCTTTCAAGTTTCTTAACCATCTTGCTGATAATAAAGATTTCCTAGAGATAGTTAATAAAGCTTGGATAGGAGGATGCATAGGGGACAAAATGAAAGATTATTAGGAGAAATTGAAAAGGGTAAAGATAGCAATGAAGAAGCTAAAAGCTAAGGAGTACAATGCTGTAGAAGGAAGAACTGAAAAATGTAGAGAACAACTTTGTATATTGCAAAAACAAATGAGAAAGCCAGGCCAACCAAGTACTATGACATTAGCTGAAAAAGAGACAAAGTTACAACTGGAAAAATAACTAAGGGTGGAAGAGAGAATTCTAAAGAAAAAATCAAGAATACAATGGTTGAAACTAGGAGATGGTAACAATGCCTACTTCTATGCAAGTATGAAGAACAGAAACTCCCAAAATACGATATAAAAGCTGACAAGAAGTAATAACACGGTGAAACAAAAAAAGCAGGAGATGGAGGATGAGGTAATGAGCTTCTACAAACAACTATTAGGAACATCAGCAGAGAAGATACCAGCAATTAACACAACAGTAATGAGAGAACGTCCAATGGTCAATAGACAGCAACAAAGGCAGTTGATAGCAAGTGTAACAAAAGAGGAAATACATAGAGCATTGATGGAATTTAGTGACAACAAAGTGCTAGGATGCGATGTATTTAATGCACTTATTTTCAAGAAGGCTTGGTTGGTGGTTGGAGAGGAGGTCAGTGAGGCGGTGATGTTGTTCTTCTTAGAGGGGAAGTTATATCAACCAATCAACTGTACTATAGTGACATTAATTCCTAAGGTTCTTAATCCAACAAAGGTGGATGAGTTTAGGCTAATTTCTTGTTGTACCATTCTCTATAAGATAATCTCAAAGGTATTAATAAACAGACTACAGGGTGTAATGAATGACATTGTAGATGAAAGCCAATCAGTTCTTTTACGAGGGAGATTGATTAATGATATGAGGGTATAGCATGAAGGGCATATCTCCCAGGTGCATGTCAAAAGTTGATATGAGGAAAGCATGCGATTCTATTGTATGTGATTATATGGAGAATGTGTTAAGGAGTATACAATTTCCAGGTCAGTTTGTAATCGAATTATGATATGCATGAGAAGTGTATCATATTCCATAGTCATCAATGGTCAACATTCAGTACCCTTTAAAGCAAGGAAGGGATTGAGGCAAGGTGATCCATTATCTCCCTATCTGTTTGTTTTGGCTATGGAATATCTTACAAGGTTGCTGAAGTCTCTAAGAAGAAATCCAGATTTTAACTTTGATCCAAAATATGCTAAGTTGAACATAGTTCAGCTTAGCTTTACCGATGACCTCTTATTATTCTCCCGAGATGATTATGTGTATGTGAAGATGTTGTATCAGTGTTTCCTAGACTTTTCACAAGCTTCAGGTTTAATTGTAAATGCAGAGAAATTACAATATATTTTGGTGGGGTTCGAGAAGATATTCAACAGGAGATTTTGAATATGTTGGGATTCACCAAAAGGACACTCCAATGAGATATTTGGGATTACCTTTGAGCACTAGAAGGATGACCATAATACAGTACCAACCTTTGCTTAAGAAGATGGTAGGGAGAATCAAGACATGGACTGCTAAATTCTTAACGTATGTAGGAAGAGTGCAACTTATTAAAAGTGTACTATTTTCAATCCAAGTATACTGGTCTCAAATCTTCTTACTTCCTAAGAAGCTTATACAACTAATTGAGAGTATATGCAGGAAGCTTCTATGGACCGGAAATGTGGAGAATACAAAGAAGGCTCTCATAGCATGAGCAAGATGTGTTACCCAAAGGTAGTAGGTGGTTTGAACTTGATGGATATAGGCACATGGAATAAGGCTGCAATGTGCAAACCACTATAGAATCTGTGCAAAAAGAAAGACAAGCTATGAGTACAATGGATTTATGCCTACTACAAGAAATATAATCTTAGTTGGGGACTGAACCTAAGCAGGCTTCATGGGTGATCCAGAAAATTTTCAAAGCTAAGAAGTATTTTGAAGAAGCTGCCTATTCAGAAGAAGATGTACTCAGAATGCAGAACTTCAAAGTGAAAGATATGTACCTGAAGAAAAGAAGAGAATACAACAAAGTGACATGGAAAAAGATCATCCGGAACAATGCAGGTTTACCAAAATGGATCTTTGTGGGATACTTGGTAGTTCACAGACGACTTCAAATGAAAGAAAGACTAAAAGTTTGGGGCTGTTTGAAGATAAGACATGTCCATTGTGCAAGGCAGAGGTAGATAATATTGACCATTATTCTTTGTGTTCCCATTCTTAATGAAAATATGGGCTACTATGCTAAGATGGATGAAAATGAATAGGCCAGTTATGAGCACGAACTAAAATGGGCTGAGCAATATTGCTGTGGAAAAAATACAATTGCTGAGATATATAGATTGGTATTGATTGGAAGCATATACTACTTTTGGCAAGAAAGAAACTCAAAAATTTCCAAAGAAGTTGAAAGCAATGCTGAAGCAATTACAAGGAGCTTATCACAAGACATTCATTGCAAAGGAAGTGCTAAGAAATATCTAGAGAAAAGGTTGAAATAGTTGAATCTATATCTTATTGTTTAGACTAATGTATAGATAAGGATATAGAAAGCATAGAAAGAAGTAGTAGCTTATTCTGGGATGTATATCCAAAATAAGCTACATAAAAGTTTTGTAAATTTGTTACTTGGTAATAAAAGTTTTAGGTACCAAAAAGTTTATATATATATATATATATATATATATATTAGTTTAAATAATTTTATAGCAAACTAAGCTTAAATCATGGCGTTGGTAAGCCCTAAGAGGGGTGTTCCCGGCATGGTTAGTGAGGGATTATATCGGGTATAAACCTTGTGATTCCGTTGGTAAGTCCTGTATGGCTGGTTAAATCGCCTATGGATGTTCCCGGTCGGGTTTATAACGAATAGTTCCGTGGTTTGCATAAAACAAATTAAACTATATAAATCTCATACTTCCTAAAAGGTCCTACAGCCCTAAAAAGGTCCTGCTTAAAAATTTGAGGCGATTTAACCAGCCATACAGGACTTACCAACAGAATCACAAGGTTTATACCCGATATAATCCCTCACTAACCATGCCGGGAACACCCCTCTTAGGGCTTACCAACGCCATGATTTAAGCTTAGTTTGCTATAAAATTATTTAAACTAACACCCATACCACAACCTTTACCCCTTCAAGGCAAGCTATTCATTAAGAGTCATTACCTTTTCCGATCATACTTAAGCTATATCAGTTATTATTTAACACTTATGAATTTAGCCCATCATTGGGCAAATAAACAAATAAAACACAATTATAATATAGAAAATATAATATAACTAAAGAAATGGAAAGTACCTGATTACCAGAACTTCTTGATTTATTTATTCACAATAGCTATTACAAGTAGTATTACAAAAGGAAATTTTAGAGAGAAGGGAGAGGAAAATCTTAGAAAGAGAGAGAGGAGTTCCGGAAAAACCTACCTCCTCTAAATGAAATCTACCCTATTTATAGAAAATATTGTGCACAGTAAAAGTGCACAGTAACCGACATAAAAGTCAATAATCCTACAGTAAACTGAATAAAATTACATAATAGCCCCTTCTAGAAACTTAAGTGGCTTTTTTGATTTTCAAAATCTCTTCTTCAGCTTTCTTGAGTAGATCCGGTAAATCTTCTGAAGTTATACTATTTACACTTTGAGAATCTTCAAAATTATCCCCCATTAAAACATCATCATCAGTAATTTACTTCTGAATATCTTTTTTAATCTGCTCCATGTAAGCTGCAATTAGCTCTTCTTTAGATAATGTTCCTCCTTTCTTTATTTGAATCTTCTTAGTAATTTTTCTAAAATGACTTTCTTCCATTTCTGCATCATCTGGGATTTCTTTGTCATATTTGGTAATTGTAGTTTTAATAGTATCCAATAGCTCTTGCCCAACCATCTTTCCATCAGATCCTTTTGAGATTAGCTTAGGCCAAAATTTTGTATAATGTCTTCTAAATAAACAAGGTACTTCATCTGAATCTTTCCCTAATTCAATGGTCCATTTGTAAATCCAAGGAACAGAAAATTCCATAAAAAAATTCATAATCGGAGTCTTTGGGTATAATCTGTCCTCTTTGTCCAAATCCATAATCCTTGGCGAAATCTCTACCCATTGATGATATAACTCTTTAAACTGTACTGGTAGTATTCCTTGGGAAGGCCCGAAAAAGGACCACCATTTAATGAACCAACTTGGAATCTGGGTACTTTTAAAAACTTGAGCACAAATTTTTATAAACCAAGAGTGCTTATGATCATCATTTTCATAAAATAAAGTCTTTGAAAATGCCTCCACATAATCCCAATAATTATAATTAATTGACATCTTTTGAATTGGATGTATATACTGGCAATCTTTTAAAGTACTTAGTCCCCATTCGTCTGGTAAAATAATTTTCTTAATAATCATTTTGGAAAAAGAAAAATATGATTTATTAGAGTTACTAGTATTGTTATGAGAAATTTCTACTGATCCAGTAGATGTTAAAATCATTTCATAGTGCAATCTATTCTTGTAAGTTTGCATTGGAAATAATGCATTGTTTAAATACCTTTTCATAACAATCCAAGGATTGTGTTTCCATTGAAAATCTTTGTTATCAACATAAATTATAATCTCTTTTATAGGATTTATATCAAAAATCTCATTGTCAGTTTTCCCAATTATAACTGCATAAGAGTCTTCATTAGGGGTTTCAAAATCTTTATGATCCTCAATAGAGGTGGGTTGAATAGTAGCATTGCTACCCCCAGCAGTTCCAGCATTGCTGGCAATAAAATCTAGATATTTCTGGTAATCTGCAAAAGAAGGTATTATATTTGATGATGAAGATGATCCTTCTTCAAGAAATCTTTTCTGGGCTGGAATATGCCCTAGGGTCTGAAATCTATTCTGATTTGCTCCTCTTCCCCTTCCAGAGGAAGGTCTTGGCCAATTTGGCCTCATCCTACAAAACTGAAAATTAATCATTAGTAAGATATTCTCGGGTAAGAAAATCTGGTAAACTGTTATCAATTCCTTTTTTATAAACAATTTCAAAATCAAAAGGAGCCAATAATGCTTGCCATCTAGCAAACATCTGTTTAGAAACATTGTGCTTAAAATCCTTATTAAATAAGAACTTAGCAGCTTGACAATCTGTTTTGATTACAAATTTCTGATTATATAAATCCGTCTGAAATTTTAAAACACTCTTAACAATAGCTAAAATCTCTTTTGCTACTGTTGCATAATTTCTTTGACTATCATTCCATTTTTCTGAATAAAATTGTATAACATAATCTCTTTTTTCAACAGGAGAAAATTGAGTCAAAATACCCGCATATCCAATATCTGAAGCATCAGTTTCAACAGTTTTTTCCCAATTTGGGTTAGCCAAAGTTAAACAAGGGAGTTCTTTTATTTTTGATTTTATTTTCTTAACAGCATCAGTGTGAGAATCATTCCAAGCAGGAGGGTTCTTTTTTAGCCTTTCATATAAAATAGCAGTATCTTTTGATAAGTCTTTTATGAACGGAGAAATATAATTTAAACTACCCAAAAATCTTTGTAATTGAGTCTTATTAGTAATAATATCAGGAAATTTTGATCCGAATTCAATCGTCCTATTAATAGGCGTAATTGTTCCTTTTCCAATATTATGACCAAGAAATCTAATGTTACTTTGAAAAAGACACATTTTTGGTTTAGAAATAACTAATCCATTTTGAATAACTATTTTTTGAAATAATTCTAAATGTTTGAAATGTAATTCAATATTTTTGGAAAATACTAAAATATCATCTATGTAAACAATAATGAAATCTGTAAAAGGAATAAATATATTATTCATAATCTTTTGAAATTCTGAAGGCGCATTCTTCAATCCAAAAGGCATAACATTCCATTCAAATTGTCCTATTGGAACATTAAAAGCAGTTTTATATCTGTCTTGTTCAGCAATCTGAATTTGCCAATATCCCGATTTTAAATCAAATTTAGAAAAAATGATTGCATCATGTAACCTATTCAATAAATCTTTTTTATTAGGGATAGGATACCTAATCCATTTCAAAACTTTATTAAGAGGTTTATAATTAATAACTAATCTAGGTACACCTCTTTCTTGTTCTGCATGTTTATTAGCATAAAAAGCAGTACATGACCAAGCAGAACTAGATTGTCTAATCAAATTCTTTTTCAATAAATTATCAATCTCTTTTTTACACAAATCCAAATATGCAGAATTCATTTGACAAGGTCTTGCCTTATTAGGAATATTATTCTCATCAAAACAATCTTCATAAGGTAATGTCACAACATGCTTTTTTCTATCCCAAAAAGCACTGGGATGATCATTACAAATATTAGCAATAAACTGGTTTTTTAATAAATTCATTTTTCCTTGTAATTTTGAATTTTTTTGTAAAATATCTATTTCTAATAAAGAAATTTCTTGTTTTATAAAATTGACTTGTTGATTTTTTAAAATTAATTTTTCAACAATTTGATTTATAGACTTAGTAAATGGTTTAGTGATAAAATCTAATTGAAAATCTTTATCATTATAAGTTCCTATTATTTTAGTATGATCCCACCTTTTCAAAGGAAATATCGCATGCATGAATGGGACCCCTAAAATAATTGGACAAGAAATATCTTCCACAATCATAAAACTTTGAGGTAAACAAATACCATTGTTACATAAAAAAGCTTTTGGTAATTTATAATTCAATTTCATTTGACTACCATTAGCAGATCTTAAACAATGAGCTGTTTTATGAAAATATCTTGAAGGTATAAGTCCTTCCTGAACACAATTTACATCTGCTCCACTGTCAAATAAGGCAATGAATTCCTTTCTGAAATTGTAATCAATTTGTAAAGTAATTTTAGTATAAAACTTTTGAGATGTAATAATACTCATTTTTTGTAAAAATTCATTTCTATCTTCACTGACAATATTTGTCAAAAAAGAATCTTTTGTATGATCTTGGCGAATTTTTTCAGTATTACTTTTTTTAGAAATCTCAGTTTCATTTGCTTTAGAATTCTCAACCTTGTTTGCTTGTAAATCAAAAGTCCTATTATCTTCTAGGCTAGAAATTCTTCTATCATGAATTTTTGACTGATTTTTCAAATAAATAATTTCTTCTTTTAAAATAACAAGTTCTTGTTTTAAATCAGAAATAGTAGTTTCTTTTTCTGGAAAATTTCTTTGGACCAAAATCCTTTTTAACTCGGCAGTTGAATAATAATCAGGTTGCTTCAAGATAGGAGTATTAGAAGATATATTGTTTTGGTTGTCAATATCAAAATCATCATTTAAAATTGTATCCAGAATTTTATTTCTTAAGTCTTTATCATCTATTTTCTTTAAAATCTTCATAATTTTTTCATCATTAATCATATTCACATTCAAATCCTGAAAATTTGAAATTAAATCATATAGACTATTATCTTTCTTGCAAGCACAAATATCTTCTGAAGAAGATCTATCAGAATCAGAATATAGATCTTTATTATGAAGAATTCTTAAATCATCCGAACTATAATCAGTAGAATAATAATCAGATATTTCAGAATTAGAATCAGAATCAGAATTTAATAAAATCTTACACAAAGAATCTTTTATTTTTTCATCCAGATCCAAACTCTTAATCTTTTCTTGAGTTTTGCACTCATTCGCATAATGCCCAAATTTACCACATTTATGACATCTAATCCTTCTTTTATAATCTTTCTTACCCTTCTTTTTGTAAACTTTCTTTTCTTTCTTATCCCAAGAGGACTTATCACGAGAAGTAAACTTTTTCTTATACTTTCTTTTCTTGTCATCTTTAGAAAATTTAGAAAACTTCTTTTTCTTTTTTGAAGAACCAGGAATATCAAAAGCAAATTGATCACAAAATTCTCCTAATTGCTTCCTTTCATTTAATCTATTCTTTTTGATATGATAATTCATCTTTATATC
Source organism: Nicotiana benthamiana (assembly GCA_034376525.1). Classification (NCBI taxonomy): domain Eukaryota; kingdom Viridiplantae; phylum Streptophyta; class Magnoliopsida; order Solanales; family Solanaceae; genus Nicotiana; species Nicotiana benthamiana. The sequence continues at coordinate 9,068,426 of CM067340.1, read as the reverse complement.
ATTACAAACAGCTAAGCCTTCCTGAGTACAAACACTAATAATTTTCCCATAAGTCAAGGAATCATAAGGAATTTTATTATGCGAACCACGTAAATGTTTTCTCACTCTTTCCGCAAAAATCGAAGGTAAACCATCAATAAATTTAGACTTCCAATGCTCATGACTACAATCATGCAATTCCATTACACGACTTAAGAATACATCTTTATACCATCTAAAATCAGATAGTTGTCTACAACGTAAATTTTATAATGTTGTTCTAATAGTTTCTGCTTCATCAGTCCATCTACCACAAAAATGTTCAACCATAGTAGTAATCAAAGTATAAACAGCATTTTGTTGTACTTGAGAAGTACTTGTTTGATCAGTAGTCTGATAGGCTAATTGCCCTTCAATTTTAATAACACTAGTATTATTCATGATAGTATTCTTTTGTTCTTGATTTAAAATATTATCCCACCAACCTTTAAGTTGGCCAGTGAAACCAGCAACAATCATAGCAGCAATATCACGATCTTGATTTTTATTAATCTTACAAATAGTACTATACATCAACATTCTATGCACAGTAGTAAAAATTTGTTTATCATTAAAACCATCAATATTCCATTCATAAATTTCCTTGCTACTGTAACTATTATTAAAAATCTGATCTCTTTCTTCATTTAAAACATCCATCGGAGTTGGTCTATTGTAATAAAACATCCTTTGAATAGGCTTATCAGCCCATTTTGTATTGATTTTATTAACAAAATTATTTTCTGAAACATTCTGCGTAATAAAATTTTCTTGTTTTGTAGATAAAACAGGTTGAGGCTGTAAATCAATTCCAGTAATATTGGAATCAAAAACAATATTCTTTAGTTTCTCTTTTAAAAGCTCTTCAATTTCTTCAGTAGAATCAGTTTTGAAACTTTTTATTTCCGGAGGAGGTTGTAAAGTATTTTTGACAATTTTTAATTCTTGTTTTGGTTTATGAAAAGCTTCTATTTTTTCTTGTAAAATCTGTGTTTGTTTTAAATAATTATCTAAATTCTTATGCAATGCCATGACATGCTCTCCTAATACATTCAAATAATAATTAGCATAATTCTGCTGTTTAAGAATCAAATTGACATGTTCACAAGTAGTTACAACAACTTTGTTTTCAAATAATTTTGCAAAAGCAGTAAAATTAATAGTTTTACCATCTCTATTGATATCAAAAGACTGAGTTGGAGGTAAAGAAGAAATCATTATATCTCCATTAGACAAATGATACTCATGTTCAATGACTGACAAATGATATCCCACATATTTAATCATGAACCATGGGACAAATGGCAATGAAATATTATTTCCTTCTAACTCTTTGTAAAATTCTTTAGAAAAATACTCTGTCTCATCTTTATTAAATGAAGAGAAAAACCAATTCCTAAATTCTTCCCATTTTGGACTATAAAATTCTAAAGAAATCTTTTTTCATGCCAGAGAACCTGGACTAAAATCAATTTTTTTCTATCCATGTAAACCAGTTGGAAAATTCATGTCAGAATCTGTAGGATCACTTAAACGATCTTCACCTTTAGCAATATTATTATTATCTAAAATAATTTTATCAAAATTTGTATCTCTAATTTGAGAAGTTGAAGCCCTTGATGGAATATCTACAATATAATCTACTGGAGAAATATAAGAAGATACAGATCGGGTTAATCTTGAAGAGGAATCTGTTAGTCTTGGGATATCCTGGGTTTTAAAACACAAAGTTACACTACCATCTTTACTTTGTCTGATATCAGAAATCTCCTCACTAGTAATCTCACGAGGTACTGCAGCTTCTTCAATAATCCATTCAGTAGGAAAATTTATTTCTTCCCACTTAATTAATCTACGAGTAATAATTTTTGATTTAGAAAAATTATTTTCAAACAAAACAGTCTCATGATTTTGTTCAGCAATTTTACATCTAGGAGATAAAGTATAAAGAGGTCTATAAACAATTCTAGTACAAATACACATAACTTCTGTTCCGGGTAAATAATCATATCCATTAATCTTAATATTCAAAATTAATGATTGTAATATATTCACATCAGTTAGAGCAATATTTAAATTCGGATAAGCATTAAAATAGATTGCACCATAAGCCAAGGTTGATTGTATAGAACCAATCAAAGAATTTTTTCAATTTAAATTTCTACCATCTCTTAATGCAGCAACAAAACTTTCAAGTAAGCCTTTCAATGTTAATGGCTTAAAAGCAACTTGAACTAAACCAATATGTAAATAATTGAAATCTTTAGATTTGTAATAATCTATGTCATTTTGAGATAATAGATGGAAAACTCCACTATTTTCGTCCATAGTAAAACTTAATTCTGTAGTTTTCACAGTAGTTTTTCCAGCAAATTTTTCAAAAGTTCCCAATTTATAAATAGCCTCTATATTTACTTTAGGAATCACCCAAGTATTTAATAAATCATGTTGGACAGGAAAATCTACTTGTTCCTTAATCATATTTTTAATAAATTTTGGTTTATTAAACCAAGACATAAGAACTCAAAAAGTTAAGTGTTAAATAATAACTTTCATAACCTAAATATGATCTTCCATGGCTCTGATACCAAATAAATCCCATACTTCCTAAAAGGTCCTACAGCCCTAAAAAGGTCCTGCTTAAAAATTTGGTATCAGAGCCTTGGAAGATCATATTTAGGTTATGAAAGTTATTATTTAACACTTAACTTTTTGAGTTCTTATGTCTTGGTTTAATAAACCAAAATTTATTAAAAATATGATTAAGGAACAAGTAGATTTTCCTGTCCAACAAGATTTATTAAATACTTGGGTGATTCCTAAAGTAAATATAGAGGCTATTTATAAATTGGGAACTTTTGAAAAATTTGCTGGAAAAACTACTGTGAAAACTACAGAATTAAGTTTTACTATGGACAAAGATAGTGGAGTTTTCCATCTATTATCTCAAAATGACATAGATTATTACAAATCTAAAGATTTCAATTATTTACATATTGGTTTAGTTCAAGTTGCTTTTAAGCCATTAACATTGAAAGGCTTACCTGAAAGTTTTGTTGCTGCATTACGAGATGGTAGAAATTTAAATTGAAAAAATTCTTTGATTGGTTCTATACAATCAACCTTGGCTTATGGTGCAATCTATTTTAATGCTTATCCGAATTTAAATATTGCTCTAACTGATGTGAATATATTACAATCATTAATTTTGAATATTAAGATTAATGGATATGATTATTTACCCGGAACAGAAGTTATGTGTATTTGTACTAGAATTGTTTATAGACTTCTTTATACTTTATCTCCTAGATGTAAAATTGCTGAACAAAATCATAAGACTGTTTTGTTTGAAAATAATTTTTCTAAATCAAAAATTATTACTCGTAAATTAATTAAGTGGGAAGAAATAAATTTTCCTACTGAATGGATTATTGAAGAAGTTGCAGTACCTCGTGAGATTACTAGTGAGGAGATTTCTGATATCAGACAAAGTAAAGATGGTAGTGTAACTTTGAGTTTTAAAACCCAGGATATCCCAAGACTAACAGATTCCTCTTCAAGATTAACCCGATCTGTATCTTCTTATATTTCTCCAGTAGATTATATTGTGGATATTCCATCAACGGCTTCAACTTCTCAAATTAGAGATACAAATTTTGATAAAATTATTTTAGATAATAATAATAATATTGCTAAAGGTGAAGATCGTTTAAGTGATCCTACAGATTCTGACATGAATTTTCCAACTGGTTTACACGGATAGAAAAAAAATTGATTTTAGTCCAGGTTCTCTGGCACGAAAAAAGATTTCTTTAGAATTTTATAGTCCAAAATGGGAAGAATTTAGGAATTGGTTTTTCTCTTTATTTAATAAAGATGAGACAGAGTATTTTTCTAAAGAATTTTACAAAGAGTTAGAAGGAAATAATATTTCATTGCCATTTATCCCATGGTTCATGATTAAATATGTGGGATATCATTTGTCAGTCATTGAACATGAGTATCATTTGTCTAATGGAGATATAATGATTTCTTCTTTACCTCCAACTCAGTCTTTTGATATCAATAGAGATGGTAAAACTATTAATTTTACTGCTTTTGCAAAATTATTTGAAAACAAAGTTGCTGTAACTACTTGTGAACATGTCAATTTGATTCTTAAACAGCAGAATTATGCTAATTATTATTTGAATGTATTAGGAGAGCATGTCATGGCATTGCATAAGAATTTAGATATTTATTTAAAACAAACACAGATTTTACAAGAAAAAATAGAAGCTTTTCATAAACCAAAACAAGAATTAAAAATTGTCAAAAATACTTTACAACCTCCTCCGGAAATAAAAAGTTTCAAAACTGATTCTACTGAAGAAATTGAAGAGCTTTTAAAAGAGAAACTAAAGAATATTGTTTTTGATTCCAATATTACTGGAATTGATTTACAGCCTCAACCTGTTTTATCTACAAAACAAGAAAATTTTATTACGCAGAATGTTTCAGAAAATAATTTTGTTAATAAAATCAATACAAAATGGGCTGATAAGCCTATTCAAAGGATGTTTTATTACAATAGACCAACTCCGATGGATGTTTTAAATGAAGAAAGAGATCAGATTTTTAATAATAGTTACAGTAGCAAGGAAATTTATGAATGGAATATTGATGGTTTTAATGATAAACAAATTTTTACTACTGTGCATAGAATGTTGATGTATAGTACTATTTGTAAGATTAATAAAAATCAAGATCGTGATATTGCTGCTATGATTGTTGCTGGTTTCACTGGCCAACTTAAAGGTTGGTGGGATAATTTTTTAAATCAAGAACAAAAGAATACTATCATGAATACTACTAGTGTTATTAAAATTGAAGGGCAATTAGCCTATCAGACTACTGATCAAACAAGTACTTCTCAAGTACAACAAAATGCTGTTTATACTTTGATTACTACTATGGTTGAACATTTTTGTGGTAGATGGACTGATGAAGCAGAAACTATTAGAACAACATTACAAAATTTACGTTGTAGACAACTATCTGATTTTAGATGGTATAAAGATGTATTCTTAAGTCGTGTAATGGAATTGCATGATTGTAGTCATGAGCATTGGAAGTCTAAATTTATTGATGGTTTACCTTCGATTTTTGCGGAAAGAGTGAGAAAACATTTACGTGGTTCGCATAATAAAATTCCTTATGATTCCTTGACTTATGGGAAAATTATTAGTGTTTGTACTCAGGAAGGCTTAGCTGTTTGTAATGATATAAAGATGAATTATCATATCAAAAAGAATAGATTAAATGAAAGGAAGCAATTAGGAGAATTTTGTGATCAATTTGCTTTTGATATTCCTGGTTCTTCAAAAAAGAAAAAGAAGTTTTCTAAATTTTCTAAAGATGACAAGAAAAGAAAGTATAAGAAAAAGTTTACTTCTCGTGATAAGTCCTCTTGGGATAAGAAAGAAAAGAAAGTTTACAAAAAGAAGGGTAAGAAAGATTATAAAAGAAGGATTAGATGTCATAAATGTGGTAAATTTGGGCATTATGCGAATGAGTGCAAAACTCAAGAAAAGATTAAGAGTTTGGATCTGGATGAAAAAATAAAAGATTCTTTGTGTAAGATTTTATTAAATTCTGATTCTGATTTAATTCTGAAATATCTGATTATTCTTCTACTGATTATAGTTCGGATGATTTAAGAATTCTTCATAATGAAGAATTATATTCTGATTCTGATAGATCTTCTTCAGAAGATATTTGTGCTTGCAAGAAAGATGATAGTCTATATGATTTAATTTCAAATTTTCAGGATTTGAATGTGAATATGATTAATGATGAAAAAATTATGAAGATTTTAAAGAAAATAGATGATAAAGACTTAAGAAATAAAATTCTGGATACAATTTTAAATGGTTATTTTGATATTGACAACCAAAACAATATATCTTCTAATACTCCTATCTTGAAGCAACCTGATTATTATTCAACTGCCGAGTTAAAAAGGATTTTGGTCCAAAGAAATTTTCCAGAAAAAGAAACTACTATTTCTGATTTAAAACAAGAACTTGTTATTTTAAAAGAAGAAATTATTTATTTGAAAAATCAGTCAAAAATTCATGATAGAAGAATTTCTAGCCTAGAAGATTAGGACTTTTGATTTACAAGCAAACAAGGTTGAGAATTCTAAAGCAAATGAAACTGAGATTTCTGAGACTGAGATTTCTAAAAAAAGTAATACTGAGAAAACTCGCCAAGATCATACAAAAGATTCTTTTTTGACAAATATCGTCAGTGAAGATAGAAATGAATTTTTACAAAAAATGAGTATTATTACATCTCAAAAGTTTTATACTAAAATTACTTTACAAATTGATTACAATTTTAGAAAGGAATTCATTGCCTTATTTGACAGTGGAGCAGATGTAAATTGTGTTCAGGAAGGACTTATACCTTCAAGATATTTTCATAAAACAACTCATTGTTTAAGATCTGCTAATGGTAGTCAAATGAAATTGAATTATAAATTACCAAAAGCTTTTTTATGTAACAATGGTATTTGTTTACCTCAAAGTTTTATGATTATGGAAGATATTTCTTGTCTAATTATTTTAGGGGTCCCATTCATGCATGCGATATTTCCTTTGAAAAGGTGGGATCATACTAAAATAATAGGAACTTATAATGATAAAGATTTTCAATTAGATTTTATCACTAAACCATTTACTAAGTCTATAAATCAAATTGTTGAAAAATTAATTTTAAAAAATCAACAAGTCAATTTTATAAAACAAGAAATTTCTTTATTAGAAATAGATATTTTACTAAAAAATTCAAAATTACAAGGAAAAGTGAATTTATTAAAAAACCAGTTTATTGCTAATATTTGTAATGATCATCCCAGTGCTTTTTGGGATAGAAAAAAGCATGTTGTGACATTACCTTATGAAGATTGTTTTGATGAGAATAATATTCCTACTAAGGCAAGACCTTGTCAAATGAATTCTGCATATTTGGATTTGTGTAAAAAAGAGATTGATAATTTATTGAAAAAGAATTTGATTAGACAATCTAGTTCTGCTTGGTCATGTACTGCTTTTTATGTTAATAAACATGCAGAACAAGAAAGAGGTGTACCTAGATTAGTTATTAATTATAAACCTCATAATAAAATTTTGAAATGGATTAGGTATCCTATCCCTAATAAAAAAGATTTATTGAATAGGTTACATGATGCAATCATTTTTTTTAAATTTGATTTAAAATCGGGATATTGGCAAATTCAGATTGCTGAACAAGACAGATATAAAACTGCTTTTAATGTTCCAATAGGACAATTTGAATGGAATGTTATGCCTTTTGGATTGAAGAATGCGCCTTCAGAATTTCAAAAGATTATGAATAATATATTTATTCCTTTTACAGATTTCATTATTGTTTACATAGATGATATTTTAGTATTTTCCAAAAATATTGAATTACATTTCAAACATTTAGAATTATTTCAAAAAATAGTTATTCAAAATGGATTAGTTATTTCTAAACCAAAAATGTGTCTTTTTCAAAGTAACATTAGATTTCTTTGTCATAATATTGGAAAAGGAACAATTACGCCTATTAATAGGACGATTGAATTTGGATCAAAATTTCCTGATATTATTACTAATAAGACTCAATTACAAAGATTTTTGGGTAGTTTAAATTATATTTCTCCGTTCATAAAAGACTTATCAAAAGATACTGCTATTTTATATGAAAGGCTAAAAAAGAACCCTCCTGCTTGGAATGATTCTCACACTGATGCTGTTAAGAAAATAAAATCCAAAATAAAAGAACTCCCTTGTTTAACTTTGGCTAACCCAAATTGGGAAAAAACTGTTGAAACTGATGCTTCAGATATTGGATATACGGGTATTTTGACTCAATTTTCTCCTGTTGAAAAAAGATATTATGTTATACAATTTTATTCAGGAAAATGGAATGATAGTCAAAGAAATTATGCAACAGTAGCAAAAGAGATTTTAGCTATTGTTAAGAGTGTTTTAAAATTTCAGACGGATTTATATAATCAGAAATTTGTAATCAAAACAGATTGTCAAGCTGCTAAGTTCTTATTTAATAAGGATTTTAAGCACAATGTTTCTAAACAGATGTTTGCTAGATGGCAAGCATTATTGGCTCCTTTTGATTTTGAAATTGTTTATAAAAAAGGAATTGATAACAGTTTACCAGATTTTCTTACCCGAGAATATCTTACTAATGATTAATTTTCAGTTTTGTAGGATGAGGCCAAATTGGCCAAGACCTTCCTCTGGAAGGGGAAGAGGAGCAAATCAGAATAGATTTCAGACCCTAGGGCATATTCCAGCCCAGAAAAGATTTCTTGAAGAAGGATCATCTTCATCATCAAATATAAGACCTTCTTTTGCAGATTACCAGAAATATCTAGATTTTATTGCCAGCAATACTGGAACTGCTGGGGGTAGCAATGCTAATATTCAACCCACCTCTATTGAGGATCATAAAGATTTTGAAACCCCTAATGAAGACTCTTATGCAGTAATAATTGGGAAAACTGACAATGAGATTTTTGATATAAATCCTATAAAAGAGATTATAATTTATGTTGATAACAAAGATTTTCAATGGAAACACAATCCTTGGATTGTTATGAAAAGGTATTTAAACAATGCATTATTTCCAATGCAAACTTACAAGAATAGATTGCACTATGAAATGATTTTAACATCTACTGGATCAGTAGAAATTTCTCATAACAATACTAGTAACTCTAATAAATCATATTTTTCTTTTTCCAAAATGATTATTAAGAAAATTATTTTACCAGACGAATGGGGACTAAGTACTTTAAAAGATTGCCAGTATATACATCCAATTCAAAAGATGTCAATTAATTATAATTATTGGGATTATGTGGAGGCATTTTCAAAGACTTTATTTTATGAAAATGATGATCATAAGCACTCTTGGTTTATAAAAATTTGTGCTCAAGTTTTTAAAAGTACCCAGATTCCAAGTTGGTTCATTAAATGGTGGTCCTTTTTCGGGCCTTCCCAAGGAATACTACCAGTACAGTTTAAAGAGTTATATCATCAATGGGTAGAGATTTCGCCAAGGATTATGGATTTGGACAAAGAGGACAGATTATACCCAAAGACTCCGATTATGAATTTTTTTATGGAATTTTCTGTTCCTTGGATTTACAAATGGACCATTGAATTAGGGAAAGATTCAGATGAAGTACCTTGTTTATTTAGAAGACATTATACAAAATTTTGGCCTAAGCTAATCTCAAAAGGATCTGATGGAAAGATGGTTGGGCAAGAGCTATTGGATACTATTAAAACTACAATTACCAAATATGACAAAGAAATCCCAGATGATGCAGAAATGGAAGAAAGTCATTTTAGAAAAATTACTAAGAAGATTCAAATAAAGAAAGGAGGAACATTATCTAAAGAAGAGCTAATTGCAGCTTACATTGAGCAGATTAAAAAAGATATTCAGAAGCAAATTACTGATGATGATGTTTTAATGGGGGATAATTTTGAAGATTCTCAAAGTGTAAATAGTATAACTTCAGAAGATTTACCGGATCTACTCAAGAAAGCTGAAGAAGAGATTTTGAAAATCAAAAAAGCCACTTAAGTTTCTAGAAGGGGCTATTATGTAATTTTATTCAGTTTACTGTAGGATTATTGACTTTTATGTCGGTTACTGTGCACTTTTACTCTGCACAATATTTTCTATAAATAGGGTAGATTTCATTTAGAGGAGGTAGGTTTTTCCGGAACTCCTCTCTCTCTTTCTAAGATTTTCCTCTCCCTTCTCTCTAAAATTTTCTTTTGTAATACTACTTGTAATAGCTATTGTGAATAAATAAATCAAGAAGTTCTGGTAATCAGGTACTTTCCATTTCTTTAGTTATATTATATTTTCTATATTATAATTGTGTTTTATTTGTTTATTTGCCCAATGATGGGCTAAATTCATAAGTGTTAAATAATAACTGATATAGCTTAAGTATGATCGGAAAAGGTAATGACTCTTAATGAATAGCTTGCCTTGAAGGGGTAAAGGTTGTGGTATGGGTGTTAGTTTAAATAATTTTATAGCAAACTAAGCTTAAATCATGGCGTTGGTAAGCCCTAAGAGGGGTGTTCCCGGCATGGTTAGTGAGGGATTATATCGGGTATAAACCTTGTGATTCCGTTGGTAAGTCCTGTATGGCTGGTTAAATCGCCTATGGATGTTCCCGGTCGGGTTTATAACGAATAGTTCCGTGGTTTGCATAAAACAAATTAAACTATATAAATCCCATACTTCCTAAAAGGTTCTACAGCCCTAAAAAGGTCCTGCTTAAAAATTTGGTATCAGAGCCATGGAAGATCATATTTAGGTTATGAAAGTTTATATTTAATACTTAACTTTTTGAGTTCTTATGTCTTGGTTTAATAAACCAAAATTTATTAAAAATATGATTAAGGAACAAGTAGATTTTCCTGTCCAACAAGATTTATTAAATACTTGGGTGATTCCTAAAGTAAATATAGAGGCTATTTATAAATTGGGAACTTTTGAAAAATTTGCTGGAAAAACTACTGTGAAAACTACAGAATTAAGTTTTACTATGGACAAAGATAGTGGAGTTTTCCATCTATTATCTCAAAATGACATAGATTATTACAAATCTAAAGATTTCAATTATTTACATATTGGTTTAGTTCAAGTTGCTTTTAAGCCATTAACATTGAAAGGCTTACCTGAAAGTTTTGTTGCTGCATTACGAGATGGTAGAAATTTAAATTGGAAAAATTCTTTGATTGGTTCTATACAATCAACCTTGGCTTATGGTGCAATCTATTTTAATGCTTATCCGAATTTAAATATTGCTCTAACTGATGTGAATATATTACAATCATTAATTTTGAATATTAAGATTAATGGATATGATTATTTACCCGGAACAGAAGTTATGTGTATTTGTACTAGAATTGTTTATAGACCTCTTTATACTTTATCTCCTAGATGTAAAATTGCTGAACAAAATCATAAGACTGTTTTGTTTGAAAATAATTTTTCTAAATCAAAAATTATTACTCGTTGATTAATTAAGTGGGAAGAAATAAATTTTCCTACTGAATGGATTATTGAAGAAACTGCAGTACCTCGTGAGATTACTAGTGAGGAGATTTCTGATATCAGACAAAGTAAAGATGGTAGTGTAACTTTGAGTTTTAAAACCCAGGATATCCCAAGACTAACAGATTCCTCTTCAAGATTAACCCGATCTGTATCTTCTTATATTTCTCCAGTAGATTATATTGTAGATATTCCATCAACGGCTTCAACTTCTCAAATTAGAGATACAAATTTTGATAATATTATTTTAGATAATAATAATATTGCTAAAGGTGAAGATCGTTTAAGTGATCCTACAGATTCTGACATGAATTTTCCAACTGGTTTACATGGATAGAAAAAAAATTGATTTTAGTCCAGGTTCTCTGGCACGAAAAAAGATTTCTTTAGAATTTTATAGTCCAAAATGGGAAGAATTTAGGAATTGGTTTTTCTCTTTATTTAATAAAGATGAGACAGAGTATTTTTCTAAAGAATTTTACAAAGAGTTAGAAGGAAATAATATTTCATTGCCATTTGTCCCATGGTTCATGATTAAATATGTGGGATATCATTTGTCAGTCATTGAACATGAGTATCATTTGTCTAATGGAGATATAATGATTTCTTCTTTACCTCCAACTCAGTCTTTTGATATCAATAGAGATGGTAAAACTATTAATTTTACTGCTTTTGCAAAATTTATTGAAAACAAAGTTGCTGTAACTACTTGTGAACATGTCAATTTGATTCTTAAACAGCAGAATTATGCTAATTATTATTTGAATGTATTAGGAGAGCATGTCATGGCATTGCATAAGAATTTAGATAATTATTTAAAACAAACACAAATTTTACAAGAAAAAATAGAAGCTTTTCATAAACCAAAACAAGAATTAAAAATTGTCAAAAATACTTTACAACCTCCTCCAGAAATAAAAAGTTTCAAAACTGATTCTGCTGAAGAAATTGAAGAGCTTTTAAAAGAGAAACTAAAGAATATTGTTTTTGATTCCAATATTACTGGAATTGATTTACAGCCTCAACCTGTTTTATCTACAAAACAAGAAAATTTTATTACGCAGAATGTTTCAGAAAATGATTTTGTTAATAAAATCAATACAAAATGGGCTGATAAGCCTATTCAAAGGATGTTTTATTACAATAGACCAACTCCGATGGATGTTTTAAATGAAGAAAGAGATCAGATTTTTAATAATAGTTACAGTAGCAAGGAAATTTATGAATGGAATATTGATGGTTTTAATGATAAACAAATTTTTACTACTGTGCGTAGAATGTTGATGTATAGTACTATTTGTAAGATTAATAAAAATCAAGATCGTGATATTGCTGCTATGATTGTTGCTGGTTTCACTGGCCAACTTAAAGGTTGGTGGGATAATTTTTTAAATCAAGAACAAAAGAATACTATCATGAATACTACTAGTGTTATTAAAATTGAAGGGCAATTAGCCTATCAGACTACTGATCAAACAAGTACTTCTCAAGTACAACAAAATGCTGTTTATACTTTGATTACTACTATGATTGAACATTTTTGTGGTAGATGGACTGATGAAGCAGAAACTATTAGAACAACATTACAAAATTTACGTTGTAGACAACTATCTGATTTTAGATGGTATAAAGATGTATTCTTAAGTCGTGTTATGGAATTGCATGATTGTAGTCATGAGCATTGGAAGTCTAAATTTATTGATGGTTTACCTTCGATTTTTGCGGAAAGAGTGAGAAAACATTTACGTGGTTCGCATAATAAAATTCCTTATGATTCCTTGACTTATGGGAAAATTATTAGTGTTTGTAGCTCTGGAAGGCTTAGCTGTTTGTAATGATATAAAGATGAATTATCATATCAAAAAGAATAGATTAAATGAAAGGAAGCAATTAGGAGAATTTTGTGATCAATTTGCTTTTGATATTCCTGGTTCTTCAAAAAAGAAAAAGAAGTTTTCTAAATTTTCTAAAGATGACAAGAAAAGAAAGTATAAGAAAAAGTTTACTTCTCGTGATAAGTCCTCTTGGGATAAGAAAGAAAAGAAAGTTTACAAAAAGAAGGGTAAGAAAGATTATAAAAGAAGGATTAGATGTCATAAATGTGGTAAAATTGGGCATTATGCGAATGAGTGCAAAACTCAAGAAAAGATTAAGAGTTTGGATCTGGATGAAAAAATAAAAGATTCTTTGTGTAAGATTTTATTAAATTATGATTCTGATTCTAATTCTGAAATATCTGATTATTCTTCTACTGATTATAGTTCGGATGATTTAAGAATTCTTCATAATGAAGAATTATATTCTGATTCTGATAGATCTTCTTCAGAAGATATTTGTGCTTGCAAGAAAGATGATAGTCTATATGATTTAATTTCAAATTTTCAGGATTTGAATGTGAATATGATTAATGATGAAAAAATTATGAAGATTTTAAAGAAAATCGATGATAAAGACTTAAGAAATAAAATTCTGGATACAATTTTAAATGATGATTTTAATATTGACAACCAAAACAATATATCTTCTAATACTCCTATCTTGAAGCAACCTGATTATTATTGAACTGCCGAGTTAAAAAGGATTTTGGTCCAAAGAAATTTCCAGAAAAAGAAACTACTATTTCTGATTTAAAACAAGAACTTGTTATTTTAAAAGAAGAAATTATTTATTTGAAAAACCAGTCAAAAATTCATGATAGAAGAATTTCTAGCCTAGAAGATAATAGGACTTTTGATTTACAAGCAAACAAGGTTGAGAATTCTAAAGCAAATGAAACTAAGATTTCTAAAAAAAAGTAATACTGAGAAAATTCGCCAAGATCATACAAAAGATTCTTTTTTGACAAATATCGTCAGTGAAGATAGAAATGAATTTTTACAAAAAATGAGTATTATTACATCTCAAAAGTTTTATACTTAAATTACTTTACAAATTGATTACAATTTTAGAAAGGAATTCATTGCCTTATTTGACAGTGGAGCAGATGTAAATTGTGTTCAGGAAGGACTTATACCTTCAAGATATTTTCATAAAACAACTCATTGTTTAAGATCTGCTAATGGTAGTCAAATGAAATTGAATTATAAATTACCAAAAGCTTTTTTATGTAACAATGGTATTTTTTTACCTCAAAGTTTTATGATGCTGGAAGATATTTCTTGTCCAATTATTTTAGGGGTCCCATTCATGCATGCGATATTTCCTTTGAAAAGGTGGGATCATACTAAAATAATAGGAACTTATAATGATAAAGATTTTCAATTAGATTTTATCACTAAACCATTTACTAAGTCTATAAATCAAATTGTTGAAAAATTAATTTTAAAAAATCAACAAGTCAATTTTATAAAACAAGAAATTTCTTTATTAGAAATAGATATTTTACTAAAAAATTCAAAATTACAAGGAAAAGTGAATTTATTAAAAAACCAGTTTATTGCTAATATTTGTAATGATCATCCCAGTGCTTTTTGGGATAGAAAAAAGCATGTTGTGACATTACCTTATGAAGATTGTTTTGATGAGAATAATATTCCTACTAAGGCAAGACCTTGTCAAATGAATTCTGCATATTTGGATTTGTGTAAAAAAGAGATTAATAATTTATTGAAAAAGAATTTGATTAGACAATCTAGTTCTGCTTGGTCATGTACTGCTTTTTATGTTAATAAACATGCAGAACAAGAAAGAGGTGTACCTAGATTAGTTATTAGTTATAAACCTCTTAATAAAGTTTTGAAATGGATTAGGTATCCTATCCCTAATAAAAAAGATTTATTGAATAGGTTACATGATGCAATCATTTTTTTTAAATTTGATTTAAAATCGGGATATTGGCAAATTCAGATTGCTGAACAAGACAGATATAAAACTTCTTTTAATGTTCCAATAGGACAATTTGAATGGAATGTTATGCCTTTTGGATTGAAGAATGCGCCTTCAGAATTTCAAAAGATTATGAATAATATATTTATTCCTTTTACTGATTTCATTATTGTTTACATAGATGATATTTTAGTATTTTCCAAAAATATTGAATTACATTTCAAACATTTAGAATTATTTCAAAAAATAGTTATTCAAAATGGATTAGTTATTTCTAAACAAAAAATGTGTCTTTTTCAAAGTAACATTAGATTTCTTGGTCATAATATTGGAAAAGGAACAATTACGCCTATTAATAGGACGATTGAATTCGGATCAAAATTTCCTGATATTATTACTAATAAGACTCAATTACAAAGATTTTTGGGTAGTTTAAATTATATTTCTCCGTTCATAAAAGACTTATCAAAAGATACTGCTATTTTATATGAAAGGCTAAAAAAGAACCCTCATGCTTGGAATGATTCTCACACTGATGCTGTTAAGAAAATAAAATCCAAAATAAAAGAACTCCCTTGTTTAACTTTGGCTAACCCAAATTGGGAAAAAACTGTTGAAACTGATGCTTCAGATATTGGATATGCGGGTATTTTGACTCAATTTTCTCCTATTGAAAAAAGAGATTATGTTATACAATTTTATTCAGGAAAATGGAATGATAGTCAAAGAAATTATGCAACAGTAGCAAAAGAGATTTTAGCTATTGTTAAGAGTGTTTTAAAATTTCAGACGGATTTATATAATCAGAAATTTGTAATCAAAACAGATTGTTAAGCTGCTAAGTTCTTATTTAATAAGGATTTTAAGCACAATGTTTCTAAACAGATGTTTGCTAGATGGCAAGCATTATTGGCTCCTTTTGATTTTGAAATTGTTTATAAAAAAGGAATTGATAACAGTTTACCAGATTTTCTTAGCCGAGAATATCTTACTAATGATTAATTTTCAGTTTTGTAGGATGAGGCCAAATTGGCCAAGACCTTCCTCTGGAAGGGGAAGAGGAGCAAATCAGAATAGATTTCAGACCCTAGGGCATATTCCAGCCCAGAAAAGATTTCTTGAAGAAGGATCATCTTCATCATCAAATATAAGACCTTCTTTTGCAGATTACCAGAAATATCTAGATTTTATTGCCAGCAATGCTGGAACTGCTGGGGGTAGCAATGCTACTATTCAACCCACCTCTATTGAGGATCATAAAGATTTTGAAACCCCTAATGAAGACTCTTATGCAGTTATAATTGGGAAAACTGACAATGAGATTTTTGATATAAATCCTATAAAAGAGATTATAATTTATGTTGATAACAAAGATTTTCAATGGAAACACAATCCTTGGATTGTTATGAAAAGGTATTTAAACAATGCATTATTTCCAATGCAAACTTACAAGAATAGATTGCACTATGAAATGATTTTAACATCTACTGGATCAGTAGAAATTTCTCATAACAATACTAGTAACTCTAATAAATCATATTTTTCTTTTTCCAAAATGATTATTAAGAAAATTATTTTACCAGACGAATGGGGACTAAGTACTTTAAAAGATTGCCAGTATATACATCCAATTCAAAAGATGTCAATTAATTATAATTATTGGGATTATGTGGAGGCATTTTCAAAGACTTTATTTTATGAAAATGATGATCATAAGCACTCTTGGTTTATAAAAATTTGTGCTCAAGTTTTTAAAAGTACCCAGATTCCAAGTTGGTTCATTAAATGGTGGTCCTTTTTCGGGCCTTCCCAAGGAATACTACCAGTACAGTTTAAAGAGTTATATCATCAATGGGTAGAGATTTCGCCAAGGATTATGGATTTGGACAAAGAGGACAGATTATACCCAAAGACTCCGATTATGAATTTTTTTGTGGAATTTTCTGTTCCTTGGATTTACAAATGGACCATTGAATTAGGGAAAGATTCAGATGAAGTACCTTGTTTATTTAGAAGACATTATACAAAATTTTGGCCTAAGCTAATCTCAAAAGGATCTGATGGAAAGATGGTTGGGCAAGAGCTATTGGATACTATTAAAACTACAATTACCAAATATGACAAAGAAATCCCAGATGATGCAGAAATGGAAGAAAGTCATTTTTAGAAAAATTACTAAGAAGATTCAAATAAAGAAAGGAGGAACATTATCTAAAGAAGAGCTAATTGCAGCTTACATGGAGCAGATTAAAAAAGATATTCAGAAGCAAATTACTGATGATGATGTTTTAATGGGGGATAATTTTGAAGATTCTCAAAGTGTAAATAGTATAACTTCAGAAGATTTACCGGATCTACTCAAGAGAAGAGATTTTGAAAATCAAAAAAGCCACTTAAGTTTCTAGAAGGGGCTATTATGTAATTTTATTCAGTTTACTGTAGGATTATTGACTTTTATGTCGGTTACTGTGCACTTTTACTGTGCACAATATTTTCTATAAATAGGGTAGATTTCATTTAGAGGAGGTAGGTTTTTCCGGAACTCCTCTCTCTCTTTCTAAGATTTTCCTCTCCCTTCTCTCTAAAATTTCCTTTTGTAATACTACTTGTAATAGCTATTGTGAATAAATAAATCAAGAAGTTCTGGTAATCAGGTACTTTCCATTTCCTTAGTTATATTATATTTTCTATATTATAATTGTGTTTTATTTGTTTATTTGCCCAATGATGGGCTAAATTCATAAGTGTTAAATAATAACTGATATAGCTTAAGTATGATCGGAAAAGGTAATGACTCTTAATGAATAGCTTGCCTTGAAGGGGTAAAGGTTGTGGTATGGGTGTTAGTTTAAATAATTTTATAGCAAACTAAGCTTAAATCATGGCGTTGGTAAGCCCTAAGAGGGGTGTTCCCGGCATGGTTAGTGAGGGATTATATCGGGTATAAACCTTGTGATTCCGTTGGTAAGTCCTATATGGCTGGTTAAATCGCCTATGGATGTTCCCGGTCGGGTTATATATATATATATATATATATATATATGTGTGTGTGTGTGTGTATGTGTGTGTGTTTGTTTTGTAAGATTTAGGCCATAACTCATTCCAGCGAGTACTAAAGGAACCTCTTTTTTTGTCTTAACTAAAAGTACGTATATTTACCAATAATAATTAAAAACATTTTATAAAGGTCTATTAGAATAAAATCATGATTACGTTAAAATGTAGGCTTCCAAAAGTGTAAAGCCTACTTGACGAGATTGGATCTATTTTTTAATAATAATTTTGAATTGATACAGGAAGTGGCCCTTATTAGATTACAAGCTAGCGTGCAATGGCTGAAAAGTCGATTAAGCTGAGAGAAGCTGCATGAGTTATCAAAACGACGATATGAGTGCTCTTTTTCTACGAATAGAGGGATCAAATCTCATAGACTCTAAAATATGCTCCATTATTAGTATTTCCTGTCCTTTTTTGTTCTTTATTCTTTTAGGGGTAAGGGGGAGGGGAGCAGGTAGTAGTGGTGGGGGAGGACTGGATCATGTTAATCAATTATCCTGACTCTAAATAATTATCAGAAAAACCCTCTTAATGACCCTCATCCAGCTCAATATTAGCAATTAAGTCAAGTGGATCAGTTGTAAATCCTTTTTCCTTATCTCATCACTAGTGGACAAAACCCTAAGAAAACTCCTTTTTTTTAAAATAAAAAATTCTAATAAAGCTCCTAAAATCTTATTCTCATGCCTCAGCATTCCAACTTGTCAAAGGATCATTTCCCCTCCGTCATCTTCTTTAATCCAATAAGAATTTAGTTATATATACTGATAATATAAAAGAAATTATACTATGTAAACATTAGTATATTTATTAATTAATATTTATCACGAAATATACATATATTTACTGAAAATGACCTGAATATATAAATATTTTTACAAATGTAGGGGTTGTTTGGTTGGAAAGATGTTATCCCATGACTAATTATTCCTGGAATTAGTTATCTTGGAATAAATTATTCTATCTTTCCATGGGGATTAAATAATACTACAATCCTGGAACAATAAATTAATCAGGGGATTGATTATCGTAATTTTCTTCCTATCAAATATAGAATAAATTCTTTTTAAATTTAATCCCCAAATTAATTATCCCTTGTCCCTCGTACAAAATAAACCCAAACTTAGTATAATAATATCCCTCCTATTTCTCTTGTTTCTTCCTTAAGTTCCAAAAGTTTCCCATCAAGGGCAATCGCTAAAAACATATATATAGCTGTTCCACTCATTAGTCCTACTTTATACTAAATATATCTCGCTATATTTATACAAATCAAAAGGACAACATAAATAATCTCCAGTAGATGGATTTGAAGATTCAAGATCATGAGAAGCTAATCTCAATCAAAGTAGAAGTTGAATCATTATCATTACAAACTGATGATTCCATTTCTAAGGAAGAAAAACACTATATAGGCGTCCGAAAACGGCCATGGGGAAAATTTGCAGCTGAAATTAGGGATTCTACAAGGAATGGTAGAAGGGTTTGGCTTGGAACTTTTGACACTGCTGAAGAAGCTGCTATGACTTATGATCAAGCGGCGTTTTGCATGAGAGGTCCTTCAACTTGTTTGAATTTCCAAGTGGAAAAAGTGCGTGAATCGCTACAAAAAATGGAATGTAATAACCTAAATGATGGATTGTTATCACCAGCTGCAGCCCTAAAAGAGAAACACAAGAAGCGAAATAGTAGTAGTTCAAGAAAGAAGCAAGTGAATAGTATTAAAGAAGTGAATGTGTTCATATTTGAAGATTTGGGTCCTGATTTATTAGATGAACTCTTATCTGAGTATTCCTCTTGTTCAAATTAGTCTACTATTTTCACATCTGTAAGTAAATCTGGTACTTCTCCTTTTCATGGATTAATTTACCATTCGTTTTATTTGGTTCTTGTTTTCTAGCCAATGTTTTTATAGCTGAGAGTGTATCAGAAACAACCTTTTTGTCCGTCCAAGATAGATGTAAGACTGCGTATATCTCATCCTCCACAGACCCTACTTGTAAAAATATACTGGACCGGTATTATTATTTATAGCCAATGAACTATTTCCTTCTTTTAATTGAAAGGATCCAAGATCCTAGATTTGTTTGGTACCCTAGACAAGAACTTGCTTTTCCTAATTAAAGTCCTGCAAAAAAATATCAATCTTTTTTTTTCTTCTTCTTCTTCTCAGAGGCGTATATAGCATATAATCAATAGATTTAATTGAATTCAATGTTTTGACACATAGCATAAATATATTCGTAAAAAATCACTAAACTTTGTACAAAAATTAAATTCTGAATCCATCATTGTAAAAGTGTATCGGGTTAAGTATCAAGAACCAAAAGGTCGAACACATTTAAAATTTACATGTTGGATCTGCCTGTGCAGTCAGTCCTACTGTTTGTTTCTTTTGACTTTTTATCAAATATGATATGTTAAATTTATCACAAAGAAAAAGAAAAGAATACACACTTCGTTTTCCATTAAATATTTGACATCTTACTGTTGTGTGATAAAACTTTGGAAATACTATTATTACATGTATAAGATTGTGTTCTGGAGGAATTTGGAAGTCACTATCGTCTACTTAAAACTTGGGCCTGCTACATACTCAAGTATTTCAACCACACAATAATTATAAATATATTAGCATATCCTATGTTGATTCATTTTTGGATTGTCACTATTTAAAGCTATGGTATTGAATGATTGCTACTTTCATAAGTTTAGTCATGAACTATGCATCCTTTTTTTCTTTGGCATTCTATTCAGGTATTTTTTCAATTTATTTGGTATTGTTAAGTTAGAGCTCAAGGATAGAGCATTCCAATCACAATCCGAGAATGTGTTTATTCATTGTATGTGCTAAGTATCACACGTTGGTGGAGAAAACGAGTCGTTATCTTTTTTTATGATATTGGACAATGCTCACCTTATGAGTTTGGCTCGGAGTTATGCTAGAATCAATGTCTGTTTCTTATTATAGTATCTGTTGAACGGGCGAATAATGTTCCATATTGATAGCTAAAAAAATTGGCATGAATTTACATATAATAATATGTAGGGATGCCTTTAATGATGTGAGGTTTCAGTAAGGCCTTGCGGGACAGCGGGACAATAATATAAACTTAGTCCAGAACAGATAATATTATATTACACTATTTTAAGAGCATCTTTGGGTTGGTTGAGCCTAACCGTGCCAGAGTTAGACTCATTCATTTTTCTTGGTTTACTCGGCATTGAGTTCCTATATTATGTTGTCCACGTTCCAGATATAAAATATCTTATACATTGGTAGAGGTTGAGTTAAGCCCAATATGCATTTCTTATCCGTATGAAATTCTATTTCCCCTTGACAGTGATTTCGAATCAAATCCAATGATCTCGTAAAAGTATGAGAAGTTTTGGTGAATTTTTTGATTCTAGGTAGAACTTGATTATCTTTATGCTTATCCAGAGCCGAGGTTCTATTGAAAATAGACTATCCCCTTTTACTAGGTAGGGTTAAGGCTGCATACGCACTCTTTCTCAAACTCATTTGTGAGATCACACTAGGTTTGTTGTTGCTATATTTTCTTCTCTATTGTATTTTATACTTTCATGTTTTGGCATTCTATCTTGCTCTTTCAGGACTGTGTTCTGCACCCTTTGTCTCATATATTTCCAGTTTTAGTATATGAGTTAGCATTATTAATGTATATTCATATTTCTTGATTTCTGTGTTTGCCGTCGTTGCTTTCTTTCTGGACTTCTAATTACATTTCTCGAATTTATTTTTGTATTTTTGTATTTTGGCTTTGGTTTTTTAATTGGTGTGCTCGCTGCAACCCTTCTTTTATTTTTTCTAAGGCGAGGGTCTATTGAAAACTGCCTCTCTACCTACTTGAAAGTAGGGGCAAAGCCTGCGTACATTTACCTTCTTCAGATTCTACTTGTGGGATTACAATGGCTTTGTTGTTGTTGTTGCAACTTTCTCCGCATGATTTTATGATAAAGTCAGGAAGTATGAATATTCTTGTTGTATTTTAATTATTTCACAATATATAAGGTACGCAAATCACCATCTTCAAGTATAAATTCACTTTTGTTGTTGATTACTTTTTTCCTTCCCTTAAAGCTCTTTGATCAGGAAATTAAAGTTTTCTTTGAGATCAATCTGTTCAAGTCTGAAATCTAATCTGTAAGTTTTTTACTTTCCTCATTATTTTTCTTATAAGATAAGTTCTCCACAGCTTTTTGCCTTCCCTTAAAGCTCTTTGATCAGGGAAAAACCAACAGTGTGCTTTTATGTCATCCTTTTTACTATGTTGTATTCACAAAACGAATCCAGGATATAGTCGGTAGACCTATAGGTCACAGGTTTGAACCGTGAAATCTTCCATTGATACTTGCTCCAGTATAAGCTGCTTACATCATATCCCTTAAGGTGCGATCCTTCTCTGAACCCTTCATGAACACGGAATGCTTCGTGAACCAGGCTATTTTTTTTCTGTTCAAGCCAAAAGCATGCAATGAATTCAATTTTAACGTCCTTTGTATTCTGCTTTGTGAGTTGTGATTATGGAATCAGCAACTAATTATGCTTTTAAACATTGAATGATATTTTAGCTCGAGTAATTTGCAAAATTTTATACTTGACATAATTGAAATGTTGTTAGCTATCTCTTTGTTCTAATCGACCTTATGTTTATACCAATTATACATATCCTTTTCTGTATTTGGCTGATTTATTTTTGTTTGTAGGTTTTTTGGATTATTATAAATGGCTAAATATGATGTGGATGAAGAATGCACAAACCTTTAAAGTATAATTACTTAGATGTTTACTTGATGATTTATGATCTACTTCAGAGATACTAGGCTTAACTGGTTAATATGCTTTACAGGTCAATAAGCTACGACTACGAAATGAATTGGATCGTGTCCGTCAATTAGTTTCACTCATCTTTTCCCCTTTTGTTAGTTCTTTATCGGTCAGTCTACTCTCTTCCCTCTAAAGATTGTTAAACTTCATGGTTATTCATCTATATATGGGTAATCTTCGCGAGTAGAAAAGAATGAATTTCGATAAAACTAGAAAGTCTTAAACATTAAACTGTCTTTAAATACAGGAAGGACAGACATTCACTTCGATAAAGGCATGTTCCTAATTTTGGTTTACTAAAATGAGAATGTAACTCAAGCACAAGTTATACCTAGTCTTTGGGGACCAGCTTAAACTATTTTTTTAACCGGTAGATATTTTTCTCACCAACCAAACATTCAAAAATAGCTTGTGTTTGAAGAATAATTGGCTGATTAAGATTGGCACCTTAATAATGAACTCTTCTACTATAGCTTGTCGCTAACTACGGACAAATACACGAATTAAATTAAAGTTACTGGGTACAATCGAATCCGTATTGCATAACCTAGCCGTGCCCGGCAACATTCGCAGACTTCCAATTAGTATAGTACTGGTGGAAACATGGGCCCCAATAAAGACGAGCAGTCAATTGAATAATCAAAGCATCAGTTGCTTCCATTTGGGGCCTTCTTCAACCGCCTTTGCACCTTGATATCAAAATTGGCAACAATTGGCAAGATTGGCATCAACCCCCCTCCCCCCACCCTCCCCCTCAAAAAGAAAAAGAAAATAGTGATGCATCAAATATTAAAGAGCCAAGAAAATCATCCCATATTTTGAAACTAATAAAATATATTTTTAAAACTGTCCTAGGTTCAAATAATCTACTTGGTATTTCAAGAATCACGTATTGGGATTGCAAACAAGTAGGTCATAATTCCTTATTTATTTAAAATAAATACCATTCAAACAAATTACCTCCTATAAATACGTTATATGGTTTATAGCAAAATTTTTAATTTTAGGTATTTCCTATACACGCTATTTTTATTTTCCTCTATCAATTCTCATATTTTTCTCTATCATAGATACCATTTTTCATACAAGTTCACCATTTCTTTTTAAATTGATACAATATATTTTTCATTGCAATTCCCTCTAATCGCGCTAAAAGTCAGAATCCTCCTCACCCAAAATGTTGTTTCCTCCTTCCTCAATCTCGGCTAAACCCTAATATCATGTACATTGTATTGATTTGCTTTTATAATTAGTGTTGTAAGTATTTATTTCTTTTGATTTTTGTCATTTTTGCTTATTCTCATTCCTTCTACTAACTGAATTTTTGCGTATTCTGTGAGCATGTGATTTTGGTCTCACTTAAAAATATTTCTATAAATTCGTAAATTAGGATTCTCTTTTACTATTTGAATTTTTATGAATTAATCATGTGATTTTGCGTTTGTTTGCATCTTTTCTTCTATTGTTTGAATTTGATTTTTCATTTTTTAGGGATTAATTGCGCGTATTTACATTTTTCTTTTATTATTTGAATTTCCAGGGGGTTATCTGCATGATTTCGTGTTTATTTGTATTTTTGTGTGATTTAGTGTTTATTTGCATTTTTCTGTTATTATTTGAATATTTAGAGTTCAATTGCATAAATTGTATGTTTATTTGCATATTGAGTGCATTTTAAGTCACAAAAATACAAAAAATAGAATTTTTATTAATTAGCCCAATTTTGGATTTTAAATAAGTTTTTGTTAATTTGGTGTTAATAAAATATTTTAATTTAGCAATTAAAACAAAAAAAGATTTGGAAATGTGGTTTTAATTGTGGTTGAATCTGGGCCAGGCATAAACAAAATCAGCGCAAAAGCACACCTCCAACCAGCCCAATTGCTCCCCAAACCGGTCCAGTCATGTATGTGACCAAAACGACGCTGTTTGACGACGTTTGATCCTTGCCGTCCATGTCCCTGATCCAACGACTCAAGTGGAGCCTCACATTTTAAATAAAAATGTCCCAAGCCCTATAATAGCTTTAGAGACAAAATGCATCCTCCTCGTACAGTTCGACCGATATTGTAACGCCGCCCTCAACCCATCGTAACACCACCGTCCGCCGCCGACCGGAAATCGCCGGCGGCGGCGGTGTAACGCCAATAGCTCCCAAATTTACATCCTAGAATCCTCATTGTCCCCTCTTCCCAACCCCTAAAGATCACCCTTCGAAACCCTCCCCAGCCCGTTGAATATCTGTTTAAAGTGCGGCAGCTCCGCCGTCCACGACGGCAGCCGGTGACCAACGACCCCCAAATTGACACCATAGGACCCCCTCAATCTCCTCTTCCTAACCTTACCATTGGTTACCCTCGAATGTGACCACAACCCTTCGAATATTAGTTAGAAGTAGGCAGCCCCGCCATGCACGACGGTGGCTGAATTCCAACGCCTCCCAGACACCACCACCCACCTCCTCTAGCCCTCATCTACCCAAAAGCACACCTAAACCCTCTCAAACAACCCAAGACCCCCTCCAATGTCAACATCAACCATGGTTGAAGTTTAAGTCCAAATTTCAAGAATCGTTCAAGTGCTATTTGGGGATTCGAATTGATTCTAACAAGGAATAATTGAAAAAAATAGTACGTCCACTTCTCCTAGTTTGTTTATTTAATTTTATTTTGTTTTTCTGAATTCTTAGTAATTAGGTTTGAGTTTATTTCTAGTTAGTTTAAAATTTAAATGGCGTATTATTAGATTCCAATTCTGCTACTTCTATTCTGATTGCACGTATAATTTTGTTTGTTTCATTTAAGAAATTGGACACTAGGTCTTGTTTGTTTTCAAAGTTTCCATGATGCCTCCGAATCAGAATATGGGTTTAAGTTCACATGCAATTGTTTTGATTATTTGATTTGTTAGCACGACAATTACCATGTTTGTTCATTGATGTCAGTGATTTCTAGGTTGTTTAAGTTCAAATTTCGATTAATAGCTCATATGTTTTGAGGTGCTGACCTCTGAGTTTGAGTTTTGGAATGATAACCTTACATGTTATTTTTCTAAAATTTGAGTAATGAACTTGATTTGAGTACTGAAGACCAATAGCTTAATAACATTTGTGTTGCTTATAGCTGTTTGGATTAGAGAATTAGTTTTGGGAGTTAGCTTGATGCCAAATAAGTAACTTAAGGGTCATTTAGGGCTCTCCTATTTAATTCTGATAGTTTTAGTATAAATAATGGTAATATAGAGTTTTCAATTTAGTTTGGTAATATTAGGAACAAAATAAGAGTAGTATAGGTAGTATATAAAGGATAGAAAAAGGTAGAAGCCTTTAGACCCTTCTAGAAGGGGTCTTTAATACAAAATCAGTAGTACTATTGCAGTACCTTGGGAAACAAGTCAAAAAATGAGGGTCCAAATAGGTGAAATCTGAAAATTGAAAGAGAGACCTTGGTTAAAAAAAATATGAGTGATGCCCTAGCCTTTGGATATAAAAAGGGGACTAAAAATCACTCAAAAAGAGAGAACAATCTGAAAAATATCTATATAAATTTCTCAGAACTTTTGAAAGCTCAAAACCTCTCAAAAGTAACTCCTGAAAACCCCACCAGTCTTAAATTCACTGTTCCATTGAATTTGTTGTGAAAAAACACTCTTAAATACAACTGTCAAGCACGGATCATGGGAAAATGACTTGGTTTGGTTGTTAATCAGTGTATTTCGAGTAGGATTAGCAGTGTTGTGAGATGTACATGTCACCTGGTTTCCTGTTTGAGTTCCTGGGTTCATTGATTATACTTGAACAAAGTTTTGCTGTTTGATTTTTGAAGTTTAAGATCTTCCCTGTTGTTTGGTGATATTTCTGGGTTATTAACTACAAAAAGCTGTGCATTCCTGTTGAATACCCTGTCATTGAGTCCTGCTGATTCTCAACTCTATTTTTGTGCACAAATTTCAGGTATAATCTCGACCCTTAAGGGTGTATCAAGCTTGGATTTAATGGATGTTCCAGTTAGAGAAGTTTGTTATATATTGTTTTACTAGTTTTGTTTTTGTGTGATTGTGCTCGAAAGGGTGGTTTGCAATAATAGGACACTTAGTTTAGTTTATTATAATCAATGTATCCTGTGTTTATTTTAAAATGAACGCCTGGTTTATAATAATAGGACACTTAGTTTAGTTTATTAGAATCAATGTATCATGTGTTTATTTTAAAATGAATGCCTTGGTTTGTAATAATAGGACGCTAGATCTCAGTTTACTAGTTTGAAATCGATTTCTATGTGCTTACCGTAAAATGTGTTCCCAGGAATATGCATGCTAAAGGGGTTCTCATATATGCTATTGTTAGTTTGTAATTTTGTGGTTATCCCAGTTATCTTAAGTACGATTATAATTAAGGTGTGAAAGGTGCTTTGCAAAAATTTTAATTTCGTTTGAATGTACTACAACTCAACATCTACATCAAGAAATTAGACCTTAATTCAATTTTCCATTCAACATGGTTCAACCTGCACAAATTTAGCCTTACTGAGGCCATTAGCCCAAATAAAAGAGCTGTTTCGAATTTAAATGGTTGAGCTGCCAGGCTAGGCTTCGCTTGAGGCCCAACTGTTAGATGAATTGAATCTGTTTAGATGTAGTATTGACAATGAACCCTTAGAGTCGTGACAAATAACAAATAATTCTTTAATTATGTCTTTTAAAATACTTAATTTAAAATGCTTAGAACTTGAGACGAGCCGTTTAGCAAATTTTTGCGGTGTCTCGTAAAGATAACAACGCGTTTGTCATTTTAGGGCGCTGTGAGCACGTGATTTTTGCCCTACATGAAAATAACTCCTAAAAATAGATCAAAATAATTTTTTATTAATTTTAGGATTTTTTTCTTTATTTAGTTGCATTTCATACATTTTAAATATTTTTAAAATCATAGAAAAGCCATGAAAAGTGTCACAGTTTTAATTTTATTCCACCTTAGGTTCAATATGCATTTAGGAATTAATTAGATTGAGTTAATTGTATTATTAATCAAAAATTGCAAAGAATGATCATTTTTACATAGTTAGGTAATTCAATTAATTTTACAATTTGAATTGATTAGGAATATAGTTTAGGTTATTTTTATTAATAAAAACAAAAACAAATAAGAAATTGAAAAGCAAATTCGAAATTGGGTCATGTGAAATGTGAACCCAAAGTTTTCAATACCCATTCTTCATTCTATCCAACCCCAAACCGGGTCAACCCAACCCAACCCAATACCCAAATCCACCCTAACCTAAAACACCTACACAACACAGATAGATACAGAAAAGAGAGACACGAGAAGGAGCTGGGCAGTTTTCTTCCAAAAAGCACATGCCTATACAGACGATACATACACGAATATACAGAGGAGGACGCTTGGAAAATCTAGAGGAACTACACAGAGGAGACTCCAGAAGGAAGAATCTCCAGCGTTCCGCCTCTTCAACCCAAACGACCCCTCACCGGAAAACCAGTCACCCTAGCATCACTCCCATTTATAGCACCTCTGTTTAGAAGACAAGCGAAAATATCTTCAAAATCACCTGTAGAACATGTGAAAATCACCTAAAACAGCCATTTGAGATCCATGTAAACCCACTTCAAACGCCTTGAGAGTCACTGTGGGCTTTCTAAGATTTTTCGGTTGTAGTCATTGTTTCACACCCTGTTCGTTTTTTGATTCACCATTTCTGAAATTGTAAAGCTTTGGTGGAGCTTCTAATAATACTGAAGAGATTTAAAAAAAAAATAGTATTCTTATGCTGGGTTTAAAGTCGAGGTCATATGGGTAGTTTTGCAATCGCGTCGGGTTTGTTTTGAGAATGAATTCACGATTTTTTGATGTTGTTACTCCCAGTTGCTGCTAATTCACTTCCTTTTTGAGCTCTTGTATCACTGTTGCTCTCTATCCTATTTCCATACCAAGTTTTCCTGTCGTTTGATCGAGCTCGTCGTTGTTTCTGCTATTGTTTGTTGTTGCTGAGCTCCATTTGTGCTTATCCGACTCTTGTTGGGTTCAATCGACTCATCATCAACGTGGAAAATGGAACACAACGAAACACGACAGTGGGAAGGGCGCTTTCAACAAGCATGCCGCAAGCTAACCACCACTTTTCAAACTGAGAAGTTTTCTTTGATTGACACATGGGCAGAAAATTCCGGAAAAGACTAAAGGGGAGGCCGCCCATAGGAGAAGGCAGGCACATGGCAGGTATGATCAAAATTTCAGGGCCCACCTGGAAGTGGGACTCAGTTAAAACTCAAAAGAGACATAGTCGGTCATAAACACCCTCCTCCAGCAAAGAGCACAATGGGACAAACTTTAAAACCCCAATAGGAAAAGTTGAGAGTTAAAAGAAGCACGGAAGTTGAGATGGAACATAGTTTAAAACTCAAGCAGGTGCGAGTAACATAGAGAAGCTCCAACACCTCCCCAATAAGAGTCGTAGAAACAATCAGAAATTAGGATTGGCATTTGAGTCTTCAGGACCCTCCTGAAAAATAGGACTCATTTTAAGGTTAAAGGTAATCGTGGATAACAAATGACATAAAATGACTTGCATGTCGAAGTAGGATTCAGTTAGAGTTGTCAGGATCCTCCAGGAAAATTGGACATAGTTTTCAAATTTCAAAGGTTTTGAAAATCAGGCGCCCACCTGAAGAACAAGTGAATATTTTTCAAAATTTGTAATCAGGCGCTCACCTGTAGAATAAGGGAATATTTATCAAATTTCAAAGTTTTTGACAATCAGGCGTCCACCTGAAGAACAAAGGAATATTTTTCAAAATTTTTAATCAGGGGCCACCTATAGAACAAGGGAATATTTTTCAAAAGTTCAAGCTTTTGTAATCAGGCGCCCACCTATAGAGCAAGGGAATATTTTTCAAAATTTTAAGTTTTTGCAATAAGGTGCCCACCTGGAGAACAACGGAATATTTTTCAAATTTCAAGTCTTAGTAATCAGGTGTCCACCTGTACAATAAGGGAATTTTTTTCAAGATTTTAAGTTTCGAAAATCAGGCGCCCACCTGTAAAACAAGGGAATATTTTTCAAATTTCAATGTTTTTGACAATCAGGTGCCCACCTGAAGAACAAGGGAATATTTTTCAAATTTTGTAATCAGGAGCCCACCTGTAGAATTAGGGAATATTTTTCAAATTTTAAAGTTTTTGAAAATCAGGCGCCCACCTGAAGAACAAGGGAATATTTTTCAAAATTTGTAATCAGGCGCCCACCTGTAGAACGAGGGAATATTTTTCAAGTGTCAAGTGTTGATAATCAGGCACCTACATGGAGAACAAGGGAACATAATTCGAGTTGAGCAATCAGGAACCCACTTGGAGAACAAGGGAATATTTCTCGGAAGTCATGTTTTGATCAGGTGCCCACCTGTAGAACAAGGGAGGATCTTTCAAATTGCGAGTTCAGGCAACCAGGCGCCCACCTGTAGAACGAAGGAATGCTTTCGACGGAGTACATCTTAAGACCAACAATTCGGCATCAAACATAGGAAATAAGGATTCATAGTTCATAGCTTAGTCTAGCTTCTTTATTTTTCACAATGGTGTAATAAGGGGGTCTAGAAGAAGTAGCAGCAGCAACAACGGTAAAATCATAGTCTCGGTAGTCGTAGCTACCGAACACTCCTGAACTATACTGACCTGATTCCTCTTTAGCCGAGGATATGTAGGAAACCTCTAAAGAAGAGTGCGGTCACATCTTTTCAAAATGCTTCCCATGGAGTATTCAAACGGGCAAAAATCGCTCGTATTTGCTCACTTATCTTTGCACGAAAACTCTTTGTATTTCCGCACAAAGAGGGGCAACTGTGAGAATGTGATTTTTGCCCTACATGAAAATAACTCCTAAAAGCATACAAAAATATTTTTTATTAATTTTAGGATTTTTGTTTCTTTATTTAGTTGCATTTCATACATTTTTAATATTTTTAAAATCATAGAAAAGCCATAAAAAGTGTCACATTTTTAATTTTATGCCACCTTAGGTTCAATTTGCATTTAGGAATTAGCTACATTGAGTTAATTGTATTATTAATCAAAAATCTCAAAAAATGATCATTTTTACATAGTTAGGTAATTAGCATAATTTTACAATTTGAATTGATTTAGGAATTTACTTTAGATTTTTTTAATTAATTAAAAAAATAAAAAAGAAAGAAATTGAAAAGCAAATTCGAAATTGGTCGTGTGATAAGTGAGGCCTAATTTTCAATACCCATTTTTCATTTAAACTCAACCCAAATTAATCCCTACCCAACCCCAAACCGAGTCTACCCAACCCCAAACCGAGTCTACCAACCCAACCCAATACCCAAATCCACCCTAACCTAAAACACCTACACAACATGGATAGATATAGAAGAGAGAGACACGAGAAGGAGCTGGGCGGTTTTCTTCACAAAAACACATGCCTATACAGACGATACATACACGAATATACAGAGGGGGACGCTTGAATATTAGAGGAGCTGCGCAGAGGAGACTCCAGAAGGAAGGATCTCCAGCATTCTGCCTCTTCAACCCAAACGACCCCTCACCGGAAAACCAACCACCTCAGCGTCACTCCCATTAATAGCCCCTCTGTTTAGAAGACAGGCAAAAATAGCTCCAAAATCACCTGTAGAACATCTGAAAATCACCTAAAACAGCCATTTGAGCTCCATGTAAACCCACTTCAAATGCCTAGAGAGTCACTGTGGGCTTTCTAAGATATTCCGGTTGTAGTCATTGTTTTGCGCCCTGTTTGTTTTTTGATTCGCCATTTCTGAAATTGTAAAGCTTCGGTGGAGCTTCTAATAATATTGAACATATTTGTTTAAAAAAAAAAATAATATTCTTATGCTGGGTTTAAAGTTGGGGTCATATGGGTAGTTTTGCAATCGAGTCGGGTTTGTTTTGAGAATGAATTCACGATTTGTTGTCGTTGTTACTCCCAGTTGCAGCTAATTCACGTCCTGTTTGAGCTGTTGTGTCACTATTGCTCTCTATCCTATTTCCATACCAAGTTTTCCTGTCGTTTGATCGAGCTCGTCGTTGTTTCTCCTGTTGTTTGTTGTTGTTGAGCTCCATTTGTGCTTATTCGACTCTTGTTGGGTTCAATCGATTAGCTGCTTTCAGATTTAGGTACGCATCTGTAGAACTATACTTTTGTAGTTGAAATAATTGAAATTCTCACTTTCAGGCTCAATTGCTTTCTTTTTCTTATATATGTTTGGCTGTCGATTGGAAAATATGCTAAGAGTTATGCTAATCCGTCTATAGACATTGGTTTGCGATTAATTTCAGTAGGGGTTGGATTTGGAGTTAGCATTTATTCTCCATTTGCATTTGAAAATTATATTTGACATGTCATTTTGTTGTGTGAATCCCATATTCATTGTTCTAATTTGCTTAAGCATGTTCAGTTAGCAAAATCTAGTTCGAGCAGTCATTTTCTATGCCTCGAATGCCTGTGGCTATTTATGGTTTTGAAGTATCTCTTGGGCTAAGATTTTCTCGAGTTCAAATGGATGATTTGTCCGATTTACGGTTGGTTTGAATAAGATTCTGTGGTTTGAGGGTTATCAGTAATTCTAACAGACTATGTTCTGTTGTTGAGCTTACAATTGTTTAATGCGCTCCAAACATGGACTTTAAAGTTAAAAGAGATTCATTCACTTCAAAAGTAGCTTATGTATTTCCGTTTGCCTCTGATTCACCATATACTTATAGTCTTCCTGAGTAAATATTTCAAGTGGATTTTCAAGTG
This sequence comes from Nicotiana benthamiana, assembly GCA_034376525.1. NCBI lineage: Eukaryota > Viridiplantae > Streptophyta > Magnoliopsida > Solanales > Solanaceae > Nicotiana > Nicotiana benthamiana. The sequence goes on along the minus strand of CM067340.1, from coordinate 9,035,723 downwards.
GTGGTGTTCATAATTTTTAATTTAGTTAGCCCTTTAATGTCTTTAGTTTGGATGACAAGAATGGCTTATTATGCTGAAAACAAACTAGAGTTTGTTCTACTAGGACTATATTGGGTTGGTTCAATGAGAACTAAGATGGAATACTTAAAGATTGAAATTGGATAATAGCTATTTGCGTGTTTCTTTGGATGTATTGGGTCACAATATAATTTTGGATGTGAAAATCAAATCATGAATATGAACAACCATAGTTAACTTAGTTGTTTGCATTTTCCTTTAAATAAATTGAGGTGAGTTATATTGGGTAATATAAATAGTTTATGGCCCTCATGAGTTAGTTGAATACCTTTTCTTTTTTGGAATTGAGGTGCGCCATGCCAAACAAAAAATGATAATTGCGTGGCCCTCGCTTTATTTAATCTTGAATTGATATTTAGATTCCGAGGCATGCCATTTAGTAAATTCCATGGTCCTCGCAAAGTTGCGAACGTACAATTGCTTTAGAAGAGTTAGTTTAATAAGTTACCATTCCTAAATTTGGGTGCACATTTATGTGAGCCAAATCTAAATCTCAACGAAGTTGGAATGTGTCAAAACCCACAGGTGCATTTATGTGACGTGGTTCGAGACGTGTTTTAATGACGTTGCAATTTTCTTTAAAATAATAATAAAAGCGGTTTATGGTTAAAAAGCACATAAGTTAAAACTTGTTCTAAAATCAGATAATTTAAGCCAAATATAACAGTTGAGCGACCGTGCTAGAACCACGGAACCCAGGAATGCCTAACACCTTCTCCCGGGTTAACATAATTCCTTACCCGGATTGCTGGTTCGCGGACTGTAAATATAGTCATTCTTTTTCTCGATTCGGGATTCTAACCGGTGACTTGGGACACCATAAATCTCCCAAGTGGCGATGCTGAAATTCTTCTAAATAATTGAATCCCATTTCGATTGTCCTTAAATTGGAAAAACTGACTTATCTACGCCCTTCGCCGGGTTCTGGATAGCCAAAAAGAGGTGTGACAGGCGCGTCTTTGGTAATTTTATCTCCTTAAACTTGGGTGCACATTTATGTGACCCAAATCCAAATCCCAACAACGTTAGAATTTGTCAAAACTACGAGTGCATTTATGTGACGTGGTTCGCGGCTCGTTTTGACGGTGTTGCAATTTCCTTAAAAACAATAATAATGAAAGCGATTTAAAGTTAAAAATCACACAAGTTAGAACATGTTCTAACATCATATAATTTAAACCAAATATAACAGTTGAGCGACCGTACTAGAACAACGGAATCCGGGAATATTTAACACCTTCTCCCAGTTTAATAGAATTCCTTACCCGGATTTCTGGTTTGCAGACTAAGAGTTATTCTTTCCTCGCTTCGGGATTCCAACCGGTGACTTGGGACACCATAGATTTCCCGAGTGGCGATCTTGAAATCTATTAAATAATTGAATCCTATTTCGATTGTCCTTTAATTGGAAAAACCCCTTTTATCTACGCCCTTCACCGGGTTGTGGATAGCCAAAAGGGTGTGACAACTCTTGCGACTTTGCTGAGGATGGGATCCAGAATCTCTGGTTCAGGGTTATCAAATTTGAGCTTAAAATAATTGTTGTATTTGGCTTTGTTTATTATCTGATTTTACATGTTGGATTAATGTGCAAAATGATGCTTTTTACCGCTTTGATATTATCTGAACTGTACATATAAACTGCTACGAAACCCTTCTCTTCTCATCTCCGGGGATGTTCTTACTGGTTGAGACTCCTTATTCTGTTAGTGTCATACCATGAAATAATAAACAGGCCGGACAAGTTACTAAGCCGGATAGCCTTTTGGTTCCCGGACGTAGCCCCAACCTCGACTCGAGTTGTCTGCTCGGGTACACAGTCTAGACCCTATACCAAGGTTTTTAACTTAGAATAACTTGACCTCATGCCGGATCCCTAATAAGAACACTTATTTGCATCATGCATTTAACTAGGGGACTCAACACAGGGGTTGGGTCCTTCTAGGATAGGTAACCCGAAATGAAAAGATCATCCTGATTCATGTTATGTGTGCATTTAACTGCTCGGGATTTGCATGTTGAACGGCTTGCAAATAAAGAAAGAAAATTGAGAAAATAAGTATCATTAGGGACTAGTCGAGATCGGTCATTTGTCTTGTAAATCAATGCTCAAATAGTGCCGAAATGCTGCGGGATATTTGGGGGAAAAAATAACAAAAACAAAAAAAAGCAAAAACAAAAACAAATAAACAAAAGAAAAGGAGGGTTTTTTTTAAAGTTTTGATTTTGAATAATTATTTTACCCGAACTACACCGGTTTGATTCCCGTCGGGAGCGAGATACGTAGGCAACCATCATCGGGCCCAACCTCCCTTTTGCAAAAAATAACCAAAAACCAGAAAAAAAATGTACGATTTAATTTAATTTCCAAAAATAATTCCGGTGATTCCATTATTTCCAAGAATAGCCGAATGTTATCGAAAGGGACGTTCACAAACGGCCACCTCTGAGCCTTATTTTGGCCGTTGAACGAGCACAACCTTAAAATCTTCCTTCAGAAGTGCTGCAAGGTCGTATTCGAAAGCTAGGCCCTGATTTTAGAAAAATAAATTTCATAAAAGAAAATGCTGGATTTAATATTTTGTGGAGTCAAGAAGAACAAATTTTGAGATACTAATTCTCCCTAATAAATGTGCAGAATGAGCAAGGATCAGTATTTGCCGATAGCATCCATGAACAAAATTCCCTTGGAGCTACGCATGTGGTGGAATGGCCTCGGGGATACAGGGGAAAACAAGGTCAACATGCACTTGGGAGGACTTACTGGGTTGCTGAAAATTAGCCCGAGGGGAGATATCATAAAAACATTGATCACATTCTAGGGCTCAGCTCACAAGGTCTTCCATTTCTCGGATTTTGAACTCACACTGACATTGGAGGAAATAACTGGGTATATTGGGACCCCTAAAATTCCTTTGAGACACCAATACCTGATTGCGCCAAGAGCCCTCGCAGTGCACAAGTTCCTGTACTCCTTAAAAATCAGTAGGAAGGTTCACAATCCGGACCTGCCAGTCGGCATTTGTACTCCGCAATTCATATATCAGAGGTACGGGCATATAGGGGGATTCAATAACCCGAAAAACTATATTTTTAGCAAAGGGAACCAACAGAAATAGGAGTATCATTGATGTTTTGCATTCATGGTATTCTTCTTGGGTCTTTTGGCGTTTCCGCGGAAGGACGGAAATATTGACATACGCATAGGAGGGGTCGTCAACATATTAATGACTCAGACCAAAAGCACCCTCGCTCCTATAATTTTATCCGAGATCTTTCGTGCCCTCACCACCTCTAAATCGGGCGGAAACTTCTTTAAGGGATGAAACCTACTGCTACAAATAAGGATTATTGAGCATTTATGCCGCCGGCCTCGGTTCATGAATTATGGGTCACCAACAAAAGTCAGCATAAAAAAATTCCATAACAGGGTTGATGGGTTTAGGTTACCTGAGGGTGTCACAGAATAGGTGTTGCATCTCTGGGTTGTTACTGCTAATCATATAGAGTGGACATTCGGGTGGCTCGCTGTGGATGAAATTCTGTATATGCCAGGCACCTGACCTCATTTCCTTCTGATGGGTCTCCGAAGTAACCAACCATATGTTCCATCCAGAGTGCTAAGGCAAATAGGTAGGTGCCAAATGATTCCTAGGGATGAAAATATTAGCCGCCATGCGGTTGAGATCAGCCCCAATGGTCTATTCCCTGAAGCCGTCGTGCGTCAGATCTGGAGCAAATGTCAATATTTGATAGCGGGTACCCGAGTAACTGATATATCTAAAGGCGATGTTGCACCGGGGTAGATTTCTTGGTATAGAAAAGAAATAGAACCCGGAAGGCCGACTAAAAGACCGCATCTCCAAGAATTTGTCGAAACATCGCAGGAACAATGGGATTGGCTAGCCAAGGAAAGTGAGTACAGAGCCACCATAGGACGATTAGAAAAGCATGTCAAAGAACTTCAATTTGAATATGGTTTGCAAGACGCGGCAGATGAGGGAGAAAATAAAAGATTAACCAAAGAAAATGAGGCGTTGCAAGCCCAAATTTAGAAATGAAAGCAGCCGCAGAAAATCCCCCCAGAAGCACGAAGGATGAAAAACTCATAGACAATTTGAGGCAAAAAGTGATCGGATATGGGTTTGACTTGAACAAGGCGGAAGGCGAACTATCCAGGGTTCGGAAACAATTAGCTAAAAGTGCGGAGGAAAGAGGCTGCATCATTGTGCAATTGAAGGAAAAGCATGACGATGAGGTCACTGGGTTAAAATGGAGGGTCATCATCGCTGATAATAGAGTGGCCAAGAAAGTCAAGGACCTCAAAGCCGAGATAGAACATTTTTATGAAGCGATAGCTAGGTTCGAGATGGATTTGAGGAAATTCCAGGAACTAAACCAGGTTGCCGAGCGAACTCTGGAGGCAAGGGTTGAGCAAATTGGGCGTTTATTGCAAGAAAATGTATTATTAGGGAAAGAGTACGGCCAGTCGCAGACTACATCACAACAAAGTGCAACCACTGCGAGGATATGATAACATCCATGTTCCTTGCCACCGCCATGACCTTTGTCCAGAAAGTGATGGAAGGCCTCCACCACCTCAAGGGAGTTTAGCACGCAAGCCAGCGGAAAGGCCGAATGATGCCCCGCGAGGCCCAGGAGACCTTGAAGCATTAATGTATTCATAGAGATTGCACTATCTTTCGTCAAAATATATTTTAATGTCTATTAGTTTAGCCAGGAGTCTGTATTATATTTATGCATAGTTAGTTGTTTTTCGAGGTTGTAGTTCGTTTTATCAAAGCTTGGTAGTTTCTTGTTTAATCTGTCACTTTTCGAGTCCTTGTAACTAAAGTCTGTTGTTATGAAAATGGAAACTTACCCAAATATTTTATGCTACGCTTCTTACTTGCAAGAACTATGCTCGGTCTGATTCATGCTTGGATATGATACGTAGGCAATCTACATAGGATTTGACCATAATTGAATAGAATAAAAGAGAAAGTGAATGAAATATGAAAGAGAGAGAATAAGGAAAAACAATAGGGGAGCTTCTCAAATAAAAGCCGGATAACGCAAGCAACCAAAGCATATACGGGTCGACTGTAATTTATGTGCATTCATACCCAATATGTGGCCTCATATGTGTGTCAGAACTTAACCATTAACGATTTTTGGTGTAATTCCAGTTTCAAGTTAGACAAGTGATTAGTACTCACGGCATTCTAGCAACCCACTCCTACTACACGCGGTCAAAGAGCAAGCAAGTCATGGCCAATCAGGACGCCGATGTCAGCATTATTGATCCCTCGAAGGAAGCAGAGGATTCAGACGTTAATGCTATGAAGGAGGAAATCTATAAGCTTAAGCACCGAATGGCCGAAATGTACCTGGCATGGGCAAGAGGACAGTCGCCCCCGACCTATCCTTCTAATCCGACATTCATCCCGCCACTAGCCCAAGCACCTAACCAGTCCGCCACTGGCCCAAGCACCTGACCAGTCCGCCACTGATCTGCCTCCAAGTTTTCCTATCTATTCACAGCAGTAGGATACCACCTCTCAACGACCACCTCCACTACCCAATATCACTCCTCACCCTCCTCCGCCAATTTCTCTCATATATGTGGCACGTCCGCCTCCTACACTTCATAGGTCATCACGAGAACCATTGCTCAAGCTTATGACCCTCAATACTATCCACCAGAACCTGCTTACAAGACCCATGAGCCTTACTCCCATTCTCCAGTCCCCAAAATCCTGAGCAGGAAGAGAAGCTTAGAAAGGTCCGGAGTCTGGAACTATCCTTCAGGGACATGTGGGGATTAGGTGGCCAGGTGAGCGTGGCATTTAAGGATCTTTGTCTATTCCCAGACGTGCAGTTGCCTACAAGTTCAAGATGCCTAAATTGGATGTATATGATGGTCATAGCGATCCAGTCGCGCATCTAAGAGGGTTTTGTAGCAAAATGAGGGGAGCAGATGGAAAAGATGAATTACTAATGGTATACTTTAGCCAGAGATTAAGTGGGCCGGCGCTGGAGTTGTATAATCAACAGGATCCCAATCAATAGTATACTTGGGATGACCTGGCACAAGCGTTTGCCTGCCTCTTTCAATATAACCTCGAGATTGCCCCCGATCGTCTATCTTTGATAAGGAGAAAAACACAACAAGAGTTTCAGGGAGTACGGTTTCCGTTGAGGGAACAAGCAGCCATTGTTGATTTAGGGATAAAGAAGAAGGAGAAAGTAGCGACAGTGGAGTCGGGAACCTGGTTCTGTCCTCGGGCACCATCCTATTACGTCCAACCCCGTCCTCATCCCCAAACATTCCCACATGCTCCATACGTCCCACCACAATATTACTATTTACCACCAAAACCTCGTTTCTTAGTCCATCGTACAAGCATATACCCAACCTCCCGCTCACTCACCATGGCGTGCGCCACCCCCTTAAAGCACCTACCCAACTCCACAAAATCACTACCCACCTCAAAGAGCTTACCAACAACACCCGAGGCCGGCCTTCCGAGGCAATCCAACCCTGAGAAATGAGAGGGTACAAAAAAAGAAGACTTTCACTCCGCTGGGAGAATCCTACACTAGCTTATTCCACAGGCTGCGCCAATTGGGTATGTTGAGACCAATTGAAGCGAAACTGCCGAATCCTCCCCCGAATAATGTAGATTATTCAATTAGCTGTGAATATTGTTCTGGTGCACCTGGGCATGACACCAAAAAGTGTTGGCATTGAAAGAACGCTATCCAGGAACTTATTGGCTCCTACAAGATTGAGGTGCAGACCCTGAAGGTGCCCAATATTATCCAAAACCTGTTGGCGGCTTATCAAGAAACTAACATGATTGAAATTGTGGAAAGAAGGGGAAAGTCCAGAAGGCCTTCACAAATGGTAATGATGATCAAAGCTAGTGAGTGCAAGCCAACTGAGGTTGTAAACAGTGAGAAGCTAGTAACTGGGGCATAAGAAAAAGGCGGCAAACCTGTCATAGTTCAGGGGTGCTCAGCATGCGCGGTTGCGCCAAAACAGGAACAGGCAAAAGTAACAGTATACGGGGAATCCAGAGAACCTTTTATGGTTGTGGAAGGTGTCCACATGGAGCCAGTTATTGTAAAGCCAGTGATCCAGCCACCAATTATCAGCACCAAAGCCGTTCCTTGGAGATATGAGCAGACAATAGTGATGTACACGGGGAAAGAAGTTAGAGAAAAAGTGTGTGAGGCACGAGGTTTAACTCATTCAGGAAGGTACTTTGCCCCAGAAGAATTGAGAATGACAGAATCTCTGAAGATAACCCAAAACGAGTGAAGAAGGTTGTCTCAGAGGAAGAGGCAGAGAAATTTTTGAAGAAAATGAAAATGCAGGACTACTCCATCATAGAGCAGTTGAGGAAGACACCAGCTCAGATTTCTTTGTTGTCCTTCCTAATCCACTCAGATGAGCACCGCCGGGTATTGATGAAGATTTTGAATGAGTCTCATGTCCCAGGCAAGATAATGTGAATCATTTGGAAAAGATTGCAAACAAGATATTTGAGGTCAACTGGGTCACATTCTCTGACGACGAATTACCCATGGAGGGTAATGAGCACAACCGGGCTCTTTATCTGACTGTGAAATGTGAAGATGATGTGGTCACCCGAGTTTTGGTTGACAACAGGTCCAGTGCAAACATTTGTCCACTATCCACATTGACCAAGTTGAAGGTGGAAAATGAAAGAATCCGCAAGAATAACATTTGTGTTCGAGGCTTCGATAGCGGAGGCAAAGACACCGTAGGGGACATAGTGCTGGAAGTGACTATAGGGCTCGTTGAGTTTACTATGGAACTCCAAGTTCTGGATGTAGCAATTATTAGATAATACGCTTAACGCTAGAGGGGGGGGGGGGTGAATAGCGTTATAATAAAAATTAGCGTAAACTTGCGGAATTTAAAAATTGCAGGAAATAAATAAGTGCGATAAGTAAATAAATTAGAACAAACGCATCGATGTATCCTGGTTCACCACAACCCGTGGCTAGTCCAGTCCCCGAGAGACTCTCTCGAGATTTCCACTAACTTGTTAAGCTTACGGGTGCTCAACAAACCGTTACAACTTGAGGACACAAGCCTCAACAACCTTTGCTCGGAAATACAACACTCCAAGACTTCAACCAAGGAAACACAAGTTCCTTCTTACAACACAAGGGACTAACACTTCCCTTCAAGTGTACAAAAACACTTAGCACTCAAACAAGACACTCCTTTAAGAGTAGATATGAGTAAAAAGAATACGCTCAAGATCGCAACAACTTTCGACAAGAATTTGGCTCTCAAAAAGCTTATGTAATGAATATAAAATGATAAGCAATAAAGTATGCAAGCTTTAGAAATTGTATGATCAGTTGTTGTGTGTTGTTATACTTAAAAGACTGAATTGAAGCTGTATTTATAGTTGAAAAACTTTGTATTACCGTTGCCTAATTGCCAATTAAGAATTGCTGATTTTACTCTGTGACAATCGATTGTCAAATTACCACAATCGATTGTTTGCCAGTTCTTCCAAAAATCAATCCCAGATTTTACGCATAACAATCGATTATCTAAGATCAATAATCGATTACTGGCAACGTTCAAAAAATCATTTCCAGATTTTACGTAAAACAATCGATTGTCAGAAATCTACAATCGATTACTCAGCAACGTTCAAAAAATCCTTTCCAGATTTTAATTAATTCAACCGATTATAGGAAATCAATAATCGATTACTCAGCAACGTTCAAAAAATCCTTTCCAGATTTTAATTAAAACAATCCATTATAGGAAATCAATAATCGATTACTGACAGTATTTGAAAACATTTTGGCAACGGTCAGTTATACAATCGATTATATTAAGTTAACAATCGATTATATATCAGTCTTGAAAAATTAATTTAGACACTGCCTCTTGACAATCGATTGTTATAGGTTCACAATCGATTATTTAATAACTTTGAAAAAGTCTGGAATACACTGCCTCAACACAATCGATTGTCATAAGTTCACAATCGATTTATTTGTGACTTTGAAAAATCTGATGGACACTATCTCTTCACAATCGATTGTCATTAGCTTCACAATCGATTATTTTGAGCTTTGAAAAACTTTGATGGACACTGCCTCATCACAATCGATTGTCATAAGGTTCATAATTGATTGTCATGCAGATTTGAAAAAAATCTGATGCTCACTGCCTTAACACAATCGATTGTCATAAGTTCGCAATCGATTGTCAAGCAGCTGACTTAAACATAATCGATTATCATAAGTACATAATCGATTATCTTAGTCCAGATTTTAGAGGCATGTTTAAAAATCATTTTGGCTAAAGTAAATATGCATTATTTAAAATTATTTTGCTCTAAATTAAATATGCATGATTTGTTAAAAATATTTTTACGAGAGAAGCCAAGTCTTGAGTTTAAGTTGTCGGATCAAGATCACAATTAAATACCGACTCATATAAAACTTAATCTCGATCTTTGTCTTGTGCTTGAATCTCGTTATATATCAATTTTGCACTTGTGCTTGGACCTCGTCATGTGTCAATTTGCGCATAGTTTGTCATTCATCAAAACCTACAAATATGAACACACTTTTAGTATAATGCCTTGAGAACGTGTTTCCAACAATTTTTCCCTTATTGATAATGGAAAACTTTAAGCGGGATATGCATATTAGGCAATTCATAATGACGATTCAAGACAAGTAAAGATATGCAACAAGTATATAGATATGCAATTTGTTCCCCCTCAATATATGAATTCCCCCTCAATTTATCCCAATAAGTATTGAGAGTGCATACCCGTTATCTTCCCCCTTTTGCCATTAGCAAAAAAATATAGAATAATTAATAAAACTTGTTTATTTATTAAATCAGCAATTTCAGACATAATAACGCAAATAATGTCAAGACAATCGATTATTGATACTGGATAATCTATTATATAAAAGAGAAATCAATTGTTATGTGCGTCAAGCTTTATAATTCCCCCTGCCTTTAGGGCGATACCTGCAAAAATACGTTCGGCGTCTCCGACGCTCAAGTTAGAAAACATGTGAAAGGGAAAATGCAATGCATGACTTAGATCAACGTGGAGTCAAGGATCCCGAGTTCACTACGAATTCGGAAGAAGGACTCTTTCTCTAAGGGCTTTGTAAAGATGTCGGCCAATTGATCTTTGGTTTCAACAAATTCAATTTCGACATCGCCCTTGAGAACGTGATCTCTTATAAAATGATGTCTAATTTCAATGTGTTTTGTTCGCGAATGAAGAACGGGGTTCTTCGTCAAGCATATGGCACTAGTATTATCGCATCTAAGAGGGATATGATCAAGAACTTAGGCCATAGTCCAAGAGTTGTTGTTTCATCCAAAGATTTGAGAGCAACAACTCCCCGCGGCAACATATTCAGCCTCGGTTGTGGACAACGCAACACTTACTTGTTTCTTGCTAAACCAAGAAACGAGAGAGCTACCGAGCAAATGGCAAGTGCCACTTGTGCTCTTGCGGTCCAATTTGCATCCAGCAAAATTGGAGTTGGAATAGCCAACAAGTTGGCATGAAGAACCTTTGGGGTACCATAGACCCACATTTATAGTACCAACTAGATACTTCAATATCCGTTTCACCGCAGTTAGGTGAGACTCCTTCGGACACAATTGATAACGAGCGCATAAGCACACGCTAAACATGATGTCCGGACGACTAGCAGTAAGATAAAGGAGAGAGCCAACCATACCTCGATATTTTTTGATGTCGACTTCCTTACCTTTCTCATCTTTGTCTAGATGATCGGATGTGCTCATAGGGGTTGCCATTGCTTTTGCATTGGTCATTTCAAATCGTTTCAGCAATTCTTTGCAATATTTCGCTTGGCAAATGAACGTACCTTCTTTCATTTGCTTTACTTGTAATTCCAAAAAGAATGTTAACTCACCCATCATAGACATCTCAAATTCACTTGTCATTAAATCGGAAAATTCCTTGCACAAAACATTGTTTGTACCACCAAATATAATATCATCCACATAGATTTGAACTAATAAAATATCATTGTTTTTATGCTTAACAAAAAGAGTGGTGTCAACTTTCCCCCTAATGAAATCATTTTCCAATAGAAATTTACTCAATCTTTCATACCAAGCTCGGGGAGCTTGTTTTAAACTATAAAGAGCCTTTTTGAGTTTGAAAACATGATCGGGAGATTTAAAATCTTCAAAATCGGGGGGTTGTTCAACATAAACTTCTTCTTGAATAACACCATTCAGAAAAGCACTTTTCACATCCATTTGATATAAATTGAAATTCATAGAAGAGGCAAAAGCAAGCAATAAACGAATAGCTTCTAATCTAGCTAGGGGAGCATATGTTTCTTCATAGTCAATACCCTCTTCTTGATTATAGCCTTTTGCTACAAGCCTAGCTTTGTTTCTAGTGATTACACCATTTTCATCTAGTTTGTTTCGAAAAACCCATTTCGTACCAATTATGGTATGATTTTCGGGTCTTGGCACCAAATCCCAAACGTCATTCCGTTTGAATTGGTTAAGCTCCTCTTGCATTGCCAAGGTCCAAAATTTATCCCCAATTGCTTCGGAGATGGTTGTTGGTTCAATTTGAGAAACAAAAGCAGTATGTTCTAAGGTGTTCTTAAGGGAGTTTCGGGTACTTACCTTTTCTCCGACGTCGCCAATTACCTGTTCGAGAGGGTGATCTTTGATTGTCCTCCACTCGTTAGGTATTTTTTGTTTCTTTCTCCAATTGTGGCGTTTCCTCCGTTGATTGTTCCAAGATTTCATCTTGAATTTCCTTAGGAGTTTCCTGTTGTACTTTGTCTTTTAAACTATTTAAAATACCTGCAAGATCAGAACAAGAATCCTTTCTCGCCAAGCGAGCATTATTTTCGGAAAACACAATATGGGGGGATTCCTCCACAGTTTGGGTTCTATTATTAAATACACTATATGCTTTGCTACGTGAAGAATACCTAATAAAAATTCCTTCATCGGATTTGGCATCAAATTTTCCCAATTGACCTTTTCCATTGTTATGAATAAAACATTTACAACCGAATACTCTAAAATGGGAGATATTTGGTTTCCTTCCCTTGTTGAGTTCATAAGGGGTTTTCATGAGTATTGGCCTTATGACTACTCTATTTAAAAGGTAGCATGCGGTACTCACGGCATCCGCTCAAAAATGTTTGGGAATCTTAGCCTCTTCGAGCATGGTTCTAGCCATCTCTTCGAGACACCTATTTTTCCTTTCCACCACCCCATTTTGTTGTGGTGTTCGTGGAGCGGAAAAGGTATGCTCGATACCGAGTTCGTCACAAAAGTCCGCAAAGAGATTGTGATCAAACTCTCCCCCATGATCACTTCTAATTGAAGTGACGGTTGTTTCCTTTTCGTTTTGAACACGTTAAGGAAAATATTTAAAATTCTGAAAAGCATCACTTTTATGGGCAAGAAATAAAGTCCAAGTAAATCTGGAATAATCATCAACAATAACAAAAGCATAACGATTTCTACCAAGACTTTCAATGCGAGATGGTCCAAACAAATCCATGTGAAGCAATTGCAGTGGTCTAGTAGTTGAAACAATATTTTTTGATTTAAAAGATGCTTTTGTTTGCTTCCCTTTTTGACAAGAATCACAAATAGAGTCATTTTCAAATTTCAAATTTGGAAGACCAACAACTAAATTCTGTGAAACCAATTTGTTCAAAAGATGCATGTTGATGTGAGCTACTCTACAATGCCATAACCAAGAGTCATCCTCTTTGCTCATTAAACAATTCACATATTCGGGTGAAGAATTTGCAAGATCAACCATATAAATGTTATCCATTCTAAAACCACGAAGGATAATATTAAAATCGCTACGTCTAAAAACTATGCATTCATCTGAATCAAATAAAACAAGATTTCCCTTGTCACATAATTGACTTATGCTCAAGAGATTATGCTTTAAATCTTTCACAAGTAATATATGCTTAATGGAAGAAATTTCATACTTTCCGATCGATCCGATGCCGATAATCTTTCCTTTGTTGTTATCACCAAAAATAACACTTCCCCCTTCCTTGTGTTCTAGTTGAAGGAATTTGGATTCGCCTCCTGTCATGTGCTTGGAGCATCCACTATCAAGGTACCATAGTACACTTGATCCCTTCAAACATACCTACAAAACAGATTAATGAGTTTTAGGTACCCATGCCATTTTGGGTCCTTGGGGGTTAGGCAAATCATAATGATGTGATTGAGTGTTATGTCTATGTCGTGTAAAACAAGCAGGAGCAATATGTCCAATTCGTCTACAATAATGACAAGTCACGTTAGGATTATGCATCCTTCTAGGTTGATAGTAATTGGACGGACGAAATTCATTTACTCTATTCTTGACAATATAACTATTGCGCAAATCATGAAAAACATTTCTCCTACCATTTGTTCTAGGATATGCATCATTTCTAGAATAGTTGTTTCTAGGTTGGAAGTCATTTCTAGGTGTTCTAAAAGGTTCAAAACTCTTTCTAATGTTTGGCCTAGAACGTGCATTATTTCTAGCATGATTATTTCTAGGTTGCGATTGATGAAAACCATTTCTAGGTTTGTTGTATCTAGGATGAGCATTTGTTTTATTTATCCTAGGTTGAGCCTTAGGTGGTTGGGGGTTGGTCTTCAATTTTCTCTTTAGGCTCGTTTCTAAAACCTATGCCATGCTTGGTCGACTTCAAATTAACAAGCACTTAATTCAAATTTTTATGAGAAGAGTTAAACTTATCTAAGGTGCCCTTAAGCCTTTCTACTTCATTTTTGAGATGCATGCAAGAAGTACAATTTCTAGAACTCTCGGGCTTGTCGGCGCTTCTCTTGCCAAAAAATTTGTTTTCCTCTTTCAACTTCTCATTTTCTAAAATCAGTTTTCCCAATTCCTTTTCTTTAAAAGAGATTTGTTTTTGAAAATCTTTTTCTTTTAAAGAAGCATTTTCTTTTATACTCTTAATAGTTTTTGAAGCTTTAATAAATTCGCTATACAACTCATCAAAAGCATTTTGCATTTCTTCAGGGGAAAAGAAATTTTTGGAAGAAATTTGACATACCTCTTCTTTGTTGTCTTCTTGTGCCATATGACAAAGATTTGCGGCTTCGTCTTCTTCTTCCTCACTTGACTCGTCACAGGAGTCGCCTCCCCAAGATATGTATGCTCGTTGCTTCTTGAAGGGTTTCTTCTCCTTTTTAGCATTTGGGCAATTTGATTTAATGTGCCCGGTTTCTCCGCACTCATAGCACTTTATTTGATCTCCATGCTTTTTGCCCTTTCGTTCATACTCTTTTCGCATGAACTTTTGAAATCTCTTGATAACGAGTCCGAACTCGTTGTCTCCGTCCTCATCATTTTGAGGTTTGCTTGTGCTTTCCTTGAGAGCGATTCTTTGCTTCCTTTGATCATCAACAAGAGGGTTAAGTATAGTAGATTCATAAGTTTTAAGATTACCTCTTAATGCGTCGATGGTGACATTTGAAATGCTAATGGATTCTTGAATCGCGTCGGCCTTGGATCGCCATTCCGGAGTGAGACTTCGGAGAATTTTTTGGACAAGTTCCTTATCCGTGAAGGTCTTCTTAAGAGCATGTAAGTCATTTACAATTTTTGAAAATCGTTCAAACATCTCATCGACCTTTTCGCCTTCCTTCATGTGAAACAATTCATATGCATGGGTTAGGAAATCAATTTTGGCTTCCCTTACCATGTCCGTACCTTCATACGTAATTTCCAGCTTGTCCCACATTTGCTTCGCCATTGTGCAACAAGATATCTTCCTGTAATCATCAGCATTTACAACACAATATAATAAATTACTAGCTTTAGCATTATTTTGCACCTTTCGGATATCATCCGCATCGTATTCATCTTCGGACTTTGGGACCCATTCATTTTCAACCTTCTTGGTTGGAATTTGTTCTCCATTCATTATGACCTTTCAAAGATGAAAACTATTTGATTGTACAAATATTCCCATCCTCTCCTTCCAGTATGTATAATTTGTACCATCGAATAGTGGTGGTCGGGAGGAGCACTGTGCTTCACCTATTCCTGCAAAAGAATCACGAGTAGAAGCCATGGATGTTTCTCTCAAACGGTTAAGTCTTCAGAGAGTTGGGCTCTGATACCAATTGTTAGATAATATGCTTAACGCTAGAGGGGGGGGGGGTGAATAGCGTTATAATAAAAATTAGCGTAAACTTGCGGAATTTAAAAATTGCAGGAAATAAATAAGTGCGATAAGTAAATAACTTAGAACAAACGCACCGATGTATCCTGGTTCACCACAACCCGTGGCTAGTCCAGTCCCCGAGAGACTCTCTCGAGATTTCCACTAACTTGTTAAGCTTACGGGTGCTCAACAAACGGTTACAACTTGAGGACACAAGCCTCAACAACCTTTGCTCGGAGATACAACACTCCAAGACTTCAACCAAGGAAACACAAGTTCCTTCTTACAACACAAGGGACTAACACTTCCCTTCAAGTGTACAAAAACACTTAGCACTAAAACAAGATACTCCTTTAAGAGTAGATATGAGTAAAAAGAATACGCTCAAGATCGCAACAACTTTTGACAAGAATTTGGCTCTCAAAAGCTTATGTAATGAATATAAAATGATAAGCAATAAAGTATGCAAGCTTTAGCAATTGTATGATCAGTTTTTGTGTGTTGTTATACTTAAAAGACTGAATTGAAGCTGTATTTATAGTTGAAAAACTTTGTATTACCGTTGCCTAATTGCCAATTAAGAATTGCTGATTTTACTGTTAGATAATACGCTTAACGCTAGAGGGGGGGGGGGTGAATAGCGTTTTAATAAAATTAGCGTAAACTTGCGGAATTTAATAATTGCAGGAAATAAATAAGTGCGATAAGTAAATAAATTAGAACAAACGCACCGATATATCCTGGTTCACCATAACCCGTGGCTAGTCCAGTCCCCGAGAGACTCTCTCGAGATTTCCACTAACTTGTTAAGCTTACGGGTGCTTAACAAACCGTTACAACTTGAGGACACAAGCCTCAACAACCTTTCCTCGGAGATACAACACTTCAAGACTTCAACCAAGGAAACACAAGTTCCTTCTTACAACACAAGGGACTAACACTTCCTTTCAAGTGTACAAAAACACTTAGCACTCAAACAAGATACTCCTTTAAGAGTAGATATGAGTAAAAAGAATACGCTCAAGATCGCAACAACTTTCGACAAGAATTTGGCTCTCAAAAGCTTATGTAATGAATATAAAATGATAAGCAATAACGTATGCAAGCTTTAGCAATTGTATGATCAGTTGTTGTGTGTTGTTATACTTAAAAGACTGAATTGAAGCTGTATTTATAGTTGAAAAACTTTGTATTACCGTTGCCTAATTGCCAATTAAGAATTGCTGATTTTACTGTTAGATAATACGCTTAACGCTAGAGAGGGGGGTGAATAGCATTTTAATAAAATTAGCGTAAACTTGCGGAATTTAATAATTGCAGGAAATAAATAAGTGCGATAAGTAAATAAATTAGAACAAACGCACCGATATATCCTGGTTCACCACAACCCGTGGCTAGTCCAGTCCCCGAGAGACTCTCTCGAGATTTCCACTAACTTGTTAAGCTTACGGGTGCTAAACAAACCGTTACAACTTGAGGACACAAGCCTCAACAACCTTTGCTCGGAGATACAACACTCCAAGACTTCAACCAAGGAAACACAAGTTCCTTCTTACAACACAAGGGACTAACACTTCCCTTCAAGTGTACAAGAACACTTAGCACTCAAACAAGACACTCCTTTAAGAGTAGATATGAGTAAAAAGAATAAGCTCAAGATCGCAACAACTTTTGACAAGAATTTGGCTCTCAAAAGCTTATGTAATGACTATAAAATGATAAGCAATAAAATATGCAAGCTTTAGCAATTGTATGATCAGTTTTTGTATGTTGTTGTACTCAAAAGACTGAATTGAAGCTGTATTTATAGTTGAAAAACCTTGTATTACCGTTGCCTAATTGCCAATTAAGAGTTGCTGAAATTACTCAGTGAAAATCGATTGTCAAGTTACCACAATCGATTGTTTGCCAGTTCTTCCAAAAATCAATCCCAGAATTTACGCATAACAATCGATTATATAAGATCAATAATCGATTACTGGCAACGTTCAAAAAATCCTTTCCAGATTTTACGTAAAACAATCGATTGTCAACAATCTACAATTGATTACTCAGCAACGTTCAAAAAATCCTTTCCAGATTTTAATTAAAACAATCGATTATAGGAAATCAATAATCGATTACCTGACGGTATTTGAAAATATTTTGGCAACGGTCAGTTATACAATAGATTATACTAAGTTAACAATCGATTATATATCAGTCTTGAAAAATCAATTTAGACACTGCCTCTTGACAATCGATTGTCATAAGTTCACAATCGATTATTTAATAACTCGAAAAAGTCTGGAAGACACTACCTCAACACAATCAATTGTCATAAGTTCACAATCGATTATTTTGTGACTTTGAAAAATCTGATGGACACTGTCTCTTCACACTCGATTGTCATTAGCTTCACAATCGATTATTTTGAGCTTTGAAAAACTTTGATGGACACTACCTCATCACAATCGATTGTCATAAGGTTCACAATTGATTGTCATGCAGATTTGAAAACTCTGATGCTCACTGCCTTAACACAATCGATTGTCATTAGTTCACAATCGATTGTCAAGCAGCTGACTTAAACATAATCGATTATCATAAGTACATAATCGATTATCTTAGTCCAGATTTTAGAGGCGTGTTTAAAAATCATTTTGACAAAAGTAAATATGCATTATTTAAAATCATTTTGCTCTAAATTAATTATGCATGATTTGTTAAAAGTATTTTTAAAAGAGAAGCCAAGTCTTGAGTTTAAGTTGTCGGATCAAGATCACAATTAAATACCGACTCATATAAAACTTAATCTCGATCTTTGTCTTGTGCTTGAATCTTGTTATATATCAATTTCGCGCTTGTGCTTGGACCTCGTCATATGTCAATTTGCGCATAGTTTGTTATTCATCAAAACCTACAAATATGAACACACGTTTAGTATAATGCCTAGAGAATGTGTTTCCAACAATTTCCCCCTTTTTGATAATGGCAAACTTTAAGCGGGATATGCATATTAGGCAATTCATAATGACGATTCAAGACAAGTAAAGATATGCAACAAGTATATAGATATGCAATTTGTTCCCCCTCAATATATGAATTCCCCCTCAATTTATGCCGATAAGTATTGAGTGAGAGTGCATACCCGTTATCTTCCCCCTTTTGCCATTAGCAAAAAAATATAGAATAATCAAAAAACTTGTTTATTTAAAAAAAACGGCAATAATAATGCAAATAATGTCAAGACAATCGATTATTGATACTGGATAATCGATTATATAAAAGAGAATCGATTGTTCGGTGCGCCAAGCTTTATAATTCCCCCTGCCTTTAGGGCGATACCTGCAAAAAGACGTTAGACGTCTCCGACGCTCAAGTTAGAAAGCATGTGAGAGGGAAAATGCAATGCATGACTTAGATCAACGTGGAGTCAAGGATCCCGAGTTCACTACGAATTCGGAAGAACGACTCTTTCTCTAAGGGCTTTGTAAAGATGTCGGCCAATTGATCTTTGGTTTCAACAAATTCAATTTCGACATCGCCCTAGAGAACGTGATCTCTTATAAAATGATGTCTAATTTCAATGTGTTTTGTTCGCGAATGAAGAACGAGGTTCTTCGTCAAGCATATGGCACTAGTATTATCACATCTAAGAGGGATATGATCAAGACTTAGGCCATAGTCCAAGAGTTGTTGTTTCATCCAAAGGATTTGAGAGCAACAACTCCCCGCGGCTACATATTCAGCCTCGGTTGTGGACAACGCAACACTTACTTATTTCTTGCTAAACCAAGAAACGAGAGAGCTACCGAGCAAATGGCAAGTGCCACTTGTGCTCTTGCGGTCCAATTTGCATCCAGCAAAATTGGAGTTGGAATAGCCAACAAGTTGGCATGAAGAACCTTTGGGGTACCATAGACCCACATTTACAGTACCAACAAGATACTTCAATATCCGTTTCACCGCAGTTAGGTGAGACTCCTTCGGATACGATTGATAACGAGCGCATAAGCACACGCTAAACATGATGTCCGGACGACTAGCAGTAAGATAAAGGAGAGAGCCAATCATACCTCGATACTTTTTGATGTCGACTTCCTTACCTTTCTCATCTTTGTCTAGGTGATCGGATGTGCTCATGGGGGTTGCCATTGCTTTTGCATTGGTCATTTCAAATCATTTCAGCAATTCTTTGCAATATTTCGCTTGGCAAATGAACGTACCTTCTTTCATTTGCTTTACTTGTAATCCCAAAAAGAATGTTAACTCACCCATCATAGACATCTCAAATTCGCTTGTCATTAAATCGGAAAATTCCTTGCACAAAACATTGTTAGTAGCACCAAATATAATATCATCCACATAGATTTGAACTAATAAAATATCATTTTTTTTATGCTTAACAAAAAGAGTGGTGTCAACTTTCCCCCTAATGAAATCATTTTCCAATAGAAATTTACTTAATCTTTCATACCAAGCTCGGGGAGCTTGTTTTAAACCATAAAGAGCCTTTTTGAGTTTGAAAACATGATCGGGAGATTTAAAATCTTCAAAGCCGGGGGGTTGTTCAACATAAACTTCTTCTTGAATAACACCACTTAGAAAAGCACTTTTCACATCCATTTAACATAAATTGAAATTCATAGAAGAAGCAAAGGCAAGCAATAAACGAATAGCTTCTAATCTAGCTACGGGAGCATATGTTTCTTCATAGTCAATACCCTCTTCTTGATTATAGCCTTTTGCTACAAGCCTAGCTTTGTTTCTAGTGATTACACCATTTTCATCTAGTTTGTTTCGAAAAACCCATTTTGTACCAATTATGGTATGATTTTCGGGTCTTGGCACCGAATCCCAAACGTCATTCCGTTTGAATTGGTTAAGCTCCTCTTGCATTGCCAAGGTCCAAAATTCATCCCCAATTGCTTCGGAGATGGTTGTTCATTCAATTTGAGAAACAAAAGCCGTATGTCCTAAGGTGTTCTTAAGGGAGTTTCGGGTACTTACCTTTTCTCCGACGTCGCCAATTACTTGTTCGAGAGGGTGATCTTTGATTGTCCTCCACTCGTTAGGGATTTTCGTTTCTTTCTCCAATTGTGGCGTTTCCTCCGTTGATTGTTCCAAGATTTCATCTTGAATTTCCTTAGGAGTTTCTTCTTGTACTTTGTCTTTTAAATTATTTAAAATACCTACAAGATCAGAACAAGAATCCTCTCTCGCCAAGCGAGCATTACTTTCGGAAAACACAATATGAGGGGATTCCTCCACAGTTTGGGTTCTATTATTAAATACCCTATATGCTTTGCTATGTGAAGAATACCCAATAAAAATTCCCTCATCGGATTTGACATCAAATTTTCCCAATTGATCTTTTGCATTGTTATGAATAAAACATTTACAACTGAATACTCTAAAATGGGAGATATTTGATTTCCTTCCCTTGTAGAGTTCATAAGGGGTTTTCATGAGTATTGGCCTTATGACTACTCTATTTAAAATGTAGCATGCGGTACTCACGGCATCCACCCAAAAATAGTTGGGAATCTTAGCCTCTTCGAGCATGGTTCTAGCCATCTCTTCGAGACACCTATTTTTCCTTTCCACCACCCCATTTTGTTGTGGTGTTCGTGGAGCGGAAAGGTATGCTCGATACCGAGTTCGTCACAAAAGTCCGCAAAGAGATTGTGATCAAACTCTCCCCCATGATCACTTCTAATTGAAGTGACGGTTGTTTCCTTTTCGTTTTGAATACGTTTAAGGAAATATTTAAAATTCTGAAAAGCATCACTTTTATGGGCAAAAAATAAAGTCCAAGTAAATCTGGAATAATCATCAACAATAACAAAGGCATAACGATTTCTACCAAGACTTTCAATGCGAGATGGTCCAAACAAATCCATGTGAAGCAATTGCAATGGTCTAGTAGTTGAAACAATGTTTTTCGATTTAAAAGATGCTTTTGTTTGCTTCCCTTTTTGACAAGAATCACAAATAGAGTCATTTTCAAGTTTCAAATTTGGAAGACCAACGACTAAATTTTGTGACACCAATTTGTTCAAAAGATGCATGTTGATGTGAGCTACTCTACGATGCCATAACCAAGAATCATCCTCTTTGCTCATTAAACAATTTACATATTCGGGTGAAGAATTTGCAAGATCAACCATATAAATGTTATCCATTCTAAAACCACGAAGGATAATTTTAAAATCGCTACGTCTAAAAACTAAGCATCATCCGAATCAAATAAAACAAGATTTCCCTTTTCATATAATTGATTTATGCTCAAGAGATTATGTTTTAAACCTATCACATGTAATATATGCTTAATGGAAGAAATTTCATCCTTACCGACAGATCCGATGCCGATAATCTTTCCTTTGTTGTTATCACCAAAAATGACACTTCCCCCTTTCTTGTGTTCTAGTTGAAGGAATTTGGATTCGTCTCCCGTCATGTGCTTGGAGCATCCACTATCAAGGTACCATAGTACACTTGATCCCTTCAAACATACCTACAAAATAGATTAATGAGTTTTAGGTACCCATGCCATTTTGGGTCCTTGGGGGTTAGGCAAATCATAGTGATGTGATTGAGTGTTATGTCTATGTCGTGTAAAACAAGCAGGAGAAATATGTCCAATTCGTCTACAATAATGACAAGTCACGTTAGGATTATTCATCCTTCTAGGTTGATAGTAATTGGACGGACGAAATTCATTTGCTCTATTCTTGACAATATAACTATTGCGCAAATCATGAAAAACATTTCTCCTACCATTTTTTCTAGGATATGCATCATTTCTAGAATAGTTGTTTCTAGGTTGGAAGTCATTTCTAGGTGTTCTAAAAGGTTCAAAACTCTTTCTAATGTTTGGCCTAGAATGTGCATTATTTCTAGCATGATTATTTCTAGGTTGCGATTGATGAAAACCATTTCTAGGTTTGTTGTATCTAGGATGAGCATTTGTTTTATTTATCCTAGGTTGAGCCTTAGGTGGTTGGGGGTTGGCTTCAACTTTCTCTTTAGGCTCGTTTCTAAAACCTATGCCATGCTTGGTCGACTTCAAATTAACAAGCACTTCATTCAAATTTTTAGGAGAAGAGTTAAACTTATCTAAGGTGCCCTTAAGCCTTTCTACTTCATTTTTGAGATGCATGCAAGAAGTACAATTTCTAGAACTTTCGGGCTTGTCAGCGCTTCTCTTGCCAAAAAATTTGTTTTCCTCTTTAAACTTCTCATTTTCTAAAATCAGTTTTTCCAATTCCTTTTCTTTAAGAGAGAGTTGTTTTTGAAAATCTTTTTCTTCTAAAGAAGCATTTTCTTTTATACTCTTAACAGTTTTTGAAGCTCTAATAAATTCGCTATACATCTCATCAAAAGCATTTTGCGGCTTCGTCTTCTTCTTCTTCACTTGACTCGTCACCGGAGTCGCCTCCCCAAGATATGTATGCTCTTTGCTTCTTGAAGAGTTTCTTCTCCTTTTTAGCATTTGGGCAATTTGATTTAATGTGCCCGGTTTCTCCGCACTCATAGCACTTTATTTGATCTCCTTGCTTTTTGCCCTTTCGTTCATACTCTTTTCGCATGAACTTTTGAAATCTCTTGATAACGAGTCCGAACTCGTTGTCTCCGTCCTCATCATTTTGAGGTTGGCTTGTGCTTGCCTTGAGAGCAATTCTTTGCTTCCTTTGATCATCAACAAGAGGGTTAAGTATAGTAGATTCATAAGTTTTAAGATTACCTCTTAATGCGTCGATGGTGACATTTGAAATGCCAATGGATTCTTGAATCGCGTCGGCCTTGGATCGCCATTCCGGAGTGAGACTTCAGAGAATTTTTTGGACAAGTTCCTTATCCGTGAAGGTCTTCTTAAGAGCATGTAAATCATTTTTGATTTTTGAAAATCGTTCAAACATCTCATCGACCTTTTCGCCTTCCTTCATGTGAAACAATTCATATACATGGGTTAGGAAATCAATTTTAGCTTCCCTTAACTGGTCCGTACCTTCGTACGTAATTTCCAGCTTGTCCCACATTTGCTTTGCCATTGTGCAACAAGATATCTTCCTGTAATCATCAGCATTTACAGCACAATATAATAAATTAATAGCTTTAGCATTATTTTGCACCTTTCGGATATCATCCGCATCGTATTCATCTTCGGACTTTGGGACCCATTCATTTTCAACCTTCTTGGTTGGAATTTGTTCTCCATTCATTATGACCTTCCAAAGATGAAAACTATTTGATTGTACAAATATTCTCATCCTCTCCTTCCAGTATGTATAATTTGTACCATCGAATAGCGGTGGTCGGGTGGAGCATTGTCCTTCACCTATTCCTGCAAAAGAATCACGAGTAGAAGCCATGGATGTTTCTCTCAAACGGTTAAGTCTTCAGAGAGTTGGGCTCTGATACTAATTGTTAGATAATACGCTTAACGCTAGAGGGGGGGGGGGTGAATAGCGTTTTAATAAAATTAGCGTAAACTTGCGGAATTTAATAATTGCAGGAAATAAATAAGTGCGATAAGTAAATAAATTAGAACAAACGCACCGATATATCCTGGTTCACCACAACTCGTAGCTAGTCCAGTCCCCCAGAGACTCTCTCGAGATTTCCACTAACTTATTAAGCTTACGGGTGCTTAACAAACCGTTACAACTTGAGGACACAAGCCTCAACAACCTTTGCTTGGAGATACAACACTCCAAGACTTCAACCAAGGAAACACAAGTTCCTTCTTACAACACAAGGGACTAACACTTCCCTTCAAGTGTACAAGAACACTTAGCACTCAAACAAGACACTCCTTTAAGAGTAGATATGAGTAAAAAGAATAAGCTCAAGATCGCAACAACTTTTGACAAGAATTTGGCTCTCAAAAGCTTATGTAATGAATATAAAATGATAAGCAATAAAATATGCAAGCTTTAGCAATTGTATGATCAGTTTTTGTATGTTGTTGTACTCAAAAGACTGAATTGAAGCTGTATTTATAGTTGAAAAACCTTGTATTACCGTTGCCTAATTGCCAATTAAGAGTTGCTGAAATTACTCAGTGACAATCGATTGTCAAGTTACCACAATCGATTGTTTGCCAGTTCTTCCAAAAATCAATCCCAGATTTTACGCATAACAATCGATTTTATATGATCAATAATCGATTACTGGCAACGTTCAAAAAATCCTTTCCAGATTTTACGTAAAACAATCGATTGTCAACAATCTACAATCGATTACTCAGCAATGTTCAAAAAATCCTTTCCAGATTTTAATTAAAACAATCGATTATAGGAAATCAATAATCGATTACCTGACGGTATTTGAAAATATTTTGGCAACGGTCAGTTATACAATCGATTATACTAAGTTAACAATCGATTATATATCAGTCTTGAAAAATCAATTTAGACACTGCCTCTTGACAATCGATTGTCATAAGTTCACAATCGATTATTTAATAACTTGAAAAAGTCTGGAAGACACTGCTTCAACACAATCGATTGTCATAAGTTCACAATCGATTATTTTGTGAGTTTGAAAAATCTGATGGACACTGTCTCTTCACAATCGATTGTCATTAGCTTCACAATCGATTATTTTGATCTTTGAAAAACTTTGATGGACACTTCCTCATCCCAATCGATTGTCATAAGGTTCACAATCGATTGTCATGCAGATTTGAAAAAATCTGATGCTCACTGCCTTAACACAATCGATTGTCATTAGTTCACAATCGATTGTCAAGCAGCTGACTTAAACATAATCGATTATCATAAGTACATAATCGATTATCATAAGTACATAATCGATTATCTTAGTCCAGATTTTAGAGGCATGTTTAAAAACCATTTTGACTAAAGTAAATATGAATTATTTAAAATCATTTTGCTCTAAATTAAATATGCATGATTTGTTAAAAATATTTTTACGAGAGAAGCCAAGTCTTGAGTTTAATTTGTCGGATCAAGATCACAATTAAATACCGACTCATATAAAACTTAATCTCGATCTTTGTCTTGTGCTTGAATCTCGTTATATATCAATTTTGCGCTTGTGCTTGGACCTCGTCATGTGTCAATTTGCGCATAGTTTGTCATTCATCAAAACCTACAAATATGAACACACGTTTAGTATAATGCCTTGAGAACATGTTTCCAACAGCAATCCCTTTAATCTATTGCTTGTAGGCCCTAGATTTATGCCGCCAAACCAGTGCCATCTTCCCTGCATCAGATGGTTAAATTTGAATGGGACAGGCAAGAGATTGTGGTGCATGGTGAAGACAATCAGTGTACTTTAGGGGACGCGATCGTACCTTTAATTGAATCTGAGGAAAGCAAAGGGCCATGGTTTTACCAGGTGTTTGATACGGTATCATTACATAAAATCCCAAAAGGCGAGGTTGTCATAACCCCAAAGATAGCAATTGCATCCATCATAGTGGCTTCAAAAATATTGAAAAACGGTTTTATGCCCGACAAAGGGTTGGGACCTTCTCTGTAAGGCGTTGTGCAACCAGTGTCCCTTCCCAAAAATCTGGACACTTTTGGCCTATGGTTCAAGCCCAAAGCCACAGACATAAGGCAAGCCAAAAAGCTAAAGCATAAGGCTTGCGTTCTCCTGAAGCGCATCCTAAGGTTGTTCAAATCATTCGTCAAATCCAGTGCTAGCAATGGACGCAGATCAAAGATTTAAGGCCCGCTGATCAACACGGATGGAGATCTTTATAAAGGACTTGAAAGACTGTTCAATGAGGTGAATATGGTCGAGCCAGGAGAAGGATCAAGCAGGGTGGATGTGCAGTTTGTGGGAGCATGCACAAAACTCAATAATTGGGAAGCCGCTCCTCTTCCCACTCGGAGGGAGTCGTGGTAGTCGGCTTTGATTTTTCTTTCAGTCTAGTTTGGATTAGCGTCAAAGTTGTTATTTCTGTCTGTTTGGATGTGTAAACTTTGTTATATTTGATTCTAATGAAAAGCAATCTCCCTTTCAGCAATTCCGATAGTCTCCATTTCTCTTTATGTTTATTTCTTTTTTATTTATGTTTATTTCTTTTCTCTTTTGTACAGTTATTTTTATGTCAGTTCTAGTGATCTGATATGCAGAAGGACTCCTCTACGCAGCCTTCAAAACAGGTCTAGCTCAGAAATAATAATTCAGGAAATATAACATGAGGATGAAATAGGGTATGATGAGGAAGGGGCATGTGATGAGATTAGTAAAAAGTTGACCCAATTCGAAGAGAAACCCAAACCAAACCTGAATGATACAGAGGCAGTCAATCTAGGCAGTCCGAATAATTTCAAAGAAACAAAAATGAGTGTCCATCTCGAACACAACTTAGGGTAGAAATAATTGAAGTGTTCTTGAGTACAAAGACTCCTTTGCATGGTCCTACAATGACATGCCCAGATTGAGCACTGAATTGGTGGTCCATAAGATACCCACTGACCCAGCCTGCCCACCTGTCAAGCAAAAGTTAAGAAAGTTCAAAACTGATGTGAGTGTGAAAATTAAAGAGGAAGTGACCAAGCAGTTTGAGGCAAAAGTCATCCGAGTCACACGATACACCACTTGGTAAGCTAATGTTGTGCCTGTGCCAAAGAAGGACAGTAAAACCGGGGTGTGTGTTGATTATCGTGACCTGAACAAAGCAAGTCCAAAGGAAAACTTCCCCTGCAAAACATCCACATTTTGATTGACAATTGCACGAAACATGAAACCGGGTCGTTCGTGGATTATTACGCAGGGTACCGCCAGATTTTGATGGATGAAGAAGATGCAGAGAAAACAGCATTCATCACACCGTGGGGGGACGTACTATAATAGAGTCATGCCTTTTTGTTTGAAAAACACCGGGCAACATACATGATGGCCATGAAAACCATTTTGCACGATATGATACATAAGGAAATTGAGGTCTATGTGGATGCTGTGATAATCAAGTCCAGAAAGCAATCCGATCATGTCAAATACTTGAGAAAATTCTTCCAAAGGCTCCGCTGGTATGACCTCAAACTCAACCCGGCGAAATGTGCATTTGGGGTCCCCTAGGGAAAGTTATTAGGGCTTATAGCCAGCCGCCAAGGTATTGAACTAAACCCATCAAAAATCAAAGCTATACAGGAGCTGCCGCCGCCAAGGAACAAAGCAGAAGTAATGAGTCTACTAGGAAGATTGAATTACATCAGTCGGTTCATTGCTCAGCTTACAACCATCTGCGAGCCCATCTTTAAGTTATTGAAAAAGGATGCTACAGTAACATGGATGGGAGAGTGTCAGGAGGCTTTTGATAAGATAAAGGAATATTTGTCAAACCCACCGATATTGGTCCTGCCGGAACCAAGAAGGCCTTTGATCTTATATTTAACATTTTTGGACAACTCATTTGGGAGCGTTTTGGGTTAGCATGATGTTACTGGGATAAAAAAGGAGGCCATATACTACCTCAGCAAGAAATTTACAGCTTACGAGGTTAAGTATACTCATCTTGAAAGGACATGATGCGCCTTGACGTAGGTAGCCCAAAAGTTAAAGCATTACTTGTAATTATATACCACTTATCTCATCTCACGAATGGACTTATTAAATTACATTATCTAGAAGCCCATGCCCACAGGAAGGCCCGCCAAATGGCAAATCTTGCTCATTGAGTTCGACATTATCTACGTGACTAGGACTGCTATGATGGCACAAGCATTGGCGGACCATTTAGCGGAGAATCCTATAGATGAAGAATATGAGCCCTTGAACACATATTTCCCGGACGAGGAAGTGATGCACATAAACGAAATGGAACAGGATGAGCAGTCGGGATGGAAATTGTTCTTCGATGGGGCTTCCAACATGAAAGGTGTTGGGATAGGAGCGGTGCTCATTTCTGAAGAAGGGAACCACTACCTAGTCACAGCTCAACTCTGCTTCTATTGCACCAACAGCATGGCAGAATATGAGGCATGCATTTCGGGTTTGAGATTAGCAGCAGACATGGGTGACCAGGAAGTCTTGGTCTTGGGAGACTCGGACCTTTTGGTACACCGGATTCAAGGGGAGTGGGAAACGAGAGACATAAAGCTCATACCATACCGGAAATGCTTGCATGATCTCAGTGAACAATTCCTGTCAATAGAGTTCAGGCACATCCCCAGAATTCATAATGTGGTTGCCGATGCCCTGGCCACTTTGGCGTCAATGTTACATCATCCGGACAAGGATCATATTGACCCGATACATATCCGGGTCCATGATCAACATGCTTATTGCAACATGGTGGAAGAGGAGCTTGACGGTGAGCCATGGTTCCACTATATCAAGGAATATATCAGGGGAGGTGTGTATCCAGTACAGGCCACGAGTGACCAGAAGAGAACAATCTGTCGCTTATCAAGTGGGGTTTTCTTCAACGGAGGAATATTATATAAAAGAACGCCAGATCTTGGTTTGTTAAGATGCCTAGATGCCAAGCAGGCGACGGCCATCATGAATGAGGTGCATGCGGGCGTCTACGGGCCACACATGAGCGGATATGTCTTGGCAAAAAAGATTCTCCGGGCAGGATATTATTGGCTTACCATGGAGCAGATATCAGCTTTGTGTGCAAATGCCACCAGTGTCAAGTACATGGAGACCTAATCTACTCTCCCACATCTGAATTGCATACGATGTCGGCATCATGGGCTTTCATTGCCTGGGGCATGGACGTCATTGGGCCCATTGAACCAGCAGCTTCTAATGGACACAGATTTATCTTGGTTGCTATTGACTATTTCAGCAAATGGGTTGAAGCCAAAACCTTCAAAGGCAGTGACCAAGACGGTCGTGGTCGACTTTGTGCATACAAACATAATTTTCCGGTTCAGGATCCCCAAGACACTCATCACTTATAATGGAGCAAATCCCAACAGTCACTTAATGAGAGAGGTATGTCAACAGTTCAAGATCACACATCGAAATACTACCCCATACCACCCCAAGGCGAACGGAGCGGTTGAGGCGGCCAATAAGAACATAAATAAGATACTCCGTAAAATGGTAGAAGGGTCGAGGCAGTGGCATGATAAGTGTTAGAATATATGCTCAACGCTAGAGGGGGGGTGAATAGCGTTTAATAAAAAATCGCAGGAATAAAAATCAAAGTAAATGCGGAAATAAAAGAGTAAGGAGGGAGCACACCAAATTTATACTGGTTCGCCACAACGTGTGGTTACGTCCAGTCTCTCGAGCTTCAACTAACTCTGTTAAGCTTACAGGTGCTCGACAAACCGATACAACCTGAGAACTTGAGTCACACAAGCCTCAACAACGTTTGCTCGAAGATACCGCACTCCAGGACTTCAATCGAAGGAATGAAACTTTCCTTCTTACAACAACAAGGGATTAAACTTCCCTTCAAGTGTATGCAAACACTTAGCACTCAAAAACAAGACTCTCTTCTAGAGTAGATATGAGTAAACTTAATACGCTCAAGAACACAACAACTTCTTCAAGATTTTGGCTCTCAAAAGCTATGAAATATAAATGAAATAAATGTAATGAAAGTATATAAGTTATTGCAGATTTGTGTTCAGTTGTTGTAAGAAATGAGAGGTTTTGGGGTGTATTTATAGCCCTCAAAAATCAAGTAGCCGTTGCTCAATAATTAAACAATATTTTTGAATTCTGGACAGAATAATCGATTATCTTAGGTGCATAATCGATTATCTTATTTTAAACGTTCAAAAAAGTAGTCGTTGGATGGCAACGGTAACCTAAATAATCGATTATGTTCAAGTGATAATCGATTATTTTACAGGATAATCGATTATACGATATATTATAATTGATTATTCAACCTCTCTGTAATTTTCAGTTCTAGCTGGAACATGAAGATAATCGATTATCACTTATTGATAATCAATTATCTTGGCCTTTTGTAATTTCCAGTTTGGCTGGAAATACAGGATAATTGATTATCATATAGTGATAATCGTTTATCTTGCCATTCTGTAATTTCCAGTTTTAGCTGGAAACACAGGATAATCGAATATCTTAAAGGATAATCGATTATCTTCAATATAATCAATTATAAAAACGTTTTCCAAGTGTTTATTTGATGACTATAAATCAAGTGTGGTTTATATGAAAATAATATGTTTAATTTATGTCCAGAAGTGAAAACCTATTTCAAAAACCATTTTGGCTAAAATGAAAACGTTAAAAATCATTTTGTTTTAAGTATATCAAAAATGTTTATGGTATGCATGATTTGATAAAAATGATTTTAAAGAGAAGCCAAGACTTGAATCTATTTTCGGATCAAGATCACAATGTAAAATGACTCATTTAAGTCTTCAGTACTTCTCTTGATCTTGTACTTGTTTCTTTTGTACTTGGACTTCTACTTTGATCCGTTAGTCACTCTTGCATTGCTTGTTCAATGATATGATGTTAACTTTGCTTTCACGTTGGATTTGTCATTCATCAAAACCTACAAGAGCGAACAAGACTTTAGTTTAACGATAATGAAAGTGTGTTTCAACAATAACTCACGATGATTTGCCATTTGACAATTTTGCATCCACGCCGGTTTGTCATTTATCAAAACCTACAAAAATGAACACAACTTTAGTTTAATGTCTTTGAGAGTGTGTTCCAACAATAAGCTGCCTTTTGCATTGTTAGGTTATCGCACCACGGTTCGCACTTCAGTGGGGGCCACTCCGTACTTATTGGTATATGGAACAGAGGAGGTAATCCCAGCCGATATTGAAATCCCCTCTCTTCGAATCGTGGCCGAAGCAGGAATCGACGATGAAGAATGGGTCAAAGCTCGTTTGGAACAATTGATTCTGATTGATGAGAAAATATTGGTGGAAGTCTGTCACGGATAGTTATATCAACAGAGAATGACAAGGGCATATAATAAGAAAGTGCGCCCCAGAAGGTTCGAAATAGGTCAACTGGTATTAAAGCGCATCCCCCCTCCCCAGGCCGAGGCAAAAGGCAAGTTCGCTCCAAACTGGCAAGGACCATTCATCGTATCAAGAGTGTTTTCCAACAGAGCATTGTATTTGATGGATGTGTAAGGGAAATGTGAGGAAATGGCTATCAATTGGCACGCTGTCAAAAGATATTATGTATGATTTTCTATTAGATCATGTCTATGCTCAACACTTGTTTGTATTTGGCATATTTTGCATATTGGAATGACGAAGGAATTTTATTCTGCTATCTAAACACTATATCCTTTGCTGACCGCTTTGGAGCTTTAATTATTTTCTTTCATAGCCCTCTTTCGGAATCGGCAACAAAAGTCAGAACGCAAGTGCGAGAAGGAAGTGAAAGAAAAAGAAAGGAAAGAATGAAAAGAATGGAAACAAAAGAAAAGAAAAGCAAAGAAAACAAGAAAAGAAAAGAGGAAAGAGAAATGAGAAAAGGAAAAGAAAGAAACAAAACAAAACAAAACAAAAAGAAAAAGAGAAGAGAAACGAAAAACAGAAAGAAAAAAGAGAAGAGAAAACAACAACAAAAATAAGGAATCGGTATGAACTACGTTTGAACTGATTTCTTTTAAAAGGATACGTAGGTAGCCTCAAAAAATAAATCCAAAAGTCCCCGAGCAAGAAGCTGGGGCAGACTTGTGATTGTTGTAAGAATTTGATTCTGAAAGTTGTAATTTTGAACCCATTTATCTTGTTTGGAGCCTTTGATACCCATTCTTTATAAACCTATCCAAAGCCCACGTTGCGACCCAAAGGAACACCTTATTATCAGTCTTCAAAAGAGGCAAAGTTGAGCTAGTAGATGGGATTCATGTCAGGGACAGCACTCAGAGCCCGACGAGAGAGATAATAAAATGAGAGAGTCTTATTAGTGAAAGCCCTCACAGGCACCATAAGGCGACGAGAATTTGAGAGAAAATAAAATGAGAGAGTATTATCGGTGAAAACCTTCACAGGAATTGTGAGGCGAAAGTAAGGAAAAAGAAAAACTCAGAAAGGGGCTATTGGTGGATGAACACTGCAGGGCAAGCCAGGTTAGGGTTTGGTTGAAAATTTGATCGCAAGGGTCACAACAACAAAATCACGGCCATGGAGGGTCGGTCATCGAAATGGATTGGGTCGACTCGGTCGAAGTGCATTTTATGATCGCGAAAACCAGCGGTTCCTCTTCAGATAAATCTCTTTTTCTTGTCTTTTCAACAGTCAGCAAGCCTGGAATTCTTCACCCTAAATACCATTCGGAGTCTTTGCATTTCACTTTTCTTTCGAGTCTAAACTCTTCTGTTTAAGCGAATGAAAGGAATCTCAAAGCAGATTATCAACTCCCAAAGGTACAAAGTGCATGACACCCAAAGGCGTAACAATGATGACAAGTGTGGAACAACAAAAGAAAGGATTCATAAAAAACTGCAATTGATTGAAGAAACAAGAATCGGCAAAGTGAAGGAGTACCACACAGAAAAGGGTATGCGAGTAAAACCATAGAGGTTCTGGGTCAGCCAAGCACCATAAACCAGTCGGGATATCTCAGAAGGGATGCAAACTTGGCAGAACAAGAAGATAGGGACGGGTCGCAAGGTCGCAAGGGTTGACTAAGCATGATACATTAGTCGTCGGAAAAGACAAAAAGAATTCCGACTACGGATCAAGAGTGCAACACAAGGAAGGGAGCAAAGCGATGTAGTAACGATCAAAAGTCAGTCAAGCATCACAAATGGACCGGGTAACCATAGGGAAAGGGGTTAAGGATTTCTGGCAGAGACTCGGAAATGTAACACCAAGATGAGAAATAAAATAAAGTCACTAGGGTTAGAGGATTAGCCGAGCATAGCGTTGTAACTTAAGAATCGTCCAATAAGGATATGAGGCTTGTAGAAAAAGAGTCAAAAGCATAACACAAATGGGAAAGGGCCCTGAGAATGGACCCAGCGTGACATATCAACTCATCAATCGGCAAAAAGAGGCATCAAAATTATGGCAAAGGGTCTGAAGCAAAAAGAAAAGGGAGAGCAAAGTAAAGACACAAAGGGCAAGGGATAACCAAACGTCGGGGACAGATCGGGTGATTTCAAAAAGGGGTGACAGGATTTTGGCAAAAGAGCAAAAATGTAACAAGATAAGAACAAAGAGAATCCACAAGGGTCAGAGGGTTGGCCAAAGCATAATAAACTAATTCATCAATCGTCCAGGGAGGACATAAAGAATTCCGGCCAAGGGTTAGGAATGTAACACAGTTACAGGCGAGCAAAGTAAAGCCAAAAAGGTTCGGGGGTCAGCCAACCAACTCAGGCAACTCATCATCAACATGGAAATTTGAACACAACGGAATACGACAGTGAGGAGGCCACTTCCAACGAGAATGCCGCAAGCCTAACCACCACTTTTCAAACTGATAAGTTTTCTTTGATTGATACAGGTGCATAAAAATTCCAGAAGAGCTTAAGAGGGGCCGTGCACAGGAGACGATAGGCACACGGCAGGTATGATTGAAGTCTTAGGGCCTACCAGGAAGTGGGACTCAATTAAACTCAAAAGGGGCATAGTCCATCATAAATATCCTCCCCAGCAAAGAGCACAAAGGGACAAACTTTGGAGAGTTAAAAGAATCATGGAAGTTAAGATGGAATGCAGTTTGGAACTCAGACAGGTACGGGTAACATAGGCGAGCACCAAGACCTTCCTCAGTAAGAATCGCAGAAAGCAGAAACAACCAGAAGTCAGAATTGGAATTTATGTGGGAATCTTCAGGACCCTACTGAAAAATGGGACTCATTCTAAGGTTAGAGGTAATCATGGATAACAAATGACGTAAAATGGCTTGCATGTCGAAGTAAGATTCAGTTATAATTGCCAGGACCCTCCTGGAAAATGGAATTTAGCTTAGAACACAAATAGTCGGGGGGGTAGGGTCAAAACCAAATACTTCCCCAACCAGAGTCAACAAGAGTCATCAGGACCTTCCTGAAAAATGGGACTTAGATTAGATATTTCCCCAACAAAAGTCAACAAGAGTCATCAGGACCCTCCTAAAAAAAGGGGACTTAGATTAGATACTTCCCTAGCAAGAGTAGACAAGCGTTGTCAGGACCCCCTGGATGATGGACGTAGCTCTAGATACTAACCCCCAGTAGTCACATCTCTTCATCTAATTAAGAGTTGTCAAGACCTGCCTGGATAATGGGAAGTAGTTTCAATCATCAGCCACCAGCAGATCCCCAGCAGATATAACGCATAACAAGACATAGTGGAAAATAATACCTTTTGCGAAATATAACATAGTCTTAAAGTTGTCTTCAGTTACTAATTGTCAGGACCATCCTGGATAATGGGACGTAGCTTAGACTTATAGATAATTGGTATAGCGATTTGATTAACACTCACAGGTCCGCCCAGCACCAAACAGGGGCAGGAAGAATTTTTTGTGTTTTGTTTGTTTTGTGGCGATCAAGCGCCCACCTGCAGAACAAGTGAATAACTTTCAAATCGCAAGTTTTAAAAGACAGGCGCCCACCTGTAGAACAGGGGAATATTTTTTAAAATTTAATGTTTGGGTAATCAGGCGCCCACCTGTAGAACAGGGTAATAGTTTTCAAAATTTTAAATTTTATGTTTTGGTAATCATTCGCCCACCTGTAAAACAAGGGAATACTTTTCAAATTTTAAGTTTTGGAAATCAGTCCCACCTGTAGAACAAGGGAATATTTTTCAAGATTTTAAGTTTCGAAAATCAGGCGCCCACCTATAGAACAAGGGAATATTTTTCAAAATTCAAATTTTTGTAATCAGGTGCACACCTGTAGAACAAGGGAATATTTTTCAAAATTTCATGATTGAATAATCAGGCGCCCACCTGTAGAACAAGGGAATAGT
The DNA here is from genome assembly GCA_034376525.1 of Nicotiana benthamiana. Lineage (NCBI taxonomy): Eukaryota > Viridiplantae > Streptophyta > Magnoliopsida > Solanales > Solanaceae > Nicotiana > Nicotiana benthamiana. The sequence goes on along the minus strand of CM067340.1, from coordinate 9,000,537 downwards.
TTTCAAAATTTTAAATTTTCATTTTTGGTAATCAGGAGCCCACCTGTAGATCAAGGGAATACTTTTTAAATTTTATGTTATTAAAATCAGGCGCCCCCCTATAGGTCAAGGGAATATTTTTCAAAATTTTAAGATTTTGTAATCAGGCGCCCACCTGCAGAACAAGTGAATATTTTTTTTAAAGTTTTAAGTTTTCGCAATCCGGCGCCTACCTGTAGAACAAGGAAATAGTTTTCAAAATTTTAACTTTCATAGTTTTGGCAATCAGGCGCCCACCCGTAGAACAAGGGAATATTTCTCAAATTTTATGTTTTGCAATTAGGCGCCCACCTGGAGAGCAGGGGAGTATTTTTCAAATTTCAATTTTTGGCAATCAGGCGCCCACCTGTAGAACAAGGGAATATTTTTCAAATTTCAAGGGAATATTTTTCAAAATTCAAGTTTTGGAAATCAGGCGCCCACCTATAGAACAAGGGGATATTTTTCAAAATTTTAAGTTTTTGCAATCAGGCACCTAGCTATATAACAAGGGAATACTTTTCAAAATTTTATGTTTTGGTAATCAGGCACCCACCTGTAGAACAAGGGAATACTTTTCAAATTTCAGGCATTGGCAAAGAGGCACACACCTAGAGAACAAGGGCATATTCTTCAGAAGTCAAGTCTTGGCGATCAGCCGCCCACTTGCAGAACAAGGGAATATCTTTCAAATCGCAAGTTCTAAAAGTGAGGCGCCCACCTGTAGAACGAGGGAATGCTTTCAACGGAATACATGTCAAATCTAACAATTCAGCATCAGACATGAAGGAAGAAGAGGCAAGAAATCAGCGAGGCCACAAGGAGTTTGCGGAAAGAAATACAAGGCAACAAAGCAACAAGGATCAAGATTGAAGACATAGATAGGCTTTCCTTTGTAATCCGTAGCTTTATTGCTTAGAATTGTTTTCTTTTCATGTTTCATAAGGTGTAATATGGAGGTCAGCAGGCAGTAACAACAACACCAGCAGTGCAATCACAGCTTCTGGCAGTCCCAGCTACCAAACACTCCAGAACTATACTGACATGATTCCTCTTTAGCCGAGGATATGTAGGCAACCTTTGAAGCAGGGTTTGGTCAGACAATTTTTCAAAACACTTCTCGTTGAATTCAAAACAGGCAAAAATCTCTCATTTGCTCACTTTTCTTTGCCCAGAAACCCTTCGTGTCTCCGAGCAAAGAGGGGCAGCTGTAAGCATGTGGTTTTTTCCTCACTTAAAATGTTCCTATAAATTCATAGACTAGGATTCTCTTTTACTATTTGAATTTTAAGGAATTAATCATGTGATTTTGCGTTTGCTTGCATCTTTTCTTCTATTGTTTGAATTTTTAGGAATTAATTGTTGATTTTGCATTTTTGTAGGGATTAATTGTGTGTATTTACATTTTCTTTTATAATTTGAATTTCCAGGGGCTTAATTGCATGATTTCGTGTTTAGTTGCATTTTTGTGTAATTTTGTGTTTAGTTGCGTTTTTCTATTATTATTTGAATATTTAGAGTTCAATTGCTTTAATTGTACGTTTATTTGCATATTGAATGCATTTTAAGTATCAAAAATACAAAAAAAATAGCATTTTTATTAATTAGCCAAATTTTGGATTTTAATTCAGTTTTTGTTAATTTGGTTTTAATAAAATAATTTAATTTAGAAATTAAAACAAAAAAAGATTTGGAAATGTGGTCTTAATTGTGGTCGAATCTGGTCCAAGCATAAATAAAATCAACCAAAAGCACACCTCCAACTAGCCCAATTGCTCCCCAAGCCGGTCCAGTCATGTCTGTGACCAAAACGACGTCGTTTGACGACGTTTGATCCTGGTCGTCCATATCCGTGATCCAACGGCTCAAGTGAAGCCTCAAATTTTAAATAAAAATGTCCAAAGCCCTGTAATAGCTTCAGAGACAAAATACATCCTTCTCGTAAAGTTCAATCGACAATATATCGTCGTCATCAACCCACCGTAACAACACCGTCCGCCACCGACCAAAAATCGCATCCGCCGGCAGTGTAATGCCAATAGCTCAAAAATTTACACCCTAGAATCCCCATTTTCCCTCTTTCCACCCCCTTAAGATCACCCTTCGAAACCCTTCCCAGCCCGCCGAATAGCCATTTAAAGTACTGCAGCTCCGCCGCACACGGCGGCAGCCGGTGACCAACTACCCCTAAATTGACACCATGGGACCCTCCTCACCCTCCTCTTCCTAACCCTGCCATTGGCCACCCTCGAATGTGACCAAAACCCTTCGAATATTTGTTAGAAGTAGGCAGCCAAGCCATGCACGGTGGTGGCTGAATTCCAATGCCTCCCAGATACCACTACCCACCTGTTCTAGCCCTCATCTACCCAAAAGAACACCCAAATCCTCTCAAACAACCACAGACCCCCTCCAATGTCAACATCACCCATGGTTAAAGTTTAAGTCCTAATTTCAAAAATCGTTCAAGTGCCATTTGGGGATTCGAATTGATACGAACAAGGAATAATTGAAAATAATAGTAAGTCCACTTCTCCTAGTTTGTTTTTTTAATTTTATTTTGTTTTTTTGTCTGCTTAGCAATTAGGTTTGAGTTTATTTCTAGTTAGTTTAAAATTTTAATGGCATATTATTAGATTCCAATTCCGCTACTTCTATTCTGATTGAACGTATGATTTGTTGGTTTCATTTATGAAATTGGACACTAGGTCTTGTTTGTTCTCAAAGTTTCTGTGATGCCTCTGAATCTGAATATGGGTTTAAGTTCACATGCCATGATTTTTATTATTTGATTGGTTAGCACGACAATTATAATGTTTGTTCATTAATGTCAGTGATTTCTTTGTTGTTTAAGTTCAAATGTCGATTAATAGCTCATATGTTTTGAGGTGCTGACCTCTGAATTTGAGTTTTGGAATGATAACCTTACATGTTCTTCTTCTAAAATCTGAGTATTGAACTTGATTTGAGTACTGAAGACCAATAGCTTAATAACATTTGTGTTGGTTATAGCTGTTAGGATTAGAGAATTAGTTTTAGGAGTTAGTTTGATGCCAAATAAGTAACTTAAGGGTCATTTAGGGCTCTCCTATTTAATTCTGATAGTTTTAGGATAAATAAGGGTAATATAGAGTTTTCAATTTAGTTTGGTAATATTAGGAACAAAATAAGAGTAGTATAGGTAGTATATAAAGGATAGAAAAAGGTAGAAGCCTTTAGACCCTTCTAGAAGGGGTCTTTAATACAAAATCAGTAGTACTATTGCAGTAACTTGGGAAACAAGTCAAAAAATGAGGGTCCAAATAGGTGAAATCTGAATATTGAAAGAGAGACCTTAGGTTTAAAAAAAAGTGAGTGATGCCCTAGCCTTTGGATATAAAAAGGGGACTAAAAATCACTCAAAAAGAGAGAACAATCTGAAAAATATCTCTATAAACTTCTGAGAACTTATGAAAGCTCAAAACCTCTCAAAAATAACTCGTGAAAACCCCAGCAGTCTTAAATTCACTGTTCCATTGTATTTGTTGTGCAAAAACACACTTAAATACAACTGTCATGCACTTATCATGGGAAAATGACTTGGTTTGGTTGTTAATCAGTGTATTTCGAGTAGGATTAGTAGTGCTGTGAGATGTACATGTCACCTGGTTTCCTATTTGAGTTCCTGGGTTCATTGATTATACTTGAACAATGTTTTGCTGTTCGATTTTTGAAGTTTAAGATCTTCCCTGTTGTTTTGTGATATTTCTGGGTTATTAACTACTAAAAGATGTGCATCCCTGTTGAATACCCTATCATTGAGTCCTGCTGATTCTCAACTCTATTTTTATGCACAAATTCCTGGTATACTCTCGACCCTTAATGGTGTATCGAGCTTGGATTTAATAGATGTTCCAGTTGGAGAAGTTTGCTATATATTGTTTTACTAGTTTTTTTTGTTGTGTGATTGTGCTCAAAAAGGTGGTTTGCAATAATAGGACACTTAGTTTGGTTTATTAGAATCAATGTATCCTGTGTTTATTTTAAAATGAACGACTAGTTTGTAATAATAGGAAACTTAGTTTAGTTTATTAGAATTAATGTATCATCCTGTGTTTATTTTAAAATGAATGCCTGGGTTTGTAATAATAGGATGTTAGATCTCAGTTTACTAGTTTGAAATCGATTTCTATGCGCTTATCGTAAAATGTGTTCCCAGGAATATGCATGCTAAAGGGGTTCGCATATACGCTATTGTTAGTTTGTAATTTTTTGGTTATCGCAATTAGCCTAAGTACGATTATAATTAAGGCGTGAAAGGTGCTTTGCAAAAATTTTAATTTCGTCTGAATATACTGCAACTGAACATCCGAATTAAGGAATTAGCCCTTAATCCAATTTTCCGTTCAACATAGTTCAACCTGCACAAATTTGGCCTTAATAAGGCCATTAGCCCAAATAAAAGAGTTGTTTCTAGTATCAATAGTTGAGCTGCCAGGCTGGGCTTCGCTTGAGGCCCAGCTGTTACATGAATTCAATCCGTTTAGATGTGGTATTGACAATGAACCCTTAGAGTCGTGACAAATAACAAATAGTTCTTTAATTATGTCTTTTAAATTACTGAATTTAAAATGCTTAGACCTTGAGACGAGCCAATTAGCAAATTTTCACCGTGTCTCATAAAGATAACAATGCGTTAGTCGTTTTAGGATGCGTCTTTGGTAATTTTATCTCCTTAAACTCAGGTGCGCATTTATGTGACCCAAATCCAAATCCCAACAACGTTAGAATGTGTCAAAAACACGGGTGCATTTATGTGACGTGGTTCACGGCACGTTTTGACGATGTTGCAATTTACTTAAAAAATAATAATGAAAGCGGTTTAAAGTTTTAAAGCACATAAGTTAGAACATGTTTTAAAATCAGATAATTTAAGCCAAATATAACAGTTGAGTGGCCGTGCTAGAACCACGGAACCCAGGAATGCCTAACACCTTCTCCCGGGTTAACAGAATTCCTTACCCGGATTTCTGGTTCGCGGACTGTTGAACAGAGTCATTATTTCCTAGATTCGCGATTCCAACCAGTAACTTGGGATACCATAAATTTCCCGAGTGGCAACTCTGAAATCTCTTAAATAATTGAATCCCGTTTTGATTTTCCTTTAATTTGAAAAAATCCTTTTATCTACGCCCTTCACCGGGTTGTGGATAGCCAAAAGGAGGTGTGACATATTCCTTTGCTACAGGCTATCTAATCCATTCTAAGAATTTTCTCTCTTTAAGTCGAATATTCACAATGTCTAAGGATACATCCCGCAAGTTAATTAGTAGAGGTATACCCACTACAATTCTCAATTTTGATGGCCCCTCTTTCTCCTTGCAAATCACTCAAGAGGAATGGGATGCAGGTTTAGCCAAAAATATGGCATTTGAGAAGAGAACAAAATCTCGACATGAAAATTTTAAAGAAACCCAAGTCGAGAAATCATTGAAGGAAACAAGACTTCCCATTTCAGAAAAGAGAAAAAATCATATCTCTGAAGCTTCATCCGTCAAGGGGAAGGAGGTTGAAGCAAGTAAAAGCTCAGATAAAGTTTAAGAAAAGGTAATTTCTTATGTATTCATCTATATTATTCATGTATTCATCTGTATTTATACGTATAACATTTGTTCAATGTTTCTATTAAAAAAGGTTATTCAACGTATTTTTGTACTTTTAGAAAATAATGATACAACTATGTATATGTATTCTAATGTAACTTTATAGTTGTATTTTTAAGGATTTTCAAGTTTCTCATCACTGTTTTTATTCTAATTCAATGTATTGAGTTGTTGTTTTAATATGTTTGATTTTCCAGTCTATATTTAGTTTAATTTATATGTATTCATGTTAGATATATTTATGTCATGTGTGTTGTATGCAGCTATTTGTCACGACTTGGATTTCCCACCCTCAGGGTCGTGATGGCGCCTACTCATAGAAGCTAGGCAAGTCACGAAAACATATACTCCTAACTCTTTTATTTTAAATCATTTTGTGAATCATAACAATAATCGTTAAATAGTTCAATAACAACGGGATATGAAATTAAAGCGGAAGACTTAAATTGGATAAGCTAAACCAATACTGCGAAAATCAACATATGCCTCACCTAAAAACTGGTGTCACAACATTCACGGACTAATAAGAGTGTTAAATACAATTGTTTGAAAGAAACAACATTGTTTGTCTCGAATACATGAGATAACAGAATGAAAATATAAGATAGAGGAGACGTCGGACCTGCGGACGCCTGCAAGGCTACCTCGGTGTCTCGGTGGACTGAAGGCTGGCTCCCAAACTAATGATGATGCCCAAATGCTTCTTTGGTATCTGCACATAAGTGCAGAGTGTAGCATCAGCATAACCGACCCCATATGCTGGTAAGTGTCTAGCCTAACCCCGGCGAAGTAGTGACGAGGCTAGGACCAGACTCCAGATAAACCTATGCAGTTATATAATATATGACGGAAAAGTAAACATGTAATAAGCAATTAAAGCTGGGGAAGGAGAACATGTTGCAGTGGTGGTAGATACACAGAATATCAAAGAACAATAAGGAAAGTGTAATTTAACTTCTAACATGGATAAAAAGAAATAAAAGCAACTTTCACTTTTAATTTCATCTTGTTGTAGCGTGCAACCCGATCACATTTCTCATATCTCGTGGTAGGCGCACCATCCGCTCATATTTCATCATATCTCGTGGTAGGCATACCACTCCCTCCTATTTTATTATATCTCGTTGTATGCGTACCACCCGCTCCCATTTTATCATATCTTGTGGTAGACACACCACCTGCTCCCATTTCATTATACCTCGTGGTAGGTGTATCACCCGCTCCCATTTCATTATATCTTGTGGTAGGCGTACCACCCGCTCCCATTTCATCATATCTTGTGGTAGGCATACCACCCGCTCCTATTTCATCATATCTTATGGTAAGCGTACCACCCGCTCCTATTTCCATGTCATCATATAATCACAAGAAATTCCGGCAAGGGAACAAAGCAATATAATAACTTTCAGACAAGGGAACTAAAGCAATATAATAATTTCTTGGGAAGGGAACACCAATATTGAAACACTCATCCCGGAAAGGGAGAATCAGCTATAACCAACCTTAACTTAGCTTGTACTCAAGTCAGTTAATAAAAATTCTCAATCATAAATAAGATCTACGAGGATAAAAGAAATCTTTGCTCAATATAGTAGATCATTAGTTAAGGCATCCGAAATTCCATTTAAGAACACAACAACTTTCAGTTTAAGACTCACGGTCATTCTTGACACCAATGAATAGACACTCGTCACCATGCCTATACGTCGTACTCATCAAGGAGCAAGTAGAAAATATGACTCAACTCCTAATCCCTCGAGCTAAGGTTAGACCGAGCCTTACCTTTATTCCTTAAACACAACTCAAGTCTCAACTACAACATTACCCATTGATTCCACCGCCAATTCGCTCTTATCTGATCACAATTTACTTAATTACATAAGTAAACGCAAAGTGAATCAACCCCAATGCATGAAAATGAGTTTTCCAAAGTTTTACCCAAAAAGTCAAAAATCATCCCCGAGCTCACGTGGTCGAAACTTGAGGTTCGAACAAAAACCCAATTAAACATTCCCCCACGAACGCAAAAATTTAATTTATTTTAAAATCGAACCTCAAATTGAGGTCCAAATTCCAAATTTTTAAAAAACCTAGGTTCTACCCAAAACACCCAATTACCCCAATGAAAATCTTTGATTTTAAGTTGAAATCATGTTAGAAGATGTTAATGGCTGAAGAAGTATTTAAAAATGACATACAATTGATTTGGTGAAGAAAGGTTGCTTGAAAAATCACCTCTTATGTTATTAGGATTTGAAAACTAAAAAATAACTGATGATCCAGTCTATTTATACCTCTGACAGAACCCCCATGCGGACTGCACAAAATAGACCGCGGTTGCACATGCTTGTGAACCTGAGGGCCTGTGACAGTGTGCGAACCACACGAAATAGAGTGCGGCCACACAGCACCCTCCACGGGCGCACACGATTTCTCACGGGCCACAGTAACGAGTTCAGAAAGAGGAAAGATCTGAACCTGCAATAACTGTGGTATTAAGCCAAAAACCTTCCGGAACCTACCCGAAACTCACTCGAGCCCTCAAAACTCCAACTAAATGTACACACAACCTCAAAACATCCTACGGGCTTATTCTTGCGATCAAATCGGCAAAATAACATCATATACAATGAACTGTACTACAAAATTCATGAATTCTTTCAAACTTCTTAAAGCATCAAATTTTTTCCATTTTAAGTCCTAATCACATCAAACAAATTTTTTTTCAACCTAATTTCACAGAAATGACTTAAAACATATATAAGACATGTACCGATAGCTGGAACCAAAATACGGGTCTGATACCATCGCTTCCTAATCAGATTTCCTTTCAATTTTCTTTAAACATTTTCATGAAACAATTTTACAGAAAAATTCTTTTCTCGGGCTTGGGACCTCGGAATTCTATTTCGGGAATACCCATGTCCCATATTTTTCTACGCACACTGCGGGACCGTCAAATCACGGGTCCGGGTCCGTTTATCCAAAATATTGATCAAAGTCAAATTTATTCATTTTAACATAAAAACATTTCACAAAATTTCATATTTACTCTTCCCGGCTACGCGCCAGGACTGGGCACACAAATCGAGGTGACTCTAAATGAGGTTTTCAAGGTCTCAAAAGCACAGAAAATAATTAAAAATAGGTGATGACCCTTCGGGTCGTCACATTATTTTATATGTAGTTAGTCTTGTCAGTGTATTTAGTTATATTCATCTGTATTCATGTCAGATTTACTATGAAATATGCATTGCATTCAGTTGTATTTATATGTATTTATACTTCTAAGTGTATTTAGTTGTATTCATGTCAGATTTTCTATGAAATTCTATTGTATTCAGTTGTATTTAAGTGTATTCATTCTTGTTAAATGCAGCGAATTAAGCTTTTTGTGAAACAAAATAGCCAATATTTTCACTGCATATCAGTGTATATACTAACACTGACATAAACTCCAAGCTAAAAGAGAATCTTACTCCAGAGCAGTTCGAACAACTGGGTAATACTTGTTTTGGAAAATTTCTTCAAATGAAACGTTGTGAAGTCAAACATCAACTCTTCAGATGCTTCATGGCTTTCCAGTTAGAAGGAACTCCTAATAATATATTTGCAATACACATCGATGGTACATCATTACATTTCTCATTAATGGAGTTTGTGTTTGTGACTGTCCTCAAATGTGTTGGTAATGATGCTGATTTTGAGTATACTCAAAGCTTCTTAACCGGCTTATTAAGACTTACTTCAGAGGTTCCAATCTTGTCAAGAAGAAAAATTTGATGAAATTCTTTGGTGATAAGAACTGGGGTCATGGCAACAGTGGTGATGCCTTGAAGATATACACACCTTCATTTTTTCATCCGAGAAGAAAAACCAACCATACCAAGGCTATATTTTGACGTGGTAGGGAGTAGGCACTATTCTAAATATAATTGGGGTTTAAAAGCATTTGAAACTCTAACAAAATGGATTAGCAAGAATATAAACACTCAGAAGAAGTATTACAGGATAGCTGGGATGGCCCTAGCTATGCAAGTGTGGTTTTATGAGTGTTGTTCAGATGTTGATCCCAAAATTGCACTCAGAGTTGATAACGTGGTCCCCAGAATACTCAAATGGAGAACCACCAGAAATCAGCCAAACTTTGTTTATCTGATGAACGGCATGTTCAATGATAAGGGAAACATGGTAATATACAATTTGTATCGTTGCTAGTTTAGATTTTACTAATCATTAATTTTGTATACATTTGCATACAGATTGCATACAAATGCATACAGATGTTGCATACACTTGCATACATTTGATATAAATGCTGCATATATTTTCATACAAATACTGCATACAGTAGTATACATTTGATGCTACCTTCATTTTTAATTCTACATACAATTGCATATAATTTACCAATCAATAGTGTTGCCTTAATTTCAATACAAATTACAGTTTGATTCCAGATCTGCATGTGTATGTTTGTAGTAAGACTTTGATTGTATTTCATTTATTTTGATTGTTTACAAAGACATTCATCCGACCGATATAGAGCTTTCCGTTATTCAAATTCCTTATGCAAGCATTGATGTTAAGCACAGTCCTTCTTTTGCTCATTCAGACAAGTCAGTCGAGGATTAAGATGACCTTTCTCCTACACCTGATCTTCAATGTACGAAAAAACATGTTGCAAGTGCTGGTTAATCTTCATCACCGCCCTATAAAAAGCGCAAGGAACAAGAAAGGCATCCCTCAAATACAAAGTTTCAATCCAAGATTCCTCCTGTTGTGTATTCAAAATTGGACAGAATGTTTTGCATCACAATCAGCTAGCAGATTCAAAAAATGATGAAGTATCTTCTTTGAGGAAAGACCTAAATTCATTCAAAAAATATGTGAGTATTTATCCACATATTAAACATTACAGTTTAGTGCTTAATATTCATATATTTTTGGCGTGGTCTACTAAGTATTTCTATCCTGCTAAGGTTGTGGATGAGTTCAAGTCGCTGAGAACATTGATCAATGATAACTTTATGATGCTTTCTGACCGTCTTCAACACATTCAGCAAAATAAAAGTGTACACCAGAGAAAGGAACCCATAGGGAGACGTGATGATGGTATTGAAATGTCATATGATGCCAACTTGCAAGATATTCCAAAAGGTTACAGACAGACTGACACAGTTGTCGGGGATAATGTTGAGGTTTAACATTTTTATCTCCTTTAGCATATGTTTATATATCCTGTTTACTATTATTCGGATTACTCATATAAAAAACAGTTTTGCAACATTGTGAAATACAAGTATATAGATAGAATTATTCAGTATTTTTAAAAATCTTAATCCTATATGCATTTATATTTTTCTGAATTTATTTCTGTAGTTATTTTGTGCTCTTCGCATGTTGTATCTACATGTATTCACATAAATTCATACACTGGCTATGTATGAATATAAGATTTACTTTACTATATTCATATGTATTTTAAATGGCAACATTATTGTTAGATAACTGCAATTTTTAATGTATTCATGTGTATTTTTAAAAGTTATCAGTAATTGTAAGTAACTAGTATTTAGTTATCAGTAATTGGTCAACATTATTCTTATATAATTATATTTTAAAAGTTATATATATTCAACAAGCATTTAACTGCCTGACTAGTACTGACCAACAACATATATTAAAAAGTATTTGGATGTATTTTAACCTTAATATGTAGATGGAATTAACTGTTGCATTTAAATGTATTCATCTGTATTCTGAATTTGTATTCAGATTACATGTATATACTCAGGAATACATCTACATATTCTAAATTTGTATTCAGGATTTGTAGATGGAATAAACTTTATGTATCTTGACGGTATGTTATATTAAAGAATTCATATGTATTTTTCTGTATTCAGCTGTATTCACTTATATTCAACTGTATTATTCAGCTATATTCAACTTTATTCAGTTATATTCTTTAATATGTATCTTCCAAATTCAGTTAATACATATTAAAGAATACAAATTCAACTGTATTAAATACGTTGTGCATATTTATTGTAATTGTTATATTATAGCTGAGTATATAGATATATTCTGATGTATTCGGAAGATAAATTCAGATTTGTTATTCTTGAAAATGTGTGATATATTTCAATAAGATTTCCATTACCAAAATTAGTTTCCTTACTGTATTTATATGTAATTAACTGTATTCATACACTAACAATGATGCATACGTCTAACAGAAAATTGTGCTTAATGCTCAATGTGTGGAGTCAAGAGTTGAGGGGAATACTACATTAGCGATGCCGTGAAACATACCACCTACAGGTCAAGAGGGTGTCTCTACAGATTTCTATGTATCTCAATTTGAGCTGGACGACAGGTTTCTTCCCAGACAAACTCCAGAAACTAGAATTGTAATACACAACAGTGCAAAAAAGGTTGAATCAACCCCACTACCATCTCATAGGAATCGGCGACCAAGTAGATGGTATTCTTCGCCTTATAAGTCTAACTTCGACTCTGCAAGTTAGTACTTTTATAAAATAATGATCTATTTCCCCATGGTTTGTAAAATTAAAATTATCTATTTATGAATTTAATGAAAAACATGTACCTAAGTAAAGTTGACCCCCGTTTTTGAAAAAAGACACTCCTTTGAGGATGATTCAATAACGGGGCCACATCCTACATTAATCATTCAGAAATATGACAAATGGGTTCGTGATGGTCTTCTCACTAGACATGAACAGAAGTGAGCTTTTCCCCCGTATGTGTATTAAGTTTTTATATATTAAAAAATGTATATAATATTTTTTTATATAATACTTGTATGAGTAATTTAGAAGACAATTACAAGAAGAACAAGTCAACACTTCATATACCATTGGATTTTTGAGTTGATCAAGTTAGTTCAAAAAATTGATTTTACCTTCTATCATTTGCTCGGAAGCTATGGGATAACAACATAAGTTTTACCCCTTCCAACTCCACTATAATTTATTTCTTTAGTATTAGTTTGTCTAGTTGTATAGTTCACAATGATGTTACATGTAAATCTGCCTTATTTAATTGTATTCAGGTGTATCGTAACAATTTTTATTAGCCGAAAATGTAACATGTTTTTACTTGAATCTGTATGATGAATTTAATTGCATCATTATTCCTGAAGAACTGCTGTATTTTTAATGTATTCTGATGTATTTTCAAAGCTATTATATGTTGTAACTAACATACGTATTACAGTAATATGTATTTAACTGACTCATTTATTTTGAATAACAACATGTATTTAAATGTATTCAGATATATTTTAACATCAACGGTTACTTGTAATATCTTTAATATCTACTGTAATATCTTGAATTGGGCTATCTGCTATATTTTAGTTATTTCTACTGTCATACCTACTGTAATATCTGCTGAATTTTAAGTGTATTTATACACTCTGTATTTTAACATATGATATTTATTATCGAATATTTATTGTATTCAGATGTATTTTTCTCTATTCACATATATTATTATTTAATTTGTGTGATGTATTTAACTGAGTTTTCACTAGTCATATTTTTTTTTCTTAGATTGGTTAATTGGACCCACACTATGTAATTAAATTTTTTTATAGCATATTGATGTCATATTCTACTATATGAGAAAGAAGGAAAAGTACAATCAAACAAGCAACTTCAAGTATACAACTGTTAATTATATATTCAATACAAGCGTAGCTGAAATCTTCGACCGGTATGCTGATACGGATAGTAATGCTAATGTAGCCAAAGAAGAGGATGTGGTATGTGAGTACATAAGGGGCTACTAATGTACCTTGGCATACTGTTGACATTGTCTTGATACCTGTCAACTTGAAGGACAAGCTACACTAGGTATTGGTTGTTGTCTAATTCAAGGAGAGATGTATCAAAGTGTATGACTCCTAGAGATCTGCAGGACATGATGCCTATGTTGTCACGACCCGGATTTTCCACTCTCGGGAGTCGTGATGGCGCCTACTAATGGGAGCTACGCAAGCCAAATCTTAATTTCTTTTCCATTAATAATTTAATTCATTTCAACAATTAACGGCAATAATATAAAAGCAACAAAATTCAAATAATTAAGCCGAAGCTTAATTTTTTAAAAACTGAATAGAAATGCAGAAAGTTCAACAAAAACCTCTACCCAAGACTGGTGTCATAATACTCACGAACTGCAAAGAATACTAAGTACAAATGTCTGAAGAGAACATAAACTATTTGTCTCGAATACAATGAGATAACAGACAAAATAAAGGATAGAGGAGAAGCCGGACCTGCGGACGTCTGCAAGGCTACCACGGGTCTCGCTGGACTGAAAGACTACTTCCACACTAATGTTGTTGTTGCTCGAAACCTGGATCTGTCAAAGATAGCATAGAGTGTAGTATCAGCACCACCGACCCCATGTGATAATAAGTGTCTAGCCTAACCCCGGCGAAGTAGTGACGATGCTAGAATGGACTACCACATAAACCTGTGCAATTATAAATATACAGCAGAATCGAAATACAAGACAAGTGAACGATATGGGAGGGAAGCATGTCGTGGGGAGAATAACAGTTTCAAGTAAAAATTGATTAATATGAAGGAAGCGCAACTCATACAACAATAAGGAACAAAGATCAATAAGTGCACGGCATCACCCTTCGTGCTTTTACTATCATACTTACCAAATCAGTCGTATCAGTAAATCATGTGCACGACATCACCCTTCGTGCTTTTACTCTCACAATATATAATCAATGAATATCAGTACAGAATGGTACATCGAACGGCACGACATCACCCTTCGTGTTTTACAGTTTTTCCTCACGATATATATAATCAATGAATATCAATATAGAATGGTACATCGTACGGCACGCCATCACCCTTCGTGCTTTACACTCTTTCCTCATAATATCAAACAATACACGGCATCATCCTTCATGCTTTGGTACTCTTCCTCACCCAATCGACAAATCAAAAACAATGGAAAGGGAATAAATAACTAATATTGGAAATCCCGACAAGGGAACACAAACAAGAAAATTAAAAACCCGGCAAGGGTACAACATCAATAACCTCAACGTACCGGCAAGGAAAAACATTCAATAATCGCCAATGCCCCCATAAGGGGAAATATCATTAACTCTTTCTTTTCCTTCCACTTTCATCTCGGTTCCAGCACAAAATCGCTCGAATCTAGTCACAAATTACTTAAATACATCAACAAATGCTAAATGAATCAATTTGAATGCATAAAAATGAATTTCCCAAAGTTTTACCCAAAAGTCCAAAAACGCCCCCGGATCCACGTGGTAAAACCCCAAGGTTCGAACCAAAACCCGGTCACCCATTCCCCGACGTATCCATATCTATGATTTGTTTTGAAATCGGACCTCAAATAAGGTCCAAATCCCCAATTTTTGAAAAACATAGGTTCCACCCAAAACACCCAATTTCACCCATGAGAACCCTTGAATTTAAGTTGAAAACATGTTAAATGATGTTAAAGATTGAAAGAAATGAGTAAAACCAACTTACAAACGATTTGGAAGAAGTCTTGTTCTTGGAAAATCACCTAAGGAGTTAGTATTTTGAAAGTGGGATGAAAAATGATCCAAAGTTCGACTAAGTATGGAAAAATGCAGGTTGCAGATATGGGAATTGCGAACAAGAGTTCGCAATTGCGAACCCTGCAGGTATGGGAAATGCAAGAATTTTGTTTCGCATTTGCAAACGCTAGCAAAGAGGAAGAACTTCACATTTGCGAAAGCTCAACCTTCGCATTTGCGAAGGAAGCTTCGCATTTGCGAGCCAAGCAGGCCTGGGCTAGATTCGCATTTGTGATACGGCAATTTTCCAAGTTCAGAAAAGCACTTTAACACCTATCAAAAACTCATCCGAGCCGTCGGCTACAAACAAAACATACACACGACCTCTAAAGCATCACACAGACTTATCCGTGCGATTAAATCGCCACAGTAACATCATATACATCAAATTAAGCCTCAAAACTCATTATTTCTTCAAATTTTTCATAAAACATCAAATTTTCATTTTCAGTCCGAAACAAGTCAAACGACATTCATTTTTAACCAAACTTTACAAAATTGCTTAACCCATATGTAGGACCTGTACCGCGCCGGAACCAACATACAAGCTCGAAACCATAGTCTTTTAATCAAATTTCACTTCCAATTTCCTTTATTATTTCTCGAAAACTATTTCACACAAAAATTCATTTCTCTGGCATACACCCAAGTTCCATATTTTCCTGCGGACCCTCTCGGACCAGAAAAATCACGGGTCCGGGTCCGCTTACCAAAAATATTGACTGAAGTCAAATTTACTTAATTTAATATAAAAATTTAGCATTTTTCTCACAAAATTTATATTTAAGCTTTTCGGATACGCTCCCGGGTTGTGCACGCAAATCGAAGAAACCCTAAATGAGGTTTTCATGGCCTCAGAGACATAAAATGAATAAAGAAATAGGTAATGACCCTTTGTGTCGTCACATTCTCCACCTTTAAAATAACTGTTCGTCCTCGAACGGACAAAAGAAAGAAGTACCTGAGTTGGGAAATAGATAGGGATAACGGCTTTGCATATCGGACTCGGATTCCCAGGTCAACGCCTCAAGAGGCCGACCTCTCCACAGAACACGAACAGAAGGGAAACTCTTGGACCTCAACTGATGAACCTACTGGTCTAGAATAGCAATCAGCTCCTCCTCATAGGACAAATCCTTTTCAAACTGGACGGTGCCGAAGTCTAGCACATGGGCTAGATCCCTGTGATACCTCCGAAGCATGGATATACGAAAAACTGGATGCACGACTGATAAGCTAGGCGGCAATGCAAGTCTATAAGCCACCTCTCCCATTCGATCAAGAATCTCAAACAGACCAATGAACCTTGGGTTAAGCCTGCCCTTCTTCCCAAATCTCATCACGCCCTTCATAGGCGACACTCGGAGAAATACCCACTTAGTAACCATAAATGCCACATCTTGAACCTTGCAGTCTGCATAACTCTTCTGCCTAGATTGAGCTGAACGGATCCTATCTTGAATGATCTTGACCTTGTCCAAGGCCTCCTAAACCAAATCTGTACCCAACAACAGAGCCTCTCCTGGCTCAAACAATCCAACCGGAGACCGACACCGCCTACTATATAAAGTCTTATAAGGGGCCATCTAGATGTTTGACTGGTAGTTGTTGTTTTAGCCAAACTCCGCTAAGAGAAAATATTGATCCCACGAGCCTCCAAAGTCAATGACACAGGTTCGGAGCATATCCTCTAAGATCTGACCGCTCGGACTTACCGTCCGTCTAGGGATGAAATATTGTACTCCACTCAACCTGAGTACACAACTCTCGCTGAACTGCTCTCTAGAACTGCGAGGTAAACTGTCTACCCCTGTCCAAAATGATAGATACCGGCACACCATAAAGGCGAACAATTTCTCGGATATAAATCTCAGCTAATCTGTTGGATGAATAGGAGACTGCCACGGGAACGAAATGCTGTGACTTGGTAAGCCTATCAACAATGACCCAAACTGTGTCGAACCTCCTCCGATTCAACGGAAATCCAGTAACGAAATCCATGGTAATCATCTCCCACTTCCTCTTGGGAAGCTCAATCCTATGAAACAATTCTCTAGGCCTCTGATGCTCACACTTAACTTGCTGACAGTTCAAACACCGGGCCATATACACTACAATATCTTTCTTCATTCTACACCACCAATAATGCCGCTGCAAATCCTGGTACATCTTTGCGACGCCCGAATGAATAGAACACCGGGAACTATGGGCCTTCGCTAAGATCAACTCTCGAATCCCATCAATATTAGGCACGCAAACTCTCCCCTGCAATCTAAAAATACCATCATCACCTAAGGTCACCTTCTTGGCACCTCCGCACTGCACTGTGTCTCTAAGGACACATAAATGGGTATATCAATGTGTCGATCACGTATACGTTCTAATAACGAAGAACAAGCAACCGTGCAAGCTAACACTCGGCTAGGCTAAAAAATATCCAACCTCACAAGTCGATTGGCCAAGGCCTGAATATCCGAAGTAAGTGGTCTCTGGCTGACCGGAATATAAGCAAGACTGCCCATACTGTCCGACTTCCTACTCAATGCATCGGCCACCACATTGGCCTTTCCCGGGTGATACAACATAGTAACATCAAAGTCCTTCAACAACTCCAACCACCTTTTCTGCCTCCAATTCATTCCTTTTGCTTGAACAAGTACTGAAGGCTCTTGTGATCAGTGAACACCTCACATTCCACGCAATACGAATAATGCCTCCAAATCTTCAACGTGTGAGCAATAGCTACCAACTCTAAATATGTACTGGATAGTTCTTCTCATGAATCTTCAACTGCCTCAAAGCATAGGTAATAACCTTGCCATCCTGCATCAATACTACACCAAGCCCCATACGGGAAGCATCATAATAGACTTTGTAAGGCCCTGATCCTGTGGGAAAAACCAACACCAGTGTCGTAGTCAGAGCTTTCTTGAGCTTCTGAAAGCTCGCCTCACACTCATCCGACCACCTGAACAAGACACCCTTTTGGGTCAACCTGGTCATCGGGGCTGCAATAGATGAAAACCCCTCCATGAACAGACAATAGTAACCCTTCAATCTCAAGAAACTCCGAAGTATTTTAGTTGATGTTGGTCTAGTCCAGTTCTTGACTGCCTCATTCTTCTTTGTATCCACCTAAATACCCTCCACTGATACAACGTGACCCAGAAATGCTACTGAACTCAGCGAAAACTCACAATTGGAGAACTTGGCATATAATTGACTATCCCTCGGAATCTGAAGAACCACTCTAAGGTGCTGCTCCTACTCCACCTGGCTGCGGGAGTATACCAAAATATCATCAATATAGACTATCACACATATGTTCAAATAAGGCATGAACACTCGATTCATCAACTCCATAAATGTTGTGAGGCATTGGTCAACCCAAATATCATAGCCAAGAACTCATAATGCCCATACCGAGTGAGGAAAGCTGTCTTAGGGACATCAAATGCACTAATCCTAAACTGATTGTAGCCATATCACAAGTCGATCTTGGAAAATACCCTAGCACCCTGAAGTTGATCGAACAAATCATCAATCCTTGGCAGTGGATACTTATTCTTGATCGTTACCCTGTTCAATTGCCTGTAATCAATACACATTCTCATTGACCCATCCTTCTTCTTGATGAACAACACAGGCGCACCCCAAGACGATACACTGGGCCTAAATGAAGCCCTTCTCGAACAAGTCCTGCAACTGATCCTTTAACTCTTTCAACTCAGGTGGGACCATACAATATGGCGGGATAGAAATGGGCTAAGTTCCCGTGCAAACGTCAATATCCATGTCGGGCGGCATAACCGGAAGGTCTGAAGGAAAGACATTAGGAAACTCTTAAACAATGGAAACATAATCAATAGAGGGGACCTCACCACTGGAATCACGGACATAAGCCAAACACCTCTTTTCGACCATACGTCGAGCTTTCACATATGAGATAACACTACGAGTGGAATGATCAGGAGTCCTTCTCCACTCTAAACGGGGAAAATCTGGTAAGGCTAAGGTCACGGTCTTGGCAAGGAAATCCAGGGTAGCATTATACTAGGACAACCAATCCAACCATAATATGACATCGAAGTCGACCATGTCTAAAGTAACAAATCAATATGGGTCTCAAGACCTTCAATAACAATAACACAGGAATGATGAACTCGGTCGACCATGATAGAATCACCCACCAATGTAGACACATAAAAAGGAAAACTCAATGCATCACTAGGCATGTAACGACCTAACCGGTTGTTTTGAGCTCTAGCATATCGTTCAGCAGTATGAGGCCATGAACACTCTCATTTCAGATATTATAACTTGTACGCATGCTCAAAATTATGTTTCGGGAAGTTCAGAGTTGATTTAGAAAGAGAATTCTCATTTCGGAAGCTTAAAGTTGAAAGAATTAACTAGGATTGGAATTTTGAGTAAACGACCTTGGAATCGAGATCTAAAGGTTCCAACCGGTTTGTATGATGATTTCAGATTTTGGCATATGCCCGAATCGGGTTATGGGTGAACCGGGAATTTTTTGGTGCTTGTTGTGGAAGTTAGCATTGGAAAGAATTTCATAAGTTTGGGTTGAAGTGCATTTCTATGATATCGATGACCATTTCGAATTTCGAGTCTAGGAGCAGCTCCGCATAGTGATTTTGGAGTTGGGAGCACAATCATAACTTAATTCGGAGGTCCGTAGGTCATTTTTGAACCATTTGTCTAAAGATAGAAATTTGAAGGTTCTTGAGAAGTTTGACAGGAAGTGGACTTTTTGATATCGGGGTCGGAATCCGATTTCGAATGTTGGAGTGGGTCCTTAATGTCAAATATGACTTTTTGCAAAATATGAAGTCAATTTGACGTGAATTAATAGATTTAAACATCGAAAATAGAAGTTAGAAATTTCAAAGTTCATAAAGCTTGGATTGGGGGTTGATTCATGATTTTAGCATTGTTTGATATGATTTGAGGCCTCGAGTGAGTCTGTATAAAAATTTTGGACTTGTGCGGGTGTTTGGTTTGAAGCCCTGGGGGCTTGGGTGCGATTCGGGATAGCTTTGTAGTTGTTTGGTAAGAGTTAGGATTGTTTGTGTTGGTATAATTGCATTTGCGATTCTTGGGTCGCAAATGCGACCTCAGATTTGTGAAGTCCCCTTCGCATTTGCGATTGTGGGTCGGATGGGTAGGAGTCGCAATTGAGACCTCCCTCTTCGCATTTTCGAAACTAGGGGGTTCGTATTTGTGAGCTTTTCCTTTGCATTAGCGATCAAGGCAGAAGGGGAGCGATGTTCGAATTTGCAAACAAGTTGTTTCCATTCAATCTCGCAATTGCGAGCCCAATGTCGCAATTGCAACATCTGGGGCTGTGAAGAGTTATTAAATTCGAAACTTAGCCCATTTACCTCATTCCCCACTTGGCCTTAGGCAATTTTTGAGAGCATTTGAGGAGGGATTCCGTCATCATCAAAGAGGTAAGTAATTTCTACGGATGTTAAGTTAAATACATAGATTATGGGTAGATTAACATGTAAAAATAAATGAAGGAAAATCAAGGGGTTTAGATGAAAACCTAGAAAATGGATGTTCATAGAATTTGACCATGATTTTGGGTATGAAACTGAGAGTAAATAATATATTTGAGTTCATGAGGTTATGGGTAAACTTATTCTTCGAAAATTTTCGAAAACCGGGCATGTGGACTTGAGGGAATTTTTTTCAACTTTTTGATCGAGGTTATGAATTTCTACAAATCGGAATATAATGAGTAATTAAGTATATATTAATGAATAATTATTGGCTAGTTTTGGAGCGTTGTGTATCGATTCGAGTCTTCGGAAGGGTGTGGAAAGCTGATTATGGATATTCAGGGCGAGGTGAGTCTCCTTTTCTAACCTTGTAAGAGGGAATTGTCCCCATAGATGAGTTACTTGGTTATGTGCTCCTAGTTGTGGGCTATGCACGAGTTGACGAGAGTCTGTGCTTAGCTACTATTATGCTTTGTCAGGGTACTCTAGGACCTAAAAGCATGCTATACTTGGATTATTTGTAAACTTATCGACATTTGAATTGCTTAAATCACCTCGAATTAGTAAAAGAATTTCCACAAAATATTAAACTTCATTTTCAAAAATCTTTCAAAGAGAATTGGCTTTTCTGTGGATAATTTTTCCTTGTTGACTACTTGGTTGATTGTCTGTTTGTGTTGAATTTTGGAACGGGCCTAATGCCTCGGCAGATTAAATAGATGCATCTATAGATGCGTCGTCGACCCTCAGAAAGCGCACAGTTTATTTTCTGTTTGAGCGGGTCGTATGCCTTGGCATGATTTGTGCATGCTTGTATTGTTGCCTTGAACTTATTAAAGTTGTTAGTGCCTCTTCAAGGCTTGAGAATATTTGAAAAATAATAAAAAAAGGAAATTTCGGAAATTTCCTATAAAAGGAATAATTCTTTACCTGTTTCTTTCTATTTGGTAAGAATCATGCTTGTAGAAATTCACGATTTAAGGTATTATTGACATCATTATTGGACCACTAGTAAGTGTAGAAGTTGACCATATCGTCTCTACTTCTTCGAGATTATACGGGATACTCATTGAGTACATGTCGTTTACATACTCATACTACACTTCTGTGCATTTTTGTTGTAGATGTATATGTAACTCTAGCAGCGTACTGGGCGTAGCAGCACGGATGATTCTGGGACTAGGTGAGTTGCATTATTCGAGACGGTTGCAGCTAGTATAGTCCCTTCCAGTATACTGTATTTATTCATGTACATTGTATTTTGGACAGATGTTGTATGTTATTTCCTTGTCAATAGATGCTCATGCACTAGTGACACCGGGTTTTGAGAAGATTTTGGATTATTAAATGTTAAGTTTGTTAAAGGTTAGGCGGTTGTTTCTGTAAAAATTATTTATTTAATGTTTATAGAAAAATGATTTTAGACAACACAAAATTTGAATTTAATTGAGTATTTTGGTTGCTTGACAGTGGTCTCCAGCGCACCACGACCCTTGTCAATTTTGGGTTGTGACAATGTGGTATTAGAGCACTAGGTTCTTAGGGTCTCACGAGTCATGAGCAAGTCTAATAGAGTCTCGCGGATTTGTACGAAGATGTCTGTAATTATCCTCGGGAGGTTGCATGACTGTTAGGAGTACTTCGCTTCTTGATTCCTATCGTGCAATTTGTTTCTTGTGAGGCTTATGCCTTTGTTTCCTTCCTACTAAATCTTATGCGATGCGAAGAATTTGTTATAAATCAAAAATTGAAGAACTGTAATGGCACTACAAATGTGGTGCAGGCGTTTCTCCCTATGGGGTTATTTGAGCTGCTATCGTCACCTTGTGGACGGATATTCTGTTGTTTTACCTCAGTAGCAGTACTTCTGAGAGCCTTGAGGCTAGGCACAGGTTGCCATTGTGCATATGAGCGATTATTCCGCAGTATTGTTATGAAGGTAGGATGTTTGCCTACGTGTCGAGGAAGTGATGATTTGAATGGAGGTTTACTAGTGCATGATCTAGACATTCGGTGTTTTATTCCAAGCAACAGAAAGGCAAATCGGGCAAAGAATGTTCAAGTTTAGGTTGATAAGGTATCAAGACTCGGTATTCGCTAGCATGGTGGAAATTTTCTTCATTAATGAGGTATCATTGTCCCTATTGAATGTACTAAATTTTTCGGTGTTATGATCTTCTACAATTCGCCTTCGTAGCAGAATATTTCATGTCAGTATTGAAAATACGGCTGTCATATATCGCAGAGTGCGGTAGCTCAGGATTGAATCGGTGTTTCTAATGTTGATGACTCGAGAAAGACGATCTTCATAAAGGTGTAAAGGTAAGTAGTGATTCATGGGTTCAAGTTCTATAAGGGGGATTTGTTTAAGGCATCAGCTAAGCAATAAACTATGAGGAAAGACATGTGGGAACTGTCCGGCGGTGTTCAAAATTCTAAAGGGCCAAGTATATGAAGAAAAGGTCGAGCGGTTGATTAAGGAAGGGGGTTTTCCTAAAGTGGGAGAGTGGCAGAGTCGCATATGGGCTTCGTAGTAGGATGACCACATACCTTAGGGAGAGTTCGGAGGAATTTGAGAATATTAGTGATTGGTGATTGGGGTCTACAGATTTATTCTGAAATATGGGCTATTATGCAGCAGGATACTTGTTATAACTGAAAGGATATGCTTGAAATGAAGAAGGATACAACGTAACTTTGAATGGAAAGAACGCTTCCACACATTTAATTGATGCCCACGAGGGTTGAAAGGACTTATGAAACTAGATGGATTAACTCGGACTCAGGATGGGTTATTGATCTCATGGTGATTATACCCTGTGCAGCAGCATTGGAAGATGTCGGAAAGTGATTTCTATAGGTGGGTTATTCCCCATGAGTAGGTAAGCCATCACATAATTGGCGAGGCTTCTGCGAAGAATTGTAATGGTTATATAGCGAAGGGATCGGTCATGCGAATGTTGTAAACGATTCAGATTATAAAAAGAGGGTTTCTACAGTAAGATATCGACAATTCTGGTGGTTAATTGCACAAGGTAATGTCAATATGAGGTTAAGAATCCTGGTAAATTCTAGAGTCGTGTAATAGTTGCTACGAGCTAAGTGGGAGAGTCCCACCGCCTATGATGGGGTTTCATGGTTGGTTACTCACGGGATTTTTGATTATTAGCATATTGACGGGATTATCTCAACTCGTGAAAAGAATATAGGTGGTAAATTGAGCAAACGAATTATTAAAGGTGGGGTATCCTTGGCCTTGTTGGCCCATGTTCAGACTTGGGGAAGGATTCCGGATTGTGCTTTGTAAAAATGCAGATTCCAAGGGAATGATTCCGCCAGGTGCTTCACCAATAGGGTATTCATGTGCTAGAAGATTTATAGAATTGATTATATTCCGGGCCAAGTCAGAGCAGGTGGCTCTCAACAACGATCCGAGTGAATTCAAAAGATAAAGTGTGATACCTAATGATCTTGATCCTATGGGTATGGCTAAGAATCAAGCTTAATAGTAGCCTATGAGAAGAGTCACAGAATGTTCTATGATGTTTTGACTTGCGATGTAGCAATTGGGGGTACGAAATGGTTCGATGGTCTCGTGATTCAGGGTCACTTGAGAAGAGTGCGGATGGAGTGTGTTAAGTGTTGAATGGGGTTATCATTGTTTCAATGGCAATCAAGGACAAATTGGAAGAAAAGGGATCGATTAGCCATAGTTGAATTGGCATGGTGCTGGTAATGATCAATTTTTTCAGCATGAAACAAGTTATGCAAGTGAATTGTGCCGGTGCGTGCGAGGCTTGTCGGCCATCGTAGTTAGTGTTATTCGGAAAGTATTCTACTGTTGTGGCCTAATATGTGGAGGTGGATCCCACAAGGGCTATGGTGGTTCGGACCACTACTTAAAGATTTGAATATTCTACGGCTGTAAGAATTTACTGGCGCATTGCTATGGTTCTCCTAAAGCGAGTTAAGTGAAAAACTTTTACATGATGAAGTGATAGCCTAATAGTGGTTCTGAAGCTATGATGAAAAGCGTGTTTTATCGTATGTTGTCATGTTAGGTGCAGTGAGTAGTGTGGAACTTTATAGTGAAAATCAAGGTTGCGGTTCGGTGTTGGCAAGGATGTCGCCAGCTCAGATGAGCAGGAAAGGAGTTTTGATGTTTAAATTAAGTTGGTATTGTCTTCAGCGTCACCTTAGATTGGTGTTTTGTAAGGAAGGCCTTGCATCCTGGTTAAGGAATTCTTGATCGCTTTTCATTGTTAGTGCGACCGATGGTTTTGGGTGCACAGACCTGTTGTGTGTTTCGGAAGGTTGTGGGAGTGTGTCCTACATGAAGGTTTTATAAGTGTGACATGTAGTCACTTGATTGATTTAATATTTAAACCAAGTGTGAGGATTGTGGTAATATCATTAATTCAAGAATTTATGCCCGCAGTGCACTCGGTTTATTGGGTTATGGAGTGTGGAGGTTTTCTCCGGTTATGATGGTGGTGCTTATGTGTTTTTGGAAAAGGGGGTGGGTATGGACCTTTGAAAGGTTATTGGCCTAGTTTGATATAATCAGGATCGACTTAAGGTCGATGGATGGATTCAAATATGAATATGGGCTTTATGTCAGGCCAGTTGTGTTCATTCCTGCAAAGCTCTCCTTAAGGAGGAGTAGTATGGGTGTTATTTTGTCGTCAGCCATCCCAGGTAATGATGTATTGCATCGTAAGAGTTGTGACATGGCTTGGTAATTTCATAGGAATTGAGGTTCCGCGTGACGATGATAATATGAGCAGGATGGCTCTTGAGATTTAGATCATGTATCGCACCTCAGTTGTGCTTGAGTTTTGTAGCCTATAGTGCTGTATGTTTCCCTTACGGGTGGTACTATGCAACTAGCGTGTTCTTGACCGATATTTGACATTTTCCTGTAATGAGCAATTTAGCTCGATGTATATCTCCTTATGAAGGTTCTATATGTGGATCGGGTGGTACACCACCATGGGTATGTTGTTTGGATCGGGTTGCGCGCCGCAATAGCGTGATGTTTAGTACAGTTCCTTATATTTCTTTTTATGTGTTTCGTTTCATATCTTCTGAGAAAAGCTCGCATTAGCTGAGGTCCCGCATCCCATATATGATTCGCAAGCAGGGTGTCTGTTTAGTATGTTACTCGTATCGCATGTATGATTCACGAGCGGGGAAATTGGATCCTTTTTTCAGAATTCGTTTTTCTTTTGTATCGCATTCTAATTGGTAGCCTATTGGCAGATGGTGGCACCATATGAGACTTTTGGTCATGTAGAGGTGGCTTATTACCGGAGCAGTCCGTACTGGGTGAGACAAGATTATTGAATTTAGGATCAGTGCAATCTGATTACGTGAGATACAATAAGGAGCAAAGATCAATATTTTGTTCAGCATGAGGTAATATACCTTGTCAGAAGTATAGACTTAATGATTGGTTGATTTGGCAGTTAATTATGAATTTCTGTACATCTTTTCCATTGTGGCGGTATTGTAAGAGTTATAGTAAGATCTGTGTATGTCATGGGGTACAATGGGAGCATAAGATTCATGGAATTTTTACTAAGTTGATCAAAAAAATGTTATTATGGTCCATGAGTAAAGTGATGCTACGTGTGAATTCAGCAAGTTATGCAGCCATGTTTGGGTACAGCGTGTAGTGATTGATATGGTGATCTTAAGTTGGAAACAGGTCGGAGATAGAATTCTGGATGTTGGAATTGTGCTCTAAGGCTTATTTGTTTGAATAAAAGGGAATATCTTCAGAATTTATCGAGCTGATGTGCTCAACAAAGTGTGGTAGCATGGGAAGGTGCAACAAAAGTTAAACAGTGATTTTAGACTACTTCAGTGTAGTTCTCAGTATCTTCAAGGACGAACATATGTTTAAGTGGAAGAGAATGTAATGACCCGACCGGTCATTTTGAGCTCTAGTATGTCGTACAACAGTGTAAGGCCATGAATAGCTTCATTTTAGGTACTATGACTTGTACGCATGGTCGGAATTAAGTTTTGGAAAGTTCAGAGTTGATTTGGAAAGAGAATTTTCATTTCGTAAGCATAAAGTTGAAAGAATTAACTAGGATTGGGATTTTGAGTAAACGGCCTTAGAATCGGGATCTAAAGGTTCTAGCAGGTTCATATGATGATTTCAGAATTAGGCGTATGCCCGGATCGGTTTTTGGATGACTCGGGAATATTTCAGTGTCTGTTGTGAAAGTTAGCATTTGAAAGAATTTCATAAGTTTGGGTTGAACTGCATTTATGTGATATCAATGTCCGTTTGGGATTCCGAGTTTGGGAGCAGCTCTGCATTGTTAGTTGGGAGCGCGATCGGAACTGAATTCAGAGGTCCATAGGTTGTTTTGGAGCCATTTGGCTAAAGATAGAAATTTGAAGGTTTTTGAGAAGTTTGACCAGAAGTGGAATTTTTGATATCGGGGTCGGAATCTGATTCCAAAAGTTAGAGAGGTCCATTATGTCAAATATGAGTTGTCTGCAAAATTTGAAGTCAATCGGACGTGAATTGATTGGTTTAAACATTAAAATAGAAGTTGGAAATTTCAAAGTTCATAAAGCTTGGATTGGGGGTCGATTCCTTATTTTAGCGTTGTTTGGTGTGATTTGAGGCCTCGAGTGAGTTCGTATTATGTTTTTGGGCTTGTGCGTGTGTTTTTTCTGAAGGGGGGGGGGGGGGCTCGGGTGTGATTTGGGATCGCTTCAGAATGATCTTCTAAGATTTAGGATTGTTAGTGCTGGTATGATCACATTTGCGATCTTGGGTCGCAAATGCGACCTAGCATTTGCGAAGTCCCATTCGCATTTGCGAGCCTAGGCCACTAGGCATGAATCGCAATTGCGACCTCCCTCTTCACATTTGCGAAACTAGGGGGTTCGAATTTGTGAGATTTTCCTTCGTATTTGCGATCAAGGCATGAGGTTAGGGATGTTCGAATTTGCGAACAAGTTGTCTCCATTGCGATCTCGCAATTGCGAGCCTAGTGTCACAAATGCGACATCTGAGGGCTGTGACGAGTTATTAAATTCGAAACATAGCCCATTTCCCTCATTCCCCACTTGGCCTTAGGCGATTTTCGAGTGCATTTGAGGAGGATTCCATCATCATCAAAGTGGTAAGTAATTTCTATGCATATTAAGTTAGATACATAGATTATGGATAGATTAACATGTAAAAATTAAGGAAAATAAAGGGGTTTAGATGAAAACCTAGAAAATGAATGTTCATGAAATTTGACCACGATTTTGGGTATGAAATTGAGAGTAAATCATATATTTGAGTTCGTGAGGTTATGGGTAAAATTATTCTTCAAAAATTTTGGAAATCAGGGCATGTGGGCTTGAGGGCATTTTCGTCAACTTTTCGATCGGGGTTAGAAATTTCTACAGACCGGATTATAATGAGTAATTAAGTATATATTAATGAATTTGCATAATAATTGGCTAGTTTTGGAGCGTTGTGCATCGATTCGAGTCTTCGAAAGGGTGTGGAAAGCCGATTATGGATATTCGGAGCGAGGTGAGTCTCCTATCTAATCTTGTAAGAGGGTATTGTCCCCATAGATAAGTTAATTGGTTATGTGCTCCTAATTGTGGGGCTACATATGCACGAGGTGACGAGAGTCCGTGCGTAGCTACTATTATACTATTGTCTGAGTAGTCTAGGGCCTAAAAGCATGCTATACTTGGATTAATTGTAAACTTATCGACATTTGACTTGCTTAAATCACCTCGAGTCAGTAAATGAATTTCCACAAAAGATTAAACTTCATTTTAAAAAATCTTTAAAATAGAATTGGCTTTTCTGTGGATAATTTTTCCTTGTTGACTACTTGATTGATTGTCTGTGTGTGTATAATTTTGGAACAGGCCGAATGCCTCGGAAGATTAAATAGATGCATCTATAGGTGCGTTATCGGCCCTAGGCAAGTGCACAGTTTATTTTCTGCTGGAGCGAGCCGTACGCTTTGGCATGATTTGCGCATGTTTGTATTGCTGCCTTGAACTTATTAAAGTTGTTATTGACTCTTCCTGGCTTGAGAATATTTGGAAAACAATAAAAAAAAAGGAAATTTTTGAAATTTCCTATAAAAGGAATAATTGTTTACCTATTTCGTTCTATTTGGTAAACATCACGCTTGCAGAAATTCACGATTTAAGGTATTATTAACATAATTATTGGACCACTAGTAAGTGTCGAAGTTGACTATCTCGTCTCTACTTCTTCGAGATTAGACGGGATACTCATTGAGTACACGTGGTTTACGTACTCATACTACAATTTTGTGCATTTTGTATGCACATGTATATGTAACTCTAGCGGCCTACTGGGCATAGCAGAACGGATGATTCAGGGACTATGTGAGTTGCATTATTCGATACGGTCGCAGCTAGTACCGTCCCTTCCAGTATACTGTATTTACTTCCTATTCACTATATTCTGGACGGATGTTGTATTTTATTTCCTTATCAATAGATGCTCATGCACTTGTGACACCCGGTTTTGAGAGGATTTTGGATAATTAAATGTTAAGTTTTTAAAGGTTTCTCGGTTGTTTCTTAAAAATTACTATTCGTTATTTAATGTGTAAAGAAAATGATTTTAGACAATACAAAAATTGGAATTTAATTGAGTATTTTGGTTGGCTTGCCTGACAGTGGTGTCCGGCGCCACCATGACCCTTGTCGATTTTGGGTCGTGTCAAGGCATGACCAGGTACGATGCAAAATAAGATGACACATATGAATACGTAGACCCTGGATCAAATAGCACTGAAGCATCTCTATCACCAACCAGAATAGTACCTGTAATGACTGCATCTAAAGACGTAGCCTCTGGCCTGGCTGGAAGAGCATAACACCGGGACTGGGCCCCACCTCCCTGAGCCCCATCTCTATGACAGGAAGCTGCTGGCTGGCCTCCACCCCTAGCTTCCTAAGCTCAACCTCTATGACCTCTACTTCCACCTCTAGCACCTCTACCCCCACCTATAGCTGGCTGGGCGGGTTGTGGAACACTTGGTGACTGTACCATGGCGCAAGAACCCTGCTACTACGAACTACCTGGTGCTCGAGGGAAAAAAATACCAATGTGACCAGGATCACCACCTGTGTAGCAAGACCTCGGCTGTTGAGAAAACTGAGACTGACCCTGTTAACCCTAATGACCACCACACAAGCTCTAAAGTTGCGGTTCACTAATGGGAGCTGGCGGTGCACTGAATGGCTGCTGATCAGAATAGTGTGTGTGAGAACCACTGGTACCTGGCGCACCCTGAGAAACCTGAAAGGCTGACTGGAAAGGCTTAGAAGGCTGGCCCTTATCATATGAATCTCGTCGTCCAAATGAGGTACCACTGAATCGGCCTGACTAACGGGGTCTCTTGTCTGCTCTATGACCAGCCCCATGGGGAAATACCATCTCAATCCTCGGGGCCACATTGGCCGCCTCTTGAAAATTGATATCACTCCACGCCTCTCTGGCCATCTGGAGAAGAATAGGCTGGATGAATCTATCAATAAACCGTCTCACTCTCTCCCTCTCAGTGGAGAGTATGACAATAGCATGGCGAGCCAACTCAATAAACATGGTCTCGTACTGGGTGACTGACATGGACCCCTGATGTAGAGGCTCGAACTGCCTCTGATAGGCCTCACGCTAGGTCACAGGGAGAAACTTCTCCAGAAATGTATGCGTGAACTGCTCCCGAGTCAAGGCTGGAGACCCTGCTGGTCTAGCTAAACAAAAATCCCTCCACCAGGTCTTGGCGTATCCATATAGGCGAAATGCAGCGAAATCAACTCCATTTGACTCAACAATACCCATGTTCTGAAGAACCTTGTGGTAGTTGTCCAAATAAACCTCGGTGGGTACACCGCATAAGGTAGTAGTGAAGAGCTTAGTGAACCTGTCCAACCTCCACAAAGCATCTGCGGCCTAGCTGCTCCAACGCTAGTCTGAGCAACACCACCGGCCGGACTGCCACAACTGGCTGAACTATTGGAATTTGAACCTAGGGAGCTACGTGCTCCAGAGTACGTGTAGCAAGGGTCTGGGCTCCTCCTCCAGCCTGAGAGACAGTTGGTGCTATCGGAAGCAAACCCGCTCGAGTAACACTCTCCATTAGACACACCAATCGGACCAATCGTCCTGAAGAATTGGGGTAGCAATAAACCCCTCTGGAACCTGGGCTGGGCCCACCGGAACTGCTGGGGCCGGGACCTCCTCCTCAAAATCAGCCTGAGGTTCCGCCACTGGTGCTGCTGCTCGGGGCTGCGTTGTGCCCCTACCTTGGCCTCTAGCACGACCTCGTTCTCTGCCCCTAGCGAGAGCTGCCTGGGGCTCGGAGTGCTGATTGGTAGATGAGGAAGCGCGTGTTCTCGCTATCTTCAAGAGAACAAAGTAGAATTTTACTTAGCATTGAGAAACAAAATCGCACGACAAGAAGAACAAATGTGAAATTATTCCTAACTCCATAGACTCTGGGGGATAAATATAACATCTTTGTACCGATCCCTCAGACTGTACTAAGTTTGTCTGTGAGTTGTGAGACCTATGTAACCAAGAGCTCAGGTACCAACTTGTCACGACCCGGGTTTCCCACCCTCAGGAGTCGTGATGGCGCCTACTAATGGGAGCTAGGCAAGCAAAATTTTAATTTCTTTTCCATTAATAATCTAATCCATTTCAACAATTAACAACAGTAATACAATAGCAACGAAATTCAAATAATTAAGCATAAATATATTATAAAACCTGAATAGAAATACGGAAAGTTAAACAAAACCACTACCCAAGACTAGTGTCACAATGCTCACGAACTGCTAAGAATACTAAATACAAACATCTTAAGAGAACATAAACTGTTTGTGTCGAATACTATGAGATAATAGACAAAATAAAGGATAGAGGAGACGCTGGGCCTGGGCGGACGTCTGCAAGGCTACCTCGGGTCTCGCTGGATTGAATGATTGATTCCACACTACTGATGTTGCTGCTCGAAACTTGGATCTGCTCAAAGATAGCATAGAGTGTAGTATCAACACAACTGACCCATGTGCTGGTAAGTGTCTAGACTAACCCCCGCGAAGTAGTGCTGAGCATAGACTGGACTACCACATAAACCTATGCAATTATAAATATACAGCGGAATCAAAATACAATACAAGTGAACGATATGGGAGGGGAAGCATGTTGTGGGGAGAATAACTGTTTCAAGTAAAAATTGATTAATATGAAGGAAAGCACAACTCATACAACAATAAGGAACAAAGATCAACAAATGCAGGGCATCACCCTTCGTGCTTTTACTCTCGTCCTTACCAAATCAATCGTATCAGTAAATCATATGCACGACATCACCCTTCGTTCTTTTACTCTCTTTCCTCAAAATATATAATCAATGAATATTAGTACGGAATGGCACATCATATGACACGCCATCACCCTTTGTACTTCACACTCTTTCCTCACAATATATATAATTAATGAATATCAGTACGGAATGGTAAATCGTACGGCACAGCATCACCTTTCGTGCTTTACACTCTTTCCTCACAATATCAAACAATACACGACATCACCATTCGTGCTTTAACACTCTTCCTCACCCAATCAACAAATCACAAATAAGGACAAGGGAATAAATAACTAATAATGGAAATCCAGGCAAGGGAACACAAACAAGCTAATTAAAAACCCGGCAAGGGTACAACAGCGATAACCTCAACATCCCGGCAAGGGAACATATTCAATAATTAACAACTCCCCGGCAAGGGGAAATATCATTAACTCTTTCTCTTCCTTCCACTTTTATCTCATAGTTCACATTATTACTTGAGCCAATGCTCCAAAGATTTACTTATATCATTTACCTTCGCAATTTGTATTTCAACTCGAGCCAACACTCCATGAAGTTTAAAGATCACAATCCATTTCACAAGCTGTTTATAACATATAGGAGTCATCAATCAAGCATGGAAGGTATAACAAAATCCCAACTATTAGCATAATATAGACTCATGGTCATGCTAGACACCAATGTATAGATACTCGTCACCATGCCTATACATCGTTATAGGCAATTAGCAAGTAACATATAATACTCAACTCCAATTCTCTCAAGCTAGGATTAAACCAAACACTTACCTCGATGCCTTGAATTCAGCTCAAGCCTCAATTGTGGCTTTACCCCTCGGTTCCACCACAAAATCCCTCGAATTTAGTCACAAATTACTTAAATACATCAACAAATTCTAAATAAATCAATTTGAATGCATAAAAAATAATTTCCCAAAGTTTTAACCAAAAGTCAAAAAATGCCCCTAGGACCACATGGTCAAAACCCGAGGTTCGAGCCAAAACCCGGTTACCCATTCCCCCACGTATCCGTATCTGTGATTTGTTTTGAAATCCAACCTCAAATTGAGATCCAAATCCCCAATTTTTTGAAAACCTAGGTTCTACCCAAAACACCCAATTTCACCCATGAGAACCCTTGATTTTAAGTTGATAACATGTTAAATGATGTTAAATATTAAAAGAAATGAGTAAAAACCAACTTACAAACGATTTGGAAGAAGTCTTGTTCTTGGAAAATTGCCTAAGGAGTCGTATTTTGAAAGTGGGGTGAAAAATGGACGAAAATTTGACCAAGTATGAAAAAATGCAGGTAGTAGATATGGGAATTGCGAATAGGGGTTCGAAATTGCGAACCCTCCAAGTATGGGAAATGCGAGAATTCTGTTCGCATTTGCGAACATTGGCAAAAAGGTAGCAGTTCGCATTTGCGAAGGAACCGTCGCATTTGCGAGCAAAGTAGGCTTGGGCTGGTTTCGCATTGCGATACAGCCTTTGCATTTGCGAAAATGCTTCGCAAATGCGAAGCCTACAGGCCTGTTCATACCATCAATTTTCCATGTTCAAAAATGCACTCCAAAACCTATCCAAAACTCATCCGAGCCCTCGGGGCTCCAAACCAAACATGCACACAACCTCGAAAACATCATACGGACATATCTGTGCGATCAAATCGCCACAATAACATCATATACATCAACTTAAGCCTCAAAACTCATGATGTTTCCCAAATTGCAATATTACGTCTGAAACACGTCAAACGACGTCCGCT
Organism: Nicotiana benthamiana; assembly: GCA_034376525.1. Classification (NCBI taxonomy): domain Eukaryota; kingdom Viridiplantae; phylum Streptophyta; class Magnoliopsida; order Solanales; family Solanaceae; genus Nicotiana; species Nicotiana benthamiana. The sequence continues at coordinate 8,966,552 of CM067340.1, read as the reverse complement.
TTCAACCAAACTTTATAGAAAGCGCTTAACTCATATATAGGACTTATACCGGGCGCTGGAACTAAAATAAAGGCCTGATACTATAGTCTTTTAATCGCATTTTACTTCAAATTTCCTTAATTATTTCGAGAAAATAATTTCCCACAAAAATTCATTTCTCTGGCTTGGGACCTCGAAATTCGATTTCGGGCATACGCCCAAGTGAACCCTCTGGGACTAGCAAATCACGGGTCACGGACCGCTTACCCAAAATGTTGACCGAAGTCAAATTTACTCAATTTAATACCAATATTTAGGATTTTTCTCACTAAATTCATATTTAAGCTTTTCGACTACGTGTCTGAGCTGCACATGCAAATCGAGGCAACCCTAAATGAGGTTTTCATGACCTCGGAGACACAGAATGAATAAAGAAATAGGTGATGATCCTTTGGGTCGATACCTATGTATCTTCTGAGATAGATAATCTACCTAAGATTGTACCTCTGTATCTATCATTCAGTGGCTTTTACAGAGATTGTCAAGGCATAGATTGGTCTACTTACTCAACATACACTGACAAGTCACATACTGATCCCTTTGAAGTTTTTTTTCCTATCAGATCTGGCTCAACATAAGGCTGGGAGCATGTAAGTATTCAATCATCATTCTTGTATGTTATATACAAATGTAATTGTATGAATTATTTTTAATTATTTCAATCAACATTTTTTAGGGATTGTGGGGGGCATGTTGCGGCATATGCAGAAGTTTTTTAGCACTATTGGTGAGATTTCACAAATAACAATTGATTCCAATCTACTCCGTCAAAGGTATGGTGCTCTCCTCTGGGACTATGCTACGCGTAAGATAAGACACGGATGCCATATGATGCACCCTTAAAGATTTCTAGGCAAATCACGGAGTCATATTAAAATATGCAGATAATATTAGACTAGCTTTAGGTTAATGTAAATTTGGAATGTTTTTTTAGGTGAATACTGCTTTTTGAGTAGTTTTTTTTTTTGGTGAAGATGGCATTTAGTTAGAAAAATCCATTACTTTATCAACAATGTTCGTGTATGACAATTGCAACTTTTCAAACGTTGTTTCATTCGTTTTTAGGGGTGTGCATTCGAATCGGTTTATCGATAAATCGAATTGATTATTTGTTATTGAAATCGAATCGAAAAAATCAGAATCTTATTGAAACGATAACGATAACCATACATACAAATCGATAACCGATAAGTAATTATCGATAAGGGTCAAAATCAAATTCACACCCCTAGACTATTGACACTTGTTAAATGAGTAATTACGTATTTGTGTAGATTAATATAACATCTATAATGTATATATATTCCGCTACTATTTTGAAAGTGGCTATACAATATTATTTTCCCTAATCTATACCCTTTTCCTTTACCCTAAGTCCCTTACCCTATTATTTTCTCTACCACATTTAAGGAATGATCATATTTATAGATCAAGAGAATAAAGTTCAAATTAATGGAAAACAGAATTAGCCGTGATAATGTGTTTTGTTTTGTTTTATTTTTTTATATCGTTGGAGTGTTGGTGGCATACATTTAATCCCTTACTTTAGTTTTGTTGCATGTGCTTATGACACAACTTTTATATTATAAATGGTGTTCGTCTTATTTTATCTTCTTTTTGTCCATATTAGTTAGGCGCGTTTATAGCGATATACTTTCCGTGGAATCCCGTAAATTTTCTTATTGGTATAATCAATAACCGGATCGATAAGCCCCAAAATCGATAAATCAAAATCGAAAAAATCGAAACATTATTGAAATGATAATGATAAGCATATGTACAAATCGATAATCAATATGTAATTATTGATAAGGGTCAAAATCGAATGGATAAATCGAATGCACACCCCCATTGATTTGTTCATAAATATTCATGCTTATTCTTCGGTTTATATTCATATGTATCTTACAGGATATAATATGTATTAATATTCAGTAACTTGGCTTGGACAGGTTATACATATTGAACAAGTTAATATACATAAACTTTATGTATACTTATGGTAGGTTATATTAAATAATTCAGATGTATTTTTCTATATTCAGTTGTATTCAACTGTATTTAGTTGTATTCAGTTATATTCTTTAATATGTATCTTTCAAATTCAGTTAATACATATTAAAGAATACAAATTCAGATGTATTAAACAGGTTATACGTATTTATTGAAATTGTTATATTATAATTGAGTATATAGATGTATTCCAATGTATCTGACTAGTTATGTATATAAGTCAGGCGTTGTCTATAATAAATTGTCAAAGTATATATGGATAATGTTGTATTTGATTGTATCCAACACATTAAGGCAACTAAATGTATACAGAATCTATTCACAAACGTCATTTTAGAAATTATAATTTGACAATGAGAATTTATTAATTGACAATGTAATCATAAGTACAAATCATTGAAGCACCAATACATGTCAGAGTGTTAACTATTTGCTACGTGGAGCATTTCTATGCGTTCGCTTGTTATGTCCTCCCTGCTCACATATGCTACATGAATGTTGATTTTCTAGCTGTAGCAATTCACTTAAAGATTTATCGCGCTTCTTCTTCAGCCTTCTAGGAGGTCTTTTCCATTTTGGTGATAGTACGACCTCCTCTGCAATATGTGCTGGTATATTGCAGTCATTTCTGTCCGGTAGCGGGTACACAGGCACATTGTATGGCATTGCAACAATATTTGATTTGTAATAGTTAGAGCAATATTCTTCTGGCATTAGAAACTTTCTCTTCAATACAGCCCAAACATGTGGGCATGGTAATTCATCAACTTGGAACCTCTCACAAACACATTTTCTCTCTAACAGGCAGACTGTGTAATTCCTCCCCCTATTGTTAACCGTATGTATGTATTCAGTTGATGGTACCAACTAAATTTAAAAATTAAAATATTAGGTTTGAGCACATATAACTGAATTACCATATGTATAATGCTGAATTACTCAGTTACATACAACTGAATTATTTGCATACAAAAGAATACATCATACATTTAGACCGGCAGACTATAAACTATAATTACGTCTTATCTTATGAATACTATGATTTCAAATCTGTATTATACATCATTTTTTAGTTGAAATTGATATGTGTAGCATGTTTTGAAATTGATTCAAATCTGTATTATAAATATTCGAATAGCTAATTTTTGCATAATGTTTTTAGTTATATTCAGATGTATTCATCTAAGATCTTACATAAAATATGTCTTGTATGCATTTGAATTTAGTTGTATTCATGGTAGCTGTATTATAAAAAATGTGTTGTATTCAGTTGTATACATGTCAGTTATTTCAGAAAACAATAAAGCTATATAATATGATGACATTAAAATAAAACTTATAGTCATGTGTGTATACATTGCCTCATTCAAAGTCAGCATCTCTTGGTTTTTTTTCAAGAATTGAGTATGTCCGTGTAGCTTCTTTGCGGTTACTACAATTCTAATGTCCAAACATCTTCCTAACTTCTTTGGGAAAGTCGTATATTGGCAATTCCCTTGTTGAGCGGTGTTGATTAACTCAATAATATTTAACGTCATTTTCCATCCCCTGTTAACATGTGCATACAACCCAGCCCACTTTTCATATCCAACTAACTCTACGTATTCATTCACCCTAATATCTACCTTCACCACCTTCTCCATCATACTATCAAATTTTTAGCTTGTTTGTATGCTTTTGCCATCGAGAAGTATATCTTGCTCAACTTGGCATGGCTCTTTTTAAATTTCTTATATACGTTGTTCCTAGATGTCATATGAAAGCAAAATGCAGTACATCTTGATACACTCTCGATACAGATTAAATGATTCTCTTATTTCTATCTGAAACGATGCACATGTTATCCATGTAACTGTATGCTATGTTGAATTACTCAAAGAACCACCTCCAAGCAACATCATTCTTCGAATCAATCACACCATATGCTGATGGCAATATATGACATGTAAAGACAATTGAATATATATTTTTGAAACATGTATTTCAATCTTTAAAAATTATCAGACTTTATTATAATGGTACTCACCTGCACCATCCAATGTGCTTGCCGAAACGAATGTCCCGATGTAGTAAGATTTTAGGTGACTTTCATCCACAACAACAATGGGTCTACAATGATCAAACCCCTTTATAAAGGCATACAAAGATATATACACGTACATGAATTATTTTTTGGGCGATTTTACCATTCTGATGTGGGAACCTGGATATGTCATATCCATTGTATATAAGTATCCTAGTAATATTTTGTGTGAATCAGCCGGTACTTCTCTCAAAAAATTAATTTCCTTTTCTTTATCCCTCCACACCAACATGTAGCTAGCATCTACACCTAAATCTAATTTCATATCATCAATAATATCATTTGGGGTGTATTTGCTCTTATAATTAGTAAGATTAGGCATAATAATACCACCTATAAAGCTTATACTTGCCTGCCGCTTCTCATACACCTTTTTCTTCAGCAGACATGTATGGTTATCAATGAACTCTCTCACTCTGAATAGTTCTGATTTGTTAATACTTGATGCCTTAAACCTCCAGCCACAATCTTCTGAAAAACACAATAATGCATAGCTGCAAAGAATTAATCATTGTACATATGATTAGCATAAATGATTTCAAAAAAATACATGACTGTACACTCGAATACAATCTTACATGAATACATATGACAACTATATATATAAATTTTTATACTATTGAATACAATAATAGTTATATGCATACAATTAATACAATTGAATACATATATTTTCATATGCATACACTTAAACCCACAGTAGACAAAATAAGAAAATAATTAGAGACACTGCAATGTCTTATATCCAATAAAATACATATGAATAAATGTATTTAAGGACCATAAACAAACATATCTTACGCACATCAATAATAATCAAGTGAAAATCCACAAACACGTATAAATACATCAACGTCGGACCAATAATTGAAAATACAAAAAAAAAAAAGATTAAATACATGCAAACCTGACAGCATTAGACCCATCAACCTGGAATTGAAACCTTTGAGATATAGCATAATTCTCCATCACCTCTTTCAATATAGCCTTAACCTTATACACTTTTCTAGTTATAACCTCCCTTTGATTAATTTTTGAAATTATCAAATCCTTGTCCAGTACGAACACCTCAATTGCTTCTCCTGAATTGACATAATCTATAGCCAGTGCATCATTTGTATCGGAATCATACCTTTAAATTGCTTCGTCTATTTGCACAATGTCGCCTTGATTTAAACTACCTCCGGATACAAGTTCTTTTTCAATAGTTGTTATGCATGTGAGCACTTGATTTTTGCCTCGCTCGAAATGTTCCTATAGAATTCATTAAAAGTAGGATATTTCTTTTATAATTTGAATTTTTAGGAATTAATTCCATGATTTTTTGTTTGTTTGCATCTTTTTGTGTATTTTTAATTAATATAATACATAAAAAGATAAAAATAGCATGCTTGTATTTAGGACTTAATTTTTAATTTTTCTTAGGTTTATTAGTTAATGAATATTGTAAAATAAAGGAAAATAACAAAAATGGTCATTTTTACATTTGTTTAATTTTGGGATTTAGGTTATTTTAGAAGTTAATTAGTTTATTTTGTAGAATTTATACTTGGTTTGGTTCATTTAAATTATATACTTACTAAAATCTGGAAAATAAAATAAAAAATAAATAATTAAAAACAAAAAAGAAGAGAAAATGAAAGAGGTGTATATTTGGCCCATTTCTTGCCTTTAAATCTAGCCCAAAACCCCTGAACCTATCAAAATTGGCCCAAACCAAAACCCCATACCCGGTCCATCTTGAAAAGGCCTCAAAATGACGACGTTTGGTGTCCAGTTAATCTCAGTCATTCATCCATTTTGATCCAACGGCCCAGATTTGATCTCAAATTTTAATAAAACTGTCCGAAATCTTCTCAAACCCTAGAGACACAATCACCCTTCTCATACAAACTATTCACCGGTGTAACGCCATCGTCAAGCCACCGTCTCTCCACCGTCCGCCACGGGCTTGAAATCGTCATCGCCGCCACCAGCGTAGCTCCAAATTCACCCAAATTAACACCGCCTACTCCACGTCTTCTCCTCTTTCCAACCCCTCAAAAACCAACCCTCATACCCTGGCCAAACTCCACGAATATTCATCCAAAGGAGCGACTGCTCCGCCCATGGTGTTGCCGGCTACAATGGCCACCAAAAACACACCTTAGCCTCCCCTTTTCCCCCTCTACCTGAATCTGACACTAGTTTCCCTCGAATCATAGTACAAGGATTTGAATATTAATTTGAAATTTTGCCAAAAAAACCTTAACTTCTGAATGTTTGAGGATTTATCAATTTTGGGTTATAATAGTCTTTAATCATATGTTTTCTTATGAAAACACATGATTAAAGGCGGTTCTAATCCAAGTGAGATCAGGAAAGCTTTCTTTGGTCAAGTTTGAGTTACTGAGGTATTTCATATTTACCTGCTCTCTTATTTCATACATGATCTTTATTTTATTTTTATCATTATTTCTTTTATTATTCTGTTTACTCAAAGTTTGTTTCATTTTTAGTCTGGATACTGGTTTAGGGTTCTAATTTCTTCTCATAGTCATATAGTTTGATTTTGTTTTTGCTATTATCAGTTTCATCGTTGATTGGATTTCAATAACAGGATTGCATGTTAGCTGTAGCTTTGTATGGTTCTTTTGATTGTGTTAATTTCGGCCTTTTGTTTGAATTCAGTTAATTAACTTGCAGTTGTGTTAGTCCATTAGTCGTAGAATTTCAAGCTGAATTTCTGATTAGCTAGATTAGTAGTTCAGATTTAGTTATGGTTTGGTTATAGATGATTAGCTTCTAGTCTTAAAATCAATCAACTGTGGTAAGTTTTGCTAGAGTAAATGGGGGCTGGGGTTTGTTTGGGTTATGGTTGTAATTCAAAATCTAATTTAAGGGTAGTTTGGGTGTTTACCTAAAGAATTTTTTAGCAAGAACACCCTAGACCCTTCTAGAATATTACTGAAGTTATAATAATAAGGTTTCAATGCTAAGACATGGCCAGCAAGTCAGAAAATAAAGGACTAGCTGAGTAAAATATGAAAATAAGAAGGGGACTAAAGGGTAAACACAAAAGAAAAGGGTTGCGCTAAAGGGTGGGCTATAAAAGGGAACCCTAGTGCCTTCATTCACAGGCTTTGAATAATCAAAAAATCCATAAAATCTCCTAAGTTTTTCTATAGTCAAAAATCCCTAAAAATTTCCCAAAATTTGAAATCTGAAAAATCTTAAAAATTCCTAAAAAACTTCCAGAAATTCCAAGTTTACAAAATTCTGAAATTATCTTAATTCCATAGGTTTTACTGTTCCATTAAAGCCTCTTTCTTCAGAATAATTCCAATTCTAAGTTGTCAATTAGAATTCTAGTTATATAAGCTGAAAACAATTTGAAGTATGTGTGTTTGAAGTGATAAACTCTTCAGAAATTGTTCTGGTTGGATTTTAAGATGGTTTGGGGTTAATTCAAGTTGTTTGAGTTGGTTGGTTGATTTTTTGTTTGGTATTAAATCTTCCTGGGTTATTTGATGTTGTTTCTGGGTTCATAATGAAATTTAGCTGTTGATTTCTGGCATTGTATTGCTGATTAAATTTGTTGGACTCTTGCTGACTCCTCTCCTCCTTTATTCGTTTGTAACTCCAGGCATTCCTCAGCTTTTGAATGTATGAAGAATCAGATCTACAGCTATACTTGATTTGCTGAATGAATGACAAGATTCTCTCGTTAATTTCTATGTTTAGATTTCTTCCAGGCCTGTAGTTTATATGAGAACTGGGTAGTAGTAGTGTTTGGTGTTAATTGTATGTAATAGGACAGTTAAATGGACTGTACCTGGACTGTATAATTAGTTTTGATGTTGTTATATCATATACTGGCATAGCTGTTCAATACAGCTCTATGTTGGTTCATTTCCATATATAAGCATGATGTTTAGTGTAGACTCAAGTTTAAAGCATAAAATTTTAAAAAAGTAGCTATTTGCATTGAGTCCATTTGTTAAGGTTGAATGGCAGTAGCCTCTAAAAATTATTATCGCTGTAATTGTTTTGTGAATACTACATATGATGGTTCATTGATTTAAATTCAGTCACATAATTAAATGTTAGTGAAATTGGTATCGTAATTAGCTGTTAATGTCTGAAATTGGTATCGAAATCAAAAAAACAATGTTCTAACCTGCTAAGTTGATTTTGAGTTTGGTAATCACATTAGTCAATCACTGTTGTGTTTTACGCTGGTCTTTACCAATTTAAAGGGTAGAGTAAAATATAGGATAAAGTCCGGTTTGGATTGCAAATGTATATATAGAATTAAGGGAACCATAACACTATTTGGGGACCTAAAACTCATCAGCTGGTCCATATATTTTGCTGAATAATGCATAAGAGTAGAGACTAACTCCATAGAAAATCTTAGTTTGCCTTAGACTGGCCTTTAATACTAAAATAAGGGATGCCGCGCCGAACGGAACCCATAAATTGTGTGGCCTCTATAAGTGCTTATACTAAAATAATTAGAAAATTTTGGAAATATCGTTTAGCGAACTCCACGGCTTCCCACAAAGATAATAACACGTTAGCCGCTTTAGACGGGTCTTTAATAATTCTACCTTCCTAAGTACGGTGCACATTTATGTGACCCAAATCTAAATCTCAATGAAGTTGAAATATGTCAAAATTTGCGGGTGCATTTATGGGACGTGGTTTGCGGCATGTTTTAATGACATTGAAATTTTATTTAAGAAATATTAAAAGCGGTAAAAATGTTTTAAAATGCACTATAGGATGAACATGTATAAAAATCAGAATTTTAGCTAATTGTAATAGGTTAAGCGACCATGCTAGAACCGCGGGATTCCATGGTGCCTAACACCTTCCCTCGAGTCAACAGAATTCCTTACTTAGAATTTCTGGTTTGCAGACTCCACTTAGGCAGTCGAAGTTTCCTAAATTTGTGATTCTAAATAACCGGTGACTTGGACACCGAAAGCCAAACCTATCCCAAGTGGAGACTCTAAATAATAAAATAATCCCATTTTGAATAATGTCACTTTAATTGGAGAAAATCCCTTATACGGGGTAGCCGTGCAAAAAGGAGGTGTGACAATGCACAAAGGATACATCCCAAATTCTCTGCTCTCTTTTTTTAACTCTACATACATCATGTAACCCACATCATTGTGTATTTCCATTGGCGTGCAATTTTCTTCTACTTTGTATTGAATTTTAATGGACTTTGAGCTCAAATCTATGCCTGGTTGATTAGAAATTGAAGCAACAAATCATTGTACGGCGCATACTCCTTTATCAGTATTCCCTCAATTGAAAAATCGACGTAATTTCCCTCATCGTTCCACTTTCCATAATGACGCAACAACACTGTTAAACTTTCCATATGTATAAAGGAACTATACCATATTTTGTATACAAATTGTATCAATAGTAATTTTTTGTGGTTGAATTCAGAATTGCGAACAGAGAAAAGGGAGAAGTGAATGGAAGAACTTCAATCAGATGCTGCTATTGTTTTTGTTACTTTTTGTTTTTTTGGAATCGTGAATGGCAGAATACAGATTAATGGTTAATAGTTTTGTTTGTTGAATTAAATTAGGAGAATATCATGTTATTTGATTTCCTTTCCATTTTTAACTAGTTAAACCTTCTAGATTTTACGCATATAAATTACTGTATATACCATAAGGCAGCGTGAATACAATTAAATGCATATAAACCTTAGCTGGAATTTCCCTTTTAACGCCTATTTTTGTTATTGTATTAATGAATACAATAGCTTAAGTACATCAAATATATTGAATAACCACATAAAAAGTATCTATATCACATAATATAACAAAAAGTATCTATAAATGACTAATAAGACCTAAACAATTGTGCTTTATGAAAAATTTTCCTTTTTATAGTACTGTCTAGATTTTGTCTATATCTTAAAGAGTTATGCAAATATAGCCCTTGGAAAATTACCCCTTCCACACAACGTTACACTCTTGTCTAGTGTTTGCTCATATAATTTTAGTTTGGTTTAATATTTTCATAAAATGTTTTAATTTTTCTCGAAAGAAAGATCTTCATATTGTGGTCAAAAAGATTCATTAGTAATAAGAGAAATAAAAGATGGTTATTTACTAAACGACTGATAAAAAGGGACAAGAAAATGTCATATTAAAATGAGGCAGATGCATATTCAGGGATTAGCCCGTATTTATTTTGTCCTAAAAGTTTAAACTAATAATTTAAACTAAAGCACAACAAAAAATATTTTTAACCTGAAAAATTAATTGAAAACGGAGGACATACTAGCTAATTCCTAATTAGTACCCCTTTAGAGTGGCTACCGGTATCATTTCTACCATTAAAATTGCCGTAAAAATAAACCCTAGTTAAATGTAAAAATAGTACGGCCTAGCCAGTTTTCGGATTGGTCATTTGAATACAAAGTCAATGAAAAATAGCCACTATTTTACTGCAACAAAGACCGATCCAGCATAATATATGGAGTTTGGTGCATCTGTGTATGAATTTCAAGCATATTATGCTGGCTTCAGTATACTATATTGGAGACTGGAGCACGGATGCTCCAAACTCCAGGGACATTTTTCTATTAAGGAGGTGTGACAGCTCTTGCGAATCTGCTGGGGATCGTACCCACGATCTCTGGTTCAGGGTTCAAGAATTTTAGCTTAGTATAACTGTTATATTTTGGCTCTTCCCATTTTCCTATATTTTCCATGTTAATGTGCTAAATGCTTTATCGCTTTGATATTGAATGAATTGTACTTAAGCTGTTACGAAACCCTTCTCTCTTTATCTTCGGGGATGGGCTTTCTGGTTGAGACTCCATATTCTGTTAGTGTCATACCTTGAAATAATAAAGATGCTCGGACAAGTTACTAAGCCGGGTGATCTTGCGGGTCCCCGGTACCTAGGCCCCTCTTCGACTCGAGTTGTCTGTCAGTCTAGGACAAATACCTAGGTTCTGAACTTAGTATAACAAAGCCTCATGTCGGTTCCCTAGTAGGAACGTTTTCTTGCATCACGCGTATTTGACTTAGGGGACTCAACACTGGGGTTGGGTCCGTCTAGAACAGGTGTCCCGAAATGAAAAGACCATCCTGATGCATATTACGTGCTACTTGCACATTTATTTGCTTTTGGTTTGCATGTTGATCGGCTTGTGAAGAAGGAGAGAAAATTGAGAAAATAAGCGGTATTAGGGCTGAATGAGAGTAACCATTTGATTTGCAAAACCAATGCTCAAATAGCACCAAAATGCTGTTGGATTTTTGAAAACAAAAAGAGAAAAAGGAAAAACAACAAAAAAGAGGCCTTTTCAAAAAAAATTGATTTTGACAAAATGTTTTGCCCGAACTACACCGGTTTCATTATCATCAGGTGTGAGATACGTAGGCAACCCCCATCGGGTCCAACCTCCCTTTTCAAAAATAGCCAAATCAAAGAAAAAGAAATGACAAATTTTATTTGTTGTCCTAAATAAATCGGATGGTGTTGTTGTCAAGAATAGACGAATGTTCCCGAAAGGGACGCCAGAAGGCTGATTTTGCACAAACGGCAACCTTCGGATTTTATTTTATTTCTGACCAGTTGGCCTGCACAACCTTAAAAATTTCCTCCGGGAGTATAAAAGCTGTATTTGCAAAGCCAAGCTTTTTGTATTAGAAAATAAATTTCATAAAAGAAAGGGGTCAATTCTAATTTTTTGAAGTCAAACAGAATAAAGTCTTGAGATACTAATTCACCTTAATAAATGTGCAAGATGAGCATAATCCAAAATGAACCTTTTTCATTTGTAAGCCGAATCCCTTTGGAGCTACGACTGTGGTGGAATGATCTAGGTATAGAAGGGCAAGATAAGGTAAAGAAATATTTGGGGGGCCTCCCCGGGCGATTGGAGATTGTACCCCGAGGAGACATCATAAGAGCGTTGGTCACGTGCTGGGACCCGACGCTCAATGTGTTTCACTTCTCAAATTTTGAACTTACCCCGAGTTTAGAAGAAATAGTCGGGTACATTGGAGATGCTGAGCGTCCTCTCAGACACAAGTATTTGGTTGCTCCAAGAGTTGTAGCTGTGCATAAATTCTTAGATACCTTGAAAATAAGAAGAGTGGTACACGACTCGAACTTGGTGGCAAGGTTTTGCACCTTTTTCATTCCTGCATAGCAGACATGGCCATATAGGGGGTTCAGCAAACCAGAGAACAAAATCTACAGTAAGGGAAATCGCGTCAAATGGGAAAAGCATAGACATTTCGCTTTAATGGTGGATTTCCTAGGGCTTCTCGTATTTCCAAGGAAATATGGGAACAACGACATAAAAATAGCAGGGGTTGCCAGCGCTCTATGCACCCAAGCCCAGTGCACACTCGCACCTATGATAGTAGCTGAGATCTTTCGTGCTCTCACAGCTTGTAAGGCCGGGAAAGATTTCTTTGGGGGGTGCAATCTGTTATTCCAAATGTGGATGACCGAACTTCTATGCCACCGTCCCCAATTTATGAGCTATGGGTCTGCAGAGAAAACTTGCATAGATGAATTTTACACAAGAATTGAGGGGCTCAGTTTGCCCGAAGGGGTAACAAGATGGATATCATACTTTCAGTCTCTCACTGCCGGTCAAATTGAGTAGACACTGGGATGGTTATCTGTGGAATAGATCATATACATGCCAGCAACAGAGCCTCACTTGTTTCTTATGGATCTTAGGAGTATCCAGCCGTATGCCCTGCACCGGGTCATGAGACAACTTGGGAGGTGCCAGATAGTGATAAAAGACGAAGATCTCAGCATCCGGGTAGTCGATATTGGACCTGATAGTCAGTTCCCCAAAGCAACAATTCGTAAAATTTGGAATGAATGCTAATACTAACGGCAGACATTTGTGTGCGGGATCGGTCTAAATTCAAAGTGTCGTCATGATACCTTGCTTCGTATAGGAGAGAAATTGAGTTCGAGAGGCCAGCCAAAAGGCCCCATCTCAAGGAATTCGTTGAAGCATCGCAAGAGCAATGGGACTAGTTGGCTAAAAAACACGAGTGCAGGGCTATGATAAGCAAACTGGAGAAGCAGGTCATGAATTTGCATTCAAGAAAGGTTTGCAAGTCGCCGCAGATGAGGGTGAAACGAGGAAACTAGTCAAGGAAAATGAAGCCCTTCGGGCCCAAATTCAGAAGATGAAAGTAGCAACGAAAAACCTTGCCCAGAGTGCCAAGGATACAAAACTTATAGATGGCTTGAGACAGAAGGGAATTATTACAGTTTTGATTTGAACAAAACATAAAGGGAACTAGCAGGGCTCAATAACAATTGGCTGAAAATACGGCAGAACGAGCACGTCTGATCAGGCAATTAAAAGAAGAGTTCGACGGTGAAGTGACGGGTTTAAAGAAAAGGGTCATCATCGCAGAAACCAAAATGCTCAAACAAGAAAAAGAGTTCAAAATTGAAAGGGAACACTGTTACACAGCCTTGACACAATTAGAATTGGATTTGCAATAGATCCAAAAGCAGAATCAAGTAGCCGAACAAATTTAGGGATCCAAAACTGAGCAGATTGGGCGGTTATTGTAAGAGAAAGGTGTCATACGAGAAAGAATCAAAAGAATTGCTCACTACATCGCAATGTAATGTAACAGCTGTGAGGACATGCCTAGATCTATATTCCTTTCCACCGCGATGCTTTGTTCGCCACGTAAGGGAAGATCTTCATCACCTCCAAGGGGATTTAGCTAGTCAACCTACGGCAAGGCCGAACGATGCCTCGCGGGCTCTATGAGCAATTGAAGCCCTAATGTATTCTTGATTTCTTGCATCTATATTTTCTTTAAAAATCTGTCAATGTGTCTTAGAGTCTGTATTTGCTTTTGCCCAAGGTTAGTTGTTCGTCGAGTCTGTAATTCATCTTTCATCAGAGTTTGTCAGTTTTTCGAGTCTTTGTAAGCAAAGTTTGTTATAATGAAAATTGAAAATTCCAAAATATTTAATTCTCCACTTTTATTTTTCATGAACTACGCTAGGTCTGATTCATGCGGGGCATGATACATAGGCAATCTTCATAGGATTCGACCGTAATCTTAAAAACAAACACAGAAGCAACAAAAAAGGAAAGAGGGGGAGAAATGAAAAGAAAGAAAAGCCCTAAGAGAGAATACCCAAAACAAAAGAAAAACCAGAGAATAAGAAGAATACAAAAAGGGGAAAGCAAGAAAATAAAGAGTGGAAATCAAAAGAGAGAAAGTTGGAGTAAAAGTCGGGATGCCACATGCAACCATTGCAAACATGTAGACATCTGTTATCTGTCTCAAACTAACCGTTTCTTGCTGTTAAAATTCCAGTCAAGGTTTTAGAAACGGTGGTTGGTTTGTGGTAAACTGGCATCAAATTGGTATTTCACTAGATCGAAAGGAAGCACATAAATGTCATCTAAAATGACTATGCCGGCAATTCCCATCTCAATAGATAGCCCGATCACAGGCATCCCGACCTCAGAGTCTGCGGCAATCGAAGAAAACAGGATTCTACGACTTAGGGTCGTGGAGATGTGGGATGCATGGACGAATGGAAAAGAGCCTCCAAGTACCATCCCTGGATTTCCTGATCTCTTCCCAAGGTCGGGGGTACTTCTACTGTCCCCATTAGCCATCCGAACATCCTCTTGGGACAGCCTACCATACCGGTCAATTTTGTTGGAGGACCTTCTGAAGTCCGCCCTCAGGTGTTCACCTCTGGTACAGTCCCAACATTTTTACGGCCCCCCCAATGTGCAGCTACCACACAACCTGCAGTGCCAAGACCCATGTTTGATCCTACTGTTTTTACATTTCGAACCCCCAACTACCAAACTGAGCCTCTTCCATACCCCACATACACATATCTTCAACCACCATATGAGCTAACGCCGGTTCAGGATAAAACTCCTAAAATGCCTCAACAAAATGAGATAGCAAGAAGAATAAAGAGCCTTGAGCAGAGCTTAAAGAACATGCAGGGCTTGAGTGGGCAAAAGAGTGTTTCTTACGTAGAAATGTGCATGTTCTCGCATGTACATCTTCCCATGGAATTTGAAACGCCAAAAATTGAAAAGTATGATGGTCATGGCGACCCCATCGCTAACCTGAAAAATTATTGCAACCAATTGCATGGGTCGGGCGGAAAAGAAGAACTGTTTATGGCATACTTCGGAGAGAGTCTGGTAGGCATAGCTTCAGAATGGTATATGGACCAAGAAGTCTCAAATTGGCACATCCAGGATGATCTTTCCAGAGATTTTGTAAGGAAATTTTGGTACAACATTAACATTGCGCCAGACAAGAATTCCTTGGTTCATTTGAAGAAGAAGCCTTCAGAAAGTTTCAGAGAATATGCTATTAAGTGGCGCAAACAGGCATTGAGGGTGAAGCCTCCCATGGATGAGATAGATATGGTCACTGTTTTTCTCCCGGCCCAAGATGTAGATTATTTTCAAAACATGATGTCGGCCATGGGCAAGCCTTTTGCGCAAGCAACAAAAATTGGCGAGATGGTAGAAAATGGTTTGAAAAAGGGAAGAATGATAAGTCAGTCAGCCATTAGAGCAACCTCCCATGCCATCCAAGGCGGGGCAGGAGGAGTTGCAAGGAACAAAAAGAAAGAAGAAGCCTCGATGGCAGCATCCAGTATGAGAAGACATCATGTTCATAGGCCCATGTTCTCGGAAAGAACCTCTTAACACTATTCTCCCCATCAAGACATGCATTATGCTCCCCAACCTTATGCAGTTATGAACGCTCAACCATTTGCACGACCGCATCAGTAGGTCAACAGGAACTAGGCTCCAAGAAACCAGCCTCCCCAAAACCATTATAATCCCCGACCTCCTCAAAACAATTTCCGTCCAAGGGAGCCACCCAGAAGGCAAAACCTAACACCAATTGGGGAGTCTTATTCTAGCCTTTTCCCAAAGCTGGTACAGTTGGTTCTCTTGCAACATGTGCCTCCGAGCAGACAAAACCCTGAGTCACCGTCTTACCAACGGGGTGTCCGATGTGCTTATTATTCGGGGGCTGAAGGACACGACACAAAAAATTGTTGGATTCTAAACCAAGCTGCGGAAGAATTAATAGAACAAAGGAAAATAGTGTTAAGGGATAAAGATGTCCCAAATGTGACTAACAACCCATTGTCGGCCCACAACAACGGACCAGTAATCGGGATGATCTGCGAAGACAAAGAATTCGAACCTGCTTTGAAAGCCAGCATTGCTATTGTTGACGCAGATAAAAAGCCAAGAGCGACTTCCAAGAAAGATGAAGAAGAGAAAACAAATAAAACCACGCACCCAGAAGCTCAAAAGAAGGTTGAGGCTAGAATTGAGGCGGCCCCTGTCAAAGAAACTGTCCTTTATGTCCTACGGGGTCATTGGTAAAAGCGACTGACTCTGAGTCCCTCGAAGAGATTTGAGTTAAACAGGACTATGTACATACCTAAAGGAACCTATATGGTGCGGGAACCAACTAAACTGCCAAGGCTGAATGAGCCCGTGGTAGTTGGTCACGCACCTTAGAGGCCTATGACAGACCCTTCTGTCGTCCCTTGGAACTATCAAGAAACAGTGGTGACATATAAAGGCAAAGAAGTCACTGGAGAAGCTCAAGAAAGCCACCCTGTAAAGAAATATTCTGACTTTGAGGAAGTGAACAGTGCTACCAAAAGGCGAATCCCACCCAAGAAGCCAGTAAGCGCCGAAGAGGCGGAGGCCTTCTTTTGAAAGATGAAAATTCCTAACTATGAAGTATAGGTGTCAACCGGGCCGGGTTGACCCGGGACCGGCACGGACCGGCCCGGTCAAAACCGGACTGGTTTAGCGCGGGGGGGCCGGGCTGGGTTAGGGGGGGGAAGGGGGTTGGGACGTAAGGCCTTACCTGGCAATTAACCCGGACCGGACCGGCCCGGGAAGAGAAATACCGGGCGAACCGGCCAACCCGGACCGGCCCGGACCGGTTATAACGGTAAAAAAAATTTTTCTTAAAAAAAAAAAATTTTTTTAACTGCTGGGGCCCACTTGCCCGTTGGCAACGGTCCAGAACCGTTGGCCAACGGGTCTTTTTGCATTTTTGGCCCTTTTTTGTTTTTTTTTATTTTTATTAAATTACATTAATAACCCTTCTAAAAATCTATAAATACCCTCCCCTCTTCTTCATTTCCTCACTCAAAATTATCTATCTCTCTCTCAATTCTCAAATTAGCAAATATCAATCACTCTCTTCTCTTCAATTTTCAAGAATTCATATTCTACTTTCATAATTTTATTGTCTTTATTTTCCCGAATTTAATTTATCGTAATTTCTTATTTGGAAATCGGCATTCGAAGCTTGATTCTTGAAGTTCAAGTGTTCAACATTCTTGAAGTTCAACTGTTCAAGTGCTCAATTTATTGTCGAATTCGGTACACTCTCTCCAACTCTTTCTCTTATTTAATATTTTAATTGCATATTTGATTTTAGCTTATATATTAAATTTTCCAATATGTTGAATGCTGCTAAAAGAGCGTGTAGAAAAGTTACTGGTAGGAGTGGAAGTGGTAGTGGAAGTAGTAAAAAAAGTCCTATAGCTTCTGGTAGTAATAGTAATAATGAACCAATAACACATGTTTCTGAATCATCGCCTAATTTGCAAGATGTAAATATTGATTATGAACAATTACACCAAGATTTCGGAATAGAAGATAACGAAATTGGAATAGAAGATGAGATACCACCTACACCTACTAGTGCAAATGTTGGTAGTATTGGAGTTGGAGTTGCTAGTGCAACAAGGGGTAGAAGACCACCAGTCGCTCCAACTTCTAAATCTAATCGTAGAAAAAGAAGTCCTGTTTGGAAATTTTTTGATGAGATAGAAGATAGTGATAGAGTTAAGTGCAGACTTTGTAACGAAACGTTTAAACATTTGACCGGAGGTAATTTAGGGGGGACTGGCACACTAATTAGACATATGCAAAATTATCATCCTATAGAATGGGGGGTTAATGGGGATGGAAGTCAAACAACCGGTAACCCTACTACTGCAGGTCTCCTAAAATATGATAAAATGAGGGATCGAGAGGAATTAGCGAAAATGATCGCTTTTGGTTGTCTACCTTTTTCTTTTGCTTCTTCCTCTTATCTTGTTACGTATATTCAAAGGATATACAATTGGTGCAGTTTTAAATCCTTCAATTAAAATGTCTGATTGTCAACAATTAATGAATGCTTTATACAATTATATGGAGATTGGGCCCACTGAAAGCCCAAATTTGTATGAATCTATGAACCAACTAAATGAACATTTACAATATCTATATACTTATTATGCAACTCAATGTGATAATGCTCGTGCTTCAACTGCTGCAAATCCCACTATGCAATGTAGCACTTCTAATGTAGTCGAAGATGATGATGAAGGCTTTGATAGTTTTAATATTTTTTCAACTTTTTCTAACACTCAAAGTAGTAGTAGGAATATAGATGAACTGCAATTTTACTTGCAGAAGCAAAAGGAGCCTCGCACCAAGGAATTTTCACCGTTAGGCTGGTGGCAGGAAAATTCAAAGCAATTTCCCGTTCTTTACGCTATGGCACGGGATGTCCTGAATGTCCCAATTTCCACTGTTGCATCCGAGAGTGCATTTAGCCAAGCAAGACAACAACTTGGAGACACGCGGCACTCATTGGGAAGCAATGCTTTGGAAGTCTTAGTGTGTCTAAGAGATTGGATAAGATCTGAACGAAGAAATCAAGGAAAGGAAGATCTTGATAGCCCGAAAGACGAAGAACTTGGAGATATATTAACGCACGGAAACCCATCCGAATTTAACACTCCAGAAGAAGGTCCAGAGGTTCATATTAATATGGAAGAACTTGCTATTGCAATGCAAGCCATTTGATGTAAATTGTAAACTAATTATGATACATTTTAGTTTTTCAGTTTGAAATTTTGAATTTAAGAAATAAAGTAGCACTTGCAATAAGTGCAATTTTTTCCCCATCTTTTGTTGTGTTCATTCAATTATTACAAAGTATTAATATAACTTAATATTTATACTATACGTAATTCAAAAAAAAAAAAAAAAAGATAAACCCGGCCCGGCCCGGCCCGGACCGGATCAACCCAGCCCAATTGCAACCCGCCCCCAATTGAACCCGGCCCGGACCCGGACGGGTCATAAAATTTGGACCCGGACCCGGCCCGGCCCGGCCCACCCGTTGGTCACCTATACTATGAAGTAGTGGACCAGCTCCGAAAGTCCCCCGAACAAGTCCCTTTATTATCCTTGTTGATGGATTCTCTGGAGAACCAGAAGGTGTTAGCCAAAAATCTCAATGAGGCTTACGTGACGGCTCAAACCTCTGTGGAACAATTGGAGAGAATGGAGGAAGGATTCTTCGGTGTTAATCAGATCACATTCAGTAAGAATGATTTTCCTCCAGAGGGTACCCACAACAAAGTCCTGCATCCCACCGTCAAATGTGAGGGATATTACGTCAAAAGAATAATGGTAGATGGAGGATCGGGGGTGGATATATGCCCACTTTCAACATTATAAAGAATGGAAATCGGGATGGAAAGGATCTGCCCCAATAATGTGTGTGCCCGGGCTTTCGATGGAATTAAAAGAGACACAATCAGAGAGATTGATCTGGTCTTGACAATTGGCGCAGTTTATTTTGAGGTTACATTTCAAGTGTTAGATATGGACACATCCTACAATTACCTACTGGGAAGGCCATGGATTCATGCAGCGGGAGTTGCGCCTTCTACTCTGCACCAGATGTTGAAATTTGAACATGAGAACTAGAAAATTGTGGTCCATGGTGAAGATAAACAGTCAATTTATCGTGATCCTTTCGTCCCCTGCCTCGAAGCTAAAGAAGGAAGTGAGCATATAGTCTATCAGGCTTCAAAATCGTGGTAGCTGATCAACACGAAGAAGGCAAAACCTATCCCCAACCTTTCCTCTCAAATGCCTCAATCATGGTGGCTAGAGAGATGATACGTCAAGGATTCAAACCGGGGAAGGGACTTGGAAGTTCTTTACAATGGATAGTTGAGCAGATTGCTTTGCTACTGCAGAGACATTTTTTGGTTAGGCTTCAACCCAACACCGGAGGACATAACATGGGCGAACCGCAGAAAGCGTAATGGATGGGCTTTACCTCAACCCTTACCCCACTTGTACAAAACATTTGTGAAGCCAAAGTACAATGAGGAAGATGAAGATGAGACCTTCACAGCAGAAGAAATCGAAGACATATGTAGGGCCATGAGAAAACTACTGTATGAAGCCAACATGGTCTAGCTTGGAGAAGGCTCGAGCACTGCTGAGGTGCTATACATGGGATCGGACACCAAATTGCAAAATTGGAAGGCTACGTCTTTCCCAGTCAGGTGGGAGGCCCGGTGGTCCTGTCTTGCCATATTTTCTTGCATCACGAGTTATTTCAAGGTGTAACTCGGGTGTTCTTCCTTTAGTGTTTTGTCCTTTTAATTTCCAAATGTAAACCCTGTTATCTTACAATTTCAAAGAAGTGAATCAATATTTCATCGTCTTTATTACTTTATTCTTTCTGATTTTGTTGTTTTCTTTTTATTTTATTTATTTCAGTTCCAATAATGCGGCTTTAAGTAATATGACATGCTCGTGGACTTCATGCCCCGATCCAAACATGCCGCCTAATTGTGAAATAATGAACCAAGAACCGGAGTATAACGAAGAAGAGGCTTTTAAGGAAATCAATCAAGAACTGGAACACTTTGAAAATAAACCTAGGCCAAATCTAAATGACACCGAACCGGTTAAGTTGGGTGGTCCCGGCAAAACCAGGGAAACCAAAATAAGCATCCATGTAAATGAGGAGATCCAGGAATCACTGATTCAACTCCTTTTCGAATTCAAAGCCATTTTTGCTTGGTCCTACGACGATATGCTAGTGTTGAGTGTTGATTTGGTGGTTCGTAAGTTGCCTACATACCCCGAATTCCTTCCAGTCCAACAAAAATAGAGAAAGTTCAAACCTGATATCAAAGATAAGGTCAAAGAGGAGATCATGAAGCAGTTGGGAGCGGGAGTAATCCAAGTGGTTCGATACACCATGTGGCTCGCCAATGTAGTCTCGGTTCCAAAGAAATATGGGAAAACCCGAGTGTGCGTGGATTATAGAGATTTGAATAAGGCAAGTCCCAAAGACAATTTCCATTTGCCCAATATCCACATCCTTGTTGATAACTACGCCAAGGATGAGATACAATCTTTCGTGGATTGTTACGCAGGATATCACCAGGTATTGAAGGATGAGGAGGATGCCGAGAAAATTGCCTTCACTACACCTTAGGGTACTTATTGCTACAAGGTTATGCCTTTTGGCTTAAAGAATGTTGGGGCAACATATATGAGGGCTATGACCAATATCTTTCATGACATGATGCATCAGGAGATAGAAGTGTATGTGGACGACGTGATTATCAAGTCCAAGACTCAAGGTGATCATGTACGGGACCTAAGAAAGTTCTTTGAAAGGCTTCACAAGTATGCTTTGAAATTAAACCCAGCCAAGTGTACATTCGAGGTCCCGTCAGGCAAGCTCCTGGGGTTCATTGTCAGCCGGAGAGGTATTGAGCAGGATCCAACAAAGATAAAATCCATTCGAGAGCTACCTCCTTCGAAAACCAAGAAGGATTTAATGAGCCTGTTGGGAAGACTGAATTACATTAGCCGATTCATCGCCCAGTTGACTTCTACGTGTGAGCCCATATTCAGGTTGTTAAAAAAGGATGTAGCAAATAAATGGACGGACGAGTGTCAAGAGGCTTTTGAAAAGATTAAAGATTACCTGTCCAATCCACCAATCTTGGTCCTACCGGAACTGGGAAGGACATTATTTCTATATTTGACGGTCCTGGAGAACTCTTTTGGTTGCATTCTTGGGCAGCATGATGTCGCTGGAACGAAGGAGCAATCCATCTATTACCTGAGCAAGAAGTTTACCAGTTACGAGGCCAAATTCACCTTGTTGAAAAGAACCCGTTGTGCCTTAACTTGGGTGGCTCAGAAGCTAAGGCATTACCTGCAAGCCCACACCACCTACCTCATAACTAGGCTGGATCCTTTGAAGTACATATTCCAAAAACCGATGCCCACAGGGAGATTGGCAAAATGGCAAATCCTGCTCACCGAGTTCGACATAGTCTATGGTACTCGCACTGCGATGAAGGCCCAAGCATTAGCAGATCATCTATTCGAGAACCCGGTTGATGATGAATATCAACCTTTGAATACCTATTTCCCAGATGAAGAGGTGAATTCAGTGGAGGTAACATCGAAAGACATCACTGCTTGGAAAATGTTCTTCGATGGAGCGTAAATGCAAAAGCGTAGGAATTGGGGCAATCTTAGTCTCACCCACTGGTCAACACTACCCAGCCACAGCACGACTTAGTTTTTCCGCACCAACAACACAACTGAATATGAGGTCTGCATCATGGGCATTAATATGGCTATTAACCAAGACGTCGAGGAACTATTTATCATGGGGAATTCAGATCTAATTATCCGACAAGCCCAAGGGGAGTGCAAAATGGGAGATGTCAAACTCATCCCTTATTGACAGCATGTGGAGGATCTCAGCAAACGATTTAAGTTGGTACAGTTCAGGTACATTCCTCGTTGTCACAATGAGTTGGCAGATGCACTCGCTACTTTGGCCTCAATGTTGCCTTACCCAGGAAACGCCTGCATCGATCCCTTGGATATCCAAATTAGGGAAGGCAGAATCCAGAACTCATTCATGGTATTACGATATCAAGAAACTTCTGAAAACACAAAAGTATCCCGAGCAGGCTACTGGGATCAAAAGAGAACCATCAGACGGCATGCAAGTGATTTCTTCTTGAGTGGTGATATCTTAAATTAGAGGACCCCAGATATCAACTTGCTAAGATATGTTGATGTCGAGGAAGCCGAAAGGATTATGCACAAAATACATGTAGGAGTGTGGGGACCTCATATGAACGGGTATGTGTTGGAAAGGAAAATACTTCGAGCGGGGTATTACTGGATAACCATGGAGAAAGACTTCCTCAGCTTCGTTCGGAAAAGTCATCAATGTAAGGTGCACGGTGATTTGATTCATGCACCGCCGATTGAATTGCATCCTATGTCAGCACCTTGGCCATTCGCTGCCTAGCGCATGGACGTCATTGGGCCAATCGAACCGAAAGCCTCAAATGGACATAGATTCATATTGGTGAAAAATGAATGGTCGCGGTTTGTCACGGGCAGTTATACCAACAAAGAGTGGCCAACGCTAACAACAAGAAAGTGAGCCCCGGGAATTTTGAGGTCGGACAGCTTGTATTCAGGCGCATTGTCCCTCACCATCAGGAAGCTAAAGGAAAATTTGCTCCTAACCGGAAAGGCCCATACATTATCAGAAAGATACTGCCCAAAGGAACATTGTACCTGGGTGACGTCGAAAGAGACGATCACGAAACACCAGTGAATGCAGATGCAGTAGAAAGGTACTATGTTTGAACTCCCTGCAGCAACGATTCAGTCTGGTTGAAATGACGAAGGCTTTTCTTTCCCGCTACCCTAAAAACTATCAACCCTTTACAAACCCTTTGAGTCGATTACGTTTCTTTGATCACCCTCTTTGCAACCCGGAAGTGCTATTCAAAAAAAAGAGAGGAGAAAACAGAAAAGAAAACAAAAAACAAAACAAAAAAGAAAACAAAACAAAAGAAAAATGAAAAATGATGAAAAAAATAAACAACAAAACAAAATTAGTTTAGGAAACACTTCCTGAACTACGTCTGACTTGATTCCGAAAGGATACGTAGGTAGCCTCTCCCTGAGGTTCAGTCATATCAAAATAAAAATCTCAATTCCCCAAAATTGAAACTGGGGCAGATAATATGATGGTTTGGCCATAAACCCGCCAAAATGGTTCCAAGTTGTAGTTCTATCCAAAACCTGGCCCAAGTCCTTCCGATCGATTGGCAAAGGCAGGGAAATGACAAGCACCATTTTTTAGATTTGGAACAATTCAAATTGAGAGAAATAAAATGAGAGAGTCATATCGGTGAAAAACTTCGGGAACCATAGGGCGATGGTGAGTAGAGAAAATGAAAATGAGAGAGTCTGTATAGTGAAAACTCGTAAAGAGAACTATCGGGTGATGGGAGAAGAGAAATGAGAGAGGTCGATTGGCGAAAACCCCCAAAAGGCGCTATCGGCCGAAAAGAAGATATATCATCATCAAAAGTCCGGGTAAAGTTCCCTGGTTTTGAAAGGTTGAAATACAGTTCACAAGAAGCTTGATATGTGGTACAGGTCAGACATCTAGTCCGACAAGGATGTCATATCCATTTAAATTCGGCATACACTCGCACATAAGTCCTTCTCTCTCCCTCGGAAGGGACGCTTCTCTTTTAACCCATACGATTGATTTTGTATATTGCTTCCTTGTATACGTTTCGGCTTAACTTTAATTTCATGACTATTCCGCAAGAAAATGTGGTAAGGCCGGTTTCATAGGGCTCGCTTGACAAGGACTAAAGAAAAATACCCAATCTCAGCGGGCGCATCTAGCCAATCTCGGTTGGCCATGATAGCTAACGCTTCAGAAGCAAAAAGGGTTGGAAATAAGGAAAATCAATGTCAAATGCCCACGAAGGCAAAATGAAGATTAGAAAGGTTAAGCCCGAGTGGACTAATTGTCTCCATAAAGTTTCAAAAGGCAAGACACCCAAAGATTCCGAAAAGAAATCATAACCGAAAGGCCTATGAAGGCGAAGTAAATTTGAAAGATGAGATCTCCCGGACAACCAACAAGGCAAAGTCTGGAAAGCCAAAGTTCTTCTCAACAGAAGTGAGGCTGGAATCAAGCAAATCAAGGCCACAAGACCGACCACGTTTTGAACTAACAATCGTGCTTTGTTTGAAAATCTGAAACATGTGTAATCCAAAGCAATGAGATTAATGGCAGATGCAACCAAAGGAAATGCACAGGAGCTAAGAATAGCCTTGAAACAATGATCAACCAAACGGGAAGTTCTCCTTACATCCTTTCCCGTAGTTTTCATAACAAAAAAGAATAAAAGGAGAATCACATAACTCATGGTAGCATAGGACCCCCAATCCTTAACTCCATTACACCCCGAATCTAGGACCACACTCCCTAGAAGTCCCCAGCATAACCTGTGGACTTCCCCAGCATAACCCGTGGATCATTCTCCGTTCTCCCCAACATAACCTGTGGACCTCCGCGGCATAACCCAAGGATCATTCTCCGTTCTCCCCAGCATAACCTGTGGACCGGATCATTCTCCTTTCTCCCCAGCATAACCTGTGGACCTCCCTGGCATAACCCGAGGGTTCTTTTCTCTTTATTCCTCGGCATAACCCGAGGACCAGTTTACTTTTATCCCCACCATAACATGAGGGTCTTTTCTTTCTTTCATTCCCCAGCATAACCTGAGGATTCCTATCCTTTATTCCCCGGCATAACCTAGGGGTTCCTTTCTCTCTATCCCCAACATAACCTGAGGGTCTTTCTCTTTCCTCCCCCAGTAGGAGTCTTTTCTTTCAATCCCGGCATACCCCAGGAGTCGTTTTTCCTCCCATCCCAGCATAAACAGCTGATCCTCCAGGCATAACCCAGGAGCTTTGTCTTTCAATCCCGGCATAACCCGCGGATTCTGCTGGCATAACCTATGAGCCTTTCTTCTTATCCCGGCATAACCCAGGAGTCTTTTCTTCTTATCCTGGCATAACCCATGGATCTCCCTGGCATAACCCAGGAATCGTTTTCATACCATCCCAGCATAACCTGTGGATTTTTCTTCTTCATCCCCAGCAAGGACTCTTTATTCCTATCCCGGCATAACCCGTGGAACCTCCTCTTATCCCCAGCGGGGACCCGTCTTCTTTCACGATATAACCCGTCCATCCGCCAGCATAACCTGGTAATCCTTCCAAAAGATAAAGAATCCTGAATTTTATTGTTTTCAATAGAAATAGTTTAGATTTGTATTACAAATAACTCACGAAATTTTCCTCGTGAAAACTGGGGCTGAAAATTTTGTTCGTTTGTTTGTTTTGGCGTCCGAACAGTTTTTACCTCAAGGAGCAGGATTTGAGATAACCGGAAGAGCGAATCTCAGTCCAGAATAAAGGAAAAGAACAAAAAAACAAAAGGAAACAAATCCAGAATGGATGAAAAGAAATATGTAGATTGCCCAAATTTGATTCAAAATCACCAGTCGCGCATGTCCCGTTTGGCTTCAACGCAGAAGAAAGAACCGGCCCTTACAGCTTACAAGCAACAAGATTCAGATCGGGGTCCATGAAGAATCCAGCTAAGACTCAAGATCAAGCTCCAAAGAGAATTATAGATAGGAATCTTGTAACTCATAGGTGATAGGCATAGCTAGCTTAGCTATTGATTTTCCTTTTGGTGTAATAAGGAGGTCAGTGAGCAGTAGTAGCAGCATCAGCAGTTGAAATCATAGCTCATGGTAGTCCCAGCTACCAAAACACTCCAGAATTGCACTGACCTGATTCCTTTATAGCTAAGGATATGTAGGCAACTTTTGAAGCAGGGTTCGATCAGACAATTTTCAAAAATGCTTCTAATGGAATGCCAAATAGGCAAAAATCTCTCAGTTGCTCATTTATCTTTGCCTGGAAACCCTTCGTGTCTCCGAGCAAAAAGGGGCAGCTGTGAGTACGTAATTTTTGCATCGATCGAAATGTTCCTATAGAATTCACTAAAAATAGGATTTTTCTTTTATTAATTGAATTTTGGAATTAATTGCATGATTTTGTATTTGTTTGCATCTTTTTGTGCATTTTTAATTAATATAATTCATAAAAATACAAAAATAGAATGCTTGTATTTAGGACTTAATTTTTAATTTTTCTTAGGCTTATTAGTTAATTAATATTGTAAATTAAAGGAAAATAATGAAAATGATCATTTTTACATTTGTTTAATATTGGGATTTAGGTTATTTTAGAAGTCAATTAGTTTATTTTGTAGTATTTAAACTTAGTTTAGTTTATTTTTATTTTATACTTACTAAAATCTGGAAAATAAAATAAAATTAAAAATTAAAAAAAAAAAGAGAAAATGAAAGAGGTGTAAATTTGGGCCAGTTTTTGCCTTTAAATCTAGCCCAAAACCCCTGAACCCATCAAAATTGGTCCAAACCCAAACCCCATACCCGGTCCAGCCTGAAGAAGCCTCAAAACGACGTCGTTTGGCATCCAGTTAATCTCAGTCATTCATCCACTTTGATCCAACGGACCAGATTTGATCTCAAATTTTAATAAAACTGTCTGAAATCTTCTCAAACCCTAGAGACACAATCACCCTCCTCGTACAAAGTATTCACCGGTGTAACGCCGTTGTCAAGCCATCGTCTCTCCACCGCCTGCTCCTTGTCTTCTCCTCTTTCCACCACCCCAAATATCAACCCTCAAACTTTGGCCAAACACCTCGAATATTCATCCAAAAGAGCGACTGCTCCTCTGCCAACGGCGGTGCCGGCTCCAATGGCCACCAAAAACACACCATAGCCTCCCCTTTGCCTCCCCTACCTGAATTTGACACTAGTTTCCCTCGAATAATAGTACAAGGATTCGAATATTAATTTGAAATTTGGCCAAAAGGACCTAACTCCTGAATGTTTGAGGATTTGTTAATTTCAGGTTATAATAGCCTTTAATCATAAGTTTTCTTATGAAAACACTTGATTAAAGACGGTTCTAATCCAAGTGAGCTTAGGAAAGCTTTCTTTGGTAAAGTTTGAGTTACTGAGGTATTTCATATTTACCTGCTCTCTTATTTCATCCATGATATTTATTTTTACTTTTATCATTATTTCTTCTATTATTCTGTTTACTCAAAGTTTGTTTCATTTTTTGTCCGCATTCCGGTTTAGGGCTCTAATTTCTTCTCATAGTCATTTAGTTTGATTTTGTTTTGCTATTAGTAGTTTGATCGTTGATTGGATTTCAATAATAGGATTGCATGTTAGCTGTAGCTTTGCATGTTTCTTTTGATTATGTTAATTTCAGCCTTTTTTTTGAATTCGATTGATTAACATGCAGTTGTGTTAGTCCATTAGTCATAGAATTTCGAGTTGAATTTCTGATTAGCTAGATTAGTAGTTCAGATTTAATTATGGTTTGGATATAGCTTATTAGCTTCTAGTCTTATAATAAATCAACTATGGTTTGTTTTGCTAGAGTAAAAGGGGGCTGGGGTTTGTTTGGGTTATGGTAGTAATTCAGAGTCCAATTTAAGGGTAGTTTGAGTGTTTACCTAAAGAATTTGTTAGCAAGAAAACTCTAGAGCCTTCTAGAATAGGATTAAAGTTATAATTCTAAGGTTTCAATGGTAAGACTTGGCCAGCAAGTCAGAAAATAAAGGACTAGCTGAGTAAAATCAGAAAATAACAACGGGACTAAGGGGTAAACACAAAAGAAAAGGGTTGACCTAAAGGATTGACTATAAAGAGGAACCCTAGTGCCTTCATTCACAGGCTTTGAAAAATAAAAAATCCATAAAATCTCCTAAGTTTTTCTGCAGTCAAAAATCCCTAAAAGTTCCTAAATTTTGAAATCTTAAAAATCTTTAAAATTCCTAAAAAACTTCCAGAAATTCCAAGTTTATAAAATCCTAAGTTCTCTAAAATTCCAGAGGTTTTACTGTTCCATTAGAGCCTCTTTCTTCAGAATAATTCCAATTCTTAGTTGTCAATTAGAATTTTAGTTATACAAGCTACAACTTGAAGTATGTGTGTTTCAAGTGATAAAACTCTTCAGAAATTGTTCTGGTTTGATTTTAAGATGGTTTGGGGTTTCAAGCTATTTGAGTTGGTTGGCTTATTTTTTGTTTGGTATTAAATCTTCCTGGGTTATTTGATGTTGTGTCTAGGTTTATAATGAAATTGAGATGTTGATTTCTGCCATTGTATTGTTGATTAAATTTTCTGGACTCTTGCTGAGTCCTCTCCTCCTTTATTCCTTTGTAACTCCAGGTATTCCTCGGCTTTTGAATGTATGAAGAATCAGATCTACAACTATACTTGATTTGCTGAATGAATGACTAGATTCTCTTGCTAAGTTCTATGTTTAAATTTCTTCTAGGCCTGTAGTTTATAAGAGAACTAGGTAGTAGTAGTGTTTGGTGTTAATTGTATGTAATAGGACTGTTAAATGGACTGTACCTGGACTGTATAATTAGTTTTGATATTGTTATCTCATTTACTGGCATAGCTATTCAACGCAGCTCTAGGTTGGTTCATTTCCATATATAAGCATGTTGTTTAGTGTAGACTCAGGTTTAAAGCATAAAATTTGAAAAAGTAGTTGTCTGCATTGAGTCCATTTGTTAAGGTTGAATGGTAGTAGCCTCTAAAAATGATTATCGCTGCAATTATTTTTGAATACTACATATGATGGTTCATTGATTTAAATTCAATCCCACAATTAAATGTTAGTGAAATTGGTATCGCAATTAGCTGTGAACGTCTGAAATAGGTCTCGAAATCAAAAAATCAATGTTCTAACCTGCTAAGTTGATTTTGAGTTTGGTAATCACGTTAATCAATCACTATTGTGTTTTACACTAGAGGGTAGAGTAAAATATAGGATAAAGTCCAGTTTGGATTGCAAATATATATATAGAATTAAGGGAACCATAACATTATTTGGGGACCAAAACTCATCAGCTGGCCCAGATATTTGCTGAATAATGCATATGAGTAGAGACTAACTCAATAGAAAATCTTAGTTTGCCTTAGATTGGCCTTTAATAATAATATGAGGTGCGCCGCGCCGAATGGAAACCCTAAATTGTGTGGCCTCTTTAAGTGTTTATACTAAAATACATAGAAAACTTGGGACATGCCGTTTAGCAAACTCCACGGCTTCCCACAAAGATAATAACACGTTAGCCGCTTTAAATGCGTCTTTAATAATTATACCTTCCTTAGTACGGGTGCACATTTATGTGACCCAAATCTAAATCTCAATGAATTTGAAATATATCAAAAACTGCGGGTGCATTTATGTGACGTGGTTCGCGGCATGTGTTTAACGACATTGCAAATTTTTTTTAAAAATATTAATTGCGGTAAAAATGTTTTAAAATGCACTATAGGATGAACATGTATAAAAATCAGAATTTAGCTAATTTTAATAGTTTAAGAGATCGTGCTAGAACCACGGGATCCGAGGGTGCCTAACACCTTCCCCCGGGTCAATAGAATTCCTTACTTAGAATATCTGGTTTGCAGACTCCATTTGGGGAGTCAAAATTTCTTCGATTTGGGATTCTAAATAACCGGTGACTTGGGACACTGAAAGCCAAACCTATCCCAAGTGGCGACTCTAAATAAATAAATAATCTCTTTTCGAGTAATGTCACTTTAATTGGAAAAAACCCCTTATACGGGGTAGCCGTGTAAAAAGGAGGCGTGACAATGTACAAAGGATACATCCCAAATTCTCTGCTCTCTTTTTTTAACTCTACATACATCCTGTAACCAATATCATTGTGTATTTCCATTGGCGTGCAATTTTCTTCTACTTTGTATTGAATTTTCATGGACTTTGAGCTCAAATAACTTTATGCCCGGTTGATTAGAAATTGAAGCAACAAATCATTGTATGACGCATACTCCTTTATCAATATTCCCTCAATTTAAAAATCGACGTAATTTCCCTCATCGTTCCACTTGCCAGAATGACGCAACAATACTGTTAAACTTGCCATATGTATAAAGGAACTATACCATATTTTGTATACAAATTGTATCAATAGTAATTTTCTGTGGTTGAATTCAGAATTGCGAACAGAGAAAAGGGACAAGTGAATGGAAGAACTTCGATCAGATGTTGCTATTGTTTTTGTTACTTTTTGTTTTTCTGGAATCGTGAATGGGAGAATACAATACAGATTATTGGGTAATAGTTTTGTTTGTTGAATTACATTAGGAGAATACCATGTTATTTGATTTCCTTTCCATTTTTAACTAGTTAAACCTTCCAGATTTTACGCATATAAATTACTGTATTTACCATAAGGCATCGTGAATACAATTAAATACATATAAACCTTAGCTGGAATTCCCCTTTTA
The DNA here is from genome assembly GCA_034376525.1 of Nicotiana benthamiana. Lineage (NCBI taxonomy): Eukaryota > Viridiplantae > Streptophyta > Magnoliopsida > Solanales > Solanaceae > Nicotiana > Nicotiana benthamiana. The sequence continues at coordinate 8,935,234 of CM067340.1, read as the reverse complement.
ACGCCTATTTTTGTTATTATATTAATGAATACAATAGCTTAAATACATCAAATATATTGAATAACCACATAAAAATATCTATAACACATAATATAACAAAAAGTATCTATAAATGACTAACTAGACCTAAAAAATTGTGCTTTATAAAAAATTCTCCTTTTTATAGTACTGTCTAGATTTTGTCTATATCTTAAAGAGTTATGCAAATATAGCCCTTGAAAAATTACTCCTTCCACACAACGTTACACTCTTGTCTAGTGTTTGCTCATATAATTTTAGTTTGGTTTAATATTTTCATAAAATATTTTAATTTTTCTCGAAAGAAAGATATTCATATTGTGGTCTAAAAGATTCATTAGTAATAAGAGAAATAAAAGATGGTTATTTACTAAACGACTGATAAAAAAGGGACAAGAAAATGTCACATTAAAATGGGGCAGATGCATATTCAGGGATTAGCCCGTATTTGTTTTGTCCTAAAAGATTAAACTAAAAATCTGAACTAAAGCACAACACAAAATATTTTTAACCTGAAAAATTAATTGGAAACGGAGGACATACTAGCTAATTCCTAAATAGCACCTCTTTAGAGTGGCTACCGATATCATTTCTACCATTAAAATAGCCGTAAAAATAAACCCTAGTTAAATGTAAAAATAGTACGTCCTAGCTAGTTTTTGGATTGGTCATTTGAATACCAAGTCAATGAAAAATAGCCACTATTTTGCTGCAACAGAGACCGATCCAGAATAATATATTGGAGTTCGGTGCATCTGTGTATGAATTTCAAACATATTATGTTGGATCGGTATACTTTGCTGGCTTCAGTATAATATAATGGAGACTGGAGCACCGATGCTCCAAACTCCAGCATATTATGTTGGACCGCTATATTATACTGGAACACCAGTATATTAGACTGGGTTCCAGTAACACGAACTCCAGTATATTATGCTGAAGTATTTTTTCCATAAAAATAGCATGGTATAGCCAGTTTTTGGATTGGTCACTCAAAAATAGCTAGCATTTACCAAGTTAATGAAAAATAGACACTATTTTGCTATAATAGCGATCGGTCCAGCATAATATACTGGAGTTTGGTGCACCTGTGTATGAACTCCAGCATATTATGCTAGACCAATATACTTTGTGTGACAACCCAAGGGGGTCATCACTTGTTTTCTTACCTATTCTGTACTTTTGGGACCTTGAAAACCTCATCTGGGGTTGTCACGATTTGAGTGTGCAGTCCGGGCGCGTAGCCGGAAAGCTTAGATATGGATTCTGTGAGAAAAATGCTAAATTGTTATATAAAATTAAATAAATTTGACTTCGGTCAACATTTTGGGTAAACGGACCCGTGATTTGACAGTCCCGGAGGGTCCGCAAAAAATACGAGACTTGACCGTATGCCCAGATCGATTTCCGAGGTCCCAAGTCCAAGAAATAAATTTTTATGTGAAATTATTTTTTGGAAATAACAAAGGGAAATGGAAACGAAATTTGATCAGAAGACTAGGGTATCGTGCCTGTATTTTGGTTCCGGCGCCCGGTACATGCCTTATATATGATTTAAGCACTTTCTGAAGAGTTTGCTTGAGAACGGACGTCGTTTGACGTGTTTCGGACCCGTAATGAAAATTTTATGTCTTATGAAAATAAAATTTGACAAAGAATCATGAGCTTTGAGGCTTGATTTGGTGTATATGATATTTTTTGGTGATTTGATCGCGAGGATGAGTTCGTAGGGTGTACTCGAGGTTGTGCATATGTTTAGTTTGGAGCCCCGAGGGCTCGGATGAGTTTTGAACAGGTTCCGACAGGTCTTAGACTTAAAACACCAGATATTGCTGGTCAGGAACAGTGCAGGCTCCAGCGTGGCCGCAGTCGCTTTAGTGCGGTCCGCAGTGTGCGCTACGCGGCCGCGGTCGCATTAGCATGGTCCGCGCAGCAAGCTTCAGAGAGCCAACAGTCTTTAGCTCCTCCAGCGCAGCCGCGGTCGCCTTAGCGCGGTCCACTGTGTGCGTTGTGCAGTCACGATCGCATTAGCGCGGTCAGCGAGACAAGATTCAGAGATCTAGTAGTCTTCAGCTCCACCAGCGCAGCCACGGTCCTTTTTGCGCGGTCCACACTGGGGCGTCAGAGAGTTTAAATACACGGGATTTTCCGTTATTTCTCACTTTTCAAAAACCCAAAACCTAAGAGGCGATTTTCTAAGCAATTTTTCTTCTTCAAAGCGATTGGTAAGTGATTTCTAACTCATTTTCTTCACTCCTTAACACCTTTTAACATAATTTCAACGTCAAATCAAAGATTTTAATAGGAATATTTGGGTATATTGGGTAGGACCTAGGGTTTTGCTAAAATTGGTTGTTAGACTTTAATCCGAGCTCCGATTTCAAAATTAATCACATAATTGGATTCGTGGGGGAATGGGTAACCTGATTTTTGTTCGAACTTTGGGTTTGACCATGTTGGTCCGAGGGGTGTTTTGGTCACTTACCTGATTTCGCGTCTTGTCTTTGAATTTAATAGTAGAATCAGTTGCTTGAGATGTTATTTACGAGATGTAATTGAAATGAATAGATTTGTGCCATTTGAAGTCAGATACTCGTGGCAAAGACGTGATTTCTAGTTGATATTGAGCTGGTTCGAGGTAAGTGACTTGTCTAACCTTGTGGGGGGGGGGGGGTTTCCCCTTAGGATATGATGTTTGGTAATTGAATGCCTCCTATGTGGGGTGACGAGCGCGTACGTGAGCAAATTGTTGGAAATCCATTTTCACTTGAGGTATTTAAATTGAGTTTTCTTACTTACCTGCTCATTTTAAATTTTAAGCTTATTCTATGCTAGTTTAGAGAAGAATGTTCATTGACTTACTTGCCTAAGTGCTTAAACTATCTTGTTTGTACTCCGTGTAGTATGTTTGGCTAGTATTTTTCTATTTCTTGTCCTGAGTTAGTATCTTTCCAAATGTTTGGGTTGCTATTATGTGTTTTTAAATTGGTTCTATGGGTTGGCCTCCCGGGAGACGCCCCTGCACTTGATATATTCTGGACTGAGGGTGCGGGATACCAAGAGATCTCTGGCACATGAAACTGTAAGTTTTGAGGATACCAAGAGATTCTCGGGATACCAAGTTATCCCTGCCAAATGAAATTGTAAGTTTTGAGGATACCAAGAGATCTTCGGGATACCAAGAGATCCGTGGCACATAGAATTGTAAGTTTTGAGTATACCAAGAGATCCTCGGGATATCAAGAGATCCCTCATATACGTGGTCAGGATACAAAGAGATCCTCGGGATACCAACAGACCCCCGGCTATTATTTCATGTTGTGAGTAGTGTTCCTTATCTTGCTTTGTTTTTGCTTCCTATTGTTGTTTCCTTTATTTATCGTGTTTAGATTCTCGTTGTATACTTTATCTACACTGTTTTCCTTATCTTATCATATATTATCCTATCTTAGTAGGGCCATGACCTTCCTTGCCACTACCCAATCAAGGTTAGGCTTGACACTTACTGAGTACCGCTGTGGTGTACTCATGCCTCTGTGCATATTTTTCATGTGCAGATCCAGGTACTTCATCTCAGGCGCACTATCATCGAGGCAAAGAGATCTAGCGGAGACTTGAGGTATATCTGTAGTGTCCACAGACCGAAGAGTTTCATTCCTTATTCTATTTGCAGTGTTTATATTCTATCATACTTTGATGGAGACATTCAGGAGATTAGAGCATTTACAGTATTTCTTTTAGCCTGTGTTTTCCGTGGGTTTCCGGGTTTTGGGATTGAGTTGTAGGCTTCCACATTTATTTTTGAGTTCTATATGCCAAGTGGCACTCATGTACCGTTTTCTTCTAGTTCTGCTTAATTTAATTAATTGTTTCTGCCAGTTATATTAATTTCCGCATTGTTAGCCTTACCTAGTTGTAGGAACTAGGTGCCATCACGGCTCGTTTCAAGGAGGGTGAACTGAGGTCGTGACACTTTGCTGGCTCCAGTATAATTTACTGGAGATTGGAGCACAGTGCTCCAAATTCCAGTATATTATATTGGACGACTATATTTGCTAGAACTCTAGTATATTATGTTGGAGTTCTAGTGTACTTATGCTGGAACTCATCATATAATGTTGGAGTTTTAGCATTCTTATCCTGGAACTCCAGTATAATATGTGGGAGTTCAAGTATGCCTATGCTAGAACTCCAGCATGATATACTGGATTACTTTTCAGGTTTTGAATAGTGTTTTCGCTCAGATTTATCTTTACATAAAATGTGGCTAAATTTCTATTACTTTTGAAATTGGGCTCTTTTTGAATAGCCAGTTGTTAATCTGGCTATTTTTAAATTTCTCTGGATTTTAAATAGTGTTTTCGTTCATACTTATCTTTACATAAAAGGTAGCTAAATTTTGATTACTTTTTAAACTGGCTATTTTTTAACGCCCACTTATAAATTTGGCTATTTTTGAATTTTTCCCAAACTCCTATTTAACTGGTGACCACCTTCTATGTTTTGTGTATAGTCTTTCAATCTCGCCATCAAATCTACATAGGTATTCCTCTTCCGTTGTTGCTGCTGTGCACGTTATCGGGTTCATCTAAACTCAATACTTTCAGCACGAAATATAAATTTATGCGCAAAAATTTACTAAAGTTATATTTAATTTTCTTCAAAAAGAATAAACCTATTACTATTTGGAGAATCCAACAAGGTTTTTTGTGACCATGTATTTTGCAAATAATTTTAAAGTATCTTGAACTGTTAACTATTGTAACTTATAGTACTTTTTATTTTGTTTCTTGATATGTAACTTATATTTCAAAGTTAAAGGATTTACATCCGAATTGACACCAAAAATTAGTCAATTCTTTGCACTCCGAAAAAGTTCAAAAAATGAGACGGGAGGAATAACAAATAGTAGGTTTGAACTCATAATTTTAATAGTATAATAGATTCGATATTAAAAACCTTGAAGATTGAACCTTAGAGTTTAAATCATTGATTCTGCAGTCCTAACTCGGTATAACTCTGATTATTGATTAATTGCATGGAAGAGAGTTGTGAAGCCGTCAAAGGTGATGGATATTTTTAAGCAGAAGTTCGAGTTCTGATTTCACCATAATATATGTGTGCGCGCTTTTTCCTCTTGAACCGAGAGTCTTTCAGAAATAATATTTCTGCCCCCTAAGATAAGGGTAAGATTTCTATACACATTACACTCTATTCAGACCCTATTTGTGAGATTGGTTTGTTGTTATTGTTGTTATTGTGTGTGCGTGCGCAAAAACCACATTATCCTATATTTGTAGGCCATGAGAATTCATTTCGAAGAGGAAATATTTAAGGACATCCTGATTAGGTTACCCAAGCGATCTCTTCTTCGTTTTAAATGTGTTTCAAAATTTTGGAATACTTCAATCTCCGATTCTTACTTTAAGACGAAGTAGCTCAGTCATGCCAAGAATAAATTTAATTCCCAAAAACTTCTCATTTGCCAACGGCGATTTGCTGAGGGTTCTATTTTGTGTTTAACTTCTATTGTTCTTCTTTATCGACTATTCAGGGTGTAAGAAAACTTGATTATCACTACTAGAAATTCTGGTTTTAGCGACCAGGAAAAGCGACCAAACTTGATCGTTTATTGGCCAAAAAGCGACCAAACAGGCCTGATCAATATTAAGCTGGTCCATTTACCCTAGGGACCAAAGTTGGTCGCTAATCTCTCAGGTAAAAGGACCAATTTTTTCGGGTAAAAAAAATAGCGGCCAACTTTGGTTACTATATTATGTTAATATTATAATTTCTGCGACCAAAGTTGGTCTCAAACTGTAAATTACGTTTTATTTTTATTTATTCTTAATCATAAAAGACGACCAACTATGGTCTACGTAGAAAATATTATATTTTAAAATATAAAAAATAGAGACCAAAGTTGTTCACTTCACTATAAACTTTTTAATTTTTTTTTAAAAATAAGCGACCAAAGTTGGTCGATAAATTCAAGAATTAAATTTTTTTTAATTATAAGTGACCAAATTTGATCGCTATATTTCCTTAAATTGTTATTTTTTTAATGGAATAACGACCAAAGTTGGTCGCTTATTTGAGAAATCTGGGTTAAATGGCGACCAACCTTAGTCGTTGTTTCCCAGGAAATTTTTTTTAAGGGAAAAACGACCTACTAGTGACCGAAGTTGGTCGCTTTTCTTGGTATATTTTTGGCAGAATCTGCCTGTTTTGGCAGCTACATCACCTACTAGTTTACCAAAATTCCTAAACATGCATTTTATGCCAACAACAACAACAATAATAAACAACAACAATAATAAAAAGCAACAACAACAATAAACAACAACAACAACAACAACACAACAACAACATTATAACCAACAAAGTATAAAGTTCAATAGAACTTCATACTTTAAGCTAACCAAACTAAGTTAACTGTTACTACAAAACCATTCGATAACCGATTGTATTTTTATAGTTCAAAGTGTATCAAAGTCAAGTATTGTTCAATACATCACTATCATCACCGTTTGATGAACTTTCATCACCAAGACGATATCCAGAAGGGTGTATTTGTCGAGGATGGGAAGAACGATCAAGGGGAGGACGAGAGGAACGAGCACGGGGAAGGCGAGTGTACTTATGTTGGAGTTCTAGTGTACTTATGCTGGAACTCATCATGTTATGTTGGAGTTCCAGCATACTTATCCTAGAACTCTAGTATAATAAGCTAGAGTTCAAGTATACTTATGCTGGAACTCTACCATAATATACTGGAGTATTTTTTAGGTTTTGAACAGTATTTTCGTTCAGATTTATTTTTATATAAAAAGTTTCGATTACTTTTGAATTTGGGCTATTTTTGAACAATCAGTTATAAATCTGATTATTATTAAATTTCTCCCGTTGAGAGAGAACAACTAATAGGGATCCAAGTTGAGTATTTAACGCAGAGACCCTTTAATTAAAAAGGGGACTGGTCGGTTATTTGGGGATATTTAATTAAAAAGGGGACTGGTCGGTTATTTGGGGATATGCCAATTGTTGAAGAAAAATCTATTCCTCTCTTTTCCTTTCCGAGTCAAAACTTCTTATCTCTCTTCTTATATTTGTGTATCTTCTCTTATATCCTTAATTTTAGTATTTTCATTATTAACTTGCAATTTGAGTATTGGTTCGTCTACTATAGTTTAATAATTTTTTAGCTCTTATCAATAGTCTTTGAGATTGTAGCATTTGTTACAAAAAATTTAGAAAAACCTACCATTTATTGGAATTTGTTATAAATAGACTTCTATTTAAGGTGAATGTCTATAATTAGAGAGATTCTAGAGTTTTATTCTTGGTAGCTAAGTCACTGCCTCCCTATAAATAAAGGGGTCTTCTACCATTGTAAATCATCCCTAACAATCTCAAAGTATCAATAAGAATACTCTCTCTCCCTATTCTCTCTATATTGTTCTTGTTCTTGCATTATTCTACTTGTTCTTATATTATTTCATAACACGTTATCAGCACGAGACTCTACCGTCTCAAGAATCGTTCTCAAGAAAAACTAAGGTATTTCTCTCTTCCTAATTTGATTTTCGATTATGTCTGACATTACGAAAAGAAAGTTCGTTGCCCTTGAAATTTCTGGCAAGAACTATATGACGTGGGTGTTGGATGCTGAAATCCACTTAGATGCTATGGGTCTATTAAAGATAGAGATAAAGCATCCACCCATGACTGTGCTAAGGCCTTGATTTTCTTGCGCCATCACCTTGATGAAGGTTTGAAGATTGAATATCTCACCGTCAAGGATCCACTCATCTTGTGGAAAGGCTTAAAGGAGAGATATGACAACCTGAAGTTGGTCACTCTGCCACAAGCACGATATGATTGGGCTCATCTGAGGCTCCAGGACTTTAAGTCCGTTTCTGAATATAATTCTGCAATGTTCAGAATTACTTCTAAATTGAAGCTATGTGGAGATAATATCTCTGATTATGATATGCTTGAGAAAACGTTTACAACGTTTCATGCCTCCAATATGGTACTGCAACAACAGTATAGAGAGAAAGGCTTCACAAAGTACTCTGAACTGATTTCTCTTCTACTTGTGGCTGAGCGAAATAATGACCTGCTCATGAGAAATCACGAAAATCGACCCACTGGGTCTACACCACTGCCTGAAGCAGATAAGGTGCACTCTCATTATGCAATCATGAAAAGGGCCATGGTCGTGGTCGTAATCGGGGTCATAGCCGTGGACGTAGACAAGGAAGAAATATCCATGATGTCCGTCACCCCCCGAAGAGAGATAACCGTCGAAAGCAGAAACGGGATTATGAGGATCCTAAGGCCAAATGTTCAGAAACTATATGTTATCGTTGCGGTGGGAAAGGGCACTGGTCAAAAACTTGCCGTGTACCAAGACATTTGGTTGACCTTTATCAAGCATCTCAAAAGAGTAAAGGCCCGGAAACAAATTTTGCCTCTGACAACAACTTTGACATCACCCACTTGGACGTGGCAGACTTCTTTGAGCAACCCGAGGGGAAGATAGACCACCTAATCGGTGATGGATCCGTGATGAAAGAAGATGGAGCTGTTTGATTTTATTTTACTTGTTTGTATTAGTTAATGAATAAACTAATAGCCATTAGTATTAGCTCGTATTAGTTAGTTCATGATATAATGTTAGTATTAGTTCTTTAGAAAGTATCAATATGCTTAAATATCAATAATATTTTTACTTTCCAGTAGAGGTAATCGACTAACCTGAAAAACTAGTCGGTTATCTCATATTTTCGCATTAAAACTGCAAAACAATCGATTGTCTATGTTTAACAATTGATTGTCTTTAAAACAGTGTGATCTGGAATTTTTCAAAATAGCCAACAATCGATTGTCTATATTTAACAATCGATTGTCTTAAGACAGTGTGCTCTGGAATTTTTCAAAATAGCCAACAATCGATTGTCTACATTTAACAATCGATTGTCTTAAGACAGTGTGCTCTGGAATTTTTCAAAATAGCCAACAATCGATTGTCTATATTTAACAATCGATTGTCTTAAGACAGTGTGCTCGAATTTTTCGAAATAAGCCGACAATCGATTGTCTACGTTTAACAATCGATTGTCTTAAGACAGTGTGATCTGAAGTTTTTCAAAGTAGCAAATAATCGATTGTGTGTGTTTAACAATCGATTGTCAATGTTCAACAATCGATTGTGTGTGTTTAACAATCGATTGTTTGAAGAAAATGCTTAAACTGAAATTTTCAAACTGCAAAGTAATCGATTATGGAAAACATATAATCGACTATCTAATTTAGTTAGTCGAATAACCTCAGCAGATTTCGAAAATATTGTTTAAGTATGAAACAAACGGACTGAATTTGTTTATTCTCATGTTCGTATATTTTCTTTTGTATGGCAAACTATGGGAATTAAATTGATTGAAGGCTCCTGAAGAGCAACTATAACTCTGCCTAAAGGAACGATATTTTAGAGAATGCAATGTTCTCCTCCAAGTCTAAGAAGAACTTGTTGAGTTTTAATGATATCAGTCAAAATGTTCTCCTCCAAGTCTAAAAGGAACTTGTTGAGTTTTAAAGATATCATTCAAAATGGATATCAGATTGAGACAATACATGAGTATAATCTTGAATACCTCATTTACTCATGAAAACGAGGCTGCCCACTTCGGTTTGGGGTCACGCCATTTTGCATGCAGCAATGCTAGTTCGTCGGCTGCCCACTTCGGTTTGGGGTCACGCCACTTTGCATACAGCAATGCTAGTTCGTCTCTGACTGACGAATTGACACAAATATTCCCCATTGCAATTGGTTTTGGGTCATGAACCTAATATATCCCATTTAAGAATCTTTGGATGCGCAGTATATGTGCCTATAGCACCGCCATCCCGCACCAAAATGGGTCCGCAAAGAAGGTTAGGAATATATGTTGAGTTTTAATCGCCCTCCATTATTCGCTACCTCGAAACATTGACAGGAGATTTGCACGATTTGCAGACTGCCAATTTGATGAGACACTTTTCCCAAAATTAGGGGGAGAAGTTGGTGAAACCAAACGGGAAATTTTGTGGAAAAATGCATCATTATCTCATCTTGATCCACATACCTCTATTTGTGAAAGATAGGTACAAAAGATTATCCATTTGCAAAGAATAGCAAATCAAATGCCTGACGCATTTACGGACTTGAAAAGGATAACGAAATCCCACATCCCCGCGGAAAATTTTCCAATCCGTATTGATGTCTCTGTTGGACAATCATCTAGTGTCATATCCAATGAGTCAAATGCACGCCTGAAGCGTGGCAGACCATTAGGTTCCAAAAATCGAAATCCTAGAAAGAGGAAAGCAAATGATCAAAATGACACTACGAAAGAATCTCATGAGGAAATTCATGATTTAACAAATTCTGAGATTCATGAAGAATCCATTGAGCCCGAGGCTCTGGAAAATACGGAACTATCCATAAATCCAATCAATATTGAGGCAAATATTAATCGAGTGGATATAGTGGTGGATAATGTCTTTGCTTATAATGTCGCATCTAGCATTATGCAAGAATGTGAGGATCTCGAACCTCAATCTGTTGAAGAATGTCGAAAAAGACATGATTGGCCAAAGTGGCAAGAAGCAATTCAATCAGAATTGAATTCGCTGGCAAAACGTGAAGTTTTTGGCCCTATAGTTGAAACACCTAATGGTATCAAGCTTGTTGGCTATATATATGGCATGAATTATCGTTGGTCACGTACCTATTGTACACCAAAGTATTTTGGAAATATGACTATTAAAGGACAACGATAATGCAAGAAACATATCTTGCATATAAGTTTGACATGACCATAATGGTATAACTTTCTCTTTAAGAAAGATATTCACCACATGGATGTTGATGAATCTGTGGTAGTACAAAATTAATTGAGAGCTCTAGAAGAGCCAATTATTACTATGTTGGAGAAACACAATTGAGTATTGTGCTGTAGTAAGTCTCAAAGAAACTTATTCAGTTTCCAAAGTACACGCGAAAGCGATTGATTATATTGAGACTATAAATAAAGGAAGGATTTGATATCTCCTGTTACTACAACTTGTAGCGGGGTAATTTGTGTATGAAAAGCTACCCGCTTTGTTCTCCAGTTTGTACTACACAAACGAAAGAATGCCACAATAAAGTGGATATCTATTGGTATAAAACCCATGTCATAATAAACCTGAAGTTTATTGATAAGTGCACATGTCATGGTGTAAATTTGAAGTTTACCAATATTGATAATTTATTCAGTTGGCATTCGTGTTAGCCATCTCATTTTAAGTATGATGTGCAAATTCACATAGGTGAATATTAAAGAACTAGAAAGTTCTTTGCGAATTCTCTTGTATCACTTGTTCTCATTAATGAACTGACCAACTAAAGAGTTCGGGTTGAAGCCCATAAATTCTAGAAATACCAAAGGTGAATATGGGCCCATTCACCCGCCATGTATACTACATATGATGCATCTATGATATGGTTACATGCGCAATTGTTATTAACCCGCAGCCTGGCCGGTGATTGCGAGGTAAATTGCTCAGTAATCTAACTTCGAGCATAATTTCCAGATTCTCTACTCAAGATAGTTCATCTTGATAAGTTGGTTTATATCAAAGTTGGTTTAGCAAGATAATTATTGAGTGCTTCCACTTAATAGCTAAACTGTTTCTTATGAGAACAAAGTTATATATATCAGTTTGATATACGTTGTATACGAGAGTATATTCTCCCTTCACAAGTGGTTCAGGGTCAGGAACCAAATAATTTCATCTTATTATTAATGTGTTGTGTATATTGACATGATAATGCACAAAGATGATTTCCCAAAGTTGAGGAAACAAGTTAATTTTTCTAACATGAGGGGGAGACATGATAAACAATTGAGAAAAGGTTACATGAGAAGAATTATCATTTGTATATGTAGATCCCCGAATATCATGATATGAACCTGAAGTTCATAAAAGGGATAATTCAATTGCAACATATTGCAAAGCATGCTATACGCATTTGCTGACCCAAAGAAAGTAACTATATTCTTACTACAAATACTCATATTAAGTCCCAGAAGGACAAAGTCTTTGATACGCTTAAAGCGTATAGACAAATACTTGATTCCATGTGAAAGACATGTAGATTTGGACATGTAGTTCAAATACTTGAGAGTATAAAAGTCAAAGGTATGTATAATCAGTTTTCGATATCTTATTTGTTTAGCATGACGTGAAAACTTGATATGCATCTAAAGTCTATTATGTGACTTACATGACTTAACTTGAAAGATTTAAGTTGCTTGAAGCATATGCAATTCTTGGTCCTGAAGTACCACATCCTAAGTACAATTTGTGTATATATGTATCTTGCTATAACTATAAGCATGATGGCATCGAGAATACATCTATGGAGATATTGAAGAGTCATTCCACGACATTATATGAAGATGTTCATATCTATCAAGAATGATGATTTCAAGGTGCGGAATATTTATTCAAGTTAATATGGTTGATTTATCAAACGTCCACCAAAGATCGTTTTGAAGATGATGCACAAGATTGGAATGCAAATGCTCAAGGATATAAATTGATGTTCTTATCAGGGGGAGTTAATGCGCGTTGCACTCTTTTTTCCTTACAAGGTTTTGTCCCACTGGGTTTTCCTTGCAAGGTTTTTAACGAGGCAACCAATAGGCGCATATTCAAACATGTGTACTCTTTTTTCTTCTCTTTAATTTTTCCCATTGGGTTTTGGTTTTAAGGTTTTAACGAGACACATTGTTGAATAGACATTCAAGGGGGAGTGTTATAAATAGACTTCTATTTAAGGTGAATGTCTATAATTAGAGAGATTCTAGAGTTTTATTCTTGGTAGCTAAGTCACTACCTCCCTATAAATAAAGGGGTCTTCTACCATTATAAATCATTCCTAACAATCTCAAAGTATCAATAAGAATACTCTCTCTCCCTATTCTCTCTATATTGTTCTTGTTCTTGCATTATTCTACTTGTTCTTATATTATTTCATAACAGAATTCATGTAAAAGAAGATATAGGAGAAAATACACAAATAGAAAAAGAGAGACAATGAGTTAAGACTAAATTATTATTATGCCATTTAGAACCTATACTTCTTAGAAATCTTATAGTAATTATATCATAGCTTTATATCATATGATAGTAAGAATTATAGTTAATATTCTTGTAGTTTTTTTAATTTAGTTTTTATTAAAAATGAATAGCAAAAATTTATATAACAAAAACCTTAATTTTCTTATGATTGGCGCATTGTTGTTATTTTATTTTTAGACTTCAGCTTATTGAGTTTCTTAAAATTTTAGCACTATCCAACTAATATTTCAATAATTAACAACAATAACAACAATCCAGTATAATCTCACTTAGTGGAGTCTGGGGAGGATAGTGTGTACGCAGACTTTACCCCTAACCTAGGGTAGAGAGGCCAACTAATATTTCAATAATCAACAACAATAACAAGAACTCAGTATAATCTCACTTAGTGAAGTCTGGGGATGGTACTGTGTACGCAGACCTTACTCCTACCTTAGGGTAGATAGGTTATTTCTAAATAAACCCCCGACATCATTCCCTCCAAGAACTTGCCACCTTGCTATTGGGGAGACTCGAACTCACAACCTCTCGGTTGGAAGTAGGGGTTTGTTACTCTTATCTAATATTTCAATAATCATTAACTTATATATTATTATCTTAAATTCACAACCCTTTAACATACCATCATGTAAAATATAAAGTAGGATAAACACAGCCTTTTGAAATCAACTTATTTTATTTTATTTAACCGTCAAACGTAAGAAAAAGTTGTACACCTTTAACTAAGATCCATCAAATTGTATATTGACCAAGTATGAGTGCAACAGTTGGATGAGATATTCAAGCTTTAGCTATGGCTAAGGAGGATACTACTAGTGAAGAAAAATCAAATGGAGAAGTAATTATAGGTAAAACTAAGGAAGATTCAACAAATTTCAATAAATCAGAAAAGGGGATGAATATTCAAGAAAATGAAAAAGGGGTTACTCTTTTTGATATTTTCAACCATTTTGTGTCTGCAATTTTCTCTTCTGATAATAATAATAACGATCCTTTAATTCAGAGGATTAAAGTGGCTATTTCTGAAAATGTTCCTTTGATACATCAAGCTTCAAAGAATACTGCTCATAATGTTTATTCTTGGACTCGCAAAGGAAGCCCTCTACGACCCCTTCTTGTTGTTTCTGTAAGTTATTTCCATTTTGTTTTGACATAAAGATTCAATTTTTTAGTGTAAATTTTGATCTGGGGTTTGCTCTGATTGGCTTATTTTGCTAGTATTTCCATTTTGTTTTGAGATAACTATGTTAAAGATTCAATTTTTGGGAGTAAATTTGATCTGGGGTTTGCTTTGATTGGCTTATTTTGCTAGTATTTCCATTTTGTTTTGAGGTAACTATGTTAAAGGTTCAATTTTTAGTGTACATTTGTTCTGGGGTTTTGCTCTGATTGGCTTATTGTACTAGTATTTCCATTTTGTTTTGAGATAATTATGTTAAAGATTCAATTTTTTGGAGTAAATTTGATCTGTGGTTTGTTCTGATTGGCTTATTTTACTAATTTAGAAGTTGTTTTTGTAAGTTATTTCCTAGTAATTTTGAGATAATTATATTAAAGGTTCAACTTTTTTTGTGTAAGTTTTGATCTGAGGTTTTGCTTTGATTGGCTTATTTTTCTAGAACTTCCATTTTGTTTTGATATAATTAAGTTAAAGGTTCAATTTTTGAGTGTAAATTTGATCTGGGATTTGCTCTGATTAGCTTGTTTTCCTAGTTGTTTATGGATTACAAAATATTTTACCAAAGATTGTAATTAGACTGATTTAAAAATAAGAAAAACAGTCTAGCTGAGCGAGAGCCCTCTGCATGACCTCCTTGTTGTTTCGTAAATATTATATCTAAGATTAAGCTTTTGATATGAGAAATGCAGTTGTGTCCTGTGAATTTGATTTTCTAGAGACCAGGAACTACAATTATAGAAGGGAAAACAAGAAGGTATAAATTTCAAAAGAAATTGTTTCGGTGGTGATATATTTTGACAAAAGTTATTATGTTTATAATTGTATCCTTGTAGTTTTAGAAATAGCTCATTTGACATTCGTTTCCTCTGATCCAAGTCCAGTCGAACTACTGGAAAACAATATAGGGTTATAGACTCTACTTGGAAAAAGTATAGCACAATGGCCAATGTAAATTGATTTTACTTGGATATCTTTTATGGTTGTATGTCTTGACTTGCAACTACTATGTTTTTGCCAATAGTTGGACCTTTAGTCCCTTTCCTGTTAGGTAGAGCATAGCACTGATCACTTTATTTTTGTTAATGTATTTAGTACAGCGCTAGAACAATGAGTAGGGTTTTTGCTGACTCCATTGTTATATTGCCTTGAGACTTCAAATTTAGACCAAAATAAAGGATGTTAACACAAGGCTTGCTCTGAACTGGATGACATTGTTAACATCCCTTTTTCATTCAAAGCATATTGCTCTCATTCTGACCCTGTAGAGATTGCTTATCTCGTCGACTCTCTCCTACCATATCCACACTTAATAATAGAAAGTCCTTCTCGAGCTTCTGGCCATTCTAGATCTATTTTTTCTTCCTATTTGACGTATGCATCACCACAGCCATTTTACTGAGGACTTATAAAATGGTACAGTCTGGAAATTTTGTGTCGTTAAAGAAGTCCGAGATAGATCATGTGACACAAACTACTCCCCTATTCTTTAAACCTGATGGTATATTTTGCTGTTTACCTATTTGTAGTGATTTTCGCTTCTTGTTTCTTCACAAAATGCAGTTCCGCATCTCAATATCATCATTATGAGGCTATCTTCTCATTATTTGCTCACCATTTCTAAGTCTTTGACCCATTGGTATCCCAGTTTCTTCCACACTAGTGTTAGATTTCCTTATCTCGACTAATAAAGTAAATGATCCTGTGTTTTCTTCTAAAAAATGCACATGGAAACGGAAAAAGTAGCCAAGTATGTTGTTCTCGTTCTTATGCTCCTTCTCTCATAAAATTAGAAAGAAAAAAAAGGTTCCCTAGATGTTGTCTTGGCTTGGTTTTAATTTTCTGATTTCTCTTAATAAATATGAAAATCGTTCAGTATCTTTTAGTTTTTAAAAGGTACTACTTCGCAAACAGAGGCATGTTTGAAAAGTGATGTATTAACAAACAATATCTTAATGACGTGTACTCAATTTGCCACTCGTGTCAGTTATCTATGTATATTTTAGATTGTTTTTTGGTAAACCTGGGAACGCGTCATTTATAATGAGCATGAGGACACTAGTAAAAAAAGATCTGGTGACCAATGTAACTTGCAGTTAGTCACAAAATCCTTGTTTCAAAAGGAAGCTAGATTTATCCACTTTTCAATATAAGGTGACAAAAGGATAGCTTAAGCACATCGAAGATCATGGATTCATACAGGTGCATTATCACGACCCAAAATCCTAAGGGTAGCGGTGGCACCGAACACCGCTGTCAGGTAAGCCATCAACCAATAAGTAGAAACTTCTTGTTTTTAAAACGTATTAAAATCGTTCCTTTTATACGTTTAAACATCAAGTAATGAAATTCATTGAAACAAGAAAAATGTCTTTAACCAACACAATATTGAATAATCCTATAACTATCCCAGAACCTGGTGTCACAAGTGCATGAGCAATTTCTAGGAAATAATATAATACAACAACCATCCAGAATACAATATTGGACAGAAATAAATACAGAAAACTGAAAGAGACTCTGCTGGCTGCGGGTCGCCTCAAGAAATGCATCTCAACCTAAGTCTCCGTATCAATCATGCTGCCACGCCCAGTAGGCCACTAGAGACAGATATGCGCGTGCAACAAAAATGCAGAGAAGTGTAGTATGAGTACGAAAATAACGTGTGCCCAATGAGTATCCCGTCTAATCTCGAAGAAGTAGAGACGAGATGGTCGACTTCTACACTTACTAGTAGTCCAATAATGATATATTGTTAATGCGAATAATCAAGGAATTATTAAGAATGACAGTAAATTCAAGTAAGGCATCAACAGGCGAAAGTTCCTTTTTATATTTAAAATCTCCGGAGTCATAATCCAATGGTTTCCAATTATCTCAAGTCGGGGAGAGCAATTATCAATATCAAATAATCTCAAGGCAAGCAATACAAGCATGCGCAAATCATGCCGAAGTCGTACGGCTCGATCCAACAGAAATATAAACTGTGCACTGCCGAGGGTCGAACTGCTCGAACCATAGATGCATCTATTACCCCGCTCATGTATCATACATTCGATGCGGTCAACATTAAATAAACAAATATTCCGTTCGCGAATCATACATGCGATGCGGACAAATATATATGTATACACAGTGAAACAGTCAGCTAAGAGTTTATCGGGAAATGTTTATTTCAATAAAAGCCAATTTTTCTTTAATGATTTAAGAAAAATAAAGTTTAATCCTTTTTTGAAATTCATTTTCTGATGCGATGTGATTTAAGCAATTCTAGTTGTTAATGAGTTTACAAATAATCCAAATACATCATGCTTTTTGATCCTAGACTATCCGGACAATAGCATAATAGTAGCTACGCACAGACTTCATCACCTCGTGCGTACGTAGCCCCCACAAGTAGGAGCACATAACCAATTAACTCACCTATAGGGACAATTTTCTCTTACAATGTTAGAAAGGAGACTCACCTTACTTTGAAGCCTATATTCCGATTCAAGAACGAGCTCAATCCTCCAGATTCGGAGCCCAACACTCCAAAACTATTCAAATAGGGTAAGAACTAGTCAATACATGCTCAAAAGTTCATATTCTAATTATTAAATCAATTTTCCAACTTTAAATGCGAGGTTCCTATTATTCATTCCCGTGTCCACGCGCCTGGATTCCGGAAATTTTTGAAGAAAATTGTTACCCATAACCTAAAGATCAAGAATATATGATTTTTACTTCATTCCTTAACAATTTTCGTGGTTAAATCTCGTTTTTACCAAATAAATACAAAAAACTGAAAGAGACTCTGTTGGCTGCTGGTCGCCTCAAGAAATGCAGCTCACCTAAGTCTCTGTATCAATCATGCTGCCACGCCCAGTAGGCCATTAGAGACACATGTGCATGTGCAACAAAAATGCACAAAAGTGTAGTATGAGTACGAAAACAACGTGTACCCAATGACTATCCTGTCTAATCTCGAAGAAGTAGAGACGAGAGGGTCGAATTCGACACTTACTAGTGGTCCAATAATGATATATTGTTAATGCGACTAATCAAGGAATTATTAAGAATGACAGTAAATTCAAGTAAGGCATGAACAGGTGAAAGTTCCTTTTTATATCTAAAATCTCCGGATTCATAATCCAATAGTTTTCAATTATCTCAAGTCGGGGAGAGCAATTATCAATCTCAAATAATCTCAAGGCAAGCAATACAAGCATGCGCAAATCATGCTGAGGTCGTATGGTCCAATCCAACAGAAATGTAAACTGTGCACTGCCGAGGGGTCGAACGGCTCGAACCATAGATGCATCTATCACACCGCTCACGTATCATACATGCAACGCGGTCAACATTAAATAAACAAATATCCCGCTCATGAATCATACATGCGACGCGGGCACATATATATGTACACACAGTCAAACAACCAGCTAAGAGTTTATCGGAAATGTTTGTTTCAATAAAAGCCAATATTCCTTTAATGATTTAAGAAAAATAAAAGTTTAATTTTTTTTGAAATTCATTTACTGATTCGATGTGATTTAAGCAATTCTAGCTGTCAATGAGTTTACAATATTCCAAATACATCACGCTTTTTGGTCCTAGACTACCCGGACAATAGCATAATAGTAGCTACGCACGGACTCTCATCACCTCGTGCATACGTAGCCCCTACAAACAGGAGCACATAACCAATTAACTCACTTATGAGGACAATTCCCTCTTACAAGGTTAGAAAGGAGACTTACCTCGCTTCAAAGCCTATATTCCGATTCAAGAACGCGCTCAAACCTCCAGATTTGGAGCCGAACACTCCAAAACTAGTCAAATAGGGTAAGAACTAGTCAATACATGCTCAAAAGTTCATATTCTAATTATTAAACCAATTTGCCAACTTCAAGGTTCCTAATATTCATTCTCGGGCTCACGCGCCCGAATTCCGGAAGTTTTTGAAGAAAATTGTTACCCATAACCTAATTTTTTACTTCGATCCCTAAAAATTTTCGTGCTTAAATCTCGTTTTTACCGAATTCTAGGTTTTTCATCTAAAACCCTTGATTTTCCTAAATTTTCACATGTTAATCATACCCATAATCGATGTATTTAACTCATGGTGTATAGAATTTATTTACCTCTTTGATGATGATGGAATCCCTCCTCAGATGCTCTAAAAAATCGCCTAAGGCCAAGTGGGAAATGAAGGAAATGAGCTAAGTCTCGGAATAAAAAGCCATAGCTCCAGGCGCAGAAGTCGCATTTGCGACTCCAGGCTCGCAATTGCGATGCCGCATTTGCGACAATTGCATCGCCAATGTTAAAAATAGCGTGAAGCGAGGAAAAGCAACAACCCCCATTTCGCTTAAAGCGAGAAGCAAAAAGCAAAGCGCTTGCTTTTTTGAAGTGAAGCGGAATTTAAAAAAATATATATTAAAATAAATACTGTATAGACAACACATGTAATTCTAAGCAAATGTTCAATACTTCAATGTAAAAACTAAAGAGTAGCATCAATTAAAGCACAAAATGAGCATCCTATTCTTCTACAAGATTGTCAAGCGAGATGCGATATTTGGATCACCACTGATTAGATGCACTTTTTGACGATCGATTCCCTATTTGAAATCTTGTCACAAAAAAGACATCTAATTGTCATCTTGTAGGTCTCGCTAACTCTTGTAGTTGTAGGGTAAGCCCAAGCAGGGTCTTTCCTATTTTCTTTTGGCGCCATTAAAAGAAAACTACATATCACATAAGAAAAAGCAATAATAACTAAGAAGCTATGGAAGAAGAACTGAAGGTAAAAATAAAATTCTGTTGCTGGATTCTGGGAATGAACCGAAGGTAAAACAAAATTCGCCAACATTTTGCTACTATTTGGACGTTTAAACAATGAAAGAGAAGAAGAAGAAGAAGTTAGAAGAAAAAGAAGAAGTAGAAGAAGAAGAAGAAGAAGAGAAGAAGTCAGAAGAAGAAGAGAAGAAATCAGAAGAAGAAGGGAATCTCTGCTGAAGAACACTAGTCGCAGAGTCTGGTTGTGTTTAATAATAGAACACTGAAAACCCTTCTTTTTTTTATTAAATAGGCTGGCAGCTCTTTAAAACAAAGAAGCGCTCGCCTCGGTCACTTCGCTTCGCTTGGTCACTTCTCGCTTTTTAGTTGGAAGCGGTCGCTTTTTCCTACTTGAGTTGCTTCACATGGCGGAAGCGAGGAAGGGGTCGCTTCTCGCTTTAAGCGAGAAAGTGACTGCTTTTTCTAACACTGTGCATCGCAAATGCGAAGCCTAGCCCACCCTGACCTGGTCGCATTTGCGACAATATCCTTGACAATTGCGAAGGTGACAACCTCGCAAAATCGTTCCCTCGTTCGCAATTGCGAACTTTCCCCTAGAAGCCCAGGCTCGCAAATGCGAGGTCGCATTTGCGACCAACGCATCGCAAATGCGATCATACCAGTAGCAGCAATCCTATTTCTTAGCAAATCACTCCGAAGCTATCCCGAATCACATCCGAGCTCTCGGGGTTCCAAACCAAACACCCGCACAAGTCTAATACCATAATACGGACTTGCTCGAAGTCTCAAATCACATCAAACAATGCTAGAACCATGAATCACGCCCCAATCCAAGCTTAATGAACTTTGAAATTTTCAACTTCTACTTTCGATGTTTAAACCTATCAAATCATGTACGATTGACTTCAAACTTTGCAGACAAGTCATATTTCACATTACGAACCTACTGCCACTTCCGGAATCGGATTCCGACCCCGATATCAAAAAGTCCACTTCCGCTCAAACTTCTCAAAAACCTTTAAATTTCTATCTTTAGCCAAATGACTCCAAAATGACCTTCAGACATCCGAATTCATTTCCGATCGCGCTCGCAACTCTAGAATCACCATACGGAGCTATTCACAAACTCGGAATCCCAAACAGACATCGATAACACTAAAATGCACTTCAAGCCAAGCTTATGAAATTTCTTCCAAAATGCTAACTTCCACAATAGGCACCAAAACGCTCCCGGGTCATCCAAGACCCGATCTGGGCATTCTCCCAAGTCCGAAATCGTCATATGTACATGCTGGAACCTCCAGATCCCGATTCCGAGGTAGTTTACTCAAAAAATCCAGTCCTAGTTAATTCTTTTAACTTAAAGCTTCTGAAATAAGAATTCTCTCTCCGAATCGACTCTGAACTTTCCGAATTTCAATTCCGACTATGCGTACAAGTCATAACAGCTGAAAGGAAGTTGCTCATGGCCTCAGACTGTTGAACGACGCGCTAAAGCTCAAAATGACCGGTCGGGTCGTTACATGCATTAGGACCTTATATCACACGTCTGACATTTGAGGAAGTCCCACGTCGATTACCATACGTGTCCGTCAATAATTATACAGAACTTTTATGAACTTTTAAGAATTTATATTCAGAAGCAATTTTTTTGTAAAGGTTCCTGAGTGCACAATTGTGAAAGACGCGGTAGCATCCTTAACTCTTCCATTTTTTTCATTTTAGAGAATATACCCAACAACCTTTTCTATTTCCTTGTAATATTTCACTCATCTCATCTGCTTTATATATGTATCTCTTTTGTGGCATGCCTAGTTAGCGTCAGACAGCCGTTATTTTTCTTGGAATACTTAGTTCAACCAAAATCACTGAAGTAAAATTGGTTCATTTGGCAAAAAAAAAAAATAACCGCTGACAGTTTTTTGTTCTAAACTATATGGGTATTTTAGACTGTCTATCGAATTGTTCGACGCTCTGTAGGCTTTTCTTTTTGTTTCTTCTAATAGAACATTTCTAGAAGGGTGGATCTTAGGGATTTTGGTTACTAATTGATAGGAATCCAAGACTATTAAGAATAAAATTTACTAATTATGACCTATTCTTATATTACCGGCTCCCATACATACTGCTGTACCAAGTCAAATTGCTTACGTTGGTTGGCACAAGGATAAATCATTTAGACTACCTTGTTTATAGGAGTTGTTTTGTGTGCGTCCTAATTTTTCCTGTTTTATTCTCTGTATAATTTTGTCAAATATGTAGATAATGGGCAGTTCTCTATGTTATGTTTACCATTGTTAAACTTACTTTATTTTGGAAAAAATGGGGGAATGCACATTCAGTGATCTGCAGATGACGTAGCTATAGTCAATAAACAAATTTCATATATATATATATATATATATGATCCAAGTTCATGTGACACCAGTTACGGAAAATCCCTTCTCTCCCACTTCTAACCTTTGAATGCACCATTATTATATGGATACATGTGCCTTTAGGGCTTTTGACCCGAAATAGCTGGGAGAGTAAAGGTTCCAGAAGGGAGTCATTCCTCATTTATAAATTGCGTTTAATAAAATTGTAAACTTTTGTTTGTTTTGGATACAGCCTGTTCTATGCATTGGCTAGATACATCCGTTAGTAAGAGTAGTCATTGCCATAAGAGTGGAGAAGACAAGCTGAATCGTGATATTCATATAGATACTCCAAAACCATGAACTAGCTGAATTGGAGAACCCAAAGTCCAACTAATGTAGTTAATTGAGTAAATGGTAAAGCATCATGTGCTCAAAAATTAACTTAAATGTATTACTGCACTTTCTTTTAATGTGCGTGTGAGCTTTCTGTTTTCTGCTGAAGTTCTTACATGTTAAACTTGGCATCACATTGAGTTTTGTTATCAAATGAAATATAGTGTAGTATACAGCAAGTGATACTGCTATGTTTTCTACCTCTATTAAGCATTTCATATTTTGCGAAGAAGAAAACTGAGGAGAATGAAAAGGGAGTGTGTACCTGAACTCAAGAATCTCTCTTTGGCTCTTTTTGGTAATAATTAATTCCATTCCAAAAGTTCCCTATTAGGCACATATTTAGAATAGCATCACCACTCACACGAAAAACGTGTAAGGTTAGGACGATTTGCACCCCATATGAATGTAGTACAAGAACACAACCAGTCCTTGTTCTAATGATGTGGAGTAAGTGTGGAAATTCTGATGTCATGACTAGGACAGTTTTGGATCATTTCTTTATCTTCCATAACTAGCATGTTTCCGTCAGGCCCTCATTGAAGCTGGCTTTAAAGAACTTGAATGTTTGAGATCTTCACACTTTATGGTCTCGGGCGCAATTATGGAGCCAAACATTGATACTCTTTCTCTGTGCAACCTCCTAAGCAAGCTGTTTTAGCATGAATAGTGCGTGCAGATTATTTTCTTTTGAAACAGTTTCTAAGTTTGTGACACTAACCTGTTTCCTGAACTGCTGAATATTTTATGTAGGTGGGGACGATTGCTCTTCTTGCTTTGACAGGATTGCTAGTCTTTATGCTTTTCTTTGTCGCGGCAACTGTCAACGCCATTGTGATCTCTCTTCTCATGTCGTTAGCAGCTGCAGGAGGATTCTTGGCTCTTTTCTTTGCCTGCCTAACAGCTATTTATATTGGGGTTCTATCAGTTGCTGTATTTGTCATTTCCACTACGACAATTATAATAATTACAGCTGTGATTGTGGCTACAGGTAGACACAAAAGAAGTTTCTCTCTATCTAGTTTGCCGCTTCAGTTTTAGCTCTTTCCGTCTGATTTCACATGTTTCAGCTTTAATATTATGTTACGTGATGCTATTTTCACCCATATTTTAATTGTCAATTTGTCATTTACTAACCTGATTGTGATTTTGTCCCATTCACTCTCTCAAATGAATGATTGCACGAGTAGGAATAACTATCCATATTAGAGTTCAATTGAAACGAGATTTCACTCTAAAAACTGAGTTTTCAAACTGATTTTCTTCTTTGACAATGTTTTTAATCTGAATGGTAGCTGATGCACAAAGGTGTTTCTGCAATGTCATCTTATATGCTTCTTGTAGTTTAATAGTTGATTGCTTGTATTACGTATCACTGTTGATCGACGATACTGTTGTGAAATTGCTGCATTCGTCCATGGATTTCCTAAATGGATTATACTGTTGTAATAATTCCTGCAAGGGATAACCACGACGAGATGCACTTGTGTTAAGAGTAAAGCATCATTATAATGGGAGTTGATGCTGCCTGCAGATTCAAGTAAAGTTCCCTCTAGTTAGGTGTCTATCTTCTGTGAGAGCATGGATTTACGTGTTGCTTCTGTTTCATATTTTCTTCCCGTCATTTAGGCCCCGAATCCCAATCCCGAACCTTCACCTTGCCTGCCCAAGAAAAGAATAATGAAAAGAGAAGTTCTAGAAACTTTCCATAAGGCCACATATTCCTTCCCTTAAAGGAATAGGTTCATTTGGTGGGTAATGGACTACGTTTAAAGATGAAGTTCTAGAAACTTTGCCTGGGTTTCGAAGGGGTGCCACTTAGTGCTGATTTGAACCAAATGTCACTAGGGAAAAGCTCCTCGTGTCTTTTTTATTCGAAAGTGAACTACTTTTGTCACAAACTAGTGGAAACTTGATGTTTTCTCAGTTGATTTTATTAGGACGCACTTGTCCCTATTTTGCAAGATCCTTTGATTTCGCATTTCCTAATTTATCTTTGGGAATGTCCTTTCATGGCAATGCAATTCGCCATGACTATTATTCATTAGGTCATTTCTGACAGGCCTACAAAATTTTAGACGATGCCCGTCGCTCGAATTCATGAGGATTGTATGCACCCACCAATAAAATTTGTTTTGTCTAATGAAGCTGGAGAATACTGAGTATGCTTCCTCTTATGTCGTTACATCTCTGAGTCTCTTATCTGGCGATTTACATGTGCCTCAGGTTGGATTGGATTATTTTGGGCAATATGGCTGGTAACAAAGAAAAGTGCATGTCTTGCCAAGCACTCGTTGAACGTGACAGGATCAGCACTATCGGCTTATTCTTCCGCAAGACATTTCCAGCACAACCACGATGCCTGAATCATGTTCACTGAAGCCAGAAAGAAGGCCACTTTCTATGAATAAGTCTTGAATGCTGCTACCAACTACCATATATATACGTAAGCTCTAGTACCTTTTGGCCTTCGTGATGATATATACGTCGTCGATATTTTGGTTCTTCATGTGTTATGGTCGATGTATATGGTAATATAATATAGATGAATGTATGCGCGGACTAGTGAGCTTGGTCTAATGGGGGCTTGTCGTGGTTTGTAAATTAATCTTGAGAAATAGATTGCCACTTATCAAGTATTAGTAATTTAGTATATGTTTTTGAAATTTTGAATATGTTGAAAATGAATGTAGTTTTGAGATGGTTGAGACTTGCAATCTGAATGTGTTTGTAAGAGGGCCTAGTTATAAGAATTAGTATCTTACTAATGTATTTTAACGTATTATAGCAGGTAATTTATTTTATTTTTTAATTTATTAGTCTCGTTTTTTGTGGATGCTTACCTGATGGTAGTGTTTAGGTGATCTGATAGTGATAGTGTGAATTTATTTTACGCTGTTCGTGCGTGGAACAGGGGCGAAGCTATAGTGTTGAAAGCGGGTTTTGTTGAATTCAGTAGCTTAGTTCGAACCTTGTAGTCTTAAATTTTTTATGAGATATGTATAAATTATTAATTTAAAATTCAATAATTTTAAATGATTAGAATCTTGAACCTATAAGTTTTGAAATCCGTGCTAATGAGGCATGGAAGTTAAACTCTTCCAATTTAAGTCATATTTTGGATAATTTAGGTGTAAGCATAAGCAATTCTAGCATGTAAGCGAGACCAAAATGGTTTTAAATTACTCTTCCTGGTCCATTTTAATTGTCTGTGTTTTTCTTCTATACATTCCTTAAGAAACTATTAATAAGAGGGTTTTTTACTCTTATAGCCTTATTTAATAAGAGGATCACTTTTATGTTTTCTTTGCTTGTAGTCAATGGTTTTACTTTCAAGATTATTTAATACTAAGAGCAATATGAAAGAAACTTTTTAGTAGTGCCATGATTTTCTAAAATGATATTCTTTCCGTTTACTTTTACTTAGGTACCTTTTGATTTTTTATGCCCCTTAGAAAAAAAAGCGTATAATTTATCATGATACTCATATTAATTGATATATATATATATATATATATCTATATATATATATATATATATATCTATATATATATATATATATATATATATATATTCACTGCCTTTTCAGGGCAGGGGAAAGGATGCGTACATCCTACCCTCCTCAGATTTTACTTGTGGGATTATACTGAGTGGTAGTTGTTGTTGTTGTTGTTGTTGTTGTTGTTGTATTTTATTAATTTTGAGAAAATAATTTGAAATGAGTAATAAATATTGTAGATATAACAAAAAAAGAAAACTTTGTCTTTTCTTGATGTGTCTAAAGTAACATACCAAGTAAAAATGCACGGAGTGTTATAAACTAAAGCAAAAGACAAGAACAATAGAACAAGAACAATAGCAATAGAGAGAAGAGTAGAGAGAGTTCTTCTTATTGAGTTGAGAGGGGTGAATTGCAATGGTAGAGAGCACCTCTATTTATAGGGAGGAGGAAGATCTTGCTACCAATAATAGGACTCTACAATCTCTCTAATTAAGTACATTAAAGACATTCACCTTAAATAGAAGTGTAAGAATCTTCTATTTCATAACACTCCCCCTTGAATGTCTATTCAATGATGTGCCTCGTTAAAACCTTAAAACAAAACCCAATGGGAAAAATTAAAGTAAGGAAAGAGTACACATGTTTGAATATGCGCTTATTGGTTGCCTCGTTAAAAACCTTGCAAGGAAAACCCAATTGGGACAAAACCTTGTAAGGGAAAAAGAGTGCAACGCGCATTAACTCCCCCTAATGAGTACATCAATTTATATCCTTGAGCATTTGCATTCCAACTTTGTGCATCATCTTCAAAACGATCTTTGGTAGATATTTGATAAATAAATCAACCATGTTGACTTCAATAAATATTCCGCACCTTGAAATCATCACTCTTGATAGATATGAACATCTTCATATAATGTCGTGGAATAGCTCTTCAATATCTCCATAGATGCATTCTCAATGCCATCATGCTTATAGTTATAGCAAGATACATATGTACACAAATTGTACTTAGGATGTGGTACTTCAGGACCAAGAATTGCATATGCTTCAAGCAACTTAAATCTTTCAAGTTAAGTCATGTAAGTCACATAATAGACTTTAGCTGCATATCAAAGTTTCATGTCATGCTAAACAAATAAGGTATCGAAAATTGATTATACATACCTTTGACTTTATAGTTTCAAGCATATGAACTATAGGTTCAAAGCTACATGTCTTTCATATGGAATCAATTCTTCTTGAATTGTATCTCTTCCATTTAGTTGCTTTCTTTGAGTCAGCAAATGCGTATAGCATGCTTTGCAATATGTTGCAATTTGAATTATCCCTTTTATGAACTTCAGGTTCATATCATGATATTCGGGGATATACATATACAAATGAGAATTCATCCCATGTAACATTTTCTCAAGTGTTTATCATGTCTCCCCCTCATGTTAGTAAAGCTAACATGTTTCCTCAACTTTGGGAAATCATCTTTGTGCATTATGTCAATATACACAGCACCTTAATATAAGATGAAATTATTTGGTTCCTGACCCTGAACCACTTTTGAGGGGAGAATATACTCTTGTATACAACTTATATCAAACTGATATATACAACTTCGTTCTCATAAGGAACAGTTTAGCTATTAAGTGGAAGCACTCAATAATTATCTTGCTAAACCAACTTTGATATAAACCAACTTATCAAGATGAACTGTCTTGAGTAGAGAATCTGGAAACTATGCTCGAATTTAGATTACTGAGCGATTTACCCCGCAAGCACCGGCCAGGCTGCGGGTCAATAACAATTGCGCATGTAACCATTCTATAGATGCATCATATTTGGTATACATGGCAGGTGAATGGGCCCATATTCACCTTTGATATTTCCAGAATCAAGGGGCTTCAACCCGAACTCTTTAGTTGGTCAGTTCATTACTGAGAACAAGAACTTCTAGTTCTTTGATATTCACCTATGTGAATTTGCACATCATACTTCAAATGAGATGGCTAACACGAATGTCAACTGAATAAATTATCAATATTGGTAAACTTCAAATTTACACCATGACATGTGCACTTATCAATAAACTTCGGGTTTATTATGACATGGGTTTTATACCAATAGATATCCACTTTATTGTGGCATTCTTTCGTTTGTGTAGTACAAACTGGAGAACAAAGCGGGTAGCTTTTCATATACAAATTACCCCGCTACAAGTTGTAGTAATAGGAGAATCAAAGCCTTCCTTTATTTATAGTCTCAATATCATCAATCGCCTTCGCGTGTACTTTTGGAAACTGGATAAGTTTCTTTGAGACTTACTACAGCACAATACTCAATTGTGTTTCTCCAACATAGTAATAATTGGCTCTTCGAGAGCTCTCAATTAACTTTGTACTACCACAGGTTCATCAACATCCGTGTGGTGAATATCTTTCT
The DNA here is from genome assembly GCA_034376525.1 of Nicotiana benthamiana. Classification (NCBI taxonomy): domain Eukaryota; kingdom Viridiplantae; phylum Streptophyta; class Magnoliopsida; order Solanales; family Solanaceae; genus Nicotiana; species Nicotiana benthamiana. The sequence continues at coordinate 8,906,391 of CM067340.1, read as the reverse complement.
TAAAGAGAAAGTTATACCATTATGGTCATGTCAAACTTATATGCAAGATATGTTTCTTGCATTATCGTTGTCCTTTAATGGTCATATTTCCAAAATACTTTGGCGTACAATAGGTACGCGACCAACGATCATTCATGCCATATATCATCTCAAACCTCCTTCTAGGGGTGAGGGTGGTATCATCTCAAGCCTCCTTCTAGGAGTGAGTGTGGTATATTCAATACCAATTTCATGTTCATATTCTTCCAACATTGAATATGTATTTGTGAATCACATTCACTTCGAGGATATGTGATTTTGTTATCCTTTTCAAATCTATAAATGCTTCAGGCATTTGATTTGCTATTCTTTGCAAATGGATAATCTTTTGTGCCTCTTTCTTTCAAATAGAGGTATGTGGATCAAGATGAGATAATGATGCATTTTTCCACAAAATTTCCCGTTTGGTTTCACCAACTTCTCCCCCTAATTTTGGGAAAAGTGTCTCATCAAATTGACAGTCTGCAAATAGTGCAGTGAACAAATCTCCTGTCAATGTTTCGAGGTAGCGAATAATGGAGGACGCGTCAAACTCAACATATATTCCTAACCTCCTTTGCAAACCCATTTTGGTGCGGGATGGCGGTGCTACAGGCACATATACTGCGCATCCAAAGCTTCTTAAATGGGATATATTGGGTTCATGACCCAAAACCAATTGCAATGGGGAATATTTGTGTCAATTCGTCAGTCAGAGACGAACTAGCATTGCTGCATGCAACATGGCGTGACCCCAAACCGAAGTGGGCAGCCGACGAACTAGCATTGCTTCATGCAAAATGGCGTGACCCCAAACCGAAGTGGGCAGCCGACAAACTAGTATTGTTGCATGCAAAATGGCGTGAACCCAAACCGAAATGGGCAGCCTCGTTTTCATGAAGAATTCAAGATTATTCTCATCTATTTTCCATTAACTTCGCAAACGCAAGGTTGCGTGATTACAACAAGCACACATTAGACCATCTACAGGATGCGTCTATCAAGACCATGAAATACCTAAACGACCCACTAGGTGGGTGAATAAGTCCACAAATGTCCCCTTGTATACGTTCCAGAAACGGGGGTGACTCGGTCCCAACCTTTGTGGGGGATGGTTTGATAATCAGCTTGCCTTGATAACACGAAGTGCAAGGATATTCATTACTTGAAAGGATTTTGAAATTCTTTAACGGATGCCCATATGAGCTTTCTATAATCCGTCTCATCATGGTTGATCCTGGGTGACCCAGTCGATCATGCCAAAGTAAAAATGTATTGGACTCAGTATTCTTTAGATTTACTGTTGAATGTGCCTCAATTGCACTAATTCTTGTCCAATACAGGCCACAAGATAAAGACGGGAATTTCTCAATAACCCTCTTTTGGCCGGAGACATTCTTTAAAGTGAGGACGAGATATTCAAGATTATCTTCATCCATTGTCTCAATATTGTAGCCATTCCGGCGTACATCTTTAAAACTCAACAAGTTTCTTCTTAGACTTGGAGGAGAATATTGCATTCTCTAAGATAAACGTCATGCCTTTGGGCAGAGTTACATTTGCTCTTCCGGAGCCTTTCAATCAATTTACTTCCCATGGTATGACATACAAAAGGAATACATGAACATAAGAATAAACAAGTTCAATTCTTTTGTGTCACATAATATTTTCAAGATCTGCTACTAACAGTTGACTAACAAAATCAGATATGTTGTCCATAATCAATTACTTTGCAGTTTGAAAATTTCAGCATTTTTCATAAGACAATCGATTATTAAACACACACAATCGATTGTTTGAACATAGACAATCGATTGTTAAACACACACAATCGATTATTTGTTATTTTTGAAAAACTTCGGATCACACTGTATAAGACAATCGATTGTTAGATATAGACAATCGATTGTTGGTCATTTTTGAAAAATTCCGGACCTCACTGGATAAGACAATCGATTGTCAAATATTTGACAATCGATTGTTGATCACTTCTGAAAGATTCGTTTTAGAGACAATCGATTGTTGATCATTGACAATCGATTGTTTTGCAGTTTTATGCGAAATATGAGATAACCGACTAGTTTTTCAGGCTAGTCGATTACCTCTACTGGAAAGTAAAGATATTATTGATATTTGAGCATATTGAGAACTAATACAAACATCATATCATGAACTAGCTAATACGAGCTAATACTAATGACTATTAGTTTATTCATTAATTAATACAAATAAATCAAACAGCTCCATCTTCTTTCATCACCGATCCATCATCGATTAGGTGGTCTATCTTCCCATCGGGTTGCTCAAAGAAGTCTGCCACATTCAAGTTGTCGTCAGAGACAAAATTCGTTATGGGGCGTTTACTCTTTCGAGATGCTTGGTAAAGGTCAACCATACGGCAATCCTTTGACCAGTGCCCGTTTCCACCGCAACGATAATATATAGTTTATAAACTATTTGCTTTCGGATTCTTATCGTATCGTGCTTGTGGCAGAGTGACAACCTTCATGTTGTCATCTCTCTTCTTTAAGCCTTTCCACAAGATGGGTGAATCCTTGATGTTGAGATATTCAATCTTCAAACTTTCATCAAAGTGATGGCGCAAGAAAATCAAGGCCTTCATACAGTTTCAAACCTTCATTAAGGTAATGGCGCAAGAAAATCAAGGCCTTAGCATAGTTTCAAACCTTCATCAAGGTGATGGCGCAAGAAAATCAAGGCCTTAGCATAGCTTTGGGTGGATGCACTTTTTCTGTCTTTAATGGCGTCTCCAAGACCCATAGCATCTAAGTGGATCTCATCATCCAACACCCATGTCATATAGTTCTTGCCCGAAATTTCGAGGGCAACGAACTTTCTTTTCATATGACACAATTACATCAAGAGCGTGTTCATACTTACGGGCTCTTATTACGATTATCACATTCACTTCAGGGAATGGATCAAAATCATGTGCTTTACGCAAGCTGCTACCACATTCTCTAAAGGGAATGGAGCAAATTCAATTGGACGGAATTCTTTGTCACGTCCACATTCATTGATACCTTCATGGTAATTAGTCTTCTTTCAGACTTATCATATACTGCTTCCACATTCTCTAAAGGGAATGGAGCAAATTCAATGGGACGGAATTCTTTGTCACGTCCACAATCATACATGAATTTAATCATGGCAGGACATAGAGATTTTACCACTTCGTGTGGTTATAATTTCTCACAAACTCTATTAGAGTTATAATCAAACTTTGCATATAAAATTTATAGAATTTCAAGAATTTGAAAAGGAAAAGTAAATTACTTACCTTTAAGGTATACCAAATCTATTTTCAATGTTTTCTCCTTTCTTTCTTTCCTTTCTTTCTTTCTCTTTTCAATCTTTTTTCGTTCTTTTCTCCTTTGTCTCATTGTTCTGTTTCCGTTTCTTTTCCTTTTTTTCGTTTGTCCCTTTTTTTTTTCTTTCTTTTTCTTTTCCTTCTTTCTTCATTCTTTCTTTGAAGCAAAACCTTGCACAAACAAAAGTTAAAACAATCGAAAATTAAATTAGGAAGAGGGAAATACCTCAGATTTCTCGAGAATGGTTCTTGAGACGGTAGAGTCTCGTGCTGATAACGTGTTATAAACTAAAGCAAAAGACAAGAACAATAGAACAAGAACAATAGCAATAGAGAGAAGAGTAGAGAGAGTTCTTCTTATTGAGTTGAGAGGGGTGAATTACAATGGTAGAGAGCACCTCTATTTATAGGGAGGAGGAAGATCTTGCTACCAATAATAGGACTCTAAAATCTCTCTAATTAAGTACATTAAAGACATTCACCTTAAATAGAAGTGTAAGAATCTTCTATTTCATAACACGGAGGGAGTAATAACTATTTTGGACCAAATATATTTAGTAAGCACGACAACTAATACGGACCAAAGGGAGTACATAATTGCTTAACTTGGTACCTCTACTGATGGAAAATAACAAAGCGCTTAGTGAAATAATCGAGATACATATAAGGCTCTAAGGTAACAAAGCGCTCAGTGAAATAATCAAGGTACATGTAAGGCTATGAGAATACTGTTATAAAAAGATTACAGAATTGCTTAACATGGATAAGTGAGAAATGGTACTGGTATATGTTTCAAAAATGTTGGTATATAATGCTAACTTCTATTTAGGACAACTTATACCTTTTTACCAAGTACTATAACAATAAAAAATCTTTTTAGCACCTTTTAACAACAACAACAATCCAGTATAATTCCACTTAGTAGGGTTTGGGGAGATAGTGTGTACGTAGATCTTACCCCTACCCTTGGGTAGAGAGGCTGTTTCTAAATAGATTCCCCGCATCCTTCCCTCCAAGAACTTCCCACCTTACTCTTGGGGAGACCCAAACACACAACCTCTCGATTGAAAGTGGGGATTGCTTATCAAAATTGAATTAAACACATGAGCAGGTCACAAGGGATATAATTATGCGGATAATCTTTTGACATTGTCATTGGGAGTCAAGATGTGGTCCACGTTTGACCAATATGGTCAATTTCTAAAATTGCACTTTACCCCCTAACTATACCGGAATTGTTTATAACTCATCTGAAGAATCCATTTTCGTACATGAAAACTTGAAAAGTCATTATCTTGTCAAAATAAGAAAATTTCTAAAAAAGAAATCATTCCTTTGGTGGCTAAATGTTTTCCTTGAAAACATTTTGATGTGGTCCTGAGATTGTTAAAAAAGGAATAGAAAGAAAAAAAAGGATATATCTGGGCACCAATTTGAAGCTTTGTACACTAAAATTCTTCCCCATTACTACCTAAAAAATCAGAATCAGTTATGGACTTCGCCACTAATCTATTAATAAATTACTGGTATTCTGGACAGTCCGATACATTAAACTCCTATTATATAAAGGATTTACGGAAGGGTCGTATTATAAAAGTCTATTGTACGCACTCTTATCATATATTTCTGTAAGAGACTATTTTCACGGATCGAACTTGTGACCTCGTAGTCAAATGGAAATAACCAGGATAAGCAAACGGATGGGTCGGATTGAGTCGAATATGGTTCATGTCCAAATGAGTAAAAAAAAGCAGATAAATTATCCGACTTGACTCGTATTTAATACGGATTAAAAGGAGTTAACCGGCGGATAATATGAATAATCATATTATCCATGATTTCTTGGATATGATCATTTTTTGGAGTATTCCTAGTCTCCTAAATTTGAGGAACCATCAATTTGAGGCTTTACAAATTAAATGTAAAAGTTAAACTCATTGGTTATCCAATTTCTAAATGGATAATATGACTCTTATCCATAGTTGACCCGTTTTTAAAAACTTACATTATCAAACCCATTTTTAGTAGGTAATATGTGTGGTTAACTGTTTTCTTTTAACCATTTTGCCACCACTAGCATAACTTTATTAATTATGCCAAGACTCTTCTATAGCTAACATAAATTTTTGATAGTCTATCGCTAATCTGTCACTAAATTTAATTAGCAACGAATTTTTGTGTTTAGCTAAAGAATTTGCGGGTGGCTACTTGAGCACTAGTTTGAGGTGGGAAAAATTAAAAATAGCTAGATTTACATATGATCGTTCAAAATAGCTCAGTTTCAAAAGTAATAGAAATTTCTACTTTTTATGTAAAGATAAATCTGAACAAAAATACTGTTCAAAATTTGGAAAAATACTCCAGCATAATATACTGGATTTTCAGTATATTATATTGGAATTCTAGTCTAATATACTGGAAGTATAATATACCTGTCCAGTATAATATACTGGAGTTTGGAGCACAAGTGCTCCAGTCTCCAATATATTATACTGGAGCCAGCAAAGTATACTGGTCCAGCATAATATACTGAAAATTCATATGATATGCACCAAACTCCTATATATTTTGCAGGATCGGTCTTTAGAACACCAAAATAGTGATCGTTTATTATTGACTTGATAAACACTAACTATTTTTATATGGCCAGTCCAAAAACTAATTAGACCATACTATTTTTGCGTTAGAGTTGCCTCCTCGTCATGCAATCCAATTATTTTACTTTTACAATAAAGATGCACGTGATATCACTCATAGTCGAGCTCAATATAAAGGGACTAAACATGTTGAGGTGGAAATTAATATTTTCGTCAATGAAAAATTAAATGAAAATGTACAATATCACTCTTACAAAAGAAGTCTGAAATTAAGCGAGACTATAATCTCTTTTACTAAGGAAATGTACAATACTGTAAGTACCTTTTGTTTCGTAGTTTATTAGTTTCACTGTATTAAAATTGCTGATTGCAATATTAATCTATCTCATATATAAGAATATCGATCAAACTATTTGCTTCTAACATGCATTTTGACTGGGTTTTGCAATAAAATAAATAAATAAATAAATAAATAAATGCATTCATATATTAAAATAAGTAGGATATGTAGGGTTTGTTTGGGAGGGGTTGAAGAGGAAGGAGATTAGGACAAGAGATCACAGAAACTTCCAGCTGAATTTCAACTCTTTGTATTTTTTCAAATATGTCCAAGATTGTAGTTAATTAATCGAACTTTTACATTAGAGACTCATAGCCAATGGCTAGAAATCAACCAACCCAAGAAAATAAAAAACAAAGATTAACAAAGCCAAAAAAAGAAAAAGAGGTATAAATACCAACCACTATCGGATATTGATAAGTGGGTTGACTCGGAAAGAGATCCAAAAGAACTTTCTAACAAGACCATTTCGGACATGGAAAAAAAAGGCGAGGATAGGTTAAAATATGGACGGGAAACCTAAAAAAAACCACACGTCCAACTCTATAGGTCATCTGCATGGGAGTTTAATTAGCTATATTACTTTAGGGCAAACCATGTCTTCTTTTCTTTTTCTTTTTTTTTAAATTTTATGTAGCTCTTAATATTTTTCATGCTCATGCCTTCTCTTCCATTCCAAAATTACAGAAAAGGAAAAGACTCAGAAAAATAATCAGCTAAGTCAAGATCAAAGTGAAGTGATGATTCAGATCCACGATTTAGTGCTCCCTTTTAATAGCAGATGCCCATGCTTTAATTCGAACGTATTCATCTTCAATCATGCTCCTTTTCAACCCAATCTGGTCTTCCTAATGTGAACTCCAAGCTTGGATTTTTCTGATTATCCAAATTGATACATTTAGTTCATTGAATCATAGTGTTTTCAATAGAGTAACTAGAAAAAGACAAAATATAACAGAAACTAAATAACCATCTGTCTGTCACAGATTTTAGGTTTTCCTGAGGATATATACTAATTGTATCATAGGTTAAGATGGTCCACATGACATTGCCTGTTACAAGTACAAGAACATAATTTTTGTACGCTAACAGAATAAAAGAAAATTTTAGTTAATTCGAAATCACTACTAAGAACTAGCATTAGCCACTGCTGATCAATTTCTCAAAAGATTTATTGCTCTAAAGTGTTTTAAGGGGCGAAACTATAGTGTTAGCTAATGCTATAACACTATGGGTTCACGTAAACTCAATAGCTTTTGTCCAGATTCTACAAATATATTAAAAAGATTATTAAATATCAAATAACCATATATGACCCTGAAACCAGTTATATATTACTGTATACTAACTCGAGATCGCTCCATAAACTTCCATTTTATTTTATTTTTGAAAGGCAAGCAAGGTCCTTTTTAACAACCAATAAACTTCAAATTTTGGATCCACTTATTAGTGTTTTAGTTCTTGTACATATAACATTATGAAATTAGAATAAAAGTATAAGAAATACCTCTATTTGGTGACCTGATCTTTGTTGAGATGGAAAGCAAGGTGATCTAAGGCCATTTGCATCATTGGAGTTTGCTTGCAACCATCCTTCCCTACTGCTGTAAAATTCAAGTAAAAATTATGGTTTTTTCAGTCTATCTTGTGCAAAAATTAAGTCGTCACAATTGATTATCCATGTAATTAAAATGAAAAAAATAAATGTATACTTTAATTCAGCTTAATTTCACTATCGTTGCTCGTAAAAAAAAGAAAAGAAAATTAATATCGAGCGTAACTCAACCCAAAAGCGCAAAATTATATAAAGAAAATATCTCATTTACTCCATCAATATGAGAAAATCTAACATCTCTCTTCTCCTGCACACCAATGCTTTGACAACTGGAGCGTAAATAACATAAAATCGGACCCAACTTGCAAAACATAATAACAAGGATAGATAAGGCTTCGTACCATGTTAATAATAAGAGTATTATCACATTTAGCTCGCGCCAAAAACTATTTTTATATATTTTTCTGTTATTATTTTTACAGCAGTTATTCAGTATAATTTTTCCTTAATATAATAGCTGATCTTGGGCTTATCTCTATTGCAAAAGCTAGTGTATGAGGTGAAAATGACCCAAAATCAAATAAAGAGACAACAACTAATCATTTCTTCAAGCAAATATAAGACACTAAATGAAGTAATATCTAATTAATATTAAGCTAATCATAAAATTAGCTCAATTGACCCTTAATAATGAAACTAATTGAGACTGAGGAAGTAGTACTTATGTCACTAATTCCTATTGTGGAGCCATAGAAAATTTAATTTATTAATATATTTTATTAGCCTGTAAATATTTTAAATTTATGTTTCCTTTAATCCTACAATGTGCACAACATTTGAATTACAGTACCTGTCATTTAATTCAACTGTTTTTTTTATTATAAAATAATTGTGGAACGGTCAAAGTAAAACTTTTCAACTTACAATAGGACAAAAAAAAAGTCCCTTCTTACAACTACTCGAGTAAAAAAATAAGTACAACAAAAATCATCTGCTGCGACATGCAGATTCGTATTTTTATTTTGTGAGGATTTTAATATATATCTTGGAGTTGATTAAATATTTAGAAAATAGGAACTAAAAATTTAATTAAGGAAAAGACAAATTATGGAAGCAGGCAAATCCTATTACTTACATAGTAACTGGATCATAACAAGATCTGATTGTTTTTTTTCTATTTTAAGAAGAGGAAAAAATAAATAATAAAAAAAGACAAACACACGACCAAAGAAGCCAAGGATACATTAAATAAATATTACTTTGGGAAAAGCAGATCACTTAAGTCAAGATACTGGTCTTTTTTTGGACTTATTTGCCAATATCTCCTCGTGAAGAGAATAACAACAAAGCAAACAAAAAAAGAAAAGTTTATTATATCTGTAATAAAACAATTCACAGAAAACAACCAAAGTAAAAGAATAAAGAAAGCAAAAGTGTAGCAGTAATACAAAAGTATAGCAGTAATCTTTTCACTTTCTTATCATAATTAATCTAATTAATTACCATATGAGTACTCTTTTCTCTTTTGTGTCTCTTTAATTAATAAAAATTTTAAATTAAAGAATAGAGGGTAGAAAATAGTACGACGAGATGTAATTAAAATGGGAATAAAGCGATGGGTATAATACCTCTATCTTTAACAAGAAATTTCATGTTCTAATCCTAAGCAGGGAAAAGTTCTACTAAGAATTACTTTTTTCTTGAATGAGCTTTACGTACCGTGAAATTGTCTATTATCGAGTTTCAATGTGAGTATCGAATACTAAGTAGCAAATGCAACCCAAAAAATTGGGAATAAAGGAGGTGAAAGTAGAATTAAAGAGGAAAAATAAAAGAGAAAGAAAAGCAAAAGCTGCCACAACAACTCTTTTATTCATTAGAAAATGGTGAACGTGGGTTTGCATTTCTAAGATTCAGGTTAACTCCATGCAAAAGAAAAAGGAAACCTACACTACACTACTTGTGCACCATGGTTTTTATAATTCAAATACACTAAAAAAGAAAAGTATTCTGTATTAGTGCAAAATTTGGAAAAAGTTTCGTATGTGTTATAAATCGCCAACCCTAACTCATTCATTAATAATTATTTTCGCGGCTCGAACCCATAAATTATACGAAACAACTTTACTATTACTCGAATGTTCCCCTTCTAATTCAAACACTAACTTTTGTAAAAGCAAATCTGCATTATCTGTATATAAACACGTTGACTCAGGTAGAGGCAGAGTAGGAAAGTTTAAAGAAAAATTTACTTTATTTTCAGGTTACGTACTTAATTATCTAAAATTTTCGATAAATTAGTATTACCTATAATTATCTTTTAAGTATTCTAATAGTTTAAAAGTTTTCTTGAATTGTCAGTGTAAAAAAATTAAACGCTTCAAACATTAAGCCACATTGAAATAACACATATAGGACGTTCACTAAAGTTTTAAGTAGTGTTGTACCTTGAGGAGTTACTCCAAAGAGTAGGATTTGCAGTAGATGGGTAATCGGATTCGGGTTGTACAGATCCATCGGATACTCCTCGTTGATCCGTAAACCGGCATAAACCAGTCCGGTCACCGGCACCGGTGCTTCCTATTGTTGTGAGATCATCTTCTCCTGACCCATCTGATTGCCCTAAAAAGATAATAACAAACAAGAAATCAAAAATAAAAATTTATATATATATATATATATAATTTAACTTTTATGCACTTACAGTTTATAAAAGATTTTTTATACTATCAATCATCTAAAAGATATAAGCAATTACATTATTTTTAAATAAATGAAACTTTGACGTTATCTACTATAATAGGTTAAAGTATACGTGTAAATATTATCTACATTACTCAAAAATGCTATATATATATATATATATATATATATATATAAATATATATATATATATATATATATATATATATATATATATATATATATATATATATATATATATATATATATATTTCCTCTGTTTCAAGTTAAATGACATATTTCACTTATCGAATGTCAATTTGATTAAGCTTTGGAACTAACTTAAATTAGTTCAACTTAGTATTTTAAAGTTAAAATTTTGATAATCAAAAACTACACGAAAAGTAGGATAAGTTACAATCTTTCTCATGTCTATATATGATAACAAAATATATTTAAAATATTAGCCAAATTTTACACAATTTGATTCTCGATAAGAGAAATTTGTCATTTATATTGAAACGGACGGATTACTACCATGGATTGATCGCGTATGCTACACAGTTATATAAATTAGATCTCTATTTAAGTACAAGGAAGAAAATACGTATAATTACGGTCAATATAGGGAGATCATCATAGGTGGATTTATGTGTAATATTAGGGGGTCATCAACCCTGTAAACTTTGATAGAAATTATATATATGTATATTATTATACCTTAAAAATTATTAGTTTAAATCACTTAGTCGAAACACTAAAAGTCTTTAGGGGCTATGCATTGGTTGAGCAGAAAACTATGCAGTCATGTTAAATCCTGGATTCATCTTTATATAATATTAGTCAAGCCTTTACGCCTATCGTCGTATAAAGCATTGTTAAATGCAAGTATATAATGCATGTACACGAAATAGAAGAAAATCACCACATTGTTAATGCCATTTTATGGTGCAAAATGTGTTTAATAACACTGATTATTAGGAAGAAAAATAAGTAAGCAGAAGAGTTAAAGCAAGACAACTTACCAGAGGAAGCTGCAGGTTTGTCAGTGGTTTTAACAGTGCGATACATCTGCATTGGGAAAGAATTTTTTTTTTCAAATGTTAAGACAACAACCATATTTCAAGAAATTCTGAAAAATAAGTACTACTCCCTCTCCGTTTTGTCATGTCTCCTTTTCGAGAGTCAATTTGACTAATTCTTTAAGCTAAATTGTAGATTTTTGAAATATTTTATGCTTAAAATTTGGATATTCAGAAATTACTATTAGACCTTTTTATAACAACATACTCATATAACAACACTTCATTATAAATACGAAGCTTTTCGGAACCAATTTTCATGTTACATTATAATATATGTACTATATAACCACGCTTCGTTATAACATTCAAAACAATATTCAAAATAAATGAGATTGTTACATAGATTGTACACTAAAAGTACTATAATATGTAATTTTTCTCATATTAATATGGCTGGAAAATAAATGTTAAAATATTGGTAAAAATTTATGCTATTCAAGTGAACGGAGGAAGGAAGTACCGCACATTACACTTACCTCTCGTGAAATGACGTTGAAAACAAAGAAAAAAACAAAACAAACACAAAAACTAAAGTGGTAGAGTTTCTCTGGAGGGAAATTTTTTTCAGAGTCAGATGCTTCTTTCTTGGAATTGATTCATTAATCACGAGGTGAATTATTGAATAATGATGACTTACTTTTGTCTGTAACAGAACCTAATACCAGCTCCCCCACCCCACTCCCCACCCCACACCCCCACCCCCCTATTATTCTTACTATAGTAGGAGTAGTATATTTACCCAAGTATATTTCTCTTACTTTGTTTTTTTTATCTTTCTCTCTGATACTATCAGAAAGATCAGACTTGTTTCTTTAATTCATTCACTCAGTCATTCACTGTATTTTTATCGGCTAATGTGCCGGAGGAATTCATCCTGAGCTAGGGACCTTTGACAGAGAGAAATATAGAAGAAAAAAAATATTTTTAAAAAAAAACAGATAATTCTTGTTCTATTTAATATTCTATTTTTTTTCTAAGTACCTGTAAATGGCTTTTGACATGAGCTAGAGTAAGATCTTTCACATCCATTAGCTCCAATACTGACTTTGGTGTTGCCCCTAAAAATCAAGAACACAAAATAAAAATCCAAGATTAGACCTTTTTCATCATTTTCCACCTCAAAAACATTGAAATTATAACACACAGAGGAGATAGATGTAACGGGCTAAACTTAAAATTTTAGAACGAAACAACAACAATAACTACAATCACTCAGTAAAATTACATGCATGGGTGTTTGGAAGGGCAGAATGTACACAAACATCTTACCCCTACCATGGAGGAATAGAGATGTTGATTCGGAGAGACCCTCAGTTCCAGAACACGAAAATAGACAATAGAATCCGTGACAATCACAAAAAACAATATTTTGAACTGATGTACAATGTGTTCAAGCTAAGAATATCAACAGGATTAAATTCTGGATCCGTCTCTGATAATATAAAATAAGTGAAGAAATCATACTTTCATGGCCACCAAGAAGCTCCACAGCATGAACAAACCGAGCATGAAGAGTACTAGTCCATCTCATTCTAGGTGCTCTCATACTTCTTTTAGCTGGAAGTTTTGGTAGAAATCTTGATCTCATCAAACTATGATGAGAAGTTGCAGTTTCATGAGAAGAATGACCTAATCCTACACCATATTGACTATGATGTATGTGGTGGTGTGGCACTTGATAAGAAGAAGATATCCCATTAAACCTAGTATTAATATAAGGAGATGAAGATGTAGGAGAAAAAAGTGGTGAAGATGATGAAGCCATTGGATAAAAACACATCTTTGGATCTTTTTCCTTGTCTAAATTAGCCAAGAAAGGAAATGAACGGTTGTGATTATACACTGGAATACCCTTTATAGGTCTTAAACCGTCCGATACATCTAAAGAAGAAACCCCATGATTTATTTGATTCATTGGCTGCACCATATGGTTATAATTTTGACTATAGTGGTTGTTGTAATAAAGGTTTCTTGGTAGGTCTAAGAAACCCCTTCTTGATTCATCGTAGATGGTGGCGCTGGTGGTGGTGGTGGTGGTAGTGGTGGTTGGATGAGCTAACGAGAGTTCAGTAAGGCAATTTCCCGACTTACTAAACTCTAATCTTCCATGATTTTCACTCACTTCAGTAGTACAACGGCTCGAGAGATCGAAACTAGAAGTTGCTAGTAATTCATTGATGTTGTTACAAGATGGAGAAGAAGAACTATTTGGTGGGCTAATATTGAGAGAAAGATCAGGAATTTGCTTTGAATTAGTTGATTGGGGTTCAATGAAAACCCCTTCTAAGGGCATTTTTATGGATTATAACTACTACTAAAGAAAATCTAACAAAAAAAACAAGAATTCAAGAATGTTTTCTTTAAATTTCTAGTAGTGGCTTTTTTACTTTGGGGGAGACTTTAACTTTTCCTTTTTTTTCTGTTAGCTCCAAAAACCCAAAATTTATGATAATATACCCTGGAGAATAGAGTAAAATTTGCACAAAAACACAAACAAGAAACATATAAAGAGATGTAAGAAAAAAGGGAAAAAAGGAAAAGATGGACAAACTTCAAGTTTGATTTTGCTAATAGATTTTAGAAAGAAAAAGTGAGAAAAGAGAGAGTTTATTCTTTATGTAAAGCTAATAGAGGAACTCAAAAAGAAACTCTTTTATCTTGTTTTAATAGTAAACACATATGCAGAAGGAGAGAACAAGAAGAAGAAGAAGAAGAAATAATAATGAAGAAATTAAAGAAAAAATGAATAGAAAGGAATTTTAGTAGAAAGGAAAGGAATGAAAAGGAAGAGAAGAAGAGGGATTTTGGATTAGAGTATATCTTGGAAAATGACACTAGAACAAGGAGAGGCTGTTTTCTTCTCTCTCTCTAGTCAAAACAAAGAAAAATAGCAAAAGAAAAAACAAAAGTGCATAAATTTCAGAAATACAAATAGAAGAAAGAAGACACTGAATTAAAGATTTTAAGAAAAAAAGAATATAACATATATATGAAGAAAAAGATAAATTAAAAAAAGAGAGTGTAAAACAATATTACCTTATTATATAATATAAAAAATTAGCATAGGTTACTAATTATTTTCTTCATCAGATTATGAATGAAGGTTACCCTAGTCAATTACATGTAATTAACTTTTAATTTTTTTTTTACTATTACAGGTATAATACTTCGCCTAAAAAACTTGAAAAATAGAGTGATAACATGTTATAAGTAATTAATTAAATACAGTTTAAAATATGTCCCTGTGTGTTGTACAAGTCATCAGTTCGAACTATGAAATCCGCCGCTAATTGCATCAGAGTAAGCTGCCTACATTACTCTTATTAGGTGCGGCCATTCCCTAGACCCTACGTGAATGTGTGATAGTTCATGCATCGGACTGTCTTTTTCTTAAATTCAGTGTAAAGTTTCTTTTACCAACAAAACTTAAATCTACAAAGAAATATGATATGTAAACATTTACATATAGTTGATTTTTAAGGAAATTGATAATGTAAAATTTATTAATTTATATAAGCATTAATTGTTTTTTTGAACCCAAAGAAGATAAATAGTCACTTTTTGATCAATTTTCTTTCCCGCAGATAACTCTACCCTGTGATTCTTTTCCCCCCACTCTCTCCGCTTCTACTTCTTGTCTTTTCTGTTTTCCTTCTCTCTCTCAGATTTCTCTGTTTCTTATTATTTTTTTCTTTTTGTGTATATATCACTTTATCTTACTGTAATTATTTTTCTGATTAATAAATTGATTATAAATACCAATTTATACCAACATGGACAGACAAACGTATTTAAGATAATGTCATCTACAGCTTCTACTCAGATTTTTGTAGTATTCTTAACATACTCAACCCCAACACTGGATTCTTGAAACGAGGTGGGGGTGGGGGTGGTGGGGTGGTGGTCACATATGTACTTTTTATACACTTATAAGGTATATGTTCTATTTACTGATAGTATAAAAAGAATTTTTGTAATCAAGTCGCTTATAAGCTATATATGAGGAATGGACCAAAACTATCTCAAACTCAAAGGAAGGAGCTTATAGCTGATATATTTGAGAGGGAGATAGTTGATAGCTTGAAGGCTATTGAAAATGATAAAGCTCCAGGTATAGATGGTTTCAATGCCATGTTCTTCAAGCAGTCTTGGCATATCATTGGGAGGCAGGTGATATTAGCAGTTACAAATTTTTTTCAAACTTCCAAAATGTACAGTCCAGTCAATTGTGCAACAATTACTTTGTTACCCAAGGTTCCCAATCCCCAAACTGTGAAGGAGTTTAAGCCAATAGCTTGTTGTTCAGTCTTGTATAAGATTATATCCAAGCTGTTGGCTAATAGACTCCAAAAAGTGATGAGTAGTATTATATGCAATTCCCAGGCAGGATTTATACCAGGAAGAAGAGTAGCAGATAATGTGATATTTGCTCATGAGCTAATAAAACAGTACTCCAGACAACACATCTCTCCCAGATGCATGATCAAGATTGATCTCCAAAAAGCCTATGACGCTGTGGAATGGAGCAGTCTACAACAGATTATGGAAGAACTTGATTTCCCTAGCAGGTTTATTAAATGGATAATGGAATGTGTTCAAACTGTTAGCTACACTGTTGTAGTTAATGGTGAAACAACAAAGCCCTTTCAAGCTGCTAAAGGATTGAGACAAGGAGATCAAATATCTCCCTTCTTGTTTGCTATCATTATGGAATATCTTAGTAGAGCTCTGGCACAATTGCAGCATACTAAGAACTTCACATATCATCCAGGATGTAAGAAGCTGGGAATCACTCATTTGAGCTTTGCAGATGATTTGTTATTATTTGTCAAAGGGGAACCTCAATCAGTAAGTCCTATGTTTCATTTCTTCTCTCAATTTCTAGCTGCTACTGGGCTGAAGGCTAACCTAAACAAAAGTGCAGTGTATTTTGGGGGGGTTGCAATTGAAAATCAACATCATATCCTCAATCTTCTTGGTTATGTTAAAGGTGATCTTCCTTTCAAATACTTGGGAGTCCCATTAACTCCCAAGAAACTATCAGTTACTCAATGGCAACCTTTGGTTGATAAGATCACAGCAAAGATAACATCCTGGACAACAAGATATCTATCCTATGCAGGCAGGTGTCAACTGGTTCAATCTGTTATTCTTGGAGTCCAAGCTTATTGGGCTCAGCTATTCATTATGCCTTCTAAAGTTGTCCAGCTATTAGAATCTATCTGCAGAACCTACATTTGGTCAGGGTCTGTGACCATCAACAAGAAAGCATATGTAGCCTGGGAGAAAATGTGTATGCCAAAATCTGTTGGGGGACTTAACTTAACTAACATCTCATTGTGGAACAAAGCTGCAATAGCTAAGCTAGGATGGGATTTAGTTCACAAGAAAGACTTGCTATGGGTCAAATGGATTCACAGTGTGTATGTTAAACAACAACAACTGGACAGCCTCACTATTCCAAATAATGCTAGCTGGATGGTAAGGAAGATAGTGGAAGGAGTAAAGCTACTGCAACTTCATAATTTGCTCAATGAAACTGCCTGCACTATAAGGAAGGTGTACTTGCAACTGCTTGGAGATTCAGCTAGAGTTCCATGGAAGAATTTGGTTATGCAAAATGCAGCTAGACCAAAGGCTATCTTTAGCGTATGGTTACTGCTGCAAGATCGACTGCCTACCAAAAATAGACTGCTGCAATGGAAATTGAATATCTCAGGGATGTGTGTTATGTGCCAGCAAGAAGAGGAAACTAGAGATCATGTCTTCCTACATTGTCTCTATGCTACACAACTGAGACACAAAGTACTACAATGGCTGAATATGGATGACTTCAATGGACATAACTGGATGCAATTCTGCAATTGGATCATTCTACAATCCAAAGGGAAATCTGTCCGAGCTCTCACATTCAAGATGACTATCACAGAAATGTTCTATAGTATATGGTTGGAAAAAAATGCAAGAATCTTTGAAAACACTTACTGTAATTGTGACAAACTCCTAAGTAGTATAGCCTATATTTGTAATGTTCGAGCTCATCCTAGGCTTAGTATACATATTCAGCAGTTCATGATATGAATACTGAATATTAGAGTAGCATAGATTTCGTGTTTTTACTAGATAGACAGTTGAGTTAAAACTGTCTTTGATATGTAAAGATCTTTTGGTGATTAATAAAAATTTTAATTACCAAAAAAAAAAAAAAAACATCAACAAATAATTTGGTAAAGATGATAACTATCCTACCAGATTAAATAGCAACAATAACAACAATAATATACTCAGTATAATTTTACAAGTGGGATCCGAGGAGGATAGAATATACGTACATCTTCCCCAACCTTAAAAAGGTATCAGAAAGACTGCTTTCGACAGATCATTAGCTCAAAATTACTTTAGAAGTATAAAGTTTTTTTCTTTTTATATTATCAATATATATATATATATATATATATATATATATATATATATATAAAGTTAAATATTTATAATATATGTACACGAATATATATGTATGAACATAAAAGTACAAGAAAGGCATTGACTTTGAGAGAGAGAGAGAGCCACACAAAAGGGGTATTTGTTTGTTAGTAGGCATAAATGGTTAACATGTGCATAAACCTAAATAAAAACACACACATTACCTTCTAATTCCCTTTCATACTCCCAAATATTCCCTTCTAATCTTTCAACAACTTTGTCTGGCATCGTGGATTTTATTATGTTTTCCTTCACATGACATATGGTCCATCAAAATATGAATAGTATCCATCCCACCCCAATCCCTGTCCCGATAATTTTTTTATACAAATTCGATATTTATATCAAATTAATAAATATAATATATTTCCGTTCCAATACTCATATATCGTTAACGGGTTAATTAGTTAATAGGTATTCCTTCCGTCTTATATTATGTGTCGTATTTCTCTTTTACTCGTTCCTTAAATATTAATTGGAAAAAAGATTGGACTATTCTATCCTTATTTATATCTTAAGATATAATCTCTCTTCATTGAATATTTATTCTATTTATGTATAATTCCATTTTAAAGAACAATTATTACTAAAGGTAAAAAGGTAAAAAAGATTAATTACTATTATCTTGAACTTCAAAAATGATAAATAATTTGAAATAATTATTTTTAGTAACCACGATTGTTAATATAAGATGAAAGGAGTATTTTTTTTACTTAATTTGATGTAAATAGTATATATTCTTGCTAACGTAACCTTCATGAAATGTTTTTCAAAACCAAGGCTAAATCAAAGGGTATAAATTTATTTCTTTTAGTACTGTTCTTATTTATTTATTGATGATATATTAATTGTCTTGAAATCATATTGGGAAGTAACTTCTCCAGCACTTTTAATGCTTTTACTGGTGGAGATTAACAATACTAGGCCTAGAAGTTGCAAATATCTTTGTATCATATTTTATAAATTGATTTAATTATAATTTTAGTGACACCCTCTCCAATGACACACTAAATGACACAAGTCCATAGGTGGTGTTTGGCTGGAGCATTAAATGCTATGGATATGGTTTTGTTCTCTATGCTTTGTATTGTTGTACATTTTTAGGTTTCCTACTTTTTATGACAGCTTTGGGCAAAAATTACTCTATTGAAATTGTTGAAGACAAACTCTTATGAATTTTAAAAGTTCTAGGTCAGTATAGCTACATAAATCAATATACAATTATGTAAATTAGAACGAATCGCGCATTATGTATTATTTCATCCAATTCAGAATAAGTGATCAATTTACTTTTGATATATTTATTAAAGAAATATTAAATTCTAGATAAAAGTAATTAGTAAGATTAAACTACCTTTAATTAAATATTACATCATAATTTAATGTGAGGAGTAAAAGACTTTTAGGAATATATACATAAGGGTAATTTTAGAAAAATAAATTAAATTTTTTCTTGATTATATAAATGGACACTTATTTTCGACAAAAGATAAAAAGGTTAAATTTAACACTTATTGTGGAAAAAAGAGAATAAATATCAGAGGTAGATTTAGAATGATACTACGTGTTCAACTAAATTTATCACTTTCGACTCATATTATATATATATATATACTACTCTAAAATAATTTCTATTCTGAATTGGCTGACTCTAGATCCTGTCAATATATAGTTAGGCTTTTTTTTCTCATTTTAAATAAAACTGATAGCTACCAAGGGTGATCATCAAAAAATTCACGCATTTGTAAATCAACTAAGATTATTTATCAGGTTACACTGTAAAGTTAATTAATTAATTAATAATAATAATAATAATAATAATAATAATAATAATAATAATTTGTTCTTTATCATTCTGTTTTTTTTTACACTTTCCTTCTACTTCTTAAATTTGCCAAAAGGAAAAGGAGAAAAAATAATAATAGCTTGCAAATAGTTGTTTAATTAATATTGAGAGGAAAGATTTTGCCACGTGCATTCAATTAAATGGGGTTGAGTTTGAAAAGCATGTAACACAGTGGATATGGAATACATTTGGTGCTTTCATAGTTTTAATATTTATAATTCTATATACCATACAAAATATGCTCATTCCCTATCAATCAGAACCATTAGATAATAAATGGGTCCCATTTAATTAAAACTTTAGGAAAAAAAAAGACCAATAATCTCTTATCAATAATAATTTCATGTGGCAAAGAGAAACGGAGTTGAAGAATATTATATTTATTACTCATGCGGGTGGAGTAAATTATATTCATTACTCACTCATGTTAAATTATTATTATTTAATACAATTATATATTTTTAATAAGTATTCAATTATATAAATAATTCGAGTTGAAAATATAGTTGTTTCGTTTATACTAGTTGCTAACTACTCCCTCCGTTCATTTTTACTTGTTCACTATTGACTTTGCACACTCCTTATGAAATAACAAATAAAGTGTATAACTACTATCATACCCATATTAATTGATAAATATTTTAATGAATTTGAGAAAATAATTTGAAATGAGTAATTAATACTATGGGTACAACAGAAAAACGAAATTTTGCTAAAAATGACAAGTAAAAGTGAAAATTTATTTTTGGAATATTGGACAAGTAAAAGTGAAGAAAAGGAGTAATTGTATTGTATCAATAAGGATTATTGTGGAGTGATAATTACTCATTAATTTTTAACTAAAGACCTCGTTTTCGAACCTTGAGTATGAAGTGTGGTTGTTAGGTAGCGGTTTACGCTAAATATAGCCGCAGAGGCGAAGTCAGACTTTAAAGCTTATGCTTTTGGAATTCTAATCGTTTTAAGTCACTAGATTCTAAATTGATAATGTATATATAATTAATGAACTTTTTATAATAAATACAAATTTCGAACCAAAATTAATGAGATCAACCAAATCTCTCCTAACACTGTAGCTCCGGCCTGAAATATAGGACTTTTCGACTCGATAATTTGTTGTTATACTTTCTTTTTCTTATTATTCTTTCTTGTATGCCCATGGCTTTATATTATTTTCTCCCGGCAAGAGCAGGGAATGGTAGGAACATATTTAACGGAAAAAGAAAAGTTATTTAATGACTAAGATTATACTACCATGAGGCTGGATATTGCTCGGCTATTTATTCTACATGTCGGTCCATTAGAATAATTTTTTCTTTTTATAAATTATGTATTTTTTGATGTGTCTAGATCAAAGAGGAGCTGGTAATCTAATTATTGAGGTCATTATTGAGATGTGTTTTTCGCAGGATTAGGTGAAATTTGAGATATTGGCAGATTAACGACTTACCTAAGCTCAATTAGAATTTACCAGTCGAAAAAGGCTGTCATTTATTTTTATTACTATTAATCGATAAATACGAGGAGGTCTATAGATCAATTTACATTATTATCTTGATATATGTGAATATCAATTCCATATATAATATTCTTTCTCTCTCTAGAATAAGAGCTTTTCTCAGCTAAGTCTGAATGGCAAAGAAGTCACATACCGGAGGGCGAAGGCACAACGAAAGTGTAAACCAACAGGGAAATTTGACTAGGAAAAGTGTTCCCCACTCGGAAGATGCAAAGAAAACTAGAAGTCTAAATGTGATACAAGGCATAATACCAGTGAAACTGAAGCAAATATGGTTGGATCGTCAATCATGGTGACTCCGATGGCAAACAAGAAATTGACAAACACAGTGGGGAAAAGCAACCAAAAACATGCAAAGAGCTCAGGGAAGAATTCTTGGGCGGATCAGGAAAATGAAGGAAAATCCCAAAGTGAATCAGGTATTGCTTAAAACCTAAATCGTAAATCATGGAGTAGTGTAGTGGGAAAAGTGACTATCAACGAGGGATTTGATTTAGAAAAGGAAAAGGAAACTTCTGCAAATGTCAAAATTACTTTGGCATATGTCTGGGAGGAAATTGAGTATTGGCAGTCTGCAGTAGTGTGCTATTTTTGGGATCGAATCTCCATCTAACTGTAATAGAGGTGTATGTGAATACGGGGTCACCTGGGGATAGATAAGGTGGCTCAAACGAACAAAGTGGTTTTTATGGTAAGATTTCACAATGTAGAAGGAAGAACAAAAGTAATTGAAGGGGGAACCCAAACTTTTGGTAGAAAACCAGTGGTGGTGAAGCCATGGAAGCCAGGGATGGAAATGAGTAAAATAATGGTGGAGCAGGTTCCAATTTGGATCCGGCTTGTGGGACTGGATCTCAAGTACTGGGGTCAAGCTGCTTTGGCCAAAATTGCAGGATTAATAGGTAAGCTTATAAAAGCCGATACTACAGCTACAAGGAAGGAGAAACTAATGTTTGCTAGGGTGATGGCGTAAGTACCAATGAATAAAATATATCCAGAGAAAATAATGTTTGAGAATGAACTTGGCAAATAATAAAACTGATAGTGGAGTATGAATGGAAGCCAACAATGTGTGATTATTGCAAATACTATGGACATATCAAGGAGCACGATAGGAAACTACAAACAAATGCCCAAATGATCCAGATAGCACAAACATGAAAATCTATAAATGGCAAAGTTCAAGTGGAAATTAAATAAGAAGGCAAGAAGGAAGTTCAAGATGAGATGAGGAAGACCAGGCAAAGAGTAGCCCAACAAGCTACTACCACCACATTGGGAAACTCATTTGCTACATTAGAGGAGCAACCTGAGAAAACCATAAGTTCGTGAAGACGTGATGAATAAGAGAAATCAGAATGGCATAACACATGAGCAAAGAATAAACTGTAGCAGTACAACAAAGGGGCAAGTAACACATCACACAAGGAACACTATAGTGGAGGCTACTTGTAACAGAGGAGCACAGATGAAAAGTGGAACAGGTCCAAGTAATATGAGGGGTGGGGGAGCACTCCACCTAATGGATAGAATAGGCTTCTGGAATGCTAAGGGCCTAAATAGGCAAGACAAGAAGAAATAAATGAATTTATTTTTACACAACTCTAAAGTTGGATTATTTGGGTTCCTGGAGACAAAGGCTAAGAGGTCTAAAGCATCATCAACTGCTGTTAACATTTGTAATGGTTGGTCATTCGGTACAAATCTTAACTACCATCCAGGGGGTAGAATTTGGGTACTATGGAAACAACAAATGTTTAGTGTGAGTATCACAAAGGTGTCTGCTCAGATTGTACATTGTATGGTTGAACATACAGGAACTCAGTACAAGTTCCAAATAACAATGGGTATACGGTTTTAATGATCAAGGGATAAGAAGGGAATTGATAAGAGCTGGAACAAAAAGACAGCATTATGCAAGGTCCATGGGTAATAATGGAGGACTTTAACTTGTCCTACATAGGGATGAGAAAGTGGGGAGGCCAGTATCAACATCTGAAGTAAGGGATATCAAAGAATATATGGGAAAATATTCATTTCAAGAAATCAGATCTTTTGGATCATGCTATGCATGGAACAACAAACATTGGGACACTATCAGAGTATACTAAAATTAACAGAGTCTTAGTAAATAGGGAGTGGTCGAGGGAATTTCCAGGTTCAGAGGTGCATTTTAGGAATGAGGGCTCCATGGACCATTGTCCTGCTTTGATAAAATGGGATAATGGACCTCAGCAGAACCAACAAAGATTCGGGTACTACAACATATGGAGTCAAGCCACAAACTTTCAACAACAGATGAAGGATAACTGAGAAAAAAGCATTGAGGGTACATGTATGAATAGACTGGTGGGGAAACTCATCAGACTCAAATATGTTCTCAAAGTTATAAATAGAAGTCAACTTAGTGATATAGAAGGCAAATGCTGGCCCAAGTACAGTTGAAGTTTTGAAGAATGACAATGAACTTAGTGAAGGACCTGGTCCATCTTAGGAGACACAGTTGTTACAGTCCATGCACATGAGATGCACGTGAAGAATATAAGCCTTTGGAATCGATCAGCAATATCTTTTAAATATCTTCTGAACTGATTGAAAAGATTGCACAGGAGTTAAGGAGAAGAGGTCTCCTTGTTTGAAGAGAACTATATCCGGATCTAGGATAAGGAATTGGAGTTTGAGTTATTTTAGGACTCGAACTTGATGAAGGATCTGCAATTCAAGTTTTCATCAAACTATGATTACAAACTCTATAAAAGTAATATTGTTCTCTTGTACAGGAAGGCACATATACAAAGAAGTAAGAGCTAAATTGAGAGCAAAAGAACAAGACTATTTGCAAGCAATTTACGTGAGATCAAGTGTTCACGCCTGCAGCTACTTGAACAACATTGAAGAAGTGGTTCAATTGTGTTTTTATTATTCTAGTTCTATTGTAGTAGGTGATTTAAAATTGTACCTTTCAAGCTTTCATAGAAGCAAATTGTATTAGGTACGTTGAGTATTCAAGTTAGAGTTAACTTGAAAGTGTCACAACAGTTGAGGATGTATGCCACAATGGGATTGGAGTTAATACTTAGGTTTACAAGAGTCTTGTAAATGCTGTTTTGGCTCATTAGGTTTAGTAGATTTTTGGGAAAATCCTACTGAGAAGTAGGTCGTGATTTTTTCACCTTTTGAGCTAGGTGTTTTCCACGTGAAAAATCTATGTGTTCTTTATTTTATGCACTCCACAAACAGTTATAGTTAGTACACCTAGAAGAACCAGGTTCTTCTAGCGAAAATTGGGCACCACAGAAATCACCCCCCTCTTGTGAGGTATTTACATTTGGAACATCAATTGGTATCAGAGCAGGTTATCCTTGAAGAGGCTAATACCTTAGGAGAATATCAACAATGAGTGCACTGCCTAGGAACTGGGAAGGGCAATCCACTGGTAGGCCTCCACTTTACAACGGCCAATACTATTTTTGGTGGAAGAACAAAATGAGAGATCACATCATAGGGGAAGATTATGAACTTTGGACATAATAACTGATGGTCCTCTAGCAACCAGTAAGAAGAATGATGAAGGAATTGAAATATAAAAAACAAGTGCCGCTGCACTGCTGAAGACTTGAAAAAATGAGAGAAAAATGCCAAAGCTAAGAAGTGGCTCGTATGTGGCCTAGGGCCAAACGAGTACAGTAGGATCCAAGGCTGCACAACTGCTAAAACAATATGGGACACTCTACAAGTGGCTCATGAAGGGACACCTGAAATGAAAAGATCAATAGGAACACTTATGTACTCTCAATATGAGAATTTTACTAAGAAAGGAGAAACTATCCAGGAGATGTACACTAGATTCACCACCTGACAAATGAACTGGGATCTCTTGGTAAAACTATCCTTGAAGAAGACATGGTTGAGAAGATTCTGACAAGAGTTCTACTAGTCACTCGGGAAAGCAAAATTACTGCCATTCAGGAATCCAAGAACATTGCTACTCTTAGACTAGATGAATTTATTGAAAATTTAACTACCTATAAAATGAGGAGACAACCCATGAAGATGGATACCCCCAAAAGGGAGAGAAACTTATCTCTCAGAATTGCTGAAGGTGCAAAACTGGAAGATGATGAAATGGCTATGATCACTAGAGATTTCAAAAGGTATCTAATGGGAGGAAAGGGTTCTTCAAGAAGTACAGCTAAATAAAACAAAAGCTCCGGAGAAAGAGGAAATTGATGGATGCTACAAGTGTGGCAAGACTGACCATATGATCGAAAATTGTCCTCAATGGGAAATTGAGTGGAAAAAGGAAAGAGTTGAACGAAGAAATAAGAAGAAGGAACATGTTCAACCTAGGAGAAACAAAGGTTCAACTAAACCTATGATTGCTCTGTGGGGAGAAACCTTAGATGAAGACTCAGAAGATGACACTGAGGAGGAGCCAGCTTTAATAGCCATTGGAGAATCAAACGATGATCAAGATGTAAGTATTCTTCATCCCAAAGACAAGATTAAATTCTTATCTAAAGAAAAATTGGCTTAGCTATTAATTGACTTCATTGATGAGTCTGAGATAATCAATAATGAGAAGGAAGTTCTGTTTAGGGAATGTGTGATCCTAAAAGCAAAATGTAAAAGTCTAGAGTCTAGGAAAAATGAGAGTGATAACAAAATTGCTGAGTTGAAGAACCAAGTTCTTCAACTTGACAACAGTGTCTTAGAACTTGGTCTGAGAATCTGAAAGTAAAATTAGGAACAGGAAAGAAGATAGTTGATCACTCATATCTCTCTCTAGAAGAAATTCTGGGAAAATAAAAGATGAATTGCATAGAAAAGATGAATTCATCAAAGTCTTAAAAAATACCTAGGAAAGATAAAACATGAACTAGACAGAACTTGCAAATGGCATCAAGCCTCAGATGATCTTTCTTGGCTGCAAGAGCATCACAGCAATAACAAACGAGAACTTCCCTATGACACTCAAGCTCCTAAATGGGACCCAAACGGCAAGTACCTCACTCTTCCTGAAAACAAAATCTGCACACACTGCGGTAAGACTGGTCATTACAAATATGAATGTAATGCAAAAGAAATGGCCAGTCAAAGGAACAAAGTCTTTGTTAAAGAAAAGAATAAGTTGCCTGGATGGGCAATAATAAATTTGATACATCCTTTTGCTAATAGAAAGGGACCCAAACTAGTTTGGGTTCCTAAGACTAGCCCTTGATTTCCTTTTGCAAGTCATCGTGAAAGGGAGGATCCAAATATGGTATATGGATAGTGGCTGCTCGAAGCACATGAATGGGGACAAAGACCAGTTCCTTTCACTTGAGAACCTAAAAGGATGTAATGTCTCCTTTGGTAATGGAAAGAAAGGTGAGATCATTAGGGAAAGGTAGGCAAGACTGATTCTCACTCCATAGAGAATGTGTACCTAATAGATGGTTTAAAATATAACTTAATAAGTGTGTTACAATTGTGTGACAGAGGCAACCTTGTTGCCTTTACCTCTACCAAATGTTTTGTGATTAACCTTATCAGTGACAATGTTGTTTTGCAGGGAAAAAAAGTTAACAATATTTACATTATAGATTTTTCAACTCTTTCAAAAAATGAACTCACTTGCTTATGTATGTTAGACAATGGTTCCCTCCTGTGGAACAAAATACTTGGTCATGCCAGTCTAAATTAGCTAAACAAATTAGTCTCCAAGAACTTGGTAATAAGATTACCTAATATCAAGTTCAAGGAAGACAAAGTTTGTGAGGCATGTACAAGGGGGAAGCAGGTAAGGTCATCTTTCAAGTCCAAGAAAATGGTAAGTACGTCCAAGACATTGGAACTGGTTCATATGGATCTCTATGGTCCAATGAGAATCACGGGCAGGGGAGGAAAAAAGTATGTATTGGTACTTGTTGATGATTACTCTATATTTACCTGGCTACTATTTCTGACATCTAAATATGAGGCCTTTGAAATGTTACTGCTTTTGTTAGAAAAACTCAGAAACAATTAGGAAATCAACTTGCATCTATTAGGTCTGATCAGGGAACTGAATTTGAAAATGCAAAATTTGCTGAGTATTGTGATAAAAATGGTATAGATAACAACTTCTCTGCCCCTAGGACTCCTCAGAAAGTTGGAGTAGTTGAACGAAAGAACAGAACTCTTGAGGATATGGCAAGGACCATGCTTTTCTCTATTAAACTACCTCACGGCTTCTGGGAAGAGGTTGTAAACACTGCATATTACATAATAAATAGGTGCATGACTAGACCTCTTGTTGAGAAGACTCCATGTGAGTTACTTAAAGGGAAAAAACCAAACATATCCCATCTTAGGGCATTTGGTTGCAAGTGTTATGTGCACAATAATGGAAAAGACTCCCTAGGTAAGTTTGATCCAAGAAGTGATGAGGGAGTATTATTGGGATATTATTCACATAGCAAAGCATATAAAGTGTTTAATAAAAAGAACTTTGTGTGTAGAAGAAAGTGTGCATATTGTGTTTGATCAAACTAACATTCTTTCTGAAGGACAGGAACATGAAGATGAAGCCATCGGACTGGCCAAAGACTTGAGTGAAGCATTACCTCAAGTCAAAGCAGCACCTATAGAAGGAACAAGTGATAGAATAGGTTCTTCCTTACAGGGCAACCTGACAGGGGAAAGAAATCAAAGAGGAATAATTGAAATAAACCCCTTGAAGGAACCAGTTCATGAACCTGACTCTCCGCAAATAGCTGAAACATTCAGCAGATACAAGTTGGTCATGAAGTCTTACAAGTATCAAAGTTCTCATCCCATTGAGAACATTCTCACTAATCTAACATCTGGAGTCAAAACCAGATCACAACTAAAGAATCTATGTGCATTTGATGCTTTTCTATCTCTTATTAAACCTAAAAATGTTACTGAGGCTTTGCTGGATGCAGATTGGGTCAATGCTATGCGGGAGAAACTCAATCAATTTGAAAGAAGTCAAGGCTGGCATCTAGTTCCAAACCCAAGGACAAATAAGTCATTGGTACCAAATGGGTCTTCAGGAACAAACTTGATGAGGATGGAACGGTTACATGAAACAAGGCATGGCTGGTGGTTCAAGGCTACAGCCAAGTAGAAGGCATTGACTATGATGAGACCTTTGCTCTAGTTGCTAGATTTGAAGCAATCAGACTCCTCATTGCCTTTGAAGCACATATGGAATTCACTTTTCATCAGATGGATATTAAAAGTGTCTTCTTAAATGGCTACCTCAAGGAAGAAGTGTTTGTAAAACAACCTCCACGATTTGAAAGCAAGGAATGTCCTGAGCATGTGTACAAGCTGGACAAGGCTCTATATGGGCTCAAACAGTTCCCAAGAGCATGGTATGAGCGACTATCAAAATTCTTACTGGAGCATGGGTACAAAAGAGGTAATGTTGATAGCACCTTCTTCCTAAGGGAAAAAGGTAAAGACCTTCTTGTTGTACAAATATATGTTGATGACATATATTTGGGGCAACTATTGATAAGCTGAGTAAGGACTTTGCAAAATTAATGGGGAGTGAATTTGAAATGAGTATGATGGGTGAATTAAACTTTTTCCTAGGCCTGCAGATCAATAAAAGTCCATATGGGACCATGATCCATCAGCAGAAGTATACAAGAGAACTAATCAAAATGTTTACAATGGAGGACGCTAAAGAAATAGATACACATATTGCAACTGCCACTAAATTAGATATTGATGAACCTGCTTCATCAGTTGATCAAAAGTTGTATAGGGGTATGATTGGTTCACTCTTGTATCTTACTGCTAGCAGACCTGACATTGTTTTCAGTGTAGGGATTTATGCACGTTTCCAGGGAAATCCAAAAGAGTCACATTTGACAGTTGTCAAGAGGATTTTGAGATATCTGAAAGGCACCACTGCTTTGTGTCTTTGGTATCCCAAAGGCAGTAATTTTGATCTAATAGGATATATTTATGCTGATTATGTAGGTTACTTTGTGGACAGAAAGAGTACTTCAGGTATGGCACATTTCCTGGGGTCATCTCTAGTGTCATCGGCTACCAAAAAGCAAAACTCAGTAGCCCTATCTACTTCTGAAGCTGAATATGTTGCTGTTGCTTCTTGTTGTGTTCAATTGCTATGGATCAAACAACAGCTGGTAGACTTTGGAATTGAAGTGGGATGTATTCCAATATTTTTTGGTAACACTAGTGCTATAAGTATGACAAAGAACCATGTTCATCATGAAAGGACAAAGCACATTGATGCTAGACACCACTTCTTGAGAGATAACTATGAGAAAGGGTTAATCTCCATAGAATTTTGTGCTACTGATAAACAAATAACTGACATCTTCACTAAAGCACTAAGTAGAGAAAACTTTGAAAGGAAGATGTTAGAATTATGGATGATTAAGATTACCTAATCAGGTCCAATTCATAATGCAATGAAAAAAAGAATTTTATTTTGTTTGGTTTGAAGTTTTGACCTTATGTGAATATCTAGAATAATTCTTACTCAGTCTCATACTCTGATCAATATACTCTTGTGACATGTTTCTTTAATTCATTGATCTCTTACAATTTCTTTTCTATTTTGTTACATGAGGCATATTTAAGAGAAGTTCTACTTGAAGAAACTGGTTCATCAAGTCTATGCTCATAAAAAAGGTCAGGTATGTTTCTATACATTTTACAATTCCAAAACTAAATATTTCAATTATGAGCAGAAGTCCCATTCTAACCAAACTCCCAAAAATATAACTGATTAGCATTGGACCAGTTTTCCTCTCCTAGAATCATGAGTTCCTCTTACAGGAAATGTGCATACCTGTAAAACAGAAAAAACTTAGCTATTTATTAAGTTAGTAATCAGAGTTTGATTGAGACTCAATTGCTGATCCTCAATCGAATTTGAGTCCTAGACCAATACAAACTTCAATCCTTATCCTTGATCCGGATTGTGTTCTCTTCTCATACGAAGACTTCTTCTCCTTTTCTCATATGCAATTCGATCAGTTCAGAAGATATTCTGAAGATATTGTTGCTTTATCTCTAAGACTTATCTTTTTCACGTGCATCTCATATGCATTGGTCGATAACCACTGTGTCTCCCAAAATGGACCTGGTTCGTTATTTAGTTCATTTGTCATTCTTCAAAACTTAACTGAACTTGGTCCAACAAATTCCTCCTTTTTTATGATGACAAACTTTATGCTTTTACTGATCAGAGAACCCGTTTCAACTCAGCTCAACATCAATACAATGTTAGAAATATTTGTCCTTTTTATCACTTATCATCAAGGACCACGAACATAGGTTATAAACATCATTATTCAAAGTGTAAACATCACTTGTTTAAATCGCAACCTTTTACCCCCTTTTGGCATCATCGAAAAGTTGCATAAAAATGTGAGATAACCAGATTTTAAAACTTACTCATGGCTACTGGGGCTACTTCAAATGCAATCATAGATTAGTCATCATAGATCAAGCTAAAAATTTTAATCATCAAGAAATATAAACAAATAGTTAGAGCAACAATGAATTTCATTGATGATTGATAATATTCTACCACAAAGTATAAGAATAAATAAAAATACTGAAAACATGAGCAAAAGAAACAAAACGTCCTGAATTGGGTCACTGGTTGATCTACACCAGGTTAGGAGTCTTAAGGCTTGGTAGAGGAAGGGTTGAGTTATTTTCTTAGAGAAGTTTCAGCATGTCTTGAAAAATTCCAGCATTTTTCTCCTTTTCCCTTGAAAGTTCAATTTTGAGAACATCTCTCTTAGATTCTACCTCAACCAATCGTGTCTTCAGGCTTGGTATCTCAATATCCTTTGCCTCACTCTCCTGTACCAAGACTCTGACTTTGCTATTGATAGGTGCCTTCCTAGATGAACCAGGTTCATTAAGCATGACATTGACTTCATAATCGCAAGCAAGCAGAGTATTAACCCCAAAATGATCCTTTCTTGTACTAAACTCCCACTTCTATAGGTACCTTGAAATGTACAAACACAGTTGTGAGTTTTGGTGCCATTGATAATTCTATCAAGCAGCTGAATTATAGCTTTCAGTCACTTTCTTCAGCAGGTTTGTGAGGGTTTCCTCTACTGATGAACTAGGTTCATCTCTATTTTTCAAGTTGAACCAGACCCGCTTCCCCCTATTTTACTCACACTCTATTCTATTTCACTGAATTCCTCTCCCCAAACTACCATTGGCTCATTTTCTTTTGTTAGACCATAATGAGTGGGTGAAGAATCAACCGCTCTTGTAACATTTCCCCTCACAGTACTCCTAGCACCCTTTCTCTATTTTTTCTTTCCTTTTTATTTTTACCACCAACTTCTTGAGATTCTGTTGTCTCAATACCTGCTATAGATCCTACCAGTACAAATCCATTCTCTAAATTTGCAGCAACTTCAGAAATTGTCTCAGGAGTAACTTCAGAATTAGAAGATAAGTGTTCAGTTTCGGAATACCTAGTTTCTTCCCCATTAGTAGAAGACTTACATGAATCTTGAGATTTCTAGAATTCTTCTTCCCTACTTGCTTCAATTGCTTGTTTATTTTCTTGGTCTGCTCTCCTTCAGCGATAATCTTATAAGCCATCATCTTTACTCTACTTTTCTTAGAGATTGGTGTTGTAGAAGGTGTGGAAGTGGTTTCCTGTAGTGGTGATGAAGGATTTTCAAAAGTGTTTGACATATCTGGGCTAGGGTATGGAAGAGAAGAAAATTGGACTGTGTTTGGAAGATGAAAGAAGAATGAGAGTTTTACGGCTCGAGAGAGATAAGGTAAGGAATACACTAAAGCTGACCAATATACAAGGGAATACTTGATGGGATAACTATAGCTTTTTAGAAACTTAGAAGTTTAATCAAACTGAAATTCAGTGTTGGAGTGTATCCCTAGAAACTAAGTACTCCCATTGGATTGGGACTCTTTTGAATGGGATTGGTTCACTTGTAATAGATAAGTCCAAAAAGAGTTTGGTATTTGGTAGGACTCTGCTCATTATCCACATACAGTTATTTCAAAATATGCAGAGTGTAGAAAACATACTATGTTATCTTGAAGAACCAGGTTCTTCACTGATAATTCTCTTGTGTAAGTATAAATTTGCCAAAATAGATAAAATATCATTAGAGATTAATGAGTCATTTTAACATAAGGCACAAGAGTATACTATGGAAAGTATGAGACTGAGCAAGATTTAATCTAACTATACACAATTTACAAACATTCTAACCTAATATATATTTTTTTATTTTTTTCGTTTAACGTTGAACTGGTCCTTTTAGGTGATCTTAATCATCCTTAATTCCAACCTGTTCCTGTCAAAGTGATCTCTACTTAAGCCTTTTGTGAAGATGACAGCAACTTGCTTGTCAGTAGTAGGAGACTCCAAAGTGATCAAGCCTTTCTCATAGTTGTCCTTTAAAAAAATGGTGTCTTGTGCTTAGTTCTCTTATGATGAACTGTATTCTTAGTCATACTAATAGCACTAGTGTTATCACAAAAATAGGGATGCAACCGATTTCAATACCAAAATCCATCAATTGTTGCTTGATCCACAACAATTGAGCATAATCATGAAGCAGCAACAACATACTCATCTTCAACAGTAGATAAGGCCACTAGGTTTTGCCTTTTAATATCCCATGACACAAGATATGAACCAAAGAAGTGTTCCATACCTGAGGTTCTCATCCAAAGAAATGTTCCATACTTGAGGTTTTGCCTTTTAATATCCCATGACACAAGACATGAACCAAAGAAGTGTTTCATACATGAGGTGCTCTTCCTATCCACTAGGAAACCTGCATAATTAGCTTCAACATATCCCATTAGGTTAAAGTTACTAACTTTTGGATACCAAAGATAAAGGTCAGTGGTGCCTTTAGAGTATCTCAATATTCTCTCTACATTAGTCAAGTGGGACTCCTTTGGGTTTTGCCTGAAATCGAGCATAAAGACCTACACTACACACAATGTCAGGTCCTGTAGTAGTGAGATATAAAAGAGAATGAATCATTCCCCAATACAACTTCTGATCACCAGATGAACTAGGTTGATCTATATCCAATTTCGTGGATGTTGCAATATGAGTGTCAATTTCTTTGGATGTTCCTTCCTGGATTTGTTACTGAGGAATAGGTTTATGGATAGGTTCCCTCGAGGTTTAAGGATTAGTTATTTTCTAGTCAGTTCCCCATGTCATGTTGCCCTGGGTGGAAGAACATGTTCCATCACCGGTTCCTTCTTCTGGTGCAACTTCATCTTGGATTGTGACTTCATTTAAACCTTTTACCAGCCCAATAGCTTCATCTTCATATTCCTGTCTCTCAGAAAGAATTTTAGTTTCATGAAAACTACATGTATACTTTCTTCTACACATAGCTTTTTAATTGTACACTTCATATGCTTTTCTATATGAAGAATATCCCAAGAATACTTCCTCATCACTTTGAGAATCAAACTTTACATAGGGAGTCTTTGCCATTATTGTGCACAAAGTACTTGCATCTAAGTGCCCTAAGATGAGATATATTTAGTTTCTCCCTTTAAGTGACTCATAGTGAAATCTTCTTAACAAGCGGTCTAGTCATGCAAATATTTATGATGTAGCATGCAAGAATTCAGCAAACTTAGCATTTTCAAAATTAGTTCCATGATCAAACTTAATTGATGCAAGTTGATTACCTAGTTATTTTTTATTTTATTTTTTTGTTTTTTATAACATGAAGCAAACATGTCAATTGCTTCAACTTTAGATGTTAAAAATAATGTCCAAGTAAACCTAAAGTAATCATCAACAAGCACCATCATATATCTTTTACCACCTCTGCTTAATGTTCTCATTGGACTACAGAGATCCACATGAACCAGTTCCGTCGTTCTGGTGGTGCTTACCATTTTCTTGCTTTTGACAGAGTTTCTTACCTGCTTCCCCCTTACACAAGCCTCACAAATTTTATCTTCCTTGAACTTAATGTTAGGCAGTCCTATCACCAAATCCTTGGAGACTAGTTTGTTGAGTTGACTTAGACTGGGATGTCCAAGTCTCTTGTGCCAAAGGAGGGGATCATTGTCCAACACACTAAAGCAAGTGAGTGCATTTTCTGAAAGTGTGGACAAATCTACAATGTATATATTGTTTACTCTTTTTCCCTGCAAACAATCTTGTTAGTGGTAATATTAATCACAAAACAATCTGTAGAAGTGAATGTTACCAAGTTACCTCTATCAAACCATTGTGATTGTCTTATTAGGCGGTATTATAGGCCATCTATCAGGTATAGTTTCTCAATAGAGTGAGAATAAGCTGTACCTACCTTTCAAACCCCAATGATCTCACCTTTTTTCCATTTCCAAAGGAGACATCACCTCCTTTGAGGTCCTCAAGTGAAAGGAACTGGTTCTTACTTCCTGTCATATGCTTTGAGCAGCCACTATCCATGTACCATATTTGGCCGCTCCCCTTCACTTGGACCCACAAAAGGAAATTAGGGGTTAGTCTTAGGAACAAAAACTAATTTGGGTCCCTTTCTATAGGCAAAAGGGTGAATCAGATTCTTTTTAGCCCAACCTGACAGCCTATTTTTCTCTTGAACAAATTCTTTATTCTTTTGACTAGCCTTTTATTTTGCTATACATTCAGATTTATAGTGACAAGTTTTACCACAGTGTGTACAAATTATGTTCTCAATAAGTGTGGCTTGCTTTTGGAATCCCACTTAGGTGCAGGGGTCCCGTAGCCAAGTCCTCTCTTATTGCTACTATGGTGTTCATGTAGCCATGAAAGTGCATCGGAGGACCAATTCCATTTACAGGATCTGTCTGGCTCATGCTTAACCTTGTTTAGATACTCATTAAGGACTCTTATCTGCTCATCTCTTTTGTACAACTCATCTTTCATTTTTACTAAATTTTCTTCCAAAGTGAGTTGTGTGTGATCAGCTTTATTTTTACAAGTTCCTAATTTCAATTTTAAATTTTCAGATCTAAGCTCTAGGACAATGGTGTCAAGTTCATGAACCTGGTTCTTTAACTCAGCATTTTTACTATCTCTTTCACTAGACCTAAGTTCCAGATTTTTGCACTTATCTTTCAAAATCACACACTCCTTATACACTTGTTCCTTTCATTGTTTTGATCCTCATATTCATCAATGAAATCCAGGAGTAACTCAGATAGCCTTTCTTTAGATAAAAATTTAATCTTGTCTTTGAGATGATTTATTCTTACCTCGGATTCCTATTCAGATTCTCCAATTTCCATAAGTGCTTCTTCATCTCCATCTTCACCCTCCGAGTCCTCATCTGAGCTTTCTCCCCGGGAAGCAACCATAGCCTTTGTTGATCATTTGTTCTTCTTGAGTTGAACCTGTTCCTTCTTCTTGTTCCTTCATTCAGCTTTTTCCTTCTTCCATTCAATTTCCCATTGAGGGCAGTTTCTAATGTGGTGATCAGTCTTCCCGCACTTGTAACACCCCTCATTGTTTGTTTTTCAGGAACCTTTGATTTTCTGTAGCTTCTACTTCTTGAAGGACCATTTCCTTTCATTAAGTAGTTCTTGAATTCCTTTATGATCATGGTCATTTCATCCTCCTCTAGATCACCACCTTCAGTGATTCTGAATTCCATGCTCCTTTCCTTCTTCGGTGCATCCATCTTCATGGTTTGCCTTCTAAGTTAATAAGCTGTGGGATTTCCAATTAGCTCGCCCAACTTAAGAGTGGCAATGTTCTTTGATTACTGAATGGCAGTAATTTTGCTTTCCCAAGTGACTGGCAGAATACTTGTCAAATTTTTTTCAACTTTGTCCTCTTCAAGAATAACCCTTCCGAGAGACTTAAGTTCATTTGTCAGTGTGGTAATCCTTGTATACATCTCCTAGATGGTTTCCCCTTCCTCCATGGTGAAATTCTCCTATTGAGAATATAGCAATGTTCCTCTTGATGTCTTTACTTGAGGAGTTCCTTCACGAGCCACTTGTAAAGTGTCCCATATTTCCTTGGTAATGGTACAACTTTGAATTCTACTGTACTCGTCTGCACCAAGTCCACACACAAGCCATTTTTTGACCTTAGCATTCCTTTCCCATTTTCTCACGTCCTCAACATTTCTGCAGCTCTTGTTTTTGGCACATCTACTCCTTCAGCATTCTTCTTCATGGTAGCTAGGGGACCATCAGTGACAATGTACCATAGTTCATAGTCTTCTCCGATGATGTGATCTCTCATTCTATTTTTCCACCAAGAGTAGTAGTGGCCATTAAAGAGTGGAGGCCTATCAGTGGATTGCCCATCCCAGTTTCCAGGTGTTGCGCTCATCTTGATATGTTCCTAAGGTGTTATCCTCTTCAAGGATAACCTGCTCTGATACCAATTGATGTTTTATACGTCAATGCCAAAAAAAGAGGGGGTGATTTGTGTGGTACCCAATTTTTGGCTTAAACTGCTTATGAAGGACTTGATTTTTCTATGTGTTCTAACTACTACCGCTGCGGAATAATAAATACAAAAAATAAAGAGCACAGAGATTTTACGTGGAAAACACCTTGCTCAAAAGGTAAAAAAATCACGACCTACTACTCGGTAGGATTTTCCCAATCTTACACTAAAATCACTAAGCCAAAACAGTATTTACAAAAACTCTTATAAACCTAAAGATTAACTCTAATCCCATTGTAGCAACCAGCCTCTAACTATTCCGACAACTTCAAGTTAACTCTAATTTGAATACTCAAAGTAGCTATTACAATTGCTTCAATGAAAGCCGACAGGTACAAATAAAAACACCTACTACAATTGAACTAGAAATAAAGAAGGATACATAAAACTCTTTATAGAGCTGGTTCTTCAATCTGGTTCATGTAGCTTCAGGTTTGCACACTTGAATCACACACGAACTCCTTGAAAAAAGTCATTCTATTTTGCTCTCAATTCACGTTTAACTTCTGCATTTTTTGTGCAACAGTTTTAATGTGAGAACATCCTGCAATTTATAAAGTTAGTAGATGAAGAAATTACTGGAGTTCTGATGCAACTCTTCCTTGGTAGAAGAGTTTTAGTTGATTTCAACTTCTAACCCCTTCCCTATCTTGGATAGTGTTATCTTTGATTAAGGACTCTTTCTCCTTATCAATTATGCAACCTTTTCGATCAGGAGATATTAAATACATCAAGTTAAACTTATCTCCTTTACGTGCAACCCACATGCTCGAATCTGCCCGTTTTTGTGCTGAGTGATAGACATGGTTCATCATGAGTTCCTTTTACAGGAAATGCGCATGCCTGTAAAACAGAACAAAATTATTTATTTATTAAGTTAGTAATCATAGTTTTATTTAGACTCAATTTCTAATCCTCAATCGAATTTGAGTCCTAGACCAATACAAACTTCAATCCTTATCCTTGATCTTGATTGTGTTCTCTTATATAAGGAGACTTCTTCTCCTTATCCCATATGCAATCTTTTTGATCAGTTTAGAAGATATTCAGAAGATATTGTTGCTTGATCCCTAAGACTTATCTTCTTCACATGCATCTCATATGCATAGGTTAATAACCATTGTGTCTCTTATGATGGACCTGGTCCATCATTTAGTTCATTTTCCATTCTTCAAAACTTCAACTGAACTTAGGCCAACACAAAGTATTGCTAATATTGCAAAAAGCTAGGCCATAACATGATGAATTGTAGAGTTCTAGAAAAAAATGAGAGATTTAAAAGCATAAAAAAGCAAAAATATTAATAACATAGAGAATCACAGAGAAGGAAGCAATGGAGATCAAAAAGAGAATAACGAGGATTAGAGAATTAGTGTAAACAAACCCTTGAGGCGACAAACAAAAGTACTAGTATTAAAGCTAAATAACCTAGAAAAGTAAAGAAAGACAAAACTACTAAAGCCTTCTAAAATGTTGAATCGCAAAGCAAAGAGGAAGATGAACGAGAACTGAAATCTCAACAAAAGAAGGATAAGAAAGTATTATCGATATCAAATAGAGTAAAGAAAAAGAGTAAGAAGAAAAATGAAAAGCAAAAGAAAATGCCAAAAACGAAGAGAAAAGTTCTATTCAAACCAGTTCATAATCAACTGAGCAACAAAAAGACTATTATGGAAAAAGCCCCTAAGGCTCAAATTCTGATTTTGGTCCAAGATAAAAAGAGTAGAACAACTAGCACTTCCTATGGCCAGCAAGACTTACACACTGCAAGCAATGAAACTGTGTTGAATGTCAAGAAAATTTCATACCCGATCATATAAAATACCTACATAAGGCTTCTTATATAGAGGTAATATAAGCTGAGGATTCTAACAAAAATCCACCAGAAGGCTCAAAAGAAAAGGAGAAATATGAAACTAATAAGATGAAGAATGGTAATGAGGCTCACGATCAAGTTGAACTTATGAAAACAAAAGGTTTTGAGACAAGTTCGAGCTCTTCAAGCCTCCCAACATACATCCGTGAACACCCAAGTATTAATATTGTTGTAGATATGAATGCTAACTAGCTTAGTTTTGCATAAGTCAACTTAGGAAAATTAACAACAAATCATCTTAAAGAGGATCACATCTTACACCAAGCTTCTCAAAGATTTCAACAGAAACATAACACTAACCGAGGGGAAGGAAACTCAAATGAAGAAGTTTATTTGGCAGAAGGAAGAGGAAGAAACAGAGTAAGATCAGAAAAGAAGCACAAAAATAAAAACTCACATTCTCTAAGGAGGACAAAAGAATGGTACCTCTCCTCACGTTTCCATGATTAACATAATCTTTTGGAATATAAAAGGAGATAGGTCAAACAATGCTATTCAGAGGCTCAAACAACTCATAAACATCAACTGTATCATTTTTGTTGCTATTATGAAAACCATGGCTAGCAAAGATAAAGTTGCAGGATATCACAAATTTCTTGGCTTTAAAGAATGCATCTCCAATAACAATGGTAAAATTTGGTGTTTCTGAAAAAGCTCAATCAAATTACTGTTATTGGAAATGGGGAGCAGCATATTTCTATAAAGGTTGAATATGGTCTGGACAATCCCCGAGTTGTTATCACAACAGTCTATGCCAAATGTACTTAAAGAGAAAGAAAATATTTATGGTGTAGCTTTGAGGATATCAACCTAGCAATTTATGTTGGTATGTTGGAGGCGAACAATATTATCTTTGTTATTTAGGAAAATCTTAGAGGTAGGCCTCAAAGAATGCACAGGATTCTTGCTTTTCAAATGTGCATGGACAATTGTACGTGTAACTGACATTAGGTCTCAGGTCCTAAGTACACTTGGTGTAACAATTCGTGGCCTAGGAAAAGAATTTGGAAAAGACTAGATAGAGTCTTTATAAATGAAAAATGGGCTCAAAGATTCCAAAATACTACTGTCAAACACAGTGAGAACTGGTTCTGATCACAAGCCTTTACTAAAATATTCTGATACAGTCAACAATCACATTAAGTACTTCAAATTTCTCAACTTCTGGACTACACAGGATGGTTTTTTGAGCTTGTTAAGGAAGTATGATCCACTTAACTCAATGGTAACCATATATAGAAGCTTCAAAGAAAGCTAAAGCTTCTCAGCAAAAGACTCAGTCAGTGGTCAAGAGAAACCATTGAAAACATTCATGAACAAGTTATTAATTGGAAAGATATAGTGCAAAGGCAAAGAGAAATGGAGATATCTAATAACATTAAGGTAGCTAGGTCAGAGACCAATAAAGCTCATGTTGAATACATTAGGTGGTTGTCTATGCAGTACTCCCTAATCACTCAGTGGATCAATATCAATTAGTTTGAGGAGGGAGATAGAAATACCAACTACTTTCAGAGTAACCTCAAAGAGAAAAGAAGAAGATTGCAACTGGATAGAATCAAGAATCATAAAGGAAAATGGATTATAGGGGATAATATTGCTAAAGCCGCCATTAGAAATTTTAATGGCCTTTTCAATCTACATCAACTAATTTGGACCCTAACATTCTAGAATGTATCACCAACAAGATTACATATGAATGGAATACCAGCCTTACACACAATTCAACTGAAGAGAAAATCAAATATGTTATTTTAAATTTATGTGCATCTAGTGTTTCAGGACCATACAACTAAAATGGAACTTTCTTCCAAAGTAGATGGGATATCATTAAAGAAGACATCATTGCATTTGTACTGGAATTCTTCAGAGGTAAGGCCCTTACTAAGTTCTGCACACACTAGTTTAGTTCTTATCCCAAAGAATAATTCCCCCACCACCTTTAATGATTTTAGACCTATTTGTCTCTCTAATTTCACAAACAATATCATTTCTAAAATTCTATCAATTAGACTCAATCTTTTTTATGCAAATTGATCTATGCTAATCAAAATGGTGTTGTTAAAGATGGATTGATTTTGAAAAATATTCTATTATCGCAAGAAATTATTCAATCTATTTCTCATATTAAGAAGGGTTACAATGTTGTTATTAAAATGAACATGGCAAAAGCATATAATAGAATGTCATGGACTTTTGTTACCTTAGTACTTAGGAAATTTGGTTTCTATGAACTGTGGATTGGCATGATTCTGAATCACTTATCTGGTATTTAGTATTCCATCATTGTCAATGGAAACAGAAAAGGGTTTTTTTACCTTTAGTGACGAACTTAAACAAGGAGATCCCTTTCCCCCTCTCTTAATTATTTCAGCTGAAATGTTGAGTTACTCACTTAAAAATCTTCTTTTGGATGACAGCTTTATTCCTTTTTCTATTCCTAACAATGGTCCTCTTATTAATCACTCGCATATGCTGACAATGACAAATCAGTTAGCCTCATCATGAATGTTATTAATAGTTATGAAGGCAGCTCTAGCCAACTTGTAAATGTTGATAAAAGTTTTTTCCTTACTACTCCTAATTTTTGTGTTATTAGAATTAAAGAATAAGGAATTGTAATGGCTTTAAGGATAAAAAATTTTCTTTCACTTATCTAGGATGTCCTGTTTATTTTGGAAGGAATGAGTTAGTGTATTTTGATAATATGGTGAATAAAGTTGTTAAAAAACTTAATGGTTGTCATGGTAAGCTACACTCATATGGTGGTAAAGTCATCTTAATTAAGTATATGCTTTGATCTCTTCCTATATATACACTCTTTGTGCTTTATCTCCCCCTAAAGACACCTTTAATTTACTTTTGAAACATTTATCCAAACTTCTTCTGGGTTTCTCTGGAGACAAAAAGAAATATCAGTGGAGGTCATGGAGGAACTTTTACTTTTCCCTGGATGAAGGGGCATTGATGTGAGAAGGATGGAGGATATTGCTAACACTCTTGCAACTAAGAGGTGGTAGAGATTTAGAACTATAACATCTCTCTGGGCTACCTTCATGGGGCATAAATATTTCCCAAGATCTCACCCGTAAAGTTAGAAAAGAGCCTATGGTGACTCACATATCTGGCAAATGATGATACAAGTCAAAGATAAAGCAGAGCCTCACATTATTTGGCAGATGAACTGTAACGACCCGACTGCTCGATTTGAGTAATTGTGCAAAATTCAGAAGTTTAAGATCTTAAGTAACTTCATAATATGTGTATTGACTTGCGTGCCTGTTGAATTCAGTTATCGGATGAATCGAAATTGAATTGGAAGAAGGAACCTAGCTTTGGAAATTTAATTTGACCGAAATTGGACTTTTAGGTAAACGGACCCAGAATGGGTTGTGGATAATCTCAACAGCTTTGTATGGTGATTTTGGACTTAGGCACACATCTAGATTCGGATTTGGAGGTCCATACGGCAATTTGAGGCGTTTCAGCAAAAGTTGAAAAAGTTGAAGTTTGAAAAATAGAGAAGTTTGACCCATAGTTGAATTTTGTGGGACCAGGGTCGGAATGAGATTTTGGGAGTTGGAGAGGGTCAGTTATATC
Organism: Nicotiana benthamiana; assembly: GCA_034376525.1. Taxonomy (NCBI): domain Eukaryota; kingdom Viridiplantae; phylum Streptophyta; class Magnoliopsida; order Solanales; family Solanaceae; genus Nicotiana; species Nicotiana benthamiana. The sequence continues at coordinate 8,864,002 of CM067340.1, read as the reverse complement.
ATCTTGGACTTGTGTGCAAAATTTGACGTCATTCCGGATTGAACTGATAGGTTTCGGCACGAGTTTTTGGAAGTTAGAAGGTTTGAAAGTTCCTAAGTTCGATTCTTGGTGTGATTCGATAGTTTGGTTTTATTTGATATGATTTGAGACCTCGAACGAGTTTGTATTAGGTTATATGACTTTTTTTTGTGTTTAGGCGGGCTCCAAAGGGGCCTCGACTGTGTTCCAGGTGGGCTACGGGTCTTTTTCCTATTGTTTTGGAGTGATGTATTCTGCTTCTGGTGTTCCTTCTCCTTGAACGGCCTCTCGCGTTTGTGATGTGTTGTTTCTGGTTGACTCTTTTTCCTTACTTGTGTTCATATAGAAATTCCCGCGATAGCGAAGCTCTTCTTTCCTCTCCTTCTCGTTCGCATCCATTGCCCTGTGTTCGCGTAAGCTTCTCCCGTTTGTTTATTGCGTTCACGTCCCTTATTTCACGATCGGAAGGGCATGTCTGGATAGCTTGATTATCTTCTCCGTAATCAAGATGCATAAATCCTGTGGCAGAATAAATAGTACTTTATTCCAAGGGTTAGCCATTTTAAACATTTTTTGGAGTTCTAGGGCTCGATTTTGGGCGATTCTTTGTGGGTTTTTCAAGAAAAATGATTTAGTAAGTTGGCGTCACCTAGAATTCATTATATTCCATGAATTTGTCTTCATTTTTATCATTTAAATTGTTATTTGAGTTGAGGAAAATGTGGGTTTTTGAAGAATATTCCTAAAATGAAAGATCATGATTTGATGGACCAAATGGTGTCGAAATTGGATAAATTTGTATGGTTGAACTCATTTTGGAATGGGTGATCGGATTTATAAAATTTTGCCCGTCGATTTTTATATATTTGTAATGATTGAAACTTTATGATCCGGAATAGTTTCCTATATGTTTCATTTGTGCTTTGAAGTTAATTTGGTTAGATTTGAGCTGTGGAGGTCTTTTTACCCGAGAAGTGCATTTTAGAGTATCGGTTTGTCGCCTTTGAGGTAAGTATCTTGTCTAACCTTTTGTGGGGGACTTCCCTTTTTGAATTGAGTCTTCTATGCTAATTGTAGTCTGTGCATGCGAAGTGACGAGTGTGTGCTCAGACTTATTTGTGGAAAATATGATATAGGGTTCTTAAGCTTTTATGTTCAAAGGTGGAGAGTATCTTGTTATAGTTGAGTTTAATAATTGCGTAAATCGTCTCTATATGCTCCATATGATATTTATAGCTTTTATTGAATTCCTACGTGTTGCATTGACCTTTAATTGCCTTAATTGAAATGATCACCCTCCTTATTGTTTGATATTTCTTGAGTGTGGGTTCCTCTGTGACTTTGTACAAATAGGTTATATGTCTAATTATTATGATCTTCCGATATAGATATCACGTACTTGTTATGTCTTGTTGGTTATCTAAGGTTTCATTATGAAGATAAGTTTTTGTACAAATTTAGTTATAGTTGATTCCTTGTCGAGACATATTTACTCCTTACTGTTGGTTCCCTTTGTCGGGACATGGTTGTTTTCTTGTTGTTCCCTTGGTGGGATTCTCTTGTGATTAGGGTTGGTTTGTATGTTATATGGATTGGGTTGCACGCTGCAATAATATTAAATGGATCAGGTTGCACGTCGTAACAAATATTAAATTGATCGAGTTGCATACCGCAACAATATTAAACAGATCAGGTTGCATGCCGCAACAATATTATATGGATCAGGTTGCATGCCGCACAATATTAAATGGAAAGGGTTGTGCGCCGCAATAATATTAAATGGAACGGGTTGTGCGCCAATATTAAATGGATTGGGTTTCACGCCTCAACAATATTATATGGATCAGGTTGCACACCGTAACAATAAAGAATAAAAGTTAACATTGATTCTTTTGGTGAGAACGAGAGTAAAAGCACGACGGGAGGTGTCGTGCATTTCTTGATACTCTGTTTATTTGTTGATTATCAATTCAAGTGTTATAACTGTTTAAATTCCTTTATTGATGTGATCCCTCGTGTTAGAACCTACAATGTTTTCCATACCTTATCGTATTTATGTGCACATACACACACACTCCAATACTTTAAACTTCAATAATGGTTACAGAGGAATTTCTACTAAGTTTTAAATCATTAAATTTCATGCAAAGAGGATAGTTCATTCAATGTTGTGTTTTTTGTTTAATTTAACAGAGGTATTTTCTCTACCAAAAGGATTTCAACAGAAACAAATTTTATCTTTTCTCTCTGGCTTTCCCAACTAGTTTGAAAATTGAAATTTTACTTATATTTGGAAAATGAGACTCCTTGGGCATATTAAGTGCATTGTACGGACATTATATATTGTATAGAATGTGGATTCTGTCGTAAAAAGTGAAATGAAAAAGGATGGGGGCACAAGGTGCCATGTATGGGGAAGATTCGAAATTAAGATTATGACGTGAGAAATCGAAGATTGAGATGGCAATATTGTGTACTAGACTTGATATGATTGATTGTGTGGAAATTTTCTTCTCTAATCAAATACATTCTAATCAAATACATTCTTACTTGTCTCTGCTCATGTTATGTCATTATTGAGTTACTTGTTACCTGATTTACTTGGTTATCATTCATTACTACTCGTGTTCTCCTTTATTGTTCTTACTATTTGTATTCTAATTTCTTTCCACTGTTGGTATTATCTCATTATCTTTAACATGATGCTTTATTATCATACTATATTCGCTTCATTTGACCAGTAGGTGTCTTGACTGTTCCTCGTCACTACCCCACCGAGGTTAGTCTTAAAACTAACTGGGCACCATCGTAGTGTGCTCATACTACACTTCTGTATATTTTTTGTGTACAGATCCATGTATTGATTGAAAGTAGTTGTGCGGGTCGTCGCAGTGAAGACTCACGATAACCTGCTATTGCGTTCATAGGTCTTAGAATCTTCTTCATTTGTAATTACTTCTATTTGCTCTTTTGTTTCTGGGCAGTGATGTATTATTTGTTTAATTATTCTTAGATGGGCTTTTGATTAGTACCACCAATTTTGGAAATTTTTGGATAATTCAATGTTGGTTAATTTAAAGTTAGTAAGCATCAATGTTATTTTAGTTTATGTTAGGCTTACCTAGTCTAGAGACTAGGTGCCATTACGACTCCTTCAGAGGGATTTTTGGGTCGTGAAAAGTTGGTATCAGAGCTCCAGGTTCATGAGTGCTACGATTCACAAGCCGATTTAGTAGAGTCTTGCGAATAGTACGGAGATGTTTGTACTTATCTTCGAGAGGCTATAAATTGTTAGGAAATTGGTCTTCCATTACTTATCGTGCGATATGATTCAGCTCGAAGTATATAACTTATGTTCTCCTGCATCCACTCATGTATAATATTACACTCTCAGCGTTTGTCATGCACTAGTGGTTCGTGATGCTACAAACAAGCTACGAAGGAGTCGGGGATCCTCATGAATTTTCTTAACATGTTGTTCAGACTGAAGACACAGAGGTATCAAGAGACTATTCAGTTGCTCGTATGGAGGCACAGCAGCTTCTGACATCTAGTTGATGAGTGCGAGCTGGGTAACTTTAACTGGTTGACTAGTCATCGCAATTTTGGCAAGATCACGAGGTGGGTGTTTATTGGGAGTAGTTAGTGGTATTGGAGTACCTTGTGATCTGTATTGTGCAAGCCATGGAGAGCAGTTTTGTAGATTATCAAATGTTATTTCCCATGGCTTTGCGCTAAGTGGAGGAGTCTAATAGCGGTGTCCAGGTTGTAGAGTCAGACTTATATCAGTTTGGGATGGAGACATTTTATATATCTGATATTGTTGGATACCCAAATTTTGCATTTGACCAAGTATCGATGTTTAGCATCAGATGATATTGGGGCTTGCATATTTATATGTCAAAAATAGATTTATGTTTCAGCATAAAGGGGAGTCGGAGGAACAGCTTCAGGTTCATAGAATGTCTACTCAGCTTAGGTGTCGTGGTTGCGATAGGGAGGGGTGCTTCAAGGAAATGCAGTGGTTTATGAGCTTCTGAATACATGGTTCATGTTAGGATCATCTGTATTTGGGACTTTTATTGGGATTGTTGCAAATCGACTATTCGAAAAAATGAGCTAGTTCAGTAGTTTTGGGTCAGCATAGCAATGGAAGTAAATGGTCCTTTTGAATAGGAATTCTCTACTGGCATTTATGGCAGCACTCCAGTATTAGATGGTTTGTGTGACTCGGTCGAGGTACGGAGGCGCAATCCCGATGGCTTAGTTGCGTACCGGCGGATCTCGGAGGGTTCTTGATAGTTTGACTACGCCTTGAGTTGGGTGCCTTCTATGAGCATAAAGAATATATGGGACATTACAGTTTTCTCCTAAATCAGTAATCAAATTTAATAGAGTGTTGGCATTACTAGCTATTATATATGAAGAGTGTGTATTTTGGAAAGGACCTTGAGTTTCGGTTTGCGGGTGCGTGGCTAATAGCATGGTGACTACTACATTTTAAGGCTTTCGAAGTTCATGTTTTGTTGCGCGGCGGGGATCTTATATGGTGCTTAGACAGGATGATGGAAGGTGAGTGATGTATCAACCATTTGATCTGCATAGTTGAGTCTGAGTGTGGGATTTTTAGTATTCCTAAGGTTTTGGGACTAGGCATCCCTCTATGTGGGCTATTTCTTGTTAGTGGATTGTGAAGAAATGTTGAGAATGGGGAAATTAATGGCATGTATTATCGATAGGTTGTCGTTGATTGTTAAAGAATATTTATCGAATTGGGAAGGGTCCGGATTTGGTTTGGGCCTATTTGGAAGATCAACGAAAATATTTGTTTCGTACCAGGTTCAGTTTGTGTGCTCGTATCAGGTTACCAGGCAGGATGGATATTATTTGTGCCCCTAGCCTATGTTATGTGCTACCCACGAGGGTGAGCTAACCTCAAAAACCCGTCCTCAGTTCGGATTGCAGGCTGCAACTCGCCTGCATGAAGTCGGAATCGATAGTAATCGTCGGTCATCCATACGGTAGTGAATTCGTTCTCGGGCCTTGCACACACCGCCCATCATTCTATCGGAGCTGGCCATGACCGAAGTCATTACCTTAACCGCAAGGAGGGGGATGCCGAAGGCAGAGCTAGTGACTGAAGTTAAGTTTTAACAAGGTAGCCGTACTGGAAGGTGCGGCTGGATCACCTCCTTTTCAGGGATAGCTAATACTTGTTGGGTATTTTGGTTATGTGCTACCCTTTTATGTTATGCCACATGATGAGACTTTATGATAATTCTCTTCGCATGTTGTAATTCTGTTCAGGCCTTATAGCGATGTGGGTGAGATAGCCCTTCTGATGTTAATTGCTCCTTACACCTCAACTGTACTTGTTTCTTTTCTGTTGTATTACTATTATTCACTTTTTCTCCTAGTTCTATTTGTGCACACTTTTGTACTTGATATCAGTAATCATGTGATAAGTGAGCTTGAGCATGTTGGCTCGACGAGTATTTGGGAGCAAGTTGCACGCCGCAGCATATGTTATGTAGTATACTGACTTGATGAGTATTTGGGAGTGGACTGCACAACGCAGTGGATGTTATATAAGATACCCTTTCCTTGTGTTTATTTGGGGTTCTGCTTTTCCTCTGTGGAACAATTTGATGAAAACTGTATTATCATTGTTGCACATGTTACACTTGTTAGAAAATTCTTTTACTTTGCATTTCCTTACTTGTGTTACGTAATTGACTTTCGTGTATGAGCTGTGTAATGTGAGAATTTATGTGTTTCCACGGTGAGTCATCAGTTGGGCTGCTTGTATTGGTCAAGATGTGGTTCTTAGACCTGAGAGTGGCACGATGGTATAGGGGTGAGGAGTGTTTGGAAGTATGAGGGTGTTTCTGCTAAGATTTGGGTGATGGCCCTTGGCAGCTGAGAGAGTTTCTTGACCTGTTGTCTTCATGGGCGGCTGTGAGTTCCCTCATGTTTCTTTATTATGAGCAGTGATGTAGAGGTCCGAAATAAGGTTATATTCAATATGAGTTGTGTTGCCGGCATCCTGTGTGTTAATTGGACAGCTATGGTGGTCAGAGGTTATTGCTTCGGGCATTGATTTGTGTAGAGCATGATGTAATTGTATTCGGGATTGGATTTTTTGGCTCAGTTCAGCTTGTTTGGGTGTGTTCAGTGTGATAATGTGGAATTCGGGTCCTATGATGAAATTCAGATGTTGAGGTTTGGGGTCATGTTCTAAGAATATAGGCTAAGGAGCAAATGAGATCTTCAGCTAAATTGTATTGCCAGTTCTACTTAGGTTGGGTGATTGAGAATCACCCCTGGTTGTACGTATGGTGAGCTCATGCAGTTGTTTAATGGCTTTGGAGCGACTTCGGGCATGTTCAAGGACGAATGTATGTTTAAGTAAAGGAGGATGTAACGACCCGACTGGTCGTTTTGAGCAATTGTACCCAGTTTGGCAGTTTGAGGTCTTGAGTAGCTTCATAATATGTGTATTTACTTGCATGCATGGTTACATTCAGTTATCGGATAAATCAGAATTGAATTAGAAGAAGGAACCTAGTTTTGGAAGTTTAAACAGTGAATATTTGACCGGAATTGGGCTTTTGGGAAAACGGCTCAATAATGGGTCATGGATGATCTCAACAACTTCATATGGTTATTTTGGACTTAGGCGCACATTTGAGTTCGAATTTGGAGGTCGTAGGCCAATTTGAGGGGTTTCGTCGAAAGTTGAAAAAGTTGAAGTTTGGAAAATGGAGAAGTTTGACCCATAGTTGACTTTTGTGATATCGGGTTCGAAATGCGATTCCGAGAATTGGAGCGGCTCCGTTATGTCATTTTGGACTTGTCTCCAAAATTTAGCGTCATTCTGGGTTGAATTGATAGGTTTCGGCACGAGTTTTTGGAAGTTAGAAGGTTTGAAAGTTCCTAAGTTTTATTCTTGGTGTGATTCGATGTTTTAGGTGTTGTTTGATATGATTTGAGACATCGAGCGAGTCTGTGTTAGGTTATATGACTTGTTTGTGTGTTTAGGTGGGGTCCCGGGGGGCCTCGAGTGTGTTCCGGGTGGTCTACGAGTCTTTTTCACATTGTTTTGGACTGATGTATTCTGCTTCTGATGTTCCTTCTCCGTGATCGCGAATAGCCTCTTGGGTTCGTGATGTATTGTTTCTGGTTGCCTCTTTTTCTTTCATCGTGTTTGCATAGAAATTCCAGCGATCGAAAAGGTCTGCTTTCCTCTTCTTCGCGTTCGCAAAGCGTAAGCTCCTGCCATTTGTTCAACGCGTTCGCGTCCCTTATTTCGCGATCGCAAAGGGAATTTCTGGACAGCTTGATTCTCTTCTCCCCAATCACGATCCAATCTCAGCGATTGCGATCCCTGGGCAGAATAAATTGTACTCTATTCTGAGGATTAGCCATTTTTAACATTTTTTGAAGTTCTAGAGCTCGGTTTTGGGCAATTCTTTGTGGGTTTTTCTAGCAAAACGATTGGGTATGTGTTCTTCACCTAGAATTAATTATATTCCATGAATTTATCTTCATTTTTATCATTTAAATTGTTATTTGAGTTGAGGAAAATGTGGATTTTTGATGAAAATTCCTAAAATGAAAGATCATGATTTGAGGGACCAAATGGTGTCGGAATTGGATAAATTTTGTATGGTTGATCTCATTTTGGAACGGGTGATCGGATTTGTAAAATTTGACGGGTTCCGAGGTGCGGTCCCGGGGGTCGACTTTTGGTTCGATTTTAATATTTTTGTAAAGATTGAAACTTTATGATCTGAATAGTTTCTTATGTGTTTTTTCTTGCTTTGAAGTTAACTTGGTTAGATTTGAGCTGTCCGGAGGTCTTTTCACCTGAGAAGTGCATTTTATAGTATCGATTTGTCGCCTTTGAGGTAAGTATATTGTCTAACATTGTGCGGGGGACTTTCCCTTAGGAATTTAGTTTTCTATGCTAATTGTAGTCTTGGCATGTGAAGTGACGAGTGTGTGCTAGGACTTATTTGTGGAAAATATGCTCTAGGGTTCTTAAGCCCTTATGTTCAAATGTGGAGAGTTTCCGTTATGATTGATTTTAATAATTGCTTAAATTATCTCTATATGCTCTATATGATATTTCTAGCTTTTCTTGAATTCCTATATTTTGCATTAACCTTTAATTGCCTTAATTGAAGGGATCACCTTCCTTATTGTTTGATATTTCTTGATTGTGGGTTCCTCTGTGACTTTGTACAAATAGGTTACATGTCCAATTGTTGTGATCTTCCGGTATAGACATCTCGTACTTGTTATGTCTTGTTGTTTAGCTAAGGTTTCATTATGAAGATAATTTTTGGTACAAGTTTGATTATAGTTAATTCCCTTGTCGGGACATATTTAATCCTTATTATTGGTTCCCTTTCTGGGATATGGTTGTTTCCTTATTATTCCCTTGTCGGGATTCTCTTGTGATTAGGGTTGGTATGTTAGTTATACGGATCAGGTTGCATGCTGCAATAATATTAAATGGATCGGATTGCACGCCGCAACAATATTAAATGAATCGGGTTGCACGTCGCAACAATATTAAATGGATCGGGTTGCATGCCGCAACAATATTATATGGATCGGGTTGCACTCCGCAACAATATTAAATGTAACGGGTTGCACGCAGAAACAATATTAAATGAAATGGGTTGAGCACCGTAACAATATTATATGGATCAGGTTACACGCCGCAACAGTAAATAATAAAAATGAATATTGATTCTTATGGTGAGAATGAGAGTAAAAGCATGAAGGTTGGTACTGTGCATTTTTCTGCTGCCGTGTTTTTTTGTTGATTATCAATTCAAGTGTTAAAACTGTTTAAATTCCCTTACTGCTGTGATCGCTCGTATTAGAACCTACAATATTTTTCATACCTTATCATATATATATACATACACATATGTATATATATATATATACTCTTCAATACTTCAAATTTCGATAATGATCACAGCTATATATTTTACTTTAAGAGAAATTTCTACTAAGTTTTAAACTATTAAATTTCATGCAAAGGGGATAGTTCATTCAATGTTATATATTTTTTTAAAATTTAAAAGAGGTATTTTCTCTACTCAAAGGATTTCAACAGAAATAAATTTCATCTTTTCTCGATGGCTTTCCGAACTAGTTTGGAAATTGAGATTTTGCTTATTTTTGGAAAATGAGACTCCTTGGCATATTAAGTGCAATGTACGGACATTATATATTGATAACATGTGGATTCTGTTGTTAAAAGTGAAACGGAAAAAGATGGGGGGGCACAAGGTGCCATGTATGCGGAAGATTCGAAAGTTAAGATTATGATATGAGAAACTGAAGATTGAGATGGTCGCTAGTGTGTACTAGACTTGATGTGATTGATTGTGTGGACATTTCCTTCTTTAATCAAATACATTCTTACTTGTTTGTGTTCCTGTTGTGTCGGTGTTGAGTTACTTGTTACCCGATTTACTTGGTTGCCTGATTTACTTGTTTATTGTTCGTTACTACTCGTGTTCTCCTTTATTGTTCTTACTATTTGTATTCTAATTTCTTTCCGTTGTTAGTATTATCTCGTTATCTTTAACACGATGCTTTATTATCATACTCTGTAACTTTATTTGACCAATATGTGTCTTGACTGTTCCTCGTCACTACCCCACTGAGGTTAGTCTTGATACTTATTGGGCACTGTCGTGGTGTGCTCATACTACACTTTTGTATATTTTTTTGTGTACAGATCCAGGTATTGATCGATAATAGCTGTGCGGGTCGTCGTAGTAGAAACTCATGGTAACCTGCTGCTCTGTTCGCGGATCTCAGAGTCTCCTTTATTTGTAATTACTTCCATTTGCTCTGTTGTTTCGGGGCAGTGATATATTATTTTGTACTCTTAAATGGGCTTGTAACTTGTACTATCGATTTTGGAAAATTTTGAATTATTCAGAGTTGGTTAATCTAAAGTTAGTAAGTATCAATGTTATTTTAATTTATGTTAGACTTACCTAGTTTAGAGATTAGGTGCCATCATGACTCCTTCAAAGGGATTTTGGGGTTGTGACATGAACTCTGGGAATTCTAGTATGTGGTGGGACAATTGAACTGGTAAGGGTCCATAAACCCTACACATGCTTGGAAATAGCAACAACAAAACTACTGTAACAGAATTCATCTATGATGGAACCTGGAACACCAATAAGCTCAAGGAATGATTGCCAGATGATATGGTTCAACACATTATAAATATCCATATAGGCTAACAAAATATCAAGGATCAAGCTGCATGGGATGACACCAAGAATGGTAAGTTTTCCAACAAAACAACATATGACATTTTAGTATTCCTTTTAAATTCTCTTTCTTAATTTGGAGACTTTGGCTATCTAAGCTCCCTTTTGATGATGTTATTCTTAACTTTGGTAAGTAAATTATTTCAAAATGTAACTGTTGCACTAACCCTAAGCAAGAATCTATTCGACATGTTTTTGTGGAAATGATGCGGCTAGGTACATTTGAAAACTTATTGGCTCCCTTCTGGGAATCAAACCATTGTTGAATCGATGGAGGCAACAAAAACACAATAATAGTTCACAAGCTAGTTCTATATATCACTCCCATCATTATATGTTGGAAAATTTTGAAAAATAGGTGTTTTTATAAATATGGTGATTAAAGAAGATTCAATTTCTTCAAAATGAAATATCAAGTATGCTGGAACATCTAGGCTGCTATCCACATACTGGGAGAAGACTTCATTATGGCCCTCTCTGCCATTGCAAAGTACAGCAGTCACAATTGTGTTGAAGCACAAGCTGCCTTCTTTGGGATCAACTGGTGTGCAACAAATGGTTATTCGAACATTGCCATTGAACTTGACTCTATGCTGTAACGAATATGCTCAAGGATGGGAAACCAACAACTACAAACTGAAGAAAATTATTGAGGATACTTCATATAATAAACCAAGCCAATGTTACTCATATCCATTGCTTTAGGGAGGCTAACCAAGTGGCCAATCATCTTGCTAAGCTTGCCTTGTCCAACCATGTAAACAAGATTTTCTTCAATTTTCAATAGTTTCCTAGTGTTGTCAAAGGCCCAGTCATCTTAGACAGATTGCAAATGCCTACTATTAGAATAAAATACGATAAAGCAATTTTTTTTGTTAGTTGAACATGCTTAGTTGATTTTTTGTCCAAGATAGAGTAACATTATTATACTTCTCTTGTTCTTTTTGAAGGACATCCTTTGTCCTTGTGTTGTAATCTTTGGAGGTAAGGCCACACCCCCTCCATTTTTTCAAAATAATATAATACTCCCAGTTAAGCTAGGGAACTAAAAAGTAATATATGGTTGTTGTTATGAAACAATAAAAGAAAAAGCGACATTGAAGAGAAATGTAGGCGGTAGAATTATTATTGAATTTGGGATGAATTACAATGGACTAGAACCTTCTATTTATAGGGAGAGACTGACTTAGCCACCAAGTAATAAATCCTAGAATCTCTTTAAATATAGACATTGATCATAAATAAAATTTTATTAATAACACTCCCCCTGATTGTCTATTCAACAGATAATGTGTCTCGTTAAAACCTTAATTAAAATAAACCTAATGGGAAAAAAAGTTCTTGAAAAGAAAAAAAATACACATATCTAATAATATGCCTTTTAGTTGCCTCATTAATAATCTTACAAAGAAAACCCAGTGGGACAAAACCTTGTAAGAGAAAAAGAGTACAACGTGCATTAACTCCCCTTGATGAGAGCATCAATTCACATCCTTGAGCCTTCGCATCTCAATATTATACACTAGCCTATTGAAGATTGACTTTGGTAGAGATTTGGTGAACAAATTAGTCATACTATCACTTGAACGAATTTGTTGCACATTAATATCACCATTATTCTGAAGAACGTGTGTGAAAAATAACTTTGGTGAAATGTGCTTTGTCATATCTCCTTTTATGAATTCTCCCTTCAATTGGGCTATGCATGCTGCATTGTCTTCATACAAAATCGTGGGTAGTTTTTCTCATTTCATACCATATTTGTCTCAAATAAAATATATTATACACATCAACCACACACATTCTCGACTTGCTTCATGAATAGAAATTATCTCAGCATGATTAGATGAAGTAGCCACAATTAATTGTTAAGTTGATCACAAGATATGGCAGTGCCTCCACAGGTAAACACATAACTTGTTTGAGATTGAGCCTTGTGTGAGTCAAATAAATACCCAACATTGGCATAACTAACAAGATCAATACTGAAATTATGGTCATAAAATTAGCCCATACCGATAGTTTCTTTTAGATATCGCAATATTTATTTGATTCCATTCCAATATCTCCTTGTGGGAGAAGAATTGTATCTTGCTAAGACATTAACTGAAAAAGTTATGCCAGGCCTTGTAGTGTTAGCAAGATATATTAGTGAAACAATTGCACTAAGATATGGTACTTCAGGATCAAGTAGTTCTTCATCCTCTTCTTGAAGACGGAATGGATCTTTATTCACATCAAATGATCGAACAACCATTGGAGTACTTAATGGATGTGCTCTATGTATGTAAAACTGTTTCAATACCTTTTCTATGTAGGCAGATTGATGAACAAAAATTTTATTTGCCAAATGTTCTATTTGCAAACCAAGACATAATTTTGTCTTTCCGAGATCTTTTATCTCGAATTCCTTCTTTAAATAATGAATTGCCCTTTGGAGTTCTATGCGAGTTCCAATAAGGTTTATGTCATCAACACATACGACAAGTACAACAAATTTTGATGTTGTTTTGTTTATAAAAACACATGAGCGAATGGTATCATTTATATAAACTTCCTTTAACAAATACTCACTAAGACGATTATACCATATTCGTCCTGATTGCTTTAGACCATACAAAGTTCTTTGCAATTTGATTGAAATTATTTCCCGGGACTTTAAATTATTTGCGTTAGTCATTTTAAATCCCTCAGGAATTTTCATGTATATCTCATTCTCAAGTGAGCCATAAAGTTAGGCGGTAATTATATCCATTAAATGCATGTCAAGCGATACATGGACAAGAAAACTAATAAGATAGTGGAACGCTAAAGCATCCATTACGGGTGAATATATCCCTTCATAATCGACACTAGGTTGTTGTGATAATCCTTGTGCAACAAGGAGTACCTTATATTTTTGTACCTTATTTTTAACATTCCTCTTACGTATAAAGACCCATTTATAGCCAACAAACTTAACACCATTAGGTGTTTGGACTACAGGCCCAAAAGCTTCGCGTTTTGCAAGTGAATTCAACTCTTATTGGATTTCTTCTTGCCATTTTGGCCAATCACATCTTTCTCGACATTCTCCAACAGATATATGTTAAAGATCCTCATTATCTTGCATAATGCTAGATGCAACATTATATGCAAAGACATAATTCACCATTATATCCAATCGATTCAAATTTTCTTAATATCTACTGGATTTATTGATAGTTCCTTATTTTCTTGAGTCTCAGGCTCAGTAAGTTCCTCATGAATCTCATAATTTATTAAATCATAAATTTATTCATGAGATTCTCTTGTAGTGTCATTTTGATCATTTATGTTTCTTTTTCTAGAATTTCAATCTTTGGAATGCAATGGTCTGCCACATTTTAGGCATGTTTTTGACTCATTAGCTATGACAATAGAAGATTGTCCAATAGGAACATCAATACGGATTGAAACACTCTGCTTAGGGATATGTGATATTTCTATTCTTTTCAAATCCGTAAATACGTATGACATTTGGTTTGCTATTCTATGTAATGGATAATATTTTGCACCTCTTTTTCATAAATAGAGACACGTGGATCAAGATGAGATAATCATGAATTTTTTCACAAAATTTTGATTTCACCAACTTTTCCTCCTAATTTTGGGAAAAGTGTCTCATCGAATTGACAACCTACAAATTTAGCAGTGAATAAATCTCCTATTAATGTTTCAAGATAGCGAATAATGGAGGTCGATTTAAATCCAACATATATTCCTAACCCTCTTTGGGCACCTATCTTGGTGCGATTTGGCGGTGCTACAGCCACATATACTGCACATCCAAAATTTCTTATATGGAATATATTAGGTTCATGACCCAAAACTAATTACAATGGGGAATATTTATGATAATTTATCGTTTTGAGACGAACCAGCTTTGTTGCATGCAAAATGGTGTGACCCCAAACAGAAGTGGGCAACCTCGTTTTTCTAATGAGTAATAGTTTGCTATCAATTATCAGATGTTTAATTAAAGACTCTGCAAGACCATTTTGAGTGTAAACAAGAGCTATGTTCCACTTTTATCCCAATTTGTAAGAAATAATCATCAAATACTTGGGATGAAAAATCAGTAGCATTATCAAGTCTAATATACTTAATTGGATTATCGGAAAATTGTACCCGTAATTGAATTATTTGTGTCATTAATTTTACAAACACGAGGTTGCGAGATGACAATAGGCACACATGAGACCATCTAGAAGATCTATCTATTAAGACCATAAAATATCTAAAGAGCCCACTATGTGGGTGAATAGGACCATAAATGTCCACTTGTATACGTTCCAAAAATGTAGTGGACGCAATTCCAACCTTTGTTGCTGATGGTCTAGTAATTAACTTGCCTTGATAATAGGAAGTGCAAGAAAATTTATTATTTAAAAGAATCTTTAAATTCTTTAATGGATTCCCATTTGATTCGTCTCATCATAATTGATCCAGGATGTCCCAATCAATCATGCCAAAGTACAAAATTATTGAAATTAGTAACTTTTGGTTTACGGTAGAATGTGCCTCAATTACAATAGTTCTTGTCCAATACATGCCACAAGATAAAGATGGGAACTTCTTAATAACTCTCTTGTGGCCAGAGACATTTTATATAATGATGAGATATTCAAGATTATTATCATCTATTGTCTCAATATGATATTCATTTCGGCGGATATCTTAAAACTCAACAAGTTCCTCTTATACTTGGAGGAGAACATTACATTCTCTATGATAAGTGTTGTTCCATTAGGGAGAGTTATAGTAGCTCTTTAAGAGCCTTCAATTAGATTACTACTACCAGAAATTGTAGTAACGCCTGCCTTATACATACTTATATAAAGAAAAATATTTCTTCTCTTTGAATATTGTATATGTCGTACATTAGTCAATCAAATAAATATTTTTACAATTGAAATGTGATCCAAATTTACTTTGAGAGATATCCATATTTTCTTATATTAAAATCAAATTATAGAATGTCAAGAATTTGAAAGAGAAAAACAAAGTAAAATACTTACCTTAAATCCAAAATTTAATCATGAAGAAAGTTCATGGAGAAATTGACAATCATTATGCTCAATCACAAAGCTTCTACTCAATTGGTTAGAGTCTCGTGCTGATAACGTGTTACGAAACAATAAAAGAAGAAGAAGACATTGTAGACAAACGTAGGGAGAGATAATTTTTATTGAATTTGGGATGAATTACAATGGAAGAGAACCCTCAATTTATAGGGATAGAGTGACTTAGCCACCAAGTAATAAACTCTAGAATCTCTCTAAACATAGACATTCACCATAAATAAAATTCTATTTATAACAGCTGACATATATTCAACCATGACACTTATTGTCCGCTTTGGTCTAACAGACCTTATGGATTTATTCCTTAGCTATGCCATGATCGATCCTAAAAAACATGTATACCATGTGAACTTGATTTATATTATATAACACTTCGCTTTTCTCTCTCTTTCCAATATGAGATTTGTCTCAGGTGTCAATGATTCCTTCTTCGGAAGCTTTTCAGCTTAAACATCTGTTAATCCTTCTCTTTAACCCGTCCTCCATCAAACTCAAAGGCATTATATACTCCCTTTTAGTGATTCAACATCCTCGTCGGGGCTTGCCCCACTATGGTACTACAGGAATTAAGCTATAATACTATATTTTTCACATGTCATGTGCATGACACGTATTGTTCGCTTTGACCCGACGGGTATCACGGATTTTTCTCTAGGCTACACTATTACCGAACCCAGAAGTGTGAATACCATGTGCAAGTGTTGTATCTTATATATTTCAATGTTAGATTTGGCTGAGGGATCATATATGTGACGACCCAAAGGGGTCATCACTTGTTTTCTTACCAATTCTATAATATTGAGGCCTTGAAAACCTCATCTGAGGGGTGCACCGATTTGCATGCGTAGTCCGGGAGCATAGCCGGAAAGCTTAGATATGAATTTTGTGAGAAAAATACTAAATTCTGATATAAAGTTGAATAAATTTGACTCTGGTCAACTTTTTAGATAAACGAACCCGGACCCGTGATTTGACGGTCCTGGAGGGTCCATAGGAAATATGGGACTTGGGCAAAATTGAATTCCGAGGTCTCAAGTCCGAGAAATGAATTTTTGTGTGAAATTATTTTCTGGAAATAATTAAGGAAATTGGAAATGAAATTTGACTAAAAGGTTATGGTATCGGGCCCATATATATGTATGTGTGTGTGTGTGTGATGTTATTTTGGCGATTTGATCGCACGAGTAAGTCCGTAGGATGTTTTTGAGGTTGTGTGTATATTTGGTTTGAAGCCCTGAGGGCTCGAGTATGTTTTGGATAGGCCACGTAATGCATTATTGAACTTGAAAACTTGCTGGTATTATCTGACCAGTAGGCTTCGCATAGCCTACCTTGCAAATGCGAGCTCGTAAATGCAAATAAGTACTCGCAAATGCGAAGGCGCTCACCTTGCTCTGGGATCACAAATGCAATCACTACATCGCAAAAGCGAAATCTGGACTTTGGCAAATGCGAAATCTCTGCTCGCAAATGCAATGTCCCCAGCTATCCTCATGGTTCGCAAATGGAAAAAATTGTTCGCAATTCCCACATTTGGTCAGGGTTCGCAATTGCGAACCCCAGTTTGCAATTCCCATATCTTCAACCTGCATATTTTATACTTAGTCGAATTTTAGGCCATTTTTCAGCCCACTTTCAAAATACAACTCATTAGGCGATTTTCAAGAAAACATTCCATTCCAAATTAGTTATAAGTTGATTTTTACTCAATATATTCAATTATTAGCATCATTTAACATGTTTTCCACTTAAAATCAATGATTTTCATGGGTGCAATTGGGGGTTTGGATAGAACCTAGGTTTTCCTAAAATTGGGGATTTAGACCTCAATTTGAGGTCTGATTTCAAAATAAATCATATATTTGGGTTCGTGGGGGAATGGGTAATTGGACTTTGGTTCGAACCTCGGGTTTTGACCACATTGTCCTGAGGGGAATTTGGTCATTTTACTTAAATTTGCATCTGAGCTTTGAATTAAACAGTAGAATCAGTTGCTTGAGATGCTATTTACAACATGTGATTGAATGGAATAGATTTGGGCCATTTAGAATCGAGTACCCGTGGCAAGAACGGGGTTGCTAGTTGATTTTAGCTGGTTCAAGGTAAGTATCTTGCTTAACCTTGTGTTGGAGACTTCCCCTTAGGATTTGAGTCTTCTTTGTTACTTGTATTCCTTGTACGCGAGGTGACGAGTGCGTGCTCGGATTTATTTTTGGGAAAATTAGCCTTTCTAGGTTCTTAGGTCCTTATATGCATTTAGTATGAAGTTGTTCTTGATATAAATGAATTTTCCTTTTGCTATTTTCACCTCTACATGTTTTATTTGGAATTAATTGTCTTGTGGTTTATTCTTATTGCCTAAGTGATTATTACCTTACTTAACTGAAGACCTTTACCTCCTCCATTGTCACGTTATCTTTCATAGCTGCTTGTTTTATTGAAAATAATTATTATCTCTCAAGTAATTATTTAGTCTTAGCTGAAATTGTTGTATCTCCTTCGTAACCTTCCCAATCTCAAAGGAAGAGCAGATATTCCATGTGTAATTGATATTTCCTTATTTGAAATTACTTGACTATTGTTAACTCCCTTGTTGTTGAACTACATGCCATTGGGTCGTTACTTCGTATTTTCTTTCTCCCTTGTTAAATTGTTCTTATTACGTTTAGTATTTTCTATTGTGGTTATTTCTTATGAGCTAGTCTTACCGCCCCGGTGAACAAAAGATTATTGAGTTAATTCACTTGTTGTGCTTTTGTATACATTGTATTTGTTGTTGTAGTATTTGATATTATGATGCACGAGGTTTCTGCCATGCGATTATTAATATTATGATGCACGAGGTTTCTACTGTGTGGTTATTGATATAGTGATGCACGAGGTTTCTGCCGTGTAGTTGTTGATATTGTGATGCACGAGGTTTCTGCTGTGCGGATGTTAATGTGTTGATGCACGAGGTTTCTGTCGTGCAATTGTTGTTGAGGGGTTGCACGAGGTATTTGCCGTGCTACTGTTGATATTGATATATTGCACATGCAGCGTAATAAGGCCGGATATGCTTATATGTGGGTTGCAAATCTGGCGAAATAAGGTGGGAAATACTATGATGCGCATGTGGCGAAATAAGGCAATTCTTATTATGTTATTAATTACACTCGTGGCGAAATAAGGAGGGCTATGTCAGGGATTGATTTTAAGGATTGTGACGGCACGTGGAGGCATTCCTTTCTTCGTTTAATATTTTTATTGTGTTTGCTTTCATTAATGAGATTTATCTTGTGGATGTGGTGAGGGAACATTGTGCGTGATGCCGCTCTTCTTTTTATCTTTATTAGATGGTAGAAACCTTGTTAAAGCACTCATACAAGCATACGCGTAGTTGAAACATTCCTATTGGAGGTGAAGTTCCCTTGATTTTTCTAAGTATAGAGGTACGTCCTTGTTTAATCATTATATATGTTAGACTGGCCCTAGTTGGCTTGTTGGTTGTCAGCATGACTATGAGACTGATGGGGTACAGGATGCCAAGTGTTTGATTTCAGATGCTGGGATTTTGTGATTTGTGGTTTGTACATGATTTGGTGAATTTGTGGAAATAGTCAAATAAGACCTTAGGTGAACATCATCGTAGCACATGAGTTATT
The DNA here is from genome assembly GCA_034376525.1 of Nicotiana benthamiana. NCBI lineage: Eukaryota > Viridiplantae > Streptophyta > Magnoliopsida > Solanales > Solanaceae > Nicotiana > Nicotiana benthamiana. Next base: position 8,844,919 of record CM067340.1, on the reverse strand, counting down.
ATTTTGTTTTTCCCCTTACTGTGTTGTGATCTTAGGAATTGGATTGTGTTTGCCGTCATTATGTATCATCACTTCTTATATTCTCGTTGTTACTTCTTGTTCTTTTCCCTCATTGTGATAGCATTATTAGTCACTCAGTGCACTCTTTACATGAATATATATATATCATTTCAGATGTTCCTATAATTATGTTGTTTATTTGACCGGTAGGTGTCTTGACTATTCCTCGTCACTACTCCATCGAGGTTAGTTTTGATACTTACTGGGCAACGCTGTGGTGTGCTCATGCTACTCTTATGCACATTTTTGTTTTGCAGATACAGGTACTCCCACTTAGTTCTGTCAGCCTTGGAAGGAGGTGTATCGGTAGAGACTTCGAGGTATATCTTCTACATCCGCAAACCAAGGAGTCCCTTTCCAGCTTTCTGTAAAAAGTATAGCTCTTCCAGTATTTTTTTATTTGTATAGATATTCTTGAGTCAGAGCCTCTTATGTATCCCTTAGCTTGTGATTTGTGAGATTCCAGGTTTGGGGAAATTTTGTTAGCTTCGAGAGTTGCTATTGTATGTGCCAAGCGGCACCTTAAACACATGGTTATTCTTCTAAATCAGTTTTAGTTATTTTTCCATAATTTTATGGTTTATCTTCCGCATTATTAGGCTTACCTAGTCGTAGGGACGAGGTGCCATTACGACATGTTCACGGAGGGCGAACTAGGGCCGTGACAAGTTGGTATCAGAGCTCTCGGTTCATAGGAGTCACAGATCACAAGTCGGTTTATTAGAGTCTCGTGGATCGGTACGGAGATGTTTGTACTTTTCTACGAGAGGCTATGTAATCATTAGGAAAACTCCCCTTCATTTAATCTCCTTGTCGTGCTAGATTTTTGACATCCACAATCCTAAACCTCTGTCTTCTACTATCTCAATGATGGTAAGGACATGTACTACCCAATGTGATCAGGCACCTGTGCCCCCTGCTATAGCCAACGGAGGTCAGGGTCGGGGGTAGAGTTAGAGGACGCACACGTAGTGCAGCGAGAGCACCTGCGCAAGTGGCCGCCAAGGTAGCATCAACATATTTAGCCGGAGTCCAGGCACCTGACACGCCTACTGCTACTACTACTCCAGCCCTTCAGGAGACTTTAGCACGGTTCATGAGAGTGTACACCACTTTGGCTCAGGCATGATTGCTTCCCCTTGCTGCAGCCACACCCCAGGCCAGGGGAGGAGCATAGACTCCCATCGCCCACAGTTCGGAGCAGCGAATGCATGTTGAGAAGGTCCCTTAGATTTTTCCAGCACCACTTTCAGTACTAGTTCAGTCCGACGGCATGGCAGCGGTTTTCGGGCAGGAGTATATGAGACTAGAGAGGTTCATAGACTTCGGACCGACGTGTCACGGCGAGGTATTCAGGCAGGTAAAGGGCACCCAAGAGGGGGAGGCCCAGCTCGTTGATGTATTTCATATATTAGGTTTGAGGCCGGTGCGCCACATAATGTCATTCAGGTACGAATTCAGCTTGTTATAGAGGGCACTATCTGTAGTTCATCACAGTTCTGCTTATCAGGGTGAGTTCCTTTATCTGTTGTTCTATTGTGGGTGCATTTCATGATTGTACTCTGTTTGCGTGATTAATCTGTTAGGAGGCTATATGAGTGATAGATATGTCTATCGTCTGTTTATTGCTGTTGACGAGCATTATGAGACTAGTAGTAAATTCCCGTTGTCCGTTACAATAGGTTCAATGTGATTTTGGAGTATCCTTGGTTACGAGCTGTGATTTATATGCTTCACCGGTAGGGGAGCTAGTCTGTGTTGTGAGTGGTAGAAGGAATTGATCTGGTGAGAGTCTCCATATAAGTTGCGCTACTTGTGATTCAGTGTTGAGGGCGGAACCCTCGTGATTTCAGGTGATTTGATATGTTAAGAGAGGGTTGTGTACAGCGGTGAGAAATATATCAATATAAGATCCTTGTGAGTCTTTTATATGTTTCATTCCTTCTTGTTAGATGTTTTTAGATTAGTTTTCTAGAAAATTGTGCTAGTTCGACTTGTTTGATATTTCCCTTATGTGTTTTTCCCTTCCCAAATTCATCCATCTTCGTTGCATGCTTCTTGAGTTCTAGTTGGTGGGGTGTGTGCTTGTTGGTATTAGTTGGAATTTGGTTATTTGGATGGTTTGAGCTAGGAGAGGCTCAGTTGTTTGGTACAGATTTGGTTCAGGAGGCCTTGGACAAGGTCAAGATCATTCAGGATAAGCTTCATTCAGCTCAGTCTAGGCAAAAGAGTTATGCAGACCGCAAGGTTTAAGATGTTGCATTTATGGCTGGTGAGCGGGTATTTCTCCGAGTTTCTCCTATGAAAGGTGTAATGAGATTTGGAAAGATGGGAAATCTTAGCCCTAGGTTCATTGGTCCGTTTGAGATTCTTGATCGAGTTGGAAAGGTGGCTTATAGACTTGCATTGCCACCCAACTTATCAGCCGTGCATCCAGTTTTTCATGTATCCATGCTCCGGAGGTTTCACAGCGACCCATCCCACGTGTTAGATTTCAGCATGTTCAGTTGGACAAAGACTTGTCTTATGAGGAGGAGCCGGTAGCTATTCTAGACCGGCAAGTTCGTCCGTTGAGGTCCAAGATTTTTCCTTCTGTTCGGGTCTAGTGGAGAGGTCAGCCTCCTAAGGCATCGACCTGGGAGTCCGAGTCTGATATGCGGAGCCGTTATCCTCATCTTTCCTGACTCAGGTACTTCCTTCTTTTGTCTGTTTGAGGACGAACGGTTGTTTTAGTGGAGGATGTGACGACCCAAAGGGCTCATCACTCGTTTTCTTACCTATTATGTAATTTCCAGGCCTTGAAAACCTCATTTGGGAGGTTTCTCGATTTGCGTGCACAGTCCGTGCGCGTAGCCATAAAGCTTAGATATGAATTCCGTTGGAAAATGCTAAATTTTGATATTAAGTTGACTATATTTAACTCTTCCCGTACCCGTGATTTGACGGTCCCGGAGGGTCCGTAGGAAAATATGGGACTTGGGCGTATGCCCGAAATCGAATTACGCGGCCCCAAGTCCTAGAAATTAATTTTTGTGTGAAATTGTTTGCTGGAAATAATAAAGAAAATTGGAAATGAAATTTGATTAAAAGATTATGGTATCGAGCCCGTATTTTGGTTCCCGTGCCCGGTACAAGTCTGTAGGATGTTTTTGAGATTGTGTGATATATTTTTTTTGGAGCCCCGAGGGCTCGGGTGAGTTTTGGATAGGCCATGGAGTGCATTTTTGAACTTGGAAAATTGTTGGTATGATCTGACCTGCATGCTTCACAAATGCGAAGCCTGGCTCACAAATGCGAGCTCGCAAATACGAAGAAATACTCGCAAATGCGAAGGCACTCACCTTGTTCAGGGATCTCAAATGCGATCACTACATCGCAAAAGCGAAATCTGCACTTTCGCAAATGCGACATCTCTGCTCGCAAATGCGATGTCCCCAGCTATGCTCATGGTTCACAAATGCGAACAATTGTTCACAATTCCCACATTTTGTTGGGGTTCACAATTGCGAACCCCAGTTCGCAATTCCCATATCTGCAACCTGCATATTTTATACTTAGTCAAATTTTAGGCCATTTTCATCGCACTTTCAAAATACAGCTCCTTAGGCGATTTTCAAGAACAAGTTTCATTCCAAATCAATTGTATGTTGATTTTTACACAATTCTTTAAATTATTAGCATCATTTAACATGTTTTTCACTTAAAATTAATGATTTTCATCGGTGAAATTGGGGGTTTTGGGTAGAACCTAGGTTTTTCTAAAATTGGGGATTTGGACCTCAATTTGAGGTCTGATATCAGAATAAATCATATATTTGGGTTCGTGAGAGAATGGGTAACCGTGTTTTGATTCAAACGTCGGGTTTTGACCACGTTGGCCTAATGGGAATTTTGGTCATTTTTACCTAAATTCGTGTCTTAGCTTTGAATTAAACAGTAGAATCAGTTGCTTGAGATGTTATTTACAATATGTGATTGAATGGAATAGATTTGGGCCATTTGGAGTCGAGTACTCGTGGCAAGAACGGGGTTGCTAGTTGATTTTAGTCGGTTCAAGGTAAGTATCTTGCCTAACCTTGTGTGGGGAACTTTGCCTAATGATTTGAGTCTTCTTTGTTGCTTGTACGCGAGGTGACTAGTGCGTGCTCGAATTTATTTTGTGGGAAAATTGGCCTTTCTAGGTTCTTAGGTTCTTATATGCATTGAGTATGAAGTTGTTCTTGATATGATTGAATTTTTCTTTTGCCAGTTTCACCTCTACATATTTTATTTTGAATTAATTACCTTGTGGTTTATTCTTATTGCCTAATTGACTCTTACCTTACTTAATTGAAGACCTTTACCTCCTCCATTGTCACGTTATCTTTCATATCTGCTTGTTTTATTGCAAATCATTATTATTTCTCAGGTAATTATTTAGTCTTAGTTGAAATTGTTATATCTCCTTCATAACCTGACCACTCTCAAAAGAAGAGTAGATATTCCATGTGTAATTGATATTTCCTTATTTGAAATTACTTGACTTTTGTTATCTCCCTTGTTGTTGAACTACATTCCATGGAGTCGTTGATTCGTATTATCTTTCTCCCTTGTTAAGTTGTTCTTATTATGTTTTGTATTTTCTATTGTGGTTATTCCTTATGAGCTAGTCTTACCGCCCCGGTGAATAAAAGATTCTTGAGTTAATTCACTTGTTGTGCTTTTGTATATATTTTATTTGTTGTTGTTTTATTTGATATTGTGATGTACGAGGTATCTGCTGTGTGGTTATTAAAATTGTGATGCACGAGGTTTCTACCGTGCGGTTATTGATATTGTGATGCACGAGGTTTCTTTCGTACGGATGTTGATGTTGTGATGCACGAGGTTTCTCCCGTGCAATTGTTGTTGAGGGGTTGCACGAGGTCTTTGTCGTGCTACTGTTGCTATTGATATATTTCACTTGCGGCGTAATAATGCAGAATATGCTTATATGGGGTTGCGCATCTGGCGAAATAAGGTGGGAAATACTATGATGCACGTGTGTTCGAAATAAGAAGGTATTTATTATGTTATTAATTGCACACGTGGCGAAATACGGAGGGCTATGTCAGGATTGATTGTAAGGATTGTGACGGCCCATGGAGGCATTCCTATCTTCGTTTAATATTTTTAGTGTGTTTGCTTTCTTGTATGAGATTTATCTTGTGGATATGGTGAGGGGAAATTGTGCGTGATGCCGCTCTTCTTCTTATCTTTATTAGTTGGTAGAAATCTTGTTAAAGCACTCGCACAAGCATACGCATAGTTGAAACACTCCTATTGGAGGTGAAGTCACCTTGATCTTTCAAAGTATAGAGGTACGTCCTTGTTTAATAATTATATATGTACGAGTGGTCCCAGTTGGCTTGTTGGTTGTCAGCATGACTGTGAGACTAATGGGGCACAGGATGCCAAGTGTTCTGTTGAATCCTTGTACTCATGCTACTCTTCTGCATATTTTTGTTGTGCATATACAGATACTCCCATTCAGTTCCGTCAGTCTTGGAAGGAGCCGTATCGGTAGAGACTTGAGGTATATATGCTATGTCCGTAGATCGAGGAGTCTCTTTCCACCTTTCTTTAATCAGTGTAGCTCGTCCAATATTTTTTCTTTGTATAGGTATTCTTGAGTCAGAGCCTCTTATGTATCCCTTAGCTTGTGATTTATGAGATTCTGGATTTTGAAAAATTTTGTTAGCTTCGAGAGTTGTTATTGTATGTGCCAAACTGCACCTTATACACATTGTTATTCTTCTAAATCAGTTTTAATTATTTTTCTGCAATTTTATGGTTTATCTTTCGTATTGTCAGGCTTACCTAGTCGTAGGGACTATGTGTTTTCATGACATAATTCACAAAGGACGAACTGGGATCGTGACAATATATAAGCTCTTTCTTCGGAAGCTTGCTAACCCTAACACACGATGTCCCTTCTCTTTGACCCGTTGTCAAGGGTGACTTTTTTATCTATATATAAATGGTATACTTTTTAGGTGAAGGTTATTCAACTAGTATAAATGTATAAATGTAGTTTCGCCCCTGATAAGCAACATACTTACTGAGATCAAGTACGCATTTGAGACGCAACATCTTATAATATCACTCTCTCACCTAGTCGGGTTGTATCATAGGATTTATCCACCCCATATATATGAGGTAGATGCAACATGTAATGTCTTGTAATGGTGACTATTCAAAATTAAAATGAACAAAGAAATGAACTCAATTTGCAAAGCAACATAAATATGTATACATTGATTAGTCATTGCACACTTATATGCTATCATATAAAGGGTGATGTTATAGTAAAATGATCTAGAGGAAAAGATATATCACCACATTTATCAATAACTTGGTCTAACGGGAAAGATATATATCACTATATTTATAAAAAACTTCTTGCCTAATTAAGAGCTTATTCTTGGCAAACCAAAGCATTTGTTAGAACTACTAATTGAGGAAATTAAAGAAACTTCTTATGATGTAAACTCTTGTAAAAGAGAATTTTAATAACATTTTTCTTATCTGCCTTTCTAAGCATTCTGGCTTTGCTAAAAGGGTTCAACTTTGAGAGGGAATGATGATAAGACATTTCCTATATGATAAAGGGTTTTTTGGTACTCACCCGGTGTCCGCTATCCGCATTGAAATCCGATTAAATCCGGATTCGCTGAAAAGTCTCGCATTGGGGGGTAAAGCGTTTCCTAGCAACGTGACTTTATACCCAAGACCGAACCCAAGACCTCTGGTTAAAGATAAAGGAATACTTACCACTCTATCACAATTTTTTTTGGTCCATGTGATAAAGGTTGATAGTAACATTTATTTGGAAGAGTTTGAACAACTTAGAAGTTCCTTTGCTTTATGTTTGGAATACGAAAAAAAATGGAAAAAGAAGTCGAAATGAAATTGACAATAACTATGGTATAAATAAATTGGTATTGTTTGATATATGTTAATATTCTTAAAACTTACTCATATTATGATAGTACCTAAATTTTGGTAGTTGAGATTTCCTACGCATGTTTGCTCAAGTGATACTGCTTCGGCGAATTATTTTATTAAATATATAGAAACAAAGATTTGTAACCGTTCCCCTGATCTAAACTCGATATACATTGTTTATCAAACTATTTTAATTTCTGTTTGTTTATTCAGCTGAACTAATGGGATGTTGTTTTTGACACTTTTTAATATCGTCTAAGTATTTCCCTTTTAATTAAAGACATGCATAAGGTAAAATTTAAATATTTGCACAAGCTAAATTAGGTGTATCTTGTTGTATTAGAATTCCTCATTGGTGGTTTTCATGACCAGAAAAACCTAATTTTTGCCTATTGGCTTTTTAATTTTCTATAATTTTCCTTCTTTACATTTCTGCTTTTTCTATTAACTTTAATATATAAATTAAATGTAAAAAATTTACTTATTTATACCCCTCAATTGGATTCAATAAAAATACATTTTCTTTGTTATATAACAAAGAAAAATATACTTCATTTGCAATCTATTAAGCAAATATTCTTTGAATATCAAAGGGTAATACAGTATCAAAAGCTTTCTATAAATCCGCTATATTACTTAACAATATCTCAAAAAATAATTCTCGCCATTTTTCCTTTCAAGAGAATAATGAAAAGTGAACTCTATGGGCAATTTTGAATATTTTGAGAACTTTCAGGACTTGTATCGACAAATGCTCCCCATTTATGTTCAAATGGCTTCAAGTATATATCTACCTACGAGATCGAGCTCATCAAGGGTATGATGGAGTGATAAAAATTGATGTACTTTTACCAAAAGTTTCAAGTTTGTGCACTGAAAACGAATTGAATCATATTTGATAGGGAACAATTTTCTACGATTTTTTTACAATGTGAATTTAAATGAGTCGATTAGTAATATATAGGATATTTAATGGTCGTTAAACAAAAAAATAATAATAATTTAATACCATACATGAGGTTGGAGTATTATATAAAGTATATAGTGGACTAGTGAAGATTCCTCTTCGATAGAGAGCGCAAAGAAATTTAGTAGTTATTTTGTTATGGCACAATGTCACGATCCGTTTGTCGTGACTGTGTAGACCTAAAGAAAGAATGGGCCATCTGGAACTTCGTCGTTGGATTATGGGGACGACATTAGCATTAAGGCGTTGTTCTCCCTTAGATGCTTCGATCTGGCCGAGTCAGGCAGGCCGACCCGGTTAAGTTTGGGGTGCTTGTCGCTGGTCATGGACTTAACAATGAAGGGGACCGAAGTAGGCCTAAGGGATCAACTGGTCGGGGGCTAGTGCCGCTCCCCTGATGAGCCCAAGGCAGGGCGAAACCAGTTGGCTATCGCGTGTGGTAAGGCTTGTCTCGAGGTAGTGGGCGGCCTTGGGACGCCGCACGGGCGCTGTGTGCTGCACCGGACTCTAAGCCCGTGACAAGTGGTATCAGAGTAGGACGTACTTGCTGCTGAGCGTTATGGTGGGGTCCTCAAGGGGAGGACTGTGCGGGTGCGTTGCCCAGCATGATAGTTAAACTAAAAGAGAAAAAAAAAATATATATATATATATATACATGGGGTTGGATTATTACATCTAATTATCACTCACTCAAATCCACACGCTCCCCTCAAAGACAACAATAACAATTTATATTTGCAGTGTATTTGCATAGTGTGGGATTTAAGAAGAGTATGTAATCATTACACAGATTTTACTCTTATCGTGCGAAGACAGAAATATTATTCTGATAAACTTCCGGCTCTAGAATTTGTTGAAGAAAGGTTGTACTAATTCCCCATCTTAGGGTGCCAATGGAGATTATATTGTGCCATTTGCTGAATGGTATGCCATGGATATTCCGGGGAAATGATGGTGAATTTCAAAGGAAATGTCAAAATATCTCTCAAAAGGACAATTCTGAATGATATGAAACTTAGATTGATTAATATGTGAAAACTAAACTTGTGATCATTAACAAATAAGAATGTGAAAGGGACTTCAAATCAATAAAGTGAGAAGAAACCTTCTTTTTTGCTTTTCCTTAAAGTCAATAATGTGCGGTTTTTTTTTTTGTTGGAGCGCCCAAATAAAACTCATTGGGTACATGTGGCTCCGCCTATGTTCACAGAGAAAATAGAAGCCTTTTTAAAAGTAGTTATTCAAAATATTTATCACTTTTCTAAATTTAAAAATAAAATAAAAATAGAGTCTTGATCAAATATTCAAAAAGTTTTTAATTCCGCTATCGAAATCTAATAAGAAATATATGAAATTAAATTGTAACGTCAAATAGGACTTTTACCTATACCAAAGGTAAAATATTAGTCAACTATTTAATTCGAGCACAATGATAATTTTAATTTCTAAGGAGCATATTCTAAGAAGTACAATGAACAATGAAGAAGACATTTTCACAGAAAATACTGCTGGAGATGAACAGAAAATTGGCATTCTATTATAGACGAATTTGTTCTTGTTTGGCTATTTTTATATTGGTGCCTAGGTCTCCAGTTTCTGTGGTCACTTTAGTTTACTCCAACACAAACTTCTGTCAATTTTTATTTAAATTTTATAATTAAATCAAAATATGAAGTTGTGGTTATTATACGAGAATCACAGCAACAATAAGGATTACCGTCGTGTGATCAGAAGATCATAAGTTCATGCCATAAAAATTAACTCTTGCAAAAATAAAAAATAAAAAATAAAAAATAAGATTGTGTTATGAAATAGAAGATTCTTACACTTCTATTTAAGGTGAATGTCTTTAATGTATTTAATTAGAGAGATTTTAGAGTTCTATTAGTGGTAGCTAAATCTTCCTCTCCCCTATAAATAGAGGTGCCCCCTACCATTGTAAATCATCCCTTGAGACCACTCTCAACTCAATAAGAAGAACTCTCTCTACTCTTCTCTCTATTGATATTGTTCTTGCTCTATTGTTCTTGTCTTTTGCTTTAGTTTATAACACGTTATCAGCACGAGACTCTACCGTCTCAAGTATCATTCTCGAAAATCCAAGGTATTTTCCCTCTTCCTAATTTAATTTTCGAGTATGTCTGACATTATGAAAAGAAAGTTCGTTGCCCTTGAAATTTCGGGCAAGAACTATATGACATGGGTGTTGGATGCTGAAATCCACTTGGATGCTATGGGTCTCGGAGACACCATCAAAGATAAAGAAAAAGCATCCACCCAAGATTGTGCGAAGGCCTTGATTTTCTTGCGCCACCACCTTGACGAAGGTTTGAAGATTGAATATCTCACCGTCAAGGATCCACTCGTTTTGTGGAACAACTTAAAGGAGAGATATGACAACCTGAAGTTGGTCACTCTGCCACAAGCACGATATGATTGGGCCCATCTGAGGCTACAGGACTTTAAGTCCGTTTCTGAATATAATTCTGCTATGTTCAGAATTACTTCTAAACTGAAGCTATGTGGAGATAACATCTCCGATTACGATATGCTTGAGAAAACGTTTACAACGTTTCATGCCTCCAATATGGTACTGCAGCAACAGTACCGAGAGAAAGGCTTTACGAAGTACTCTGAACTGATTTCTCTCTTACTAGTGGCTGAGCGAAATAATGACCTGCTCATGAGAAATCACGAAAATAGACCAACTGGGTCTACACCACTGCCTGAAGCAGATATGGTGCACTCGCATTATGCCAAACATAAAAGGGACCATGATCACGGTCATAAACGGGGTCAAAGCCAAGGACGTGGACAAGGAAGAAATTCCAAAGAAGTCCGTCACCCCCCAAAGAGAGATAACCACCGAAAGCAGAAACGGGATCCCGAAGATCCTAAGGCAAATAGTTCAGAAACTATATGTTATCGTTGCGGTGGGAAAGGGCACTGGTCAAAGATTTGCCGTATACCAAGACACTTGGTTGACCTTTATCAAGCATCTCGAAAGAGAAAAGGCCCTGAAACAAACTTTGTCTATGACGACAATGAGGACATCACCCACCTGGATGTGGCAGACTTCTTTGAGCAACCCGAGGGGAAAATAGACCACCTAATCGGCGATGGGACCATGATGAAAGAAGATGGAGTTATTTGATTTTGTTCTACTTATTTGTATTAGTTAGTGAATAATCTAATAGTCATTAGTATTAGCTCGTATTAGCTAGTTCATAATGCAATGTTAGCAGTAGTTCTTTAGAATATCTTCAATATGCTCAAATATCAATAAAACTTTTATTTTCCAGTGGGGGTAATCGACTAGCCTGAAAAACTAGTCGATTATCAACTATTTTCGCATTAAAGTTGAAAAACAATTGATCAACAATCGATTGTCGTTGACTAACAATCGATTGTCTTGAAACAGTGAGGTCTGGAAATTTTCAAAAATAGCCAACAATCGATTGTCTTTGTCTAACAATCGATTGTCTTGAAACAGTGAGGTCTGCAAATTTTCAAAAATAGCCAACAATCGATTGTCTTTGTCTAACAATCGATTGTCTTGAAACAGAGGAATTTTTCAAAAATCACCCACAATCGATTGTCTATATCTAACAATCGATTGTCGTTAGGCAGTGTAATCTGGAATTTTTCAAAAATCATCCACAATCGATTGTCTATGTATAACAATCGATTGTCTATGTTCCAACAATCGATTGTGTGGGTTTAATAATCGATTGTCTTATGAAAAACGCTGAAATTTTCAAACTGCATAGTAATTGATTATGGACAACATATCTGATTTTGTTAGTCAACTGTTAGTAGCAGATTTTGAAAATATTATGTGACACAAAAGGATTGAACTTGTTTATTCTTATGTTCGTGTATCTCCTTTTTTGTATGTTAAACTATGGGATAGCAAATATAGATATCTCACAAAGCGAACTTGGACCAACGTCCAAGTGTAAAAGTATTTGCCTAGTTGATTCATGTACTACACATACAATACTCAAAGAAAAGAAGAGTAATTGTGTAAGGCAAACATTACTACAATCTATGGAAGTAGTAAATTGATTGAAGGCTCCGGAAGAGCAATTGTAACTCTGCCCAAAGGCATGACGTTAATCATAGAGAATGCAATGTTCTCCTCCAAGTCTAAGAAGGACTTGTTGAGTTTTAATGATATCAATCAAAGTGTTCTCCTCCAAGTCTAAAAGGAACTTGTTGAGTTTTAAAGATATCATTCAAAATAGATATCATATTGAGACAATAGATGAGAATAATCTTGAATTCTTCATGAAAACGAGGCTGCCCGCTTCGACTTGGGTTCACGCCATTTTGCATGCAACAATACTAGTTTGTCGGCTGCCCACTTCGGTTTGGGGTCATGCCATTTTGCATGAAGCAATGCTAGTTCGTCGGCTGCCCACTTCGTTTTGGGGTCACGCCATGTTGCATGCAGCAATGCTAGTTCATCTCTGACTGACGAATTGACACAAATATTCCCCATTGCAATTGGTTTTGGGTCATGAACCCAATATATCCCATTTAAGAAGCTTTGGATGCGCAGTATATGTGCCTGTAGCACCGCCATCCCGCACCAAAATGGGTTTGCAAAGGAGGTTAGGAATATATGTTGAGTTTGACGCGTCCTCCATTATTCGCTACCTCGAAACATTGACAGGAGATTTGTTCACTGCACTATTTGCAGACTGTCAATTGGATGAGACACTTTTCCCAAAATTAGGGGGAGAAGTTGGTGAAACCAAACGGGAAATTTTGTGGAAAAATGCATCATTATCTCATCTTGATCCACATACCTCTATTTGAAAGAAAGAGGTACAAAAGATTATCCATTTTCAAAGAATAGCAAATCAAATGCCTGACGCATTTACGGACTTGAAGAGGATAACGAAATCACACATTCACGCGGGAAAATGTTCCGATCCGTATTGAAGTCCCTATTGGACAAATATCTAGTGTCATGTCCAATGAGTCAAATGCACGCCAGAAGCGTGGCAGACCATTAGGTTCCAAAGATCGAAATCCTAGAAAGAGGAAAAAGAACGATCTAAATGACACTATGAAAGAATCACATGAGGACGCTCATGATTTGATTAATTCCGAGATTCACGAAGAATCTATTGAGCCTGAGACTCTTGAAAATACGGAATGCAAGAATGTGAGGATCTCGAACCTCAGTCTGTGGTAGTACAAAATTAATTGAGAGCTCTCGAAGAGCCAATTATTACTATGTTGGAGAAACACAATTGAGTATTGTGCTGTAGTAAGTCTCAAAGAAACTTATTCAGTTTCCAAAGTACACGCGAAAGCGATTGATTATATTGAGACTATAAATAAAGGAAGGCTTTGATTCTCCTATTACTACAACTTGTAGCGGGGTAATTTGTATATGAAAAGCTACCCGTTTTGTTCTCCAGTTTGTACTACACAAACGAAAGAATGCCACAATAAAGTGGATATCTATTGGTATAAAACCCATGTCATAATAAACCCGAAGTTTATTGATAAGTGCACATCTCATGGTGTAAATTTGAAGTTTACCAATATTGATAATTTATGTTAGCCATCTCATTTGAAGTATGATGTGCAAATTCACATAGGTGAATATCAAAGAACTAGAAGTTCTTGTTCTCATTAATGAACTGACCAACTAAAGAGTTCGGGTTGAAGCCCATAAATTCTGGAAATATGAATGGTGAATATGGGCCCATTCACCTGCCATGTATACCACATATGATGCATCTATGATATGGTTACATGCGCCATTGTTATTAACCCGCAGCCTGGCAGTGCTTGCGAGGTAAATCGCTCAGTAATCTAACTTCGAGCATAGTTTCCAGATTCTCTACTCAAGACAGTTCATCTTGATAAGTTGGTTTATATCAAAGTTGGTCTAGCAAGATAACTATTGAGTGCTTCCACTTAATAGCTAAACTGTTCCTTATGAGAACGAAGTTATATATATATATCAGTTTGATATAAGTTGTATACGAGAGTATATTCTCCCCTCACAAGTGGTTCAGGGTCAGGAACCAAATAATTTCATCTTATTATTAAGGTGCTGTGTATATTGACATAATGCACAAAGATGATTTTCCAAAGTTGAGGAAACATGTTAGCTTTACTAACATGAGGGGGAGACATGATAAACACTTGAGAAAGTGTTACATGGGATGAATTTTCATTTGTATATGTATATCCCCGAATATCATGAGATGAACCTGTAGTTCATAAAAAGGAAATGCAATTGCAACATATTGCAAAGCATGCTATACGCATTTGCTGACTCAAAGAAAGCAACTAAATGGAAGAGATACAATTCAAGAAGAATTGATTCCATATGAAAGACATGTAGCTTTGAACCTATAGTTCATATGCTTGAAAGTATAAAGGAAAAGGTATGTATAGTCAATTTTCGATATCTTATTTGTTTAGCATGACATGAAACTTTGATATGCAGCTAAAGTTTATTATGTGACTTATATGACTTAACTTGAAAGATTTAAGTTGCTTGAAGCATATGCAATTCGTGGTCCTGAAGTACCACATCCTAAGTACAATTTGTGTACATATGTATCTTGCTATAACTATAAGCATGATGGCATTGAGAATGCATCTATGGAGATATTGAAGAGCTATTCCACGACATTATATGAAGATGTTCATATCTATCAAGAGTGATGATTTCAAGGTGCGGAATATTTATTCAAGTCAACATGGTTGATTTATTTATCAAATATCTACCAAAGATCGTTTTGAAGATGATGCACAAGATTGGAATGCAAATGCTCAAGGATATAAATTGATGTACTCATTAGGGGGAGTCAATGCGCGTTGCACTCTTTTTCCCTTACAAGGTTTTGTCCCACTGGGTTTTCCTTGCAAGGTTTTTAACGAGGCAACCAATAGGCGCATATTCAAACATGTGTACTCTTTTTCCTTACTTTAATTTTTCCCATTGGGTTTTGGTTTTAAGGTTTTATGAGGCACATCATTGAATAGACATTCAAGGGGGAGTGTTATGAAATAGAAGATTCTTACACTTCTATTTAAGGTGAATGTCTTTAATGTATTTAATTAGAGAGATTTTAGAGTTCTATTAGTGGTAGCTAAATCTTCCTCTCCCCTATAAATAGAGGTGCCCCCTACCATTGTAAATCATCCCTTGAGACCACTCTCAACTCAATAAGAAGAACTCTCTCTACTCTTCTCTCTATTGATATTGTTCTTGCTCTATTGTTCTTGTCTTTTGCTTTAGTTTATAATAGATTGTATATAATAAATTCAATGTGATTCAACACTTTCACCGGCTCTGTGTGTACTTTAATTGATATCTTTATTCATTAAAAAGTAAAGAGTAATTAATATCTGTGACCTCTAAATTCTCTTGTATCGTTGGTAAAACCAACTCCATTTAAGAAAAAACCATAAAAAAAATATATTTTTTCTGTAAAAACAATTCATGGTAACTACAATATTGTCTATAATACACAACAACATTGGTTCCCTCGTATGAGGCATGAAATGTAAGTTTACAAAGCATGTTTGACACAAGAAAAAAGTTATATAAGCTTTCGATCTGTTTTTATTAATGAATAGAATCAAATCATGTCACCTATAAAGAATTAAAATAATAATAATAAAGGAGAAAAGAAGATATCAAACCTCTCATAATTACAAAGAAAAAGGCATTCGTACATGAACATATACTACTAGGAAATTGTGTAAAAAGGGATCTTATTGGCCAGAGGAAAAAAGCCTATGAAAACAAGCATAAGGCGAAGAATTTGAATGCTATGTAACAAAAGTTAGTGCTTATCCTCTGTACCATCCCGTTAGTGATATTGTCCGTTTAAAATTTAAACCCTTACAAATTTAAAATGGAATATTTGTATTTATACTCATTTCTAGGTCATGTTGCAATTTATATCTACTTTGCATAAAAGAATACAAGCCTACTTATTTTTTAAGCAACTTAAGGCATACGGCCTGAAGTAACAAAGACAATCACGCAAAACTTCAGCATTCTAGTAGACGGGCTTGAAGTAACAAAGATTGTTGAACTAAGTGTTGGCTGACGTTTTTTTTTTGTAATTGCTGAACTTAAGCATTCTAGTAGCTGGAGTTTTGCTCACCATTTGCTGAACTTCAGCAAGTTTTAGCTGAAGATTTTTGCGTAACTTCAGGCATACGGGCCATAGAAAAAGGTAATTACGCAAACTTCAATATTCTAGTAGACGGTCCTGAAGTAGCAAAAATTGATGAACCAAGTGTTGGCTGTGTTGAAAATAAAATAAACTTGATTTTGTTATAATTATTTGGGCTTAAGAAATTATGAAAAATAAATAGCCCAATTCCGGAACATTCTAGGCAACTCTAGATTCCGGAATGTTCTAGAGAACTCTAGTCCATTTGAGCTTGGAAATACTCTAGAATTCTCCATAGAATTCTAGCACATGTACCTAGCTAGAAAGTAATAGAACTCTCTAGACTCTCTAGAATTCTCCATAGAATTCTAGCACATGTACATAGCTAGGAAATGGTATAACTCTCTAGACACTCTAGAGCTTGGCAAGCCTCCCCTATAAATATGGGATGGCATTTGGCATT
This sequence comes from Nicotiana benthamiana, assembly GCA_034376525.1. Taxonomy (NCBI): domain Eukaryota; kingdom Viridiplantae; phylum Streptophyta; class Magnoliopsida; order Solanales; family Solanaceae; genus Nicotiana; species Nicotiana benthamiana. The sequence goes on along the minus strand of CM067340.1, from coordinate 8,828,298 downwards.
TGTATAACACACAACACACAACATATCAAGCCAAAAAAATCAAAAACAAGTTTGAGTAATAAAAGTTTCTCTTCTCCAAAATCTTTCTACTCTTCCAAAATTCCCTTAGCCTAAAAGCCTCCCTCCAAATATTAATAGCAATCCTCTTCCAACAAAGTGGTATCAGAGCCACAAGATTCTAACCAAAAATTTCCAAAATTCCATGGCAAATAGTGTTGCATCCTTCCAAGTTCCTATGCTCAACAAGAGCAACTATGATAATTGGAGTATCAAGATGAAGGCTCTCCTAGGTGCACATGATATTTGGGATATTGTAGAGAAAGGCTACAATGAGCCTCGAGATGAATCTACATTATCCCAAACTCAAAAGGATGGTGTGAAGGATTCAAGAAAGAGAGACAAGAAAGCTCTCTACCTCATCTACCAAGCATTGGATGATGATGGGTTCGAGAAGATCTCAAGTGCAACCACTGCTAAGGAAGCATGGGAGAAACTCCAAATGTCTTGCAAAGGTGCCGAGCAAGTAAAAAAGGTACGTCTCCAAACATTAAGAGGAGAATTTGAGTGTTTACATATGAAAGAAGGGGAGTCCATTTCCGACTATTTTTCAAGAGTTTTGGTGGTTTCAAATCAAATGAAAAGAAATGGTGAAAAATTGGAAGATGTTAGAATTATTGAGAAGATACTCCGGTCATTAACTTCCAAATTCGAGCATATTGTCATAACAATTGAAGAAACTAAAAATTTGGAGGAGATGTCGATTGATCAATTAATGGGATCCTTACAAGCATATGAAGAAAAACATAAGAAAAAACAAGATATAGTGGAGCAATTATTCAAGATGCAAATAAAAGATAAGGAAGAAAATATCGGAAATGGACGAGGTCAATATGGAAGAGGTCGTGGTCGTGGACGAGGTCGAGGCCATGGACGTGGACGAGGAGGTTTCAACAACAATGAAGAAAGAAGAGAATACCCAAGTCGTGGGAGAGGCAACCAAGGTGCAAGGTACGATAAATCTCAAATGAAATGTTATTCTTGTCAAAAATATGGACACTATGCTTCACAATGTAGAGGGTCTCAAACCAAAGTCGAAGAGATCGCCAACCTTGTGGAGGATAAGGGCCAAAAAGACGTGACCCTACTTCTAGCATACAAAGGAGAAGAAGGGAGACAAGATAATACTTGGTACCTTGACACCGGGGCGAGCAACCATATGTGTGGAAAGAGGAGCATGTTCGTGGAGCTCGACGAATCGGTGAGTGGTAATATTTCTTTTGGTGATGAATCCAAAATACCAGTGAAAGACAAAGCTAACATCCTAATCCGCTTGAAGAATGGAAATCACCAATTTATCTCAAATGTCTACTATGTGCCCAACATGAAAAATAATATATTGAGTTTGGGGCAACTCTTAGAAAAGGGCTATGACATTCACATGAAAGATCATAGTCTTTCCATAAGAGATAATAAAAATAATTTAATCACTAAGGTGCCTATGTCCAAAAATAGAATGTTCTTGTTGAACATTCAAAATGATGTTGCAAAGTGTCTTAAAGCTTGCTACAAAGATGTATCTTGGCTTTGGCATCTTCGATTTGGGCACTTGAATTTTGGAGGCAAAGACCAAGTTGCGGATATCTTCACCAACCCACTCAAGCAAGAGAACTTCATCAAGTTAAGAAGTCTGCTTGGAATGACAAATCAAGTTTAAGGGGGGGTGTTGAAAATAAAATAAACTTGATTTTGTTATAATTATTTGGGCTTAAGAAATTATGAAAAATAAATAGCCCAATTCCGGAACATTCTAGGCAACTCTAGATTCCGGAATGTTCTAGAGAACTCTAGTCCATTTGAGCTTGGAAATACTCTAGAATTCTCCATAGAATTCTAGCATATTTACCTAGCTAGAAAGTAATAGAACTCTCTAGACTCTCTAGAATTCTCCATAGAATTCTAGCACATGTACATAGCTAGGAAATGGTAGAACTCTCTAGACACTCTAGAGCTTGGCAAGCCTCCCCTATAAATATGGGATGGCATTTGGCATTTGTATAACACACAACACACAACATATCAAGCCAAAAAAATCAAAAATAAGTTTGAGTAATAAAAGTTTCTCTTCTCCAAAATCTTTCTACTCTTCCAAAATTCCCTTAGCCTAAAAGCCTCCCTCCAAATATTAATAGCAATCCTCTTCCAACAGGCTGAAGTTTTTGTTTGTAATTGCTGAACTTAAGCATTCTCCTAGCTAAAGTTTTGTTCTCCATTTGCTGAATTTCAACATGTTTTAGCAGAAGTTTTGTTCTATATTTGTCAACTTATTTTAGCTGAAGTTTTGTATGTTTGTTATGAACTTCAGGGCAGAAGTTTGTTTTGTATTTGTTGAACTTCAGCTTTCTAGGAACTGGAATTTTTATTTATATTTGTTGAACTTCAACATTCTTAGAGCCGAAGTTCTAAAACAACAATGACAAGTTGTCATTAAGATTCATATGCTATAATGGAATTATCAGAAAATTCAGCATTAAGAAGAACCATCTTTAATCTTTTTTGGGGGAAATGTAATTTAAGATGTACTTAACGCAAAAGTCATACCTTAGTGATAAATCACTGTGTATTTCATACTCAATCAGTAATACTTACACAGAGTCTCATATGTTTGAGAGAGAAAAAGAATAAAAAGAAGAAGAAGGAGGAGGAGAAGAAGAAGAAGAAGAAGAAAAAGAAGAAGAAAAAGAAGAAGAAAAAGAAACGAGAAAGAAAGGAGCGCACATATAACAGGAAGAAGAAGGCGCCTGAAGTTACAAAAATTAGAGTATAAATTAACTTATATACTCAACATTCCTCTTATATTTTGTTAATATATAACTCTATCTAAAATTTGGTGTTACATCCTCATAGCCCTAATATAATATTTTTGACGTTCGAAACTTACTGGTTCGTTTAATTTAGATTTGTATAGTAAAAAAATCATTATTGAGCGTTTTAGCAATTCTTGTCAAGAGATTTCATTCTTCTCTCGAGAATTAAACTCAAAATTTCTTATTAAAAAATATCTTTTGTCATTTTGCCACACACATTCGTGATAAACTATGCTTAGGTTGTTGATATAATGATGGTGTCCCTAGACACACAAAAAATAAAGTAAAGTAAAGATTTGAGACATTATTTCTTCTTCATCTCCTCCAACTTTTCTCTATATGAAGATGTAATTATGATTCTTAGCCACCTTTATATTGACTCTAATTACAAATTTTGAAGTGATCCAAACCACAAATTAATATGTTGTGGTTTGAATTTTATCTGAACGATAAATTAAAATAATATTGACTAAGTCGTGTTATAAGGAAGTAGAGATGCTTATCACATTATATTAATCTCTTTTCTTGTATACATATTTTTTGGGTTTCGTCTGAGGTTCGATATCTATATTGAGGACTGATTAAATAAGGATTCGTATCAGAAAATTCCACATTAGTAGTGGCAAATTTAAAATTTAAATTTTATGAGTTTAACCTTTAAGATTTTTCGCATTAAACTTGTTAAGTATATTTTTTAAAGTGTCTACCTTATGGTAGTTATTTATGATAGTTACTGTTTAATTATTGCATGCTATTTTATTTATGATTCTTTTGTTTAGATAATTATTTACGCTATTTCTGCTGGAGTTACTAATGCTCTTTTATTTTTGTTTTTGTTTTTCCTTTCCTTCACTGAGCCGAGGGTCGATTGGAAACAACAATCTCTGCCCTTTCGGGTAGGGGTAAAGCCCGTCTACATATTACCCTCCCCAGACCCACTTTGTGAAAATATACTGGGTAGTTATTGTTGTTGTTGTTGTTATATTTTTTAAAGTTATGGATTCAAATCTACTATTTATTATAATTTTACTAGATTTTACATATAAATTTATATTCCGCATCAAAAGTATTTGATTTAATTGGACCCAATACTAATACATTACATCTGCCTCTGAATAAAGCGTTTCTAACAAAGACTACATAAGGCTCGAATCTGAAACCTCTCGATAAGAACGAAGGAATACTTACCGTTCAACTATCACTTTTGTTGGTTTCTTGTATACATACAGATGTTTTGCTTATCGTTCAGTTTTGAATTGTAATAACTAATAAATAAATAGATAGCTAGAGATAAATCTATAAATCTATATCCTCTGTAACTTTCATCTTGAAAATGAGCATACATACATATAGAAATGTTTGTGGTTGACTGTTTTCAACGTACATATAATTTTTAATTTTTAATTTTTAAATACATCATTCCTCTTGTGTTTCAAATAATGAATTGTCTGTTATTAAGCCAATAAAATATCATAGAGATTATGAAATTGATCTCAGGGTTTTCAAAGCATGCTAGATTCCCGGAGGTCACGTGAGAAAAGATATGTCACATGACCAATTTTTTTTTCCCACTATGTAATCTTTCTCTTAAATTAAATTAAATTACATACAGTCCAATTATAAACTAAACATTCACCATATATATCATTGTGTTATTTTCTAGCATGCATGCATGGATTAATATAACGACTATAATACAAAACTGGCTAGGTTCAAGATTTATCTCTACCCACAAATTTACTCAAATATAAATCCTACGGCCATCTAAATTTTTGGCAAATTCGACATGAATATAATATTATTTTTAAAAAATTCGAGCAATATACGTCATGTCATGAAATATACTAAATATTTTCTAAAATAACAACTAAAGTGAGAGAATACATTTGAGATTGAAAGTTTCCTATGATTCTGCCCCATCTTTTGACTCTCATGCATCATCCTCTTCTTCTTTATCAAAAAACACATTGTAACATTCTCAACTGGACCCACCCAACATTTACAGTCTAATTACCAGCTGTTCCCCTCAATCTGATCCTTATTATTTTTAGCTTTTTATTTTGACCCCACATCTTTCTTGTTTCTTTTTTCCACAAAGGAAACCATATCCATTCATTTTCAATTATGAAATCAGAATTTGAAATTTATATATTAGAAACTGTAATTACTTTTCACTTATTAAATTTTAAACTAATATTTTGTATATATTTAATAGGTTTGTTAAAGCAAATATAGGATTTAGACTAAAGTTGGTGAAGCATAAACTCTAGCTTCACCCCTTAATGTTGTAGTTCTAGGATGGTGTAAAGTCGAGTTTACTAGTGATATTGTTCGCTTTCGGTCAAGGCTCGTACGATTTTAAAACGTGTCACTATGGTCAAATGTCTGTCTACTTATATACCCAGTATCTTTCCCGTATTTTGTCGATGTAGAATTCGCATAAGGTGTTACATAACCCCCTTTAGGGACTCACCATTCTTGCTGAGATTTTCCGCACCATTGTTTAATGTCGCATATGGAGTTGCATATGAAGTGGCTCTAATATCATATGTAACAACCAAGCCACTAATGATATTATTCGTTTTGGATTTAAATCCGTACGGCTTTAAAATGCATTACTATAGTTTAAGGCATATTTACTTTTGTACTCAATATTGTTTTTCTATGCTATCCTCGGCGACGATATCGTCATCGGAGATGAGCGGGTGGCGGAGCGTTATCGCAAGCTAATTTCACCACTGAATGTTTTATTTTCGTTAGAGAAATCGTTAGTATCGTCGGTTGGTGCTTTGGAGTTTTCTAATCGGTTGTTCGTACGCAAAGTGACTAAGGACTTTTTTTCTATCTCCTCTTGTCGATGTGAGATTTGCTTAATGTGTTACATGTGAATAGTTTAAGGGGGTGAGTAGGTACATAGATGAAATGAGCAAATCAACTTTCGTGATTCCCAAAATCCAAGAGGTACTTTTTGGAAGGTCCGTGTTCCTCTCCCTTTGGTAACATATAATGCTTTCATTTTCATTAAAGTGTGACCACAAAAAAGAATTTTCTAAGTATATATATAATTGTGCCCCTCAAAAAGCAAAGTTACAATTATCACTTTCTGTAAAGTTAGATATGAAAAAATATTATTCATCTCTTTTTGATTGATAGTATTGGCCTTGGCCCTCACTTTTCTCAGTTTTCTATCTATTTTTGCTTTGCTACCTTTCTTTTCCTTAGCTTAATTACCTTTTCGCTTTTTTGCATGGAGGAATATTTTTCATATATCTGTCTTTTCTTAATAATCAAACTCATACTAGATATAGTATAACATAAGTATCCCCCTCCGTCTACGCACCCCCCCCCCCGGCAAATTTTCTTAAATTTAATTAATATTTATATTGTAATTTTAAAAATATGTGATTTTATTTGGCGCAAATTGAAAAAAACATAATATTTTTATTGAAATTAACTGCAAGTAAAAATAAAGCAAGCCAAAATAGATGTATAACTTTGATTCTCGAGCTAGGTTCACCTTCGAATCAAACAAGTATTTACTGAGAGTATGAACAAAATAATAAAATATTGAGAACTTAAGGAAAAGATAGTATATTATTTTCTGTAACGTGAATATGATGTCTTTTACAGATGATCAGACCCGTTATATAGTAGGGGAGTCCTACTCTTGGTACAATTCTAAATACAGTAAAAAATTCATGATTGGCTAACTAATCGACCTCTTCTTGATACGTGTTGAAATTCATGTTGTGATCCTCGTCCCATTGCGAATATTTTGTCTTTCCATTATTCGACTCAGCTGGCATCCCTCAATCTTGCTCGATATCCATCCCGCTTGGTCTCAATCTTGGTTGGCTTCAACCTCAATTGGTCCCTAAGTCACGAGCTTGGCAATTTAACTTCGTGTCACGGTCCGGTATGACATGAGGCCAAACATTGTCCTAGCACATCTCGATCTCAATTAATCATACAAAAATAGACAAATCTGATTTTAACCGTATAAATAAGTTAAATTCAATTATATTTGGGCAACAATTTCCCACAAGCCATGTTAACGCTCTTACATTTATGCACTTAACTTCTTTTTCGGTCTTAACTATTCGATATGTAAAATTGATTAATTAATTCAGATTCACGCCAAATAAATCCCACTATGAACGTTAAAGCACTTCCTATATCATCCTACGTTGTATGGACGATGGTTAGAAGTCAACATCCCCAAATTCTATGTCAAAGAGTCCCACATAAAACACTTCATATCATCATAATAGACCTTATCGTGATAGTAGGAACACTACATGACCTGTGATGGGAAAGTAGTCCTTCCTTTTGTAGCCATCTTCACTGACCTTATTTTACCATTTTGATCTTCACATTAATAATGAAAAAACAAAATAATGAAATATAAAGGGAAAAACAAGAAAATATTAATCTTTTTATACAAAAATAAGACACTCATGATCGAGGACGAGTTGATGAGGAGAGTCAAAACGATAAACATATGGCTTCTATGCTGGCAAGCTTTTGAAAAGAATGCAAATGAAACTTTAGGTAAATCCCATCAAAAAGGAAGAAAAATTGAAGTGTTATATAAGACATGGTATAAATTCACATGAATACGCGTATATTTGGATTCGATGATGATGTAATTCAAATGATAAATCCATTCATGGCTTAAGCTGTAATTAATTGATTAAATGTCATTCAACGTTATATAATAACTTTTTAAAAGTAATAAATTGTAGGACTTTTATTACATTAGATGGAAAAGAGTCATATATGCCAATGAATTATGCGAATTAGGATAAATATGTTCGTCATTAATAGTTTAGCACATATACGCCCAATCTATCCAATACTCGCTCATTTATGCCCTTAGTTTAACAGAACCACGATTTTATCTTTCTTAAATAATTAATAATCGTACCCAGCAAAAATCTGCTGACATGGTCCGTTAGGACCCAACCCACCCTTATTTCAAAGATATTTCTTAATATATTTTTTTATTGAGAAAATGTGTAATAATTATATTTATTTATTTGAGATATGATAATCGATTTTTTTTGTTATTCATCATTTCGGGAAGTAATCCTACTAAAAGTAGTAACTAATATTTATATATTATTTTAATTATATAATATTTAAATTAGTTTGTGCTTTCTTCAATCATTTTACCATCTATTTTTATTTTTCGCAATGGTGCTTGTTTCAATAATATTTGTTATGATATAATTAATTAATAAAAATTAAGAAGAAGCACCGTTATTTTAATAGTGGTGCTTGTTATGAAATAAATAATTAATAAAAATGAAAAAAAGTATATTACTTATTTTATAACGAATTTGTAATGTATAAAATAATCCAATAAACTAATAATCAATCATATAATGATCACTTGTCTAAACAAAAAAAATGAATCCATCTGGTTAAGTTATAGTGAACATGAAGTTATTTTTATTTGTACCGGTGAAAAATTAATAGATTGGTAAAAAAATAGATTATCAAATTAGTCAAATAAATAAATATGATTATCACATAATTTCTTAATCAAACAAAAATAATATATCAAAAAATATCTTTGAAATAATAGTGGGTTGGGTCTAGCAGATCGATTAGCTGATTTTCATTGAGTTTGGTTATTAATAATTTAAGAAAGACAAAATAGCTGTTCCATTAAATTAAGTGCATGAATAGGTAAATATTGAACGAATTAAATATATATCTGCCAAATTATTAACGACAAGCATATTTATTCTAATTTGTATAATTCACTGATATATGACCATGTTACGCAAATTAAATAGGTGGCTCGACAAAATGGTAGTAGTAGCAAGTTGGACCTATACACTATGATATATATATACCCTAGTATTGCCATTATAGCATATAGCAAGTATTTCTTGACTTTACTTGACATAAAATTAACCTCACTGTAAAGAAGAATAATTGAGTTTTCTGCACATACTCTTATGCTTATTACATTTACAGCTTCACCGTCAAATCAAATATAATTGTAGCATCTTTTTCTTTTTTATTATTTCATTTTTATATTTAAATTCAATAATGCTAGATGGCATTCCTAACTTTTTCATTTCTCTTCTTTTGTTGTTATTTCTTACATTTTCCAATTTTTTCTGTGCTTTATTTATCTTTTTATCTTCTTTCTAGTTTTAATATAAATTTCTATTTATCCTCTCTTCGAAAATGTCATGTTTATTGGGTTTTTCTTTTTTAATTTCTTTGACCCTATTCATTTTACATTCAATGTTCTTTTAAGCATATAACTAAAATCAAGATCTAAATTCGGGAGGTCGCGAAATACCTAATTAATATTTTTTATTTTAAGGGGAAGAAAATCAATTTGTACTTTCTTCAATTAATTTTCATATATAATACAATTTAAGAACTTTTATAAATCGTATAATCAAACACTGGATCCTCGATAATTAAAATTAAATGAAAGAGTATATTTGTATAAATGTAATAAGTATTAATTAATTAATTTTTGTAATGGGCGGTGGGGTTGGAGATGAAGGATGTTTTGCTTTCAAGGTGGAAGGAAGGATAACAGTATTAAGGCAGAGGATGTTTCAAATCCTCAGACAATAATTCAGATTTTCACGTGAATTTTTTTATATTTTTTCTCTTTGCTTACTATTAATAATCAAAAAATTTAAAGTATATATTTGTATTTTTGACAATTTTATATGCAGACAAATAGACCAATATCAATCTCCAATCACTGCAGTTAGGTATGTTTGACATTGTTTGTTTGTCTCAGGAAAATAAAATAGAGACAAATCTAGACTACTCGAGATTCTTTTTCCAATTTGTTTTTAATATATTCCTCATTTTTAAGTGTGTTGAACTAATAATGTTGAAGGGTAAAAATATTAAATAATGACATTATAGTATATGCTCAAGTAAATGAATACTGCAACACACCGTTGTTCTTTTTTATTTTTCATTTATTCTTTCCTTAATTGTAGAGATATAAATTAGTTAAAATTTAGTTTTAAAAAAGCATAAAAGATTTGAAATATGGCCCAAAAAATTTGGACAGAAGGCTGGAGGAAAAAAAAAAGGGGCAAACATTTGGTATTCATATTTGTGTGGAAACTAATTCTGCTTTATATATTCACATTTCTTTAACCACCTAATGAAAACCACAAAAAGATGCTTTTTGGAAATTAATTCTTTCTCCATCAAAATTTACTAGTCCACTATACTAAAAATATAGATCCACTTTTACTTGTCCGGTTGGGAAAACCAATGGATAATTTTTCATTCGGTTAAGGGTCTGATTTGCCTTTGTACTATGAAAAATAAGCCTTATTTATCCTACGTTTGAGTTTCTTATAAAAAATATTCCTGCTGTTATACTTTTGGGTCACATGTACCCTTCAACCGTTAAATATAACTTAAAAGTTTATAATAGACACGTGGCAGCATGTCATTGGACCCGATTAAAAAATTTTAATGCATTTTTATAAAAACTAGAAAAGAATTATAAAAATAAAAAAAATATTTTAAATAATTATTTTCATTATTTTAAAAACTGAAAAAAATATTTTAGCAAAATATTTTCGTTTTTAAAATTTTTATTTTATTTTTTTTAGTTTTATAGCATTTCATTTTTCAATTTTTTTTAAAAAGAAAGTATTTTTGTTTTTTAACAAAAAAATAAAGAAAAAAATTCGTAATGCTAATTTGGACACAATAATAATACGGTTAGGCATTTCGAAATTTTAGCCATTCTAGCTATTCATTTTTCATCGCCTCTATGAACATTATTTCTCCATTATAGCGACATAACTAAATCATCGTAAATATTTGATTTCGTCTTTAAATTCAATCATTTGAAAAAGAAAAATTATTTGATTTGAAGAAAATGACGAGATTCGTACCGGTGAAATTTAAGAGAGTAGCTGCGGCGTTTTATGAGGTGGCGAAAGCCAGCGAACACTCTCCGGCGCCGGCAGCGGCGAGCTTGACGGATTTATCTGGACTCGTGAATTCATTTTTAGAAAGAGGCGATGAAAAGGGAATTATTAATGACAGAGAATGAGAAATTAGAAGAGATTAATGGAAATGGTGAGAATTGTCAAAAATTAAAATATTTTGTTAAAAAAATTTTATTTTTGTTTTTACAAAAAGAAAATCATTTTATTTTCAAATTTGAAAATATTTCCAAAATGTGTTTTTTGTTTTTAAAACTTTTTTTTTTGCATTTTTAAAAGAATTTTGTTTTGTAAAAAGTGAAAACACGAATTTGTAAAAATAGAAAAAAAAATTATAATATTTTCGTTTTTTAAATTCTGAAGTAATAAAAAAATTCCAATTTTTACAAATTTTTCCCCATTTTTTACAACTTTTTTGCATTTTTTACAAATATTTTCGTTTTAATATAAAGAAAAAGGGGAGTGGGTTTAGTTTGACCAATAGGACTCTAACACGTGTCTTTTTTAATTTTTGTTAAAAAAAAATAGCGTCGGAGGGACATATATGACCAGAGATGTGAACGGTAAGGACATATATGGCCAAATACTATAACGAAGGACAAACATAGCTTATTTTGACTAGTAGAGGGACGTATATGATCCTTTTCCGTTTTTCATTTTATACTTATTTTACCCTTTTCATTTTCTAACATTTTGAATTCATAATAATCAAAGTTAGTTTTTCAATAAGAATAATTATTAGTGAAATAGTAAAATTGTCATGTTATTTATTGTTTTTTTTTTTGTCAAAATGAAAAATTGTATTCAACCAATGAAAACTGTACATCACGTGTTCTTTGGGACTACAGGACACCTCTCAAAAACCTATGTATCCACAATACAACCCGAGGGCTGAAAAACTAAGGTCTATTCTACAAAACTGTGACTACATTCCAGAATTAATTATTGGGTAGCTATTTAAGTATTGTAGAGTAGGCTGCTATTTGTGTATCTTTCGGCCAGTGATGTGCACTTGCTGTGCAATCATTCTTGCTCTAAACTTAGCCTCCGTGCTCGTTTGTCTGAATCTTCTTTCATTCCGTTCCATCCATATATTATATACAGCTGCGGCAAAAATCACTCCTAGGATGGATTTCCTTGGATTCCTACTGTTGCCATTGTATTTCATATTGTATAACATTCTATTGAAGTTGAGCCACCTTAGTATTCCTTGCCACAATGCTTGTGAGTGAGGACATTCGAAGAAAAGGTGATCATGTGTCTCTGTGTTGCCACTGTCAAATAAAGAGCAGGCCTGGTCAGTTTGTATACCCCATTTTGCTAGCCTGTCTACTGTTGCCAAGCGTCGATGTAGTGTCATTCATAACATGAATTGTTGTTTTGGCAGAATGCCTGGTACCATTATCAACTTTTTCCAGGGAACTTTGGTGAATTGTGGGATGAAGTACCTATAGGCAGTTTTGATGCTGTATTTCCCCTTCTGGCCGCAAGATTGCAGTGTTGCCCAGTCATGAGCCCACCATTCCCTAGCTCCAAATATTTTCCTTACCAACCAGCTTTCTTGTTTTGGGGCTTCCATGTTGATCACCTATTTTCTTTTTATGTAATGGCAGTGTATCCATTTGATCCACAGTCTATCTTTTTTCTGCATTAGTGCCCATAATAGCTTGGACAGTGCTGCTCTGTTCCATTGTTCAAAACATATCACATTGAGGCCACCTGCTGCCACTGGTCTACACACTGTATCCCAAGCTATGGGTGCGCTGTGGCTTTCTTCATGCTTCCCTGTCCATAGATAGTTCCTACATATACCTTCCACCAGTTTGCTGACTTTCTTTGGAATGAGGAATACATGTGCCCAATATGTTTACATTTAAAAAAGGACACTCTTGATCAATTGAAGTCTGCCAGCATAGGTCAATGTCTTGGAAGACCAGCATCTGACTTTATCTACTATCTTGTCCACCAAGGGTAGGCATTGTGCAATTGTGATTTTCCTAGTTGACAAGGGGACTCCTAAGTATTTAAATAGGAATTGTCCTTCTGTAAGCTAGAATTCTGCCAGTAAGTTATTTTTAGTCTCTTGTGATACTCCAGCTATGTACAGTGAACTTTTCTCCAAATTGGCCTATAACCCTGACATCTGTGAAAAGTTGTTGAACTCTTTCAGTAAAAGTCTCAGGGAGGTTTCATCTCCTCTGCAACACATGAGGAGGTCATCTGCAAAACAAATATGAGTTAGTTGCAGTTTGGAGCATTTGGGGTGAAAGTTGAAGTCTGGGTTCTTGTTCAGCTGTTTCAATTGTCTGTTGAGATATTCCATGACTAAGACAAATTGATAGGGGGGACATTGGGTCCCCTTGTCTTAGCCCTTTCTTTGCTGGAAACTTGTTGGTAAGGCCCCCATTTACCAACATTGAGAAGCTTGCTGTAGAAACACGTTCCATGATCAGATTGACCAGTCTGTAAGGTATGCCAAACTCCAGTAGCACTGCTCTCAGAAAGCCCCATTCGACAGAGTCATATGCTTTCCTGATGTCTACTTTGATGATGCATCTGGGAGAGACAGCCTTCTGGGAATAGGCTCTAATCAATTCATGGGCCATAATAACATTTTCCAAAATATTCCTCCCCTCAATGAATGTTGACTGTGCCTGCCCAACCAAGTAGTCGACCACTCTTTTCAGCCTATTTGTGAGAATTATTGCAATAACTTTATATAATGTTGAGCAGCAAGCAATTGGCCTGAATTCCTTAACATAATTTGGATTCTTCACTTTCGGGATCAGTGTAATAGTGGTACAATTGACTTCTTTCAGCATTTTCCCATTCTGAAAAAACTGCTGCACTGCATCTGTTACCTCTGCCCCCACAATAGGCCAGAACGTTTTGAAAAACTCTGCTGGATATCCATCTATCCCAGGGGCCTTATCATCAGGGAGATTGTGGACTGTCTGACTGATTTCCTCCTGTGTTACTGGAGCTAGGAGTTGCTGCTGTTGGTGCAGTGATAGGCATGGCCCATCCCTAGCTATATTGATATCAATTCCAGATAGGTGGTCTGGTGCTGTGCCTAGGATCTGTTGGAAAAATTGAGTGAATTTCTCTTGGATCTGATATGGGTCTGTGATCCTCATCTAGCTATCATTAAGTATGCTGCTCACCCTGTTTGTGGCTTGTCTGGATTTCATGTATGCATGGAAATATTTGGAGTTTCTGTCACCCAATTGAATCCAGTGTGCCCTTGACTTCTGCCTCAATATCTGTTCTTGGATACCTTCCCATTTTTCAATGTTCAGCAATAAGTTCTTCTCTTCAGTGATCACTGCTTCATTGAACCAATCATCATTTAGTTTGTTTTGGGCTCTTCTCTCTACCTTCAATTGTTGCAGCTTTGTATCCACAGATGAGTGTTCCTGTTGAATAATTCTGGCCTCTTTTTCAATTCTCTTCAGTTTGTTCCAAATAGATTACATGGTGTGTCCCTGTATGTGTAGATCCCAAATTCTCTGAACTATTTCCTGGTACTCAGTTTGTTGCATAACTGTGTGCAGCAGCCTATATGGTCTCTTCACTTTAGCTTTGACGATGTCAGTCTCTATCAAAATTGGGGTGTGATCTGAGATTCCGGGCAGCATATAAACTGCTTCCACTCATGTGTACATGTTAAACCATTGGGCATTGCCAAAAGCCCAATCAATGTGGCTATATATTCTGTCACTAGCATCCCTTTTATTACTCCATGAGAAAGAGTTTCCCCTTTTGGTAATCTGCCCTACTCCTGTGTCATCAATACACCCTTGAAAATCTGCAATTTCAGAATGGTGTACTGCTGTCCATTGATTCTGTCTTCAACTCCCAAAGGACTATTGAAATCCCCTACTATTAGGCAAGGTCCAGTTTGCTGAACAACTCTTAAGCTCTTCCAGAGTGTTACCCTTTGTTGAGTGGTGTGAAGACCATATACAAATGTGACAAAGCTAGTGAATGTTGAATGTCTGTCCTTTACTTGACAGTGAATTGTCTGATCAGTGCTCTCCAGTATTGTCACTTGGACATTTGCTTCTTCCCACAGTACCCATATTCTGCCATTGGGGGCATGTAAATAGTTATTCCCTACAGTCCAGTCATCTCCCAGTTTTTTATAAACTGCCATTGCATTCTGCTGTTTTATCCTAGTCTCTAGACAGGTTATCATATCAACTCTATTAGTCTTTAGAAATTTGACTAACTCTCTCTGCTTAAAGGGCTTATTCAGCCCTCTAATGTTCTAGCATATAAGTCTCATAGAGAAACAGTGGATCCTCCTGGGTCACTTGGCTTTGAACTGCATTTTCCCTGTGCCTGGTCGTCATCAGGGGGTTCAACTATGGTGAGTGCTGCAAAGGTATTCCGCCTGGTTACCTCAGCATAGTTGATCATTCTTGTTTGATTCTTGTCCTTTGGGCCTCGAGCAACTTCAACTTGTTTGCCTTTGTTATTGCTTTCTATATTCAAAGCCTCAGCAGGCTTCTCATTAACTTGTCTGTCACTTTGCTGCCCTTCCACTGTCACCTCAACAATAGCTTTTGGTTTCCATTGTACTCTTGTTACCTTCTTTTTCCTCCTTCTCTGCCTCTGGATGCCTTCATTCTGTTGTTCCTTCTGACAGTCACCATTTTTGTGTCCAAACGAGTTGCATTCAAGGCAGAATGTTGGCTTCCATTCATATTCAACACTTTGTATCCATGCTTTCCCATCTGGAATCTCTATATGGATATCCTCAGGCAGAGGCTGAGTTATATCCACTTCTACAAGCACCCTCGCATAGGATATTCATTCACACTCAGCAGTTAGCCTATCAGTGCATAATGGCTTACCTAATAAGCTTGCTATTCTGCCAAGGTTCTCCTCAGCCCAGCATTGTATCGGAAGTCCAGGGAAGTTGACCCAAATTTGGACAATTCGCATCGACTCATTTTTAATCTGAAATTCAGGGTCCCATTCTTTGAAAATCATAGGTCTGCCATTGAAGGTATATAGTCCCTTCTGTATGATAAAATTCTTCTCCTCCATGGATTCGAATTTGAATATGAAATACCCATCGTCATGTAGTAGCAGGGTAGGCGTTGTAACCTCGTTCCAAATGCCATAGACATACTTCAACATTTCTTTGAAGGAAGGGTTACCTCCCAATACATAACCAATTAGGGCATACCTCCATTTCTGATTCTGGTTCTCCATCTCCTTCGGATTTAGCTTAGCAATTTTGACACCATCCTTCATCAGCGGAGGGTAAAATTTCAATTGCATGATTTGCTTTTGGGTCCGATTGCCTTTTACAACTTCCGCCATTATCGGTTTCTCCGCTATTTTAGGTTCAGTGGAGTAGGTGAGTTTTCTGGCCATCGTCGATCCATCCGCCTTTCTCCGGTGGTGCCTGCATGACCGTCGGGGCACTCCCCATTCCAGTGAACCAGTGCATAAGGGGTCTTGGGGTTAGCTCTTGTGGGATTCCGCTTTCTGGTGTGACTACTCTTGCCATATTTTCAGTGATGAAGTGGTTAGTATGTGTGTTTGGCTACGGTGATTGTTTGCCGGCGGCGGGCGACGTCTTGCGTGCCTGTCGCCCATGTTATTTATTGTTTCTTAAGGTAGTGCCAAGTTCAATAAGAATAAATAAACTCTTACTAAGGGAGTATTTTAGGTCTTGTTTGACCATACAAATTTAAATTTTACTTGAAGTTGAACTTCGAAATTTTTCAAAAATTTTAAAATTTTAAAAAGTTATTTTTTAAAGTTATCATTTCAAATTGCTCATAAAAATTTAAGTCAATACTAAATTATGTTCATATCCAAATATAACTCTAATTATTGTAAATATTATTTCACTTGAAATTTCATTTTGACTATTTTCTAAAATTTTACAATTATGTGCACACGCCCACTTCGATATTCAAGAACCTAATCTTGCATCCACCACTAGCTAATATTTGTCACTTTGGCTACACATATTTGCAAGAAGTAAGTGTTCTTTGTTGGAAAAATCATTAGAATTGGAAAAACTTATTGGTCAAAGAAAATCAATGAGACCTAGCTATCTATATATTATATAGGGTATGGTACTATTTGATTGTTTGGTACATATAAACACACTTTTACTATATGCTTCATTAAACACATCTACAAGTTAGTAGAGAAAGTTGGTTGTCTCATAAATGCACCTTTATTTACTTCCTCTAGGAAAAAACAGCCTCGAGATGAGGAGGGAATAGTCCACATCCTTTATAAGATCATGACTACTCTTTCAACTTTGAAAAGGCTACAATTTGGGTTGGGTGGGGCTGGGAGCGGAAACGGATTCGGTATTTGAAGTTTATGGGTTTTTATTTTAATTTAAATTAATATATAATAATAATTCGATTCATAATTAAATATTTATAACATTTTAGTGGATTTCTTAATAAAAATATAATGTCTATGCAAAAATTACTGGATTCATGGGAATCCAACAAAACACTTTAGATTTGCCACTGAGCAGAAATAGAAGATCAAATACGATTTCGACTAAATCTAAAAGATTTTGTCCAACGAGTGTATATGTATTAAAAATTTTATTAAATATATATGTATATTAAATTTAGAATCCATTTATTAGCATTTGAAATTGCCATTCTTATATTTAGAATTCAACACCAACAATAACCCAATAAAATTTTACTAGTAGAGTTTGAAGAAGATAAAATATATGAAAACTTTATTCCTGCCTCGATGCATATATAGATTGTTTTTAACAGACCGTCGAGTCAAAATAAGAGATGATAGATCCGTAACTTTTATATTCGAAATTTATAAAATTAAAATTCTGATTCTGACTCTGACTTTAGGTAGGGTTAGCTTTGGGGGTGGTAGGAGACAAATTAGGACAATGTAGGGTTAATATAGAAGAAGGTATTGAAATGAAAGACTCAGCAGCGCAATTTTTTATTTCTTTTCAAAATCCCTTTTGACAAGAGAATATATTGAGGTTGAAAGAATACCACATTTGATTGTTGTACAATAAATTCCTCTATTCTTAATATTTCCCACCTGAAAAAAAAAAACGAATTGATTTGTCTTTACCCAATATGCCCTTAAAACTCAGAACCACGTGTTCCACGCAATTATTACATTTTAATTCTCTTAATCATGTTTCAATATGTCCATTACTGACTGAGTCATACATTATTCAGTTTTCTCTGATTGTTTTTACCTTAATTTGGATTACTACGAAGTACGAAATCATTATTATTTGGTTAAAAACACAAAACAGTGAATATGAGTAGTAAAAGGGAGTCTCTATATTTGCACTTATTTGCAACTCAACATCGGGTTCGAGCTTCTGGGTATGGAGTCGCCTTTATTAGGGAACGCTTTATTTCCAATATGAGATTATACTGGGTCGTTATTGTTGTTGTTTACCTTGAAACTTTCGGCGTAAATTCAAATTTAATCGACCCCAATATAAGTAGGATGGGAAACAAAAAAAACTAATGTTTAAATTGCAATGATGTAACCCTTCAATGCCAAATGGTTAAAACCGGTCCATATCTGCAACTTAGTGACCTTTCTTAAAAATCTGATGGACAAACTTTATCAATATGATACATGATCATGTTTTGCCAAAATTAAAGACATTGTAGGCTTAATTCCATTCTCTAGAGACAAAAAAAAAAAAGCATGGTTAAAAAAAAGCTAATTTTACCACTTAAATGAAGTCTTATCTCCATCATCTTACTAAATTGATCAATGTATACTGTAACTATAAATGAATTTAGCATATTTACATTTGTATCTTCGCCTCCTAGATTTTAACATGTTATAGTCAGAGGCGAAAGAGTCGAATTCAGGATTGGGTGTCCGCGGAGCATCATAACATTCGATATAAATTTATAGCTGCTCATAAAGATTGTTATTAGAGTCTATGATAATATTTGATTATTTTTTAAAGATATTTGCAAGTATACATAAATTTTTTGCCGAAATTACAGATATCAATAACCCTTCAACCCATAAGGTCCGTCCGCCTCTGATAATAGTAGGTAATTAATGTTATTAATCGCGTAACTACAGCTAACAATACTGTTTATGTTTTTTCTAAAGTTATTTTGTCGCGTAAAAATTCTTCACACTTTTAATATATAAAGGTTAAATAAAAATCATCAACAGCAACAATAACAATAGTATACCCAGTAATTTTTTATAAGTGGGATACAGGGAAGATAATATATACACAGTCTTTATCCCTATTTTGTAAAAGTAAAAAGGATATTTTCGGAAGACCTTCGACTCAATACAATAAAACCACAACAGTTACAATAGAGAACCGAGTGTCTATTGAAAATAATTTTTTATCTCTTATAAGATTGAGGCAAGATCTGCATATATATACCTAACTTTTTTTAGATCCCATTAGTTAAACTCCTCCCAAATTAAGATGATCTATAATGTTTCAACGCTTCTCTTCCAACGTGAGTGCCTAGCAAGATACGTCTAGTTCTCCCTCCGCTTGCCTATGTCAGTAGGAAATTGGAACAGTCTCCGATTTCAAAGAAAAAGCTAAGGCGAGAGCTATATCTTCTGAAACTGTGTTCAGGCTCCAAAAAATTTTCAAACAAAAAATTTTAATTTTTAAATCGAAAGATTCTTTTCTTTCAACCCATATTTCTATTTTGACCAGTAAATTTAAAACTTAACAATCGTGAATGAAATTAATTTTACTAACTGAGCAAGTCACAATCATAAAGAGGATGTCTAACCCTAGATGGCCCATTCCTCGAAAAGCGGGGTAAAATAATGTTATGAATGAAGATGTGTTTGTGGGGGTAGGGGTTGAAGACAGGAGAAGGTAATAAATGCAAAAGGAAGCAGAAGAGTACAGAACTTTTTTGGGCCAGAGAGCAGAAAGGATAGATGGATGTGAGAGGAAAGAAAGTAAAATCATTTTGTAATCGATTGCTTTATGATTGAAGAGAAAGAAATCAAATAAATACACTTACTTCACCCTGCACACTGCATTGATGCTATAGTACATACAGAATAGAAAAGTGATTGTGACTTCCTATTATCCCTTGGTAAATATTATTCCTACCTAATATTTATACTAAAATATTTAACCTCTATATATAAAAAAGATTACACTATTAGATCATAAAAAACAACCCAGTATAATTTAATAAGTGTACTTTAAAGAAGATAATGTATATGCAGACCTTACCCCTACTCCGAGGAAGTAGAAGGGTTATTTCCGAAAGACCTTCGGCTCAAAAATAAAAACAAAAATAAATGAGATTTTAGGTCACAAAAAGAATAAGTCTCCTTACAATATGATATTTGCCTTGAGTTGAATGTATATGGAAATAGTCTCTCTACCTAAATTAACTCAAGATAAAGTTTGCGTACACACTATTATTTTCAGAAACTACGAGTGAAATTTCACTGAATATGTAATTGTTATTATTAAAACATAATATTTATAATCTTGAAAATAAGATATATTATTTGCTACAACAGATAAATATGACATGATTTTAATAAACATTGCTTACACTGACAACTACAGTCAAATTACTCTAAAGCAACCTCATTTTTTTCGAAATTTTCGATTGTCAGCGTAATAATATTATAGAGAACATATCATAATATAGCATGAAAATTAATTCTATAAAAATTGATTTTTATAATAAATAATTGTTACACAACAGTACTGTTATATAGAGAACTGCTTGTATTTCATAACTAAAAAGCAAGAAATATTTAAGTATACTCCTTTCTCCCACTCTCTAATTAAAGAAAGGAAACGAAAAGTAAGAAGGAAAGGAAAGAAAAGGCTTTAATTACTAAGCTTTTTCATTATCACTTTACTTTTTCTATGACAAAGTTAAAGCATAAGGCTATGATGGCAATGTGATGAGAGAATAGAATTGTTGTTTCTCTGCAGTTGAATTTATTGACAATTTACTGGCTTAGGGTTCCCTTACCTTCGATTGTGACTTAAGATAAATAAAATAATAGAAAATTAAATATCCCTATTATGAATTTATTACGTGTAGTTATACCATGTACTTAAATTCACTTTGCCTCTTTTGACCAAGAATCTTTTTTTCCCCTAAAATTTTATATGATAGAATAATTACACTTATGTTAACGTCCTTATTATTTCAATCATGACATATATATATATATATATATATATATATATATATATATATATATATATATATATATAACCTCTTTAGTTTTTTTTTAATTGGAACTTTAGGCAGTTTTTTTGAAAAAGATAAGCAAAAAAATATATCTCTAGAATCGAGACCAAGAGGAATATATAAATTAATGCTTCCATTGATACGATCGTGGTTTTATAATTTTCTTTTTATTAAATAATATTTTGAATCAAATAAAGTTTAAATTCCTATTTCGTCTTTATATTTATTAATTTAATGTAAATATTGAATCAGGATAGACGTTTTACTGTAGGTAATGACTACGAAAGAGGCGGATCTATGTGTCATCGTGAGATGTCACCAGACCCCTTTACCTTCGGCAGAAATTTTGTATATGTATATACCTTGAAAATGATTAATTTAAAGCTCTTGACACCTTAAATACCAAAAGTCTCTTAGAGGTATTGATTGAGCAGAATATTATGTCCTCGTTGCATAACAATCCTGAAATCGCCACTAAGTTGAATCATGAATTTAAACTCATAAAGTTCAAATCCGAAGATGTCTATATATTTATTAATTTAATGTAAATATTAAATCAGGATAAAAATTTTTTTACCGTGGGTAAAGAATAGGAAAGGGGTGTGAAAAGAGACTGACATTGTCCTTGAGTAGTATTGTCTGCCCCGCATTCAAAGCGCGCCCATTGAGTATTTGCTTTACTGTTATTACTATTCTCCTACATAATGCCAATCTCATGCACTGTCACATTCTATTGTTGTAATACAGTTTACCCTCTGTTTCTGCACCCTTTAAAAAAATAATTCTTTATACCATTTCATGTTTAGCTAAGTACTTTTTGTCCACTTTTCAAACCCCAATCTACCCTCTTCACTCATCATCCTGATGACTCAATATAATTAATAAAAATAAAAATAGTTTGATACACAAGGTACAGTCAAATTTTTTTATAATAATTTTATTTATTTTTATATTTTTAAGTTATTATAGTAAAATGTTATTATAAAACATAACATAATAATCGGTTCGAGAAAAACCTGGCTTTTATAGTGAATGGATGCTATATAGGGGTATTGTTAAAGAAATGTTTGACTGTAATTATAGTATAACATAATAATCAATTCCAATTTTTTTTTGGATTTTACATGATTGTTATATGAGGATGGTGTTATAGAGACTTTTGACTGTATCTCTCATGCACACAAGGTTCAGAATAGGACTACATTTCAAGTGGTATAATATGGATAGCATACCTTAATAAAAGTATTAGCTTCTTCCATAATTTATGACATATAAATCACATAGAAATAACTTTATCATTGTCCGGAGAGTCAATATACTGTCTAATAAAAAAACTAGACTGAACAGCTTAATACACATCTCTATTTGTCGTGTTTTGGCATCCCGATCTCCCTACTTCACGTGATTTCGATCCGAACATATATTTTTAATATACATTAAAATCTTCTATAACATTATTTCTTTATAATGACCAAGTTTCTTCTATAAAAAATATTATTTTTCATATTATGTTATATTATATGCTTTTTATAACAATATTTTGCTATAAAAATAATAAAATATCTAGACAAATAAAATAGTGGATGCAATTGAAACCAGTAAAAAGGCAGTTTGTACATGTAATATGTTTACATATATCAATAGTTGATTCCATTGTTCGAATGTATGAACCAATAAATAAGGGGAAGTTCTCGGTGAAATTTGAAAGCCAATATCGTTTAAGTGTTAAGTTATGTAGAAACTAAAGATTGTAACTCCAATCTCGAGAATTTCTATTTTTGTTGTCCTTTTTTTCCTTCTAATTTTTTATCCTTTCTTTTATTTTACCATTTCTATTCTATGGTTTTGAAGTCCGTGAGCTAGTCTTTAAACAGTGGACCCAAAATTTCAAAATTTAGGCATATGTCATAGCCTATATTTATGTCACATTGTAAAGGGGAGTAGGGGATGTTTGGAAAAATGAGGAAAGTTTCTTTTTAGAAGCAAAAAAAGACTGAATTTGAAGCCCTTTTTATAAAATTTAGTATTGACTTTTTTGTAGATTTGAAAAAATATATTTTACTTTGTTTATTTTCAGTAATTTCAACCATATCTTTCTTTTCTAAATATAGGTTGATTTTAGTACAGTAGGCTACAGAAGGAGTTGCTAAGTAAAGAACATTTCCAACATTCCTTTTGGGTTCAAAATTTGTTCATTTTGTGTATATATATTTGTTCGGCTTTGATTTTTGTAAAAAGCCCAAATTCTTCTTAGACTTTGAATTGAATTGTCAGATGGTCATTAGCCCAATAAGTTGACCATCTGTTGGAGTACCTAGCCCCCCCCCCCCCCCACCCCCTCAAAAAAAATACATTTTCTGTTTGGGATAAAGTTTGTGCTTTCGACTGAACTCATTACCTTTAACTAGATGTGTTGAATTCGCCTATGCAAAATCTAATACAAATGTCAGATGCAAAGCCATGTGTCCTGCACCTCATTAAGATTATATTGGCATATTGCCAAAGTCAAGTTGTCGATGTAGTGAAAACTTTATCTATCTCATGCTAGTTTTTCAACTACTATGCTTCAATCTCAAATTTAATACGAAAGAATGATTTGTGCATTCTTTTAGTTCTTTTTATTTATTTATTTATAATTTTTTATTCATTTCAACTTGGTAATGTTCCTTTTCTTGATATTTAAGCCCATTTGAATTACTAGAGTCCAAAAACGCTTGCAATAAATTTCAATGGTTGGTTTATTACTTTGTACAAAGGGATATTTATACAAAATAGCTGGTCGGTTTTAGCCAGCATACATGAATTATATACTAATTATATATATAGTATATATATAGATTATATTATTTATTTACGGCTATTTTTAATTTGTTAAAATAATTTTTTGGGAAAAGTATAGAAATAGCCAATATAAATATAAACTTACCGACCTCTAGGCCAAAATTAAACACTTATCAAAAGTAGCCCAAAATTAAAGATACACATAAAAAAGGATTTTTCTATCCGAGAATCACGCTAAAGATCTTCCTTCCTTCACCGTGTGTATCAATTTAACAGATCCGCTGTAAATCACGGCATTCTCTCTCAAAGAATTCTCAAAATGAGCTCCAAATTTCACTCAAAATCGATCAATTTCACTATATACCTTTGTAATTTCTATGTAGATACAACTTTTTCAATTTCTGTGTAGAAGGAGCTACGAACTGCAATCACAATCAATCAAGGAATTAGTGAGTTTTGACCTAATTTCAGCAACTTCAATGGCAAATTTACCAATTTTTGTTCAGCATGGTGGCCGATGGAATGTTGACAATTGCTTTGTAGATTATAATGCAGGTGTTGTAATAGTTACTCCAAATATAAGTTTTGAAGATTTTCTAGACGTGATTTTAAAACAATTTATGATAGATACTTCATCGAATGATGTTGAAATCAAATACACTGTCCAAAACAGTTCTCCGCCAATAGTGATACACAATAGTATGGGTGTATGTGTATATCTTGAGCTGAAAAAAAGCTCAGAATTTACAATGTATCTCCTTTGTATAGTATCGAGTGAAAAAGATTTGGACATGATCTACTACAATTCCAATTCTGTTGTGATTTCCTCATAATGTGCACAAAGCTCAGTTGTAGAGGAGAGATACAATGGTGATACAATTAAGATGATCGAGTTTGGGGATGGAGAAGACTGGAATGATACAGAATCCGATGAAAATACAATAATAACTGACCTCAACACATAGATGTAGAAGAAAGTCAAATTTATAAAGACAAGGCAACGATAATCAAAGTCATGAAGCACTTGGCAGTAAAGGAAAATTTTCATTTTAAGGTGCATATACCAAGTGAAAGCATGTATCAAAATATTTATTGTATAATTATGTATCTCTATGTATATCATAGTTGATGTTAGAAGCATAAATATGCAGAAAATAAGTTGTTTCTTGTAAGTATGTGATTGTACATTTTTAAGTTGTGGTTGTCACCGTCTAATACTGTATAGTCGTTGTATTTTTTCATCTAGTATTGTTGATGGTAGTGTGTATCACTATATATCATTGCATTTCATGTCACTCTATTTATTGATGGAAAAGTTTATATCCTTGTCGTAGGTACTGCCTAATATGCATCAACAACAACTGTGATTGGTAAGTCTTTGAGCCTGGAAAAAACAAACTTTTTCAAGGTTAGAAATTTCAGCAAAGTGCACTCATGCCTCCTGAAAAACTTAACTTACGCACAACATCAAGCTACTGTAAAACTCATTGGCAGTCTTCTGATAGACAAGTATAAAGATCCAAAAACAATATACACTCATAATGACATAATTACAGACATGAACAAGCAGTATGGTCTTCAGATGACATATATGCAAGCTTGGAGATCAAAAGAATATGATATTCAAGTACTGAGAGGGAATCCAAGCGAATCATATGAAAAGCTGCCAAACTATTTTTATATGCTGGTTCTTACAAATCCTATGTCGGTGGTAAATTTGAAAAAAACAGAGGAAGACTTGTTCATGTATGCTGTCGTTGCACTATATCCGTCTATAAAAGGATGGCAGTATTGCAAACCGGTTGTTTTTGTAGATGGAACTTTTCTTAAGTCGGCATATAGAGGAACATTATTGATAACATCAACACAAGATCCAGCAAGTAATATCCTACCACTCGCATATGCCATAGTGGATTCAGAGAATAATGCTTCTTGGGAGTGGTTTTTTTGCGAGATGCAAAGATGCATTTTGGGAAAGGGATGGAATGTGCATAGTCTCGGACATGCATGAAGGCATTGAAAATGCAGCGACAACATTGTATCCACAAGTACCTCATTGTGTCTGCATATGACATTTATGGAATAATATAAAAAAGTTTACAAAAAAACCATTTGATGCTCAAAGACATATTCTTTGCTATGGCCAAAGCATACACAGTTGAGAAGTTTGATTACCACATGGAAGAGGTAGATAAAACCGATAAGAGGGTCAAAGATTACTTAATGAATGTTGGGTATGAAAGATGGTCCAGAGCACAGTCCACTATCAACAGAACATTGACAATGACTTCAAACATTGCGGAGTCGATCAATGTAGCGCTCAAGGCTACTAGGGAACTCCTAGTACTGCCTTTTCTAGACTACATAAGGCAATTGATCGGACGATGCAATGTTACAAACCTAAAAAATGCAGTAGAGTCATTCACTACTCTTTTGAAAAAATATGATACAATGCTGATGGGGCAATTTTGAATTGTCACATCAGATGAAGGTATGACTGGAATCTGTAGATACTTGTGCATAGAATATGTAATCATGCCAAATTTACTGATCTGTTATATCTTGACCCTTTTTGTGATTCTGTTAAACTAGTGTCCACCTGCATAAAAAAAAAGACTTTCAATTTAATGTAGAATTTATGCCTACCCTGCTCCTAAAATATTAGTTGGTTTGACATGATATTAAGCTAGTTTAATCTTGTAAGCTATCTAGTATATGTATTTTGAGGGCATTTGCTTTGTCACCACTAATGATAGTGATAATTTTGCATGTGACCCCTTCGACGAGTTACTTATATTCAGTACTTGACAAGGGTAAGCAGAGAATGGTGTTCCTAAAAGATCGAATTTGCAGCCGTAGAAGGTTTCAATTGGATGAGCTGCCATGTGCACATGCTTGGGCAATATTAAGATGCAAATACATTGATCACATTGAGTATTGCTCGGTGTAATAAGCCACAAAGTACCTATTGAAGACCTATGAAATTCCAATTTATCCGGTTCTTGATCAAAGAACATGGGAAATTCCTGCCAAAGTTTTAAATGAAAAAGTTTTGCCACCAGATGTGACTAAAACAATAGGAAGGCCAATGAAGGCGAGGTTGAATCCAATATCTGAAAGGGAACGAAAAAGGTTGGTTTCATGTGGACAATGTGGAGAAGAAGGTCACAACAGGAAAACTTGTAGAAATAATCCAAAGAGAGGACGAAATATGTCAAATTTAGAATTACTTTTTATTTTACTTTACTGAATATCATAGAGATTTAGAAGAATGTCATAT
Organism: Nicotiana benthamiana; assembly: GCA_034376525.1. Lineage (NCBI taxonomy): Eukaryota > Viridiplantae > Streptophyta > Magnoliopsida > Solanales > Solanaceae > Nicotiana > Nicotiana benthamiana. The sequence goes on along the minus strand of CM067340.1, from coordinate 8,801,189 downwards.
ATCATTGTAGAATGTCATTTGTATTTTAGATATAAATAAATATTTGACATGTCATTTAAAATCGTGTTGCAAGTTTATATTATACATCTGTTTAATTAAAAAGAAGTTGTATTAGCTATGTATCACATTTGTATCATATACGTATTGCTTGTGGAGCACATTTTGTATCATCTATGTATCTCTTATGTATCAACTATGTATCTCTATGTATAGGCTATTATGCCTGCATTTGCGTAGTAACAAAGCTAACTAATGGAAAACAGTCGTAGTAGCTAAAAAACTATGCAAAATAGTTTAAGAAATTTGCAAATATAAGTGGCTTCATCAATACATATTTGAAAATTGTGTATCATATGTATATCATATGTGTATCATATCTGTATCATGTATGTATCATGCGTGTATCTGCAAGAGACACTATATCACAAACTACCGTATATTTAGCATATCTATCTATAATTCACAACACAAAATCAAGGGACAAAACACCAAAATAAACTAAACTGCAACAATCCAATATCGCACTGAAACTCATAAACCTTTATAACAGAACAAGCATCTCATTTGCCATAAGATTCTTAAAAGTACTCAAAAAATTCAAACACAAACAAATCCAATCCTTCTTCCAATAATGACAACATAACAGAATAGAATACAAAAATAAAATTATAGAGTTCATCTACAACAATGATAAAAGTAACTACTCCTTCTGCTTCCTCGCCTTATTCTATCGACCAATAGTCTCAGCATCACTTTCCGCGTTCAATTCCATCTTCTTTTAAACATAATCCACAAGAGAGTACCAAATCTGCGCCAGTGTACGTAGGCATTCAATTTTTAGGAGGCGTCTTGCCCTCAATGAAATACTCGGCAAATAATTCCGCAAATACACCGCAATCACTGCAAAAATAAAAAGAACAAAAACTATCAAACTACAAAACATAAAAGCAAAACAGATTGTGTTGAAAGAAATTCATACGCTTCAACTTGTTGAGGCAATCCCTCAACCAATTTTACATCAAAGGGGGTAATCAAGAATTTTTATTTGTCGACACCAATGCGCCAATTGATATCTTTTTTGTTTAAATATAAATGTGTGTGCACGCAAAAATGAGGCAGCAACACAGAATACTTGTTCATGGCCTTATGAACTTTGGCTTGATGAGCAGCTCCACTGCGCATAGAGTCATACACATAAATGCACCTATCCTTGAAGGACATCATAGCCATTATCCAATGCCATTATTCTGCAATATTAATTGGCATTAAGACATGCTTGACAGTGTACCATGGAACATTGGCATCCAAGACAAACTCCTGAATATACTCTGCAATCACTGTCTCCATCTATATGAATAAACGCATACCACAACTCATTAATTTTCTCGTTGAAGTACCAATCTGTGCTGGTGAATGTTACAAGTAGGTCTTTGTCATACTTCCCCTCCTTCCTCAGATAATAGAACAAAACATCAATGTGTTGAAAAAAAAAATAACAAATAACCAATCACTAAACGCGCTCGAATGCGTTAAGCAGATACAGTTTTACAAACCAAAATCACAGAAAACAAAGGAAAATGAATGATCACTGCTAACTTAACAGGACTGAGTGCTCATGTGTACACTGGCTAAAATTTAAAAAAAAATTACTGCAAAAGTAAATTCTTACATACCGAATCATCCAAGGGCTGACCGTTATATGCCAAAGTGTAAAACCAGTTTTTATCTTCAACATAAAATACACCAAGATCATAAGAAGGATTGAGTTCACTAACATGCTTCGGGTAAATTTCATTCCTGGTAACATATATACACAAAAGTGTATAGTGATTTGATATAAAATAATTCTGTAAGTGACAATATATTAAAATATAAAACTAAAAAAATCAGAAGTTGCAAACATACTTCTTTCTAGACTTCCCTTCTTTGACCCACGTAGCAAAAACATTCAACAAAGATCTGTTAACATCAATTCCTATTTTGCTTTGAAAAGGATGTTTAATAGCATAATTTTTTTTCTTTTGCTGCAACAACACCAGTACTGGAACCTGAATCAAATACAGTAATGAACGGAGACTACATGGCCTTTGCAGGGCGTTTCTTTCTTTTTTCCATTTGCGGCGATACTTCAGAAAGTAATTCAGTGTAGTACAAAACCATCTCCCGTGTCGCGTCATCAACACTTGCAGTCGCATAAACAACACCAGTCCAAGATTCAGAAACCTTTTGTTTCTCAGATTCTTTCTCCGTCTTTCCTGCCGCCGCATCAACACTTGCAGTCGCACAAATGTCACCAGTCTGAGATTCAGCAACCTTTTGTTTCTCAGATTCTTCCTCCGTCACCCCTGCCACCGTATATTCAGTCTCACTAATACCGCCAGCATGTGCTACATCTGGTGTGAAAGTTACTTTAGCAATAAATATGTCAACTTTCACACCAGAAGATCCTTCCATAGCATTGACACCTAACCGATCTGCTACATTAGTATCTATTTGAGAATGTGGAACATCTTTGCCAACACTTCCACAAACCTATATTTTTTTAAAAGGAATCGAATTATCAAAAACAACAAAGAAAAGAAAAGGCAAAAGTACAAAATGCACAACTAAACACACCTGACAACTATCCGTTTCAACATCTTCATTGCCACCAAACTCCATATTGCTCACAAAATCATAATTGTTTTGAAGACCGCTGGTGTCTTCCTCTGGATGTGTACCATAATTGACTTCGCTTGCACCAAGCTATTTTTAAAAAAAGGATATAGTAAGTTAACTAAAAAATAAAAAGAAATGCACAACACAAAAGAAACACATATATTGGAATTTATAAACTCAAACACCTTCTTGAATTTATCAGAAACATATTCCATGAAGGAATTTAACTGCTTATGGAGCTACAAAATGAAAACAAATAAAAAAGATAATACACTTTGAATGTACAATTTAAAAAATAATTTCAAAAAGACATATAAAAAAGACCAATACATACTTGCTTCACAGCAGCTTTCAACTTCTGTAACTCACGGTCATAATCAATAGGTTGGACGCCTGACACGTTTTTTGGTGTCTTTTTCGGTGGGACTGGCTCCTTAATGTGTTTCGGGGGTGGCGAGACAAAATCATCTCTATCATCAATAGGAATTTTTCCCCTGTTACGTGATGTAAAATATTTTTGATACTCATTGGTAACTTCAATAGACAAAGTAAATCTTCTGAGATCTTCAATTGTCGAAGAAATATTTTTAAACTACAAAGGTAACCAGAAGTGCTTCAGTCCTAGATGTATCAAAGATGTATAAAAACTGTATGTTTGATGTATCATATTGAATTATAGTGTATTATAAATGTATATCCCATCAAGAAATAAAGATTATACCTTATTCCATGTGTTTCTGAAGAAACTAGTAGAGAAGTCTTCATGAGTTGGGCTGTCTGTCATTCCCAATTCATTATCGTGGTGTATGATCTCCAACGCGAACAACATATTTTTGATCAACTAAAGTATAACATTCATAGAACCACATCTGTAGTGCAAGAGAAAATCCACCAATCCTATAAAACTCAAATTTCCCCCTCAACCTGTCCCTCACTTACTTCATTAAAGCTCGAAACACAATCTTACCCCATGGAAGCGACACATACTCACCACTCTCGACAAGATGGAAATCACGTTTACTTATAAATGTCTTCTGAGCCTGAGTGGACATTAGAAATATGTTTATGAAATAAATGATTGCAATCTTAACTGCGTCTTCATCAAACTGCCACTTCTTCTTCTCAAAACAATCAATAAGTGACTTCTTTGACACCACTTCAAAACCAGAAAAATAAGTATCCACCAACCTATTGGGTCCGCTGAATTTACCCTCAACAGGTTCATTACCACAACAATTTAAACCACTTACAATACCAAATTCTCGTAGACCAAAACGTAAAACACATTCGTCATTCAATTTCACATAAAATTGGTCATACTTATCTTGAACCAACTCCCTAAATATTAAAGAACAAATAAGTTGTGTCTGGATAGCAACTCGAGGTAAATCAAGGAAATAGCCAAATCAACTTTCCCTAAACATCCGAAGCTGTACATCAGTCAACTTTGACTGTAAAACCGATACAATGTCCACATTAGTGTATGATGACCAATGAGTAACAGGAAACGGCTCGCCAACTGGAAATAGAGCTTCCAATTCAACAAATACATGACATGAATTAAAAACAAACAAATACAAACTAAATCCAAATTTTAAAAGAAGAGTCAACAATAGAAAAAAGTATAACTGAAATTGTATGTACCTTACAAACATTGTCAGGAGTTTTAACTTTTTTTGCCTTCTAAACCTTGTTTTTGTTGTTTGACACCCAAATTCACTTCGTCCTCCCCGACACGTTTTCTCTTGCTCTTCTTTTTCTCAGATTTTCCAACAATATCCTTTCGAGATTCTAACACTTTAACATTGTTGGAACGATTTTGACTTCACATATTTTGTTCATCAATCGATTTCTCAACTAAAATCGGGGTTGAATGAGGAGATAAACTCATCGACCTAGTTTCTCTTCTAATGTTGCTCGATTTCTCTATTGAAACAGACTTTGAATAAGGTGATGAACTCATCGAACGAGTTTGTCTTCTCATATTGCTCTGTTTCAAAATTGAAACTGTGTTCAATGACAAATTTTGTTTAAAAAATATACGAACAAAAAGTTACAGAAATTTTTGAAGAAATTAATATAAAAACTCGACAAAAACTTACAAAATCAGTCGCAAAAACCTAAAGAAAAGCAACGTCGATTCTACAAAAACACATGCAATAAAAAAAAATATACAAAATAAGAGGTTTTCTACTCCAAAATACCTGGAATCAGGCAAAAATAACCGAAAATGTATCTTGTTTTATCGTCAATTTCATCAATTTTGGTTGAATTTAGGAAAAAATCGCAGAAAGAGAGAGAAAGAGAGAGAGAGAGAGAGAGAGAGAGAGAGAGAGAGAGAGAGAGAGAGAGAGAGAGAGAGAGAGAGAGAGAGAGAGAGAACTCGATTTTGTAAAATAACGAATACAAAAAAACTGACATTATTTGAAATTATTTGGGCCAAAAATGACATTTAAGCCTTTTTTAGTAAATATTTTATTTTAGATTATTTGTCATTAGAAAAATTTGTAGAGTGACATAACTGATAATTTCCCTTGTTTGACCAAATGGGTCTTGTCACATCATAGTGTAAACAATAACTTGGCCTTTTCTGTTGGTCCAAGGAAGCAGACAATAGAAGATTTGACAATTCAGAAAATGGGCTTTGGGCCATTTATGTACTGTCTATTTTTTTACCCATTTTGATTCAAATTTCCACATTTTAATGTTGAATTTTAATATAGTGTATCATTTTAAAAAAGAAATCCTATTTTTATCTTTCTCTAATCCACGTTATTAACTTGAAATTGTACTAGGATAATCTCCTCGCAAATATTTAGGAAATTATAGTTTCTTTAATTCTTTTTTGAAATGGGAAAAGACACACTGTATCCCTAAATCAAGTTATAATTTTTTTTCTTTCTAAAATTGCAAGAATCCTTTTAGTTATAGTTGTGACTTGTGATCATGGAATCTGTAGTAATCTTCTTTCCCAAGTGAGCAATGGTTTAGTATATTTGGGCTTTCTCACACATTGGTCAAGCAAGATATCAGTTTGGGTTCCGAACTTTATCTGAAGGCCCAAAAAACCATCCTAAGTAGACTTCATATGAGCCCACTTTACTAAATTCAACGGGCTTTTTCGACTTTTAACCCGCATAAGAAATTATTTATAATTATAGTCCAAAAGAATATATAATTTTTTTTAAACTTTTGTTTGTATATATATATATATATATATATATATATATATATATATATATATATATATCAAGCATATTAGAATAAGTTGGTGCACTCATGGTTAAATTGCAAGCATATTTAGAATAATTTCCAATTGGGTGTTCACATTTCCTTATTAGGTAGACATTAGTATTGTTCAATTTTATATTCATGGTTCTCTTTCAGATCATGGCCCCTTTTCTGTTCTGAGTCGAGGGTTTACCGTAAATTGCCTCTTTACTTCCATAAAACATGAGTAAAGTATGATATACACTACTCTTCCAAAACTTCACTTATAAAATTTCACTAAGTTTGTTATTGTTGTTGTTGTTGTTGTTATTGTTATTTCGAATTATGGCCATGCTACTTGGGATTGAGTTCGGGTTCCTGTTGGACCAAATACATGTTAGTTGCAGGAAGTATGATTTTGAAAATAACGTCGATTCGACAATTTAAGCTCAACACCTCTCGTTATGTCAGTGGACCTATAGGTCAGACCGAATAAGTTATAGTTGCAATTTTATTACTTTTGGGGTCATATTTTATGTGTTGAGCTAAATAGAATTGTAAATATACAAATAAAATAGTACGGGCTGCCAGTTTTCATATTAATTATTTAAAAATAGCTAACATTTTCAAAGTCATTGAAAAATAATCACTATTTTACTGCTAACACGGAAAGTTCCAGCATATTTACTGGAGATCGTTGCACCTGCGTATTAACTTCCAGTATATTATGCTAGATCGGTATATTATACTGGAACTCTAGTATACTTATATTGGAACTCCAGTGTAACCATATGAATTTCATTAAAATTAAATTAATAAAATAGTTTGGATTATATTTTAAATTCAAGATATATTGATCCAAATAAATATATGGGCTAATATAATTGAACTAATTATACAAGTCCGATATAAATGGATTAAATAAATATGTCTTAATCCATTGGGCTAGCCCATTTAATTGGGCTAAAGTGATGAGCCTACTTCATTAAGCCCAAGACGACATCTTCCTAGAGGCCCAGTTTGGTGTCACGTGTCAAATGACATGGCGCGCCAAGTAAAGCAGAAGAGCCAATAAGATCATGCCACGTGTCAAAATGACAAGGCATGCGCAGTCACACTAAAAAACCAATGAAATCGCCCCATGTGTGCAAGTGACATGTTCTAGCCAATCAAATGTGGCCATGGTATACTTCAATTTGGTTGGCCGTAAAGAGTTTGTTCTTATCATAAATCTTCCCTTACACAACAATAAATAGGGATCTTCATAACTTAGAAAAGGACCAGAAGTTATAACAAGAAGCAAGAAAGAGCTCGTGGATCAAACGCTGCAAATTTCTCCACAAGTTCCAAGCTTCAAGCAATCAAGTTCAAGTTCAAGCAATCAAGTTCAAGCTCAAGAACGAAGAACAAACAATTTCAAGCTGAAGAACAAGATCATCGTTCGTGGCAACAAATATAGATTCAAGATCAAGCTCCAACGCCTTGAATTTATTTACCATTGTAAAGAAGAATCAGAGGATTCATAGAGATTGTACACTCAAATATTCGAAATAAAATACTACAATTGTTGCAATATTTTTCGGTCTTGATTTTATTTTCTCTCGACGACAATTTATTGTCTACAAATTCTGGCACGCCAGTGGGACAATCTATACCTCTCATCTCAACATTTCAATCACTAATGTTCAAGAACATTGAACTGGCTTCAAAGAAAATCAACTCCGTTTCAACTTCCACCAAGGCTGCTAACTCCAGGTTCTATGTTGATGTGGAAAACCTCCTTGATGTCACCTTTGGAAGCTTCAGACCAGTTACGAGGAGAAAAGCAAGCTCTTTAGGACAACAAGTGACCCAAGTGTTTTCTGCATCAACCCCTATTTTTGGATCTTCATCCTCAAAAGGAGCAATATCTGCCACAAACGCGTCTGAAGGAGGAAGCGATGTTGCTGAAAAGATCAAGAAAACTCTTGCTCTGCTTGACCGCTCCGGCTCCAAGCACTCTGTTGTGAAGGAAGATGATGATGCTTCAAGTGATGGATCCTCCCCACTTACACCACATAGCGTGAGCCAATCAAGAATCAATCTGTGTGAAAATCCATGTTACTCTCCGTCGTCCACAACAATCATGCAAGCCATGGTGACAAATACTTCATCTATGGGAGAAGTTGGCAAACTTGACGGAAGCAATCGCTGGCTTGACCAAATGCATGCAAAATCAAGAGGCTAGAATTTTCAAGCTAACAGACAGGGTGGGAATCTTGATGGAAGAAGAATCTACCCATGCACCCGGCAAGCTCCCAGAAGTTCTAGAGAGTGACTGTCCCCCGAGACAAGCAGCATCCACTAAGGCTATCGATGTCTTATCTGAAGGAATGATTCCAATCGATCAAATGAAGGAGTTCATTGAAGGAGCCATTAAGAACAAATATGAAGTTGCTGCCAAATCCTCCCTTACGTATGCAAAGCCGTACACCTCAAGGGTCGATATGTTGAAGATGCCTTCTGGCTATCAACCTCCAAAGTTTCAACAGTTTGATGGTAAGGGTAACCCAAAGCAACATGTGGCGCACTTCGTGGAGACATGCAACAATGCTGGGACTTATGGAGATTATCTTATCAAGTAGTTTGTCCGCTCGCTAAAAGAAAATGCTTTTGACTAGTACACGGACCTCGAGGCTGGATCAATTGATAGCTGGGATCAACTAGAGCAAGAGTTCCTTAATTGTTGTAATTGTACAAAACATACTGTGAGTATGATAGAACTTACAAATACTCGTCAACGAAAGGGGGAACCAGTTATCGACTTTATCAATCGTTGGAGGAATGCAAGCCTCAACTGCAAAGAAAGGCTTAGTGAAGCTTCAGGCATAGAGATGTGCATCCAAGGCATGCATTGGGAATTGCGTTACATCGTGCAAGGTATCAAGACTGGCACATTTGAAGAACTTGCAACTCATGCCCATGAAATGGAATTGAGTATGGCCTCCGCTGGAAATGAAAGGCTGCTCATCTATAAACCTCGCAAAGGGAATGACAAGCAAGAAATCAGGAGGTGGGGCAAGTTCGTAGCCAAGTCTGAAAACAAAGAAGCTATGAATGTCAATACATCACCTATGAAGTTCACGACGAAGGTGAGCAAGAAGCAGAGTAAGAAACCCACTTCTTTTCAAGACAAGCCAAGTGGAAAGCTGACTCTAAAAGAAATACAGGAGAAAGAATACCCATTCCTGGATTCTGATGTGCCAGCCATTTTCGAAGAGCACCTCGAGTTAAATCTCATTGAGCTTCCGGAGATGAATCGACCAAATGAAGCCGGGAAAACAAATGACCCAAATTACTGCAAATATCACAGACTTGTAAGCCACCCTCTGGAGAAGTGCTTTATCTTCAAGGATAAAGTCATGGACTTGGCTCGCGAAAGGAAGATCGCTTAAAGATGAGGAAGCAAGCGCAAACCAAGTCTTTATCACCTTTGGCTCATTCAGTCCGGATGAATTATATGGTTTTAAAGAAATTAAAGATTAAGAATTATTAGAGAGAGACAAAGATGAAGTCAACCAACCTGATGATGATGAAGGATGGACGTTGGTGACTTGTAGTAGGCGCCACAAAAGGAGCCCACCAAAAGAATCAGTAGAACAACCAACAAGGAAGATGATGGTCAAAAGACCAATGAAAAAGAATCCAATTAGGCATTTTAAGAAAGAAAAGGTGGAGATGCACCACCCTCAAAGGCCACGAAATCAAGTAACCTTGGAGGAATTTTTACCAAGTTGGTTCCGCGCGAAGATTTGCCATGAGGACATCGATGCCTCTTGTTGCCACACTAACAAAGGGGAAGAAAAGAGTGATGACCTACCATTGGCACCATCTTCGGAAAATCCTATCGACTCCACTCCTCAAGAAGTTAATGCTTGTGAGGAAAAGGTCATTTCATAAATGACGATCTTTTGCTAGGTGAAATTCCTCATAACTGCCCATTGTACCTGGTTGGCTATATATGCGATGAAAGGGTAAATCAGATTTTGGTTGATGGAGGATCCTCAGTGAACATTTTGCCAATCCACACTGTGAAATAACTTGGTATTCCCATAAACGAACTCTCAGAAAGTCGTGTGATGATCCAAGGATCCAACCAAGGGGGGCAAAGAGCCATAGGCACGATCAGGCTAGGAATCACTATTGAAGATATGCAATCAAGTGCATGGCTGCATGTGATCGACGCGAAGACCTCATACAATGTTTTTCTTGGGAGGCCTTGAATACATGAGAATAAAATTGTTCCATCTACCTACCATCAATGTTTAAAATACTACCAGGGTGAAGTCGAGAAGACGATAGTTGCTGATGATGAGCCATTCACCGAGGCTGAGTCACACTTATCTGATGCAAAGTTCTACTTGAAGAACCGCATTGTGAAGGAGCTAAAAGCGGATGATGGTATGAAAAGCAAGAATGACAAACCCCTAACTAAAAAAGCTGAGGTGACCATTGGTAAAGCCAAAGCTGTTACAAAAGTGGTACCTTCCAACATGAATAAATCTCATAAAAGGGGCATTGTGTCCTATGAAAAGAAAGTAAGTCCCGCGCTCCAATAGGTTCCTAAAAGGAAGAAAGTCGTCCTCAATGCCGCTTGCAGGGTTTGTAGCCCAAAATCGTTTGCAGAATGTGGTACTCCCTACAAAGCGAACAGATGAAGGTTTTGACCCTAATGCTTACAAGATATTTGAAAAAGCTGGATACAATCCCAACGAGCCGTCAAAGTTAGGGAAACTCCCATCAGAAGCTGCAATGAGGAAACCACGTGAAGGTTTGGGAAACAAGCAACCGTCACTAGTGCGCATTTCAATAAGGAGAGAGAGCAGCAATTATATCACCGTAGAGGATGAATCAGTCGCTTCTAACAAGCCTTCTGTCTTTGATCGACTTGGAAGATCACCTGTGAGGACCTCCGTGTTTTAAAGATTGGGTCCAATAAAGAAGGGGAACAAGTTCCGGAGAAATTTTCAAAGCAAAAGAACACCCGCTTCACCAAAAATCCAGAAAATCTCTAAAGATTTCCAAAGTTTGGTTCCTTCTAGAATGAGGTGACAAACAAAACTTGTGGTTTCATGTGAAGAAGTACTGAAGGTAAAGCCATATACTGTGGTCTACACTAAGGAACGTGACGAAGATGAAGAAAGTGTAAGTTCTTCGTATAATGTCACTGTACAAAGCGAGAATGGTGTTCCGTCTTCGATGGAGGATAACGCAGAATTGGAGAATGTTTCACCATGTCGTCACATATCCTTCAATGATGGGGATCCTCAAGAAGATGAAGATGAGAAAGATGCTCCGCCTGAACTTGAAGAAGGAGTGAAGACAATGGTTGATGCCTTAAAAGAAGTTAACCTTGGTACCGATGAAGAACCAAGGCCCACCTACCTAAGTGCTTTACTCGAAGCTGATGAAGAAAGCACTTACATTGAGTTACTCAAAGAGTTCATGGATTTCTTCTCTTGGAGTTACAAAGAGATGCCTGGCTTAGACCCGAAAGTAGCAGTCCATCACCTTGCAGTCAAAAATGCTGTTCGCCCTGTTAAACAAGCTCAAATGCGCTTCAGGCCGGACTTGGTTCCCCTGATTGAAGTTGAAGTTAACAAACTCGTTGAAGCTAGATTTATTTGGGAAGTTAAATACCCAACACGGGTTTCAAATATTGTCCTTGTAAGGAAGAAGAATGGCCAGATTCGAGTATGCGTTGACTTAAAGGACCTCAATAATGCATGTCCCAAAGATGAATTCCTGCTTCCTATTCCAGAGCTGATGATCAATGCTACTACTGGTTACGAGGCAATATCTTTCATGGACGGTTCGTCGGGCTATAACCAACTTCGCATGGAACCAAAAGAAGAAGAGCTTACTGCGTTCCGCACTCCGAAGAGTATTAATTGCTACAAGGTAATGCCTTTTGGCTTGAGAATGCCGGCGCTACTTACCAAAGAGCTATGCAAAATATTTTCAATGATCTTCTCCACAAGAATGTTGAATGCTATGTTAACGACTTGGTGGTGAAATCAAGAGAGAGGGGCGACCACATGAAAGACTTGAGGATGGTATTTGAATTGCTCCGGAGATACCAACTTAGGATGAATCCATTGAAATGCGCCTTTGGAGTTACTTCTGGAAAGTTCCTTGGTTTTATCGTCCGACATCGAGGGATCGAAATCGATCAAGCCGAAGTGGATGCCATTTTAAAAATTCCTGAGCCTCGAGATATCCATGAACTGAAAATTCTGCAAGGTAAACTAGCATACCTTAGGAGTTTCATCTTGAACCTAGCTGGGAGGTGTCAACCATTCAGTCACCTTATGAAGAAAGGTGTCCCTTTCAGATGGGACCAAGCATGCAGTAATGCCTTTGAGAGCATTAAATCCTACTTGATGAAACCTCCAGTTTTAGCAGCCCCTGTACCTGGAAAGCCATTGATATTATACATTGCGGCACAAGAAAGGTCTGTTGGAGCACTGTTGGCCTAAGAAAATAGTGAAGGGAAAGAAAACTCTCTTTACTACTTGAGCAGGATGATGACACCAAACAAGTTGAATTATTCGCCAATTGAGAAGTTGTGCTTGGCGCTAGTCTTCTCTATTCAAAGTTGAAGCACTACTTTAAAGCTCATATTGTCCGTCTTGTTTCTAAAGCAAATCCCATCAAGTTCGTGATGTCAAAACCTGTTCTTAGTGATCGACAAGCGAGATGGTACCTCAAATTTTAACAATTTGAGATTTTGTACATCCCTCAAAAGGATGTAAAAGGACAAGCATTGGCAGATTTCTTGGCAGATCATCCGATACCTGATGACTGGGAGCTTAATGATGAACTACCTGATGAGGACGCAATGGTCGTTGAAGTTCAACCTCCATGGAAGATGTACTTTGATGGTGCCGCGCATCGTGGGGGAGTTGGGGCTGGCGTAGTATTTTTCACTCCTCATTGTGAAGTCTTTACCTACTCCTTCACCTTGACACAACTTTGTTCCAACAATGTTGCTGAGTATCAAGCATTAATACTTGGGCTTGAAATGGCGGTTGATATGAAGCAATTGCACTTGCAAGTCTTTGGTGACTCCCAGTTTGTGGTCAATCAGCTTTTGGGTTGTTACGAGGTTAAGAAGCCTGAACTACGCCCATATCATGATTACGCTAAAAAGCTGATGGGATGGATCGGTGATGTGACTATTCAGCATGTGCAAAGGAAAGAAAATAAGAAGGCTGGTGCTTTAGCTGTTCTAGCTTCATCATTAGCCCTGCCTGACCAAGCGCAAGTTACTGTCTGCCAAAAATGGGTAGTACCGCCGCCAAATTAGGTTGAAGGTGAAGAAAACGAACTCAAGCATCTTGTTGCTGTTTCTGAAGTTGAGAAAGAAGAATGGCGTCAACCCATCATCGACTACTTATGCTATGGGATACTTCCAAAAAATCTGAGGAGAAGGACTGAAATTCGTCGTTGTGAACTTCGCTTCCTTTACTACAAAGATACCCTATACAGGAGATCATTCGAGGGAGTACTCTTGCGATGCTTAGGGGAAGATAAGTCACTCCAAGCTTTGCAAGAAGCACATTCTGGGGTATATGGGTCACACCAGTCTAGACCAAAGCAGCACTTCCATATGAAAAGGATGGGATATTATTGGCCAACGATGGTAAAAGATTGCTTGGACTACGCTCGAAGATGCAAAGCTTGTCAATTCATGCAAATTTTATTCATCAACCACCTGAAGTGTTGCACCCGACTGTTGCATCTTGGATATTTGACGCTTGGGGATTGGATGTTGTTGGACCGCTGCCAAAGTCCTCTAGTGGCCACCTATACCTCTTAGGTGCAACTGACTACTTCTCAAAATGGGCTAAAGCTGCTGCTCTTAAGGAGGTAAAGAAGGAAAATCTTGCAAGTTTCATCCAAGTGAACATCATCTATCGCTTTGGCATTCCCCGTTACATACTAACGGATAACAGCAAGCCACTCGACAATAGGTTGATGAACAAGATTTGTGAGCTCTTTGGCTTCAAGCAACGTAACTCTTCGATGTACACTGCTGTCGCTAATAGTCTAGCCGAGGCATTCAACAAGACTCTATGCAACTTGTTAAAGAAAGCCGTCTCCAAATCCAAATGAGATTGGAATGACCATATGGAAGAAGATCTATGGGCATATCAGACGACTCACTGCACGCCAACACAGGCAACTCCTTATTCACTCGTTTATGGGGTCGAAGCCGTCTTGCCACAGGAGCGTCAAATACCTTCGTTACGACTGGCTATTCAAGAAGGGATCACTGATGAGAAAATGCTCGACTTCGGTTAGCAGAGTTGGAAACTCTTGATGAAAAGAGATTGGCAGCTCAACAGAGTCTTGAATGTTATCAAGCTCGATTATCTCGCGCCTTCAATAAAAGAGTTCGCCCGAGATCCTTTCAAGTAGGAGATCAAGTCCTTGCCATACGAAGGCCTATAATTACCTCTCATAAACCTGTAGGGAAGTTCACTTCAAAGTGGGATAGGTCATATGTCGTGCAAGAATCTTATTCAAGTGGGCTTACAAGCTGGTTGATGTAGATGGTATGAGAATTGGCCCTTTAAATGGCATGTTTTTGAAGAAGTATTATCCTTGAAGTCATGACGCTCCTTGACAAACAGGCCTAAACTGCATGTTGCTACGCTCCTGGCCCGCAAGAGTATAAACTATGTATGGCCCAAAAAAAAAGAAGTCCGCTAGGTTGAAAATCTCGAAAGAAGCAGCCTAGGCAAAAGTTAGGACGTTAAAAAAAAAGAATCACCCAGTCTGAAATACGGTATGACTTGATCCTCTTCACCGGGGTACGTAGGCAGCTTAGAGTTTCACTCTAAGTTCAGTCACATAAGTTCAAAAGATACATAGTGCCCTAATTGTTGTTCGAATGAAGTATGAAGGAACGCAAGATCAAGCTGAAATGTCATCCTTCTGTTGAACTTTGATCTCATTTGATTTAAAGGATGGAACCCTCCTTGGTAAATTGATATCTTCAATGGACCGATTTTAGAAGTATGTCAATTATTTGCATTGAAATCTAGGGATTCTCTATGTCTTCAGGTTCGCCAAACCATCAAGTTTGTTGGTCTCCAAGTCCGCCCTCTACCAAAAGATAGGGAAGAGAAGCGAGGCGTCAAAGGGAAGCACGAGTATAAGGAAATGATTGCTTGGTGCAACATTTCAAATTCAATGATATTTGAACCCCAAGATATTTGTGAGGATACGATTCTTAAATTTGATTTATTACAAGTAAGACGTCTTCTGATCTCGAGGCTTCCATATCAAGATGCAAAATATTTGGTGAAGTCACGCAAATATGAAATTTTCGGTGTATTAAAATTTACTACTGACTTTGAAATATTATCTGAATGTATCCGTAAGGAATTAAATCTTGAATTTTGGATATTTTATATATTTGGAAGTAAAGTTTACAATAGATTAAATGGTTCATTATTTCGACGTTCCTACTTTAAGATACAAAACTTTTGGCAAAATCGTGCAAATCTAAAATTTTCAACGTGGTGGAACCTAAAGTTGATTTCAAAATATTATATGGGACGATTCTGAAGTTATTTGATTGAGAATTTTGGATATGTTCTAGATATTGGAATTTAGTTCTCAAGAAATCAAATGGTTCGTAATTTCAACATTCCTACACCAAGATATGATTTTTTAGAGAGACTGCACAAATCTGGAATTGATAGCAAGGTGCAACATAAAGTTGGTTTCAAAATATTATTCGAAACAATCGGAACGATTCTGAAGTTGTTTGATTTAGAGCTTTGGATATGCACTAGATTTTGAAGTCTAGTTTTCTTGAAATTAAACGGTTTGCAATTCCGATATTTTTACACCGAGATATGAATTTTTTGGTGAGACTGCGCAAATCTGAAATTTGCAACGTGGTGGAATCTAAAGTTAGTTCCAAAATACTATCTGGGGAAATTCTGAAGGTGTTTGATTCTGAATTTTGGATATATTTTAGATATTGAATTCTAATTTTCAAAAAATCAAATGGTTCATTATTTGGACTCTTCCCCGACAAGATATGAATCTTTCGTTACAAGTGCGTAAAGTAGAAAGTTATGCAACTAAGATAAATGTCGGGTAATGTAAAGCAAATGAGAAGCAATCTTATCTAAGATGAAATAAATATCCACTAGGTCAACCTAATATAAAGATAAAAGGGGAGATAATTCTAACAACCTAATCTAAACAAAATTTGTAGTTGATCAATTCTTGACAGCTAGTCTCCAAGCTCTTCTTCTTCTCCTCCAAATTGGCCAAATCATCAACAGTCAACAAATTTACGTTGTCATATGAAGAGACGTCAGTCTCGGCAGTTGAAATTTTTTCCTGATTCTCTTCAACCTCCTTATGAGTCGCTTCTATAACACCTTCGAGGTTCTCCCTCTCTTGTTGTAATGTCTGCAACTTCTTCACGACTCTCTTCAATTTCTTTTCACTAGAGGAAACTTCATTGACTTTTTCACTTGCTTCAAGTTTGAACGATTCAAGACGCTCTTTAGCTTTGTAAATCAGCTCTAGCTTCTCATATTCACTCGTCATATTAGCCATATTGGATCGCTCTTGGTCATATGATGTGGCAAGTTCAAAAAGAGAATTCAGTAAATCTTCTAATGGAGAAAAATCCAGAATATTCGTCTTCTTCATGTCCTCGAAAATCTTAATGATTTTCTCCCTATAAGATGAGAGCAATTCCAGACGAGTTTTGGAGAGGCTATTGCAAATATCCTCCTAAAGTCCCAAAATGAATTCCTTCTTGCGATTGAAAACAATGATTTTTCCTTCAAATATAGATACCGCTGTATTTGTCATTGGTGAAATGCGAGTTATCTCATTTGGAGTTTTTCTTTTTAGGGATTCGTCATGAGGAAGAGATGACGCCTTTGACGATGACTTCACTTTACATGTAGGCCCTCCAATAGATTCATCACTCACTTGCGGCTTGTCGTATAGAGATACCATCCGATGCCCAATGGTGTTTTAACTGCATTAAGAAAAGGCAAAATAAGTAAGTAATTTATAAGTGCCACTACTCCTAAAAAGGTGGGGGGGGGGGATGAGCAAGGTGATTGTATTTACCTCTTTGTTACAAACTGTATGCGTTCTTGAGGGACTATCAACACTTTGATCCTCTACGATCTCTATTGGGTTAGGCCGTTTCCTTTTTGAATTTTGATCTTCATTGGTACTCTGGCTTGTGTCTTGAGGAACACACGTGTTAAATGGAAGAACTAGAGGGGGTTTCTCTATAGATGTTGAAGTGCACACCAATTCTTTCAAAGCTGCCTTCGAGGATTTAAGCTTCCTTTTTTTAGGTTGCGTAACTACTTTTGGGATTGGAGTTGATATTTTTTTAACTTTTGAGAGCGTCTTTCCAACACCTTGATATTCACCCCCTAAAGGGGTTGTAGACTTTAGCCCAACATTTTCTACCAAAGCTTGTAAGTTATTCTCGAGAAACTTCCCATGCGCTTTCTCCCACCAAGACATATAATTAGTGGAGAAAGGCTTCTCCATAGGATATCCCGCTGGAGGAAAAACCACACGTGACATAGATCGATACAATGTGCAAATCCTCCAAAATCTGATTCCTTCATCTAGAGAAGAGTTAGTAATATCATTCTCCAAAAAGCCAGGGACATTCTGGTAAATCCAAATTGACGACCAAATCGATGTGGACTATACGGCTCGATGATGAATGAGTTACCATACCTCAAAGAGAGGTAATTAAATGTAAGCTCATGAAGTAATTTGATTCCAAATCTTGAGGGGCATCGTTATCCACGTAATAATAAGGACAGGGATTGGTCAACATTGTTGGTGCCCAAACTATATCCTCCCTATTGTGGATGCGTTTTCTTCCATTTTTCTCGTCAAAGTACCTTGCAGCCCCCTCTCCTGAGTATGCCACCATCAAAGGGACAAACGGACACTTAGCAAGTGGATAGTGGGTTTTGAAGTAATGTGCAAGCCATCCGTAAACATAATCAATGGGAAAAGAAACTTTGACCTGATCAAGTTGGGCAGAACGCAAAATCTTATTCAAACCATGATAAATACTAACCAAAACTGGGACTGCAAGGCTAATCTGTCGCCTGCCTGCCATCATGCTTGCCATCTTAAAAGTCTCAGGACGAATGGAGTTTTCTACCTTGGGGAACACAAAGGAACACAGCCAAATTGATTAGAATGCCGCTACATATGTTTCATATTTCTCGTCAGACCTCACCCTAAGCTTAGAGAATATAGTTTCTTGATCAGTCGACCACCTCGTCGTCTCGGGAATAACTCCATTAGGATTGTGTGTTGACTTTAGGCGTGCAGATTTCTTTTCCTTTTGCAGCGGGGCATGTCTATATATTAATGTTTTTTATACCAAAAACTTGTCCACTTGATGAAGGAGACCCTTTGGGTAGCACCCGTACCTTCCTTAAGATGATGAATTGCAGCAAATAAATCTCACAAGATCGAGGAATAAATCTGACTTGTTTTTCATTCAAATCGATGAGTTTTCTTGTCTCAGGTACCACTTCTTCGTATGGAGAACCTGCAATGGGCAAACCCCCAAGGATATGTAAGTCCCGAAGAGATATAGATAGCTCCCCAGCTGATGTAAGAAGTTTGTTTGTCTTGGGGAACCAAGCCTCACAAAATGCTTGCAAAATGTTCTAGTTTCGATCATAAGTGAAAAGTGAGGCATAGACAATATTGTAAATCTTTGTTGTCCTCAGAGTTTGTTGGCTTCCACCAAGCACGTCTTCGGCCCATTCTCAATATCCTGGGATATGACGATACACGCCCTTGATTGTTGTTGCATTTCCCAATGTACTTCCCCTTGGATTATGCGACTTCCTAAGTTTGGAAGGGTGCTAGCAATATTTACATGACGATGGATTGGCGCTTGAAGAGACCACATCTTGGATAATGGATTAGAAGTCGATTTGTGCTCCAAGGTGTAGTTCTCTACTTGAAGGGAGTTTCTTAGAGGAGGCCATGGGGCTACATATCGGCCGGCTTATGAGGTGAGAACCAAAAGCTTGGTTTGTTCTATACCATCTGCAGTCTCGATGTTGAGATATCTAAATTTTGAAGAAGGTGAGGTATAGTCCCAGAAATTTGCCATCTCTTCGTGCTAAAAAAAAGAGAAAGAAAAGAGGGGTTATCAAAGTCCAAGTCAAGAATATTAGAATGGGTACAAAAGTCTAAATGGGTGAAATCTCTCTAAGAACCGGGCCATTTTGAGAGTAATCTCTCCAAAAATCAGGACATTTTGGGAGTAATATCTCCAAAAATCAGGAAATTTTGAGATTAATCTCTCCAAGAACCGGGCCTTTTTGAGAGTAATCTCTCCAAGAATCAGGCAATTTTGAGAGTAATCTCTCCAAAAATCGGGCAATTTTGAGAGTAATCTCTTCAAGAATCAGGCCATTTTTAGAGTAATCTCTCCAAGAATCAGGCCATTTTGAGAGTAATCTCTCCAAGAATTGGGTCATTTTGAGAGTAATCTCTCCAAAAACCGGGCCATTTTGAAAGTAATCTCTCCAAGAATGGGACCATTTTGAGAGTAATCTCTCCGGTAATTATGTAAGGATAAGTACCCATCCCCTCAAACCTTAAGACCGTCTTCTTCATGCATGAATCATCTTATTGAACAAGAATATATCTTTCTCACTTGACCAACAAAAAATAAAAAAAAAAGAAAGAGAAAAGAACAAGCAAAGAAAACGCAAAAGGAAATAAGTAAATTACCTTCTCGTTAGCTTTTCCAGAGTGGCTTGCAAGAACCGAAGATTAATGCACAATTGATGAAGTAGTATGGGGTTTACATAGATTTTGGAGAGGAGACACTAATAAGTTATATACGATGTGGGATGGTTGCGATTTGTATCCTAGAAGGATTTGACTAGCTGTGACAGTAATACGACTTCATCTTTCTAAAGAATTGGACAAGTGAATTGTCCAAGTTTAAGCAGGAAAGTGATTTGATGTTATGTGAATTAAATGCAAGAAGTAAAAGACTTCAAATGTAGATTGGAGACAAAGCAATATGTTTACTTGATATCTACGTGTTCATGAAGAAAAAAAAAAGTAATAAAGGGATATGGTACTTTGACTTTAGCACAATTATTGGTATGATGACAATTATCTCAGGTGAGCATCTGGTCTCATGAATTTATTGTTGAAACATCATTCAATAATAGTCATATGTAAGCCTTTCAAAGGGGAGGGATGAAAATGTTTAAATTAAATGTTGGCTGAACCATACTTCAAGTCTTGTCTCTATAGCATTCGTAAGTCTGTATTTTAACAAGTCTTGAAGTAGGGGCATTTGTAAGCATATGAATTTTATTAAAATTAAATTCATAAAATAGTTTAGATTATATTTTAAATTCTAAATATATTGGTTCAAATAAATATATTGGCTAATATAATTGAATTAATTATATAATTCAATATAAGTGAATTAAATAAATAAGTCATAATCTATTGGGCTTAGCCCATTTAATTGAGCTAAAGTGATGAGCCCGCTTCATTAAGCCCAAGATGATATCTTCCTAAAGGCTCAGTTTGGTGCCACGTGTCAAATGACGTGGCGCGCCAAGTCAAGCGGAAGAGCCAATAAGATCATGCCACGTGTCAAAATGAGAAGGCATGCCCAGTCACACTAAAAAGCCAATGAAATCGCAGCATGTGTGCAAGTGACATGTTCTAGCCAATCAAATGTGGCCATGGTATACTTCAATTTGGTTGGCCGTAAAGAGTTTGTTCTTATCATAAATCTTCCCTTACACAACAATAAATAGGGATCTTCATAACTTAGAAAAGGACCAGAAGTTATAACAAGAAGCAAGAAAGAGCTCGTGGATCAAACGCTGCAAATTTCTCCACAAGTTCCAAGCTTCAAGCAATCAAGTTCAAGTTCAAGCAATCAAGTTCAAGCTCAAGAACGAAGAACAAACAATTTCAAGCTGAAGAACAAGATCATCGTTCGTGGCAACAAATATAGATTCAAGATCAAGCTCCAACGCCTTGAATTTATTTACCATTGTAAAGAAGAATCAGAGAATTCATAGAGATTGTACACTCAAATATTCGAAATAAAATACTACGATTGTTGGGATATTTTTCGGTCTTGATTTTATTTTCTCTCGACGCCAATTTATTGTCTACATCCAATATATTATGCTGCAGTATTTTTCGGATTTTGAACAGTGTTTTCGTTCAAATTTATCTTTACATGAAAAGTGACTAAATTTTGATTACTTTTAAAACTATAGTTATTTTTTAATGATCAATTATAAATTGTTACAAAACTTAGCTCAAAGTAATAAACAAAAAGATAGACAACAAAGTAGAGAGAAATAGAGAAGAGAATATATTTCTTCTATGTATCCAAGTGTATTACAAAATGATTTCTCATCCTCTATTTATAGTACTACATAGAGGTATACTAAAAGAATTCCATAAATATGTCATTAAGCTTTTGAGATCATGGAGGAAGATCATGGGGGAGATCATGGAGGTGTGGGAGTTACAACCATAAGTATTGGAGTAGTGGGAGTTATGGAGATAATGGATAAAAGTAGTGGGTGTTATAGGAGTTATGGACATCCACCATAATCTAATATTTCATAACACTCCCCCTTGGATGTCCAAAGATAATGTGCCTCGTTAAAACCTTAACTAAAATAAAACCCAATGGGAAAAAAATTCTAGAAAAGGAAAAAGAGTACACATATCTAACAAAATGCATTTTTGTTGCCTCGTTAAAAACCTTGCAAGGAAAACCCAGTGGGACAAAACCTTGTAAGGGGAAAAGAGTGCAACGCGCATTAACTCCCCCTGAAAAGAGCATCAATTCACATCCTTGAGCCTTCGCATTCCAATCTTGTGTACCAGCTTCTTGAAGGTTAACGTTGGTAGAGATTTTGTGAACAAATCATCCATATTATCACTTGAACGAATCTGTTGCACATTGATATCACCATTCTTTTGAAGATCATGTGTGAAAAATAACTTTGGTGAAATATGCTTTGTTCTATCTCCTTTTATGAATCCTCCCTTCAATTGGGCTATGCATGCTGCATTGTCTTCATACAAAATCGTGGGTAGTTTGTCACATTTCAAACCACACTTGTCTCGAATATGATGTATTATAACCCTCAACCACACACACTCTCGACTTGCTTCATGAATAGCGATTATCTCAGCATGATTAGATGAAGTAGCTACAATTGATTGCTTAGTCGATCGCCAAGATATGGCAGTGCCTCCACAGATAAACACATAACCTGTTTGAGATCGAGCCTTGTGTGGGTCAGATAAATATCCAGCATCAGCATAACCAACAAGATCAGGACTGCAATTATTGCTATAAAATAAGCCCATATCGGTAGTCCCTTTTAGATACCGCAATATATGTTTGATTCCATTCCAATGTCTCCTTGTGGGAGCAGAGCTATATCTTGCTAAGACATTAACTGAAAAAGTTATGTCAGGCCTTGTAGTATTTGCAAGATACATTAGTGCGCCAATTGCACTAAGATATGGTACTTCAAGACCAAGTAGCTCTTCATTCTTTTCTTGCGGTCGGAATGGATCCTTATTCACATCAAGTGATCGAACAACCATCGGAGTACTTAAAGGATATGCTCCATCCATGTAAAACCGTTTCAATACCTTTTCTATATAGGCAGATTGATGAACAAAAATTCCGTTTGCCAAATATTCAATTTGCAAACCAAGACATAATTTTGTCTTTCCGATATCTTTCATCTCGAATTCCTTCTTTAAATAATCAATTGCCTTTTGGAGTTCTATGGGAGTTCCAATAAGGTTTATGTCATCGACATATACGGCAAGTACAACAAATTCCGATGTTGTTTTCTTTATAAAAACACATGGGCAAATGGCATCATTTATATAGCCTTCCTTTAATAAATACTCACTAAGACGATTATACCACATTCGTCCTGATTGCTTTAGACCATACAAAGATCTTTGCAATTTGATTGAAAACATTCCCGGGACTTTGAATTATGAGTGTTTGGCATTTTGAATCCATCGGGAATTTTCATGTATATCTCATTATCAAGTGAGCCATAAAGATAGGCAGTAACCACATCCATTAAATGCATGTCAAGCTTTTCAAGGACAGCAAAACTAATGAGATAACGGAAAGTTATAGCATCCATTACGGGTGAATATGTCTCTTCATATCGACACCAGGCCTTTGAGAAAATCCTTGTGCAACAAGGCGTGCCTTATATCTTTGTACCTTGTTTTTCTCATTTCTCTTGCGTACAAAGACCCATCTATAGCCAACAGGCTTAACACCATTAGGTGTTTCAACTATAGGCCCAAAAACTTCACGTTTTGCAAGTGAATTCAGTTCTGATTGGATTGCTTCTTGCCATTTTGGCCAATCAAGTCTTTGTCGACATTCTCCAACAGATTGAGGTTCAAGATCCTCACTTTCTTGCATAATGCTAGATGCAATATTATATGCAAAGACATAATCCACCACTATATACACTCGATTAAAATTTGTCTAAATATCAATTGGATATATTGATAGTTCCTTATTTTCCTGAGTCTCGGGCTCAATGGATTCTTCATGAATCTCAGAATTTATTAAATCGTGAATTTCCTCATGAGATTCTTTCGTAGTGTCATTTTGATCATTTGCTTTCCTTTTTCTAGGATTTCGATCTTTGGAACCTAATGGCCTGCCACGTTTTAGGCGTGCTTTCGACTCATTAGATATGACACTAGAAGATTGTCCAATAGGGACATCAATACGGATTGGAACATTCTCTGCGGGGATGTGATATTTTGTTATCCTTTTCAAGTCCGTGAATGCGTCAGGCATTTGATTTGCTATTCTTAGCAAATGGATAATATTTTGCACCTCTTTTTCACAAATAGAGGTATGTGGATCAAGATGAGATAATGATGGATTTTTCCACAAAATTTCCTGTTTGGTTTCACCAACTTCTCCCCCTAATTTTGGGAAAAGTGTCTCATCGAATCGACAGTCTGCAAATCGTGCAGTGAACAAATCCCCTGTCAATGCTTCGAGGTAGCGAATAATGGAGGGCGATTCAAACCCAACATATATTCCTAACATTCTTTGCGGACCCATTTTGGTGCGGTATGGCGGTGCTACAGGCACATATACTGCGCATCCAAAAATTCTTAAATGGGATATATTAGGTTCATGACCCAAAATTAATTGCAACAGGGAATATTTGTGATAATTCGTCGGTCTGAGACGAACTAGCATTGCTGCATGCAAAATGGCGTGACCCCAAATCGAAGTGGGCAGCCTCGTTTTCATGAGTAATGGTCTTGCAATCAACTGCAGACGTTTAATTAAAGATTCTGCAAGATCATTTTGAGTGTGAACATGAGCTACAGGATGTTCCACTTTTATCCCAATTGATAAGCAATAATCATTAAATGCTTGGGATGAAAACTCAGCAGCATTATCTAGTCTAATAGACTTAATTGGATTATCAGGAAATTGTGCTCGTAATCGAATTATTTGTGCCATTAATTTTGCAAACGCAAGGTTGCGTGATGACAATAGGCACACATGAGACCATCTAGAGGATGCATCTATTAAGACCATAAAATATCTAAAGGACCCACTAGGTGGGTGAATAGGTCCACAAATATCCCCTTGTATACGTTCCAAAAACGTAGGTGACTCAGTTCCAACCTTTGTTGGTGATGGTCTAATAATTAACTTGCCTTGATAACAAGAAGTGCAAGAAAATTCATTATTTAAAAGAATCTTTAAATTCTTTAATGGATTCCCATATGAGTTTTCTATAATCCGTCTCATCATAATTGATCCAGGATGTCCCCATCGATCACGCCAAAGTACAAAAGTATTGGAATCAGTAACCTTTTGGTTTACTGTGGAATATGCCTCAATTGCACTAATTTTTGTCCAATACAGGCCACAAGATAAAGATGGGAACTTCTCAATAACCCTCTTTTGGCCAGAGACATTCTTTGTAATGATGAGGTATTCAAGATTATTCTCATCTATTGTCTCAATATGATATCCATTTTGACGGATATCTTTAAAACTCAACAAGTTCCTCTTGGACTTGGAAGAGAACATTGCATTCTCTATGATAAATATTGTTCCTTTACGCAGAGTTATAGTTGCTCTTCCGAAGCCTTCAATCAATTTACTACTACCAGAAATTGTAGTAACATCTGCCTTACACATACTTAAATGAGAGAAATATTTCTTCTCTTTGAATATCGTATGTGTGGTACATGAATCAATTAAACAAATATTTTTACAATTGGATGTTGATCCAAGTTTGCTTTGTGAGGTATCCATATTTTCTTCCCATGGTTTGACATACAAAAGAAATATACGAAAAATATTAGTATTTTTTTATAGATATGAGAATAAACAAATTTAAGTCTATGATTCAACATAATAGTTTCAGTGCGGTCATTATGAAAAAAAAAATCTTTTATCATAGTTATTCTCCTTTTAATATCAAAGTATTAACAATTAGTAGTAGCATAAAGAGTCTTCACAATATTTCTTTTATTACTATATTTAATGTGCTACAAATAAAGCATAAGATGAATGTGTAATCTAAAGTTATATATTTTAAAACCATAATACAGATTATTTGTCAAGTTGATAAAACTCTTAAGGTACATATCGATATTTGATAATTGATTGAATTGTTTTGAACTGAAGTTTCACCTAGAATGATTCAACTAATTGAGTTAATAGCTCTTGGCAGTGAATCTGTTTCAGGTTCATAATACTACTAGCATAATAGCACCTTTAATGTGCTAACACATTAACACCGAGCAGATTAGAAAGGATTACAAAAAAAATGAAACTGATCATTCTGTTTAATATATATATATATTTTTTATTTTATTTCAAGCATATTATAATTTTAACGAATACTTGCTTGATACTTAGCTTTACTAGCTTAAAGTAGAAAATATAAAATTTGAACCATATCACAATAATAGATAACTTATGTAAACTATGATAATTGTTTTATTCATTAACTACTACGAATAAGTAAAAATAAAAATATCAAACTGCTCAATCTTCTTTAACCATGGATCCATCACCGATCAAGTGATCTATTTTCCCCTCAGGGTGCTCAAAGAAGTCTGCCACATCCAAGTGGGTGATGTCAAAATTATTGTCAGAGACAAAATTGGTTTCAGGGCCTTTACTCTTTAGAGATGCTTGATAAAGCTCAACCAAATGTCTTGGTACACGGCAAATTTTTTCCCAGTGCCCTTTTCCACCGCAACGATAATATATAGTTTCTGAACTATTTGCTTTTGGATTCTCATAATTCCATTTCCGCTTTTGGTGGTTATATCTCTTTGGGGGGTGACTAACACCAGGAAAATTTCTTCCTTGTCCACGTCCACGGCCATGACCCCAACTACGACCACGACCATGATTAAAGCCATAGCCTTTTCCACGCTTAGCATAATGGGAATACACCTTATCTACTTCAAGCAATGGTGTAGACCCAGTGGGTCGATTTTCGTGATTTCTTATGAGCAGGTCATTGTTTCGCTCAGCCACAAAGGAGAAGAGAAATCAGCTCAGAGTACTTTTTGAAACCTTTCTCTCTGTACTGTTGTTGCAGAACCATATTGGAGGCATGAAACGTTGTAAACATTTTTTCAAGCATATCATAATCAGTTATAGTATATCCACAGAGTTTCAATTTAGAAGTAATTCTAAACATTGCAGAATTATATTCAGAAACAGACTTAAAGTCTTGGAGCCTCAGATGAGCCCAATCATATCGTGCTTGTGGCAGAGTGACCAACTTTAAGTTGTCATATCTCTCCTTTAAGCCATTCCACAAGATAAGTGGATCTTTGACTGTGAGATATTTAATTTTCAAACCTTCATCAAGGTGATGGCGCAAGAAAATCAAGGTCTTAGCACAGTCTTGGGTGGATGCATTATTTCTGTCTTTAATGGCGTCTCCAAGACCCATTGCATCCAAATGGATTTCAGCATCCAACACCCATGTCATGTAGTTCTTGCCCGAAATTTCAAGGGCAACAAACTTTTCATAATGTCAGACATAATTAAAACAAAATTAGGAGGAGAAAAAATACCTTAATTTTCTCAAAGAGATTCTTGAGATAGTAGAGCTTCGTGCTGATAACGTGTTACAAAACTTAGCTCAAAGTAATAAACAAAAAGATAGACAACAAAGTAGAGAGAAATAGAGAAGAGAATATATTTCTTCTATGTATCCAAGTGTATTACAAAATGATTTCTCATCCTCTATTTATAGTACTACATAGAGGTATACTAAAAGAATTCCATAAATACGTCATTAAGCTTTTGAGATCATGGAGGAAGATCATGGGGGAGATCATGGAGGTGTGGGAGTTACAACCATAAGTATTGGAGTAGTGGGAGTTATGGAGATAATGGATAAAAGTAGTGGATGTTATAGGAGTTATGGACATCCACCATAATCTAATATTTCATAACAAAATCTAAGTATTTTTAAATTTTCCCCATTCTTTATTTGACATGTATAATTGAATTGTAAATGTACTACTTTATTTTTGACATGTATAATTCAATTGATGATTCAATAGCAAAGGAAGGCCAAGTAGTGTAAGCAGTGACGCCAAACTCTTCCGAAAGTCGGTTAAATTCGTTTATTTTTAAGGTCCAAAATAACAACAAACGCCAGACATTAAAAAGCATTAATTCCACATATTTCTTCCTTATTATTACCAACTTCAATTTTGTATCGTTCAGTTTCTCCCTTCTCCAATTTCAGGTATATATATCTCACAATTCAGTTTCTCAAATCGGAAAACTTTATTTCTATTTTCTATTTTTTCCCCCAATCAATTTCATGTCTTTATTTGTTTGTGATCTTCCAATTCTTATCATTTGGTACCACGAAGAAAAGTTTTTTTTTTCTTTTTTAAATAATGTTTTAATAAAAATCTCAAATTTGTAAAAGGATTATGAGAAGTACCTGGGATGCGATTTTTTTTATTTTTTATTTTTTATGTTATTCCCAAGAAAATAGAGAATTAGAGGAGTGCTGGCTAGGAATAAAATTATTTAATATTTTAACCTAAATTGGACATCAATCTCTTAATTTTGATAAAAATAAAATTTGTATATTTAGAAATGATATAAAAGGTTGTATGAATTGTAACTGATAGTTGAAAAACTGTTCAGGCAGAGGGATTACTTGTTATTTTGGAGAATTTATTCAGTTTCAGTTTTTTTCTTGTTTAATACAAACAAAGGGTAATTGAAAATTAAAATATATGTAACTTACTGCTTGTTATCTGCCAGGGAAATCTATGTCTAATTTGTTGGTTTTTTATGTATGTAAATGTATTTTTATTCCTTTTTTAAGAAAAATTAACCCAAATAGCCACTCACCTAATCTCTTAAACTAATAATATTGCGGATTTATACCATCTAATTCATGGTATAGCAAGATATGTGTAGTTTTATAAATATAAATATATATATATATATATATATGTATATATATATATATATATAAAACTGTGTATAATCAACGTATAATCTATGTATATTGGCTAGAAAAAGTAAAAATTGAATCTGGCCGGCTGTTTGTGTAACAATCCATTTTTTACAGGTATGGGAGAAGTATCAGGTATGTTTACAATACAACAAACAATAGGCAGTGTATTATGTTGCAAATGCGGAATTTTGATGCAACCAAATGCTGCCAATATGTGTGCTAAATGCTTGCGATCAGAAGTTGATATAACAGAAGGCTTACAAAAACATGTTGTGATTATCCACTGTCCCGAATGCGATAGCTATTTGCAGCCTCCAAGGAGTTGGATCAAAGCACAGCTCGAGTCGAAGGAGTTACTCACCTTCTGTATCAAGAGGTTGAAGAATTTAAATAAAGTTAAGTTGATGAGTGCCGAGTTTAACCTCAATCCAAAAGGATCAAAGTTAGGCTTAGAGTCCAAAAAGAGGTATTAAATGGAGCAGTTCTCGAACAAACATATGTCATTGAGTATGTTGTTCAAGACCAAATGTGTGAATCTTGTTCAAAGGTGCAAGCTAACCCTGATCAATGGGTGGCAGCTGTGCAGCTTGGACAGCACGTCTCTCATCGAACAACTTTCTTCTATTTGGAGCAGCTCATTCTTAAGCACGAGGCTGCTAATCGTGCCATAAAAATTCAGCAGTTGGTTCAGGGAATTGATTTCTTCTTTGCACATAGAAGTCATGCTTTGAAGTTTGTGGACTTCGTGAGTCGGGTGGTACCTGTTAGAAGCCGAAATGACAAGCAACTTGTGTCTCATGATCACAAGAGCAATAACTTCAATTATAAGTACACATTCTCCATAGAAATCTGCCCGATTTGTCGTGAGGATTTGATATGTCTCCCTCCAAAGGTAGCAGCTAGTGTAGGAAATATCGGTCCTCTTGTGATCTGCACCAAAGTGAGCAACAGCTAGTTCGGGAAAAATGATACTATGTTCTCCGTAAGAACACATCTAGGCCATCTTCTAAATCCCGGAGACTACACCCTCGGTTATGATTTATATGGAGCCAATAGTAATGATATTGAGCTCGACAAATACAAAGGTCTTGTCCTTCCGGAGGCAATATTAATTAAGAAAAGCTATGAAGAGAAGCGCCAAAAGAAACGTGGGAAGCCTCGGTCTTGGAAGCTTAAGTCTCTTAATATGGAAGTCGATAACTCTGGCAAAGGTAGAGATCAGGAACAAAAGTTGAACTCAGAATATGAACAATTCTTGAGAGATTTAGAGGAGAATCCTGATCTGAGGTTCAGCATATCATTGCTGATGGGGAAGATGTTCCTTCTATTCCTTTGGATGAGTTACTTGCTGATCTTGATCTGAGTGATATGGATGTTGAAGAAGATTGCATCAGCGAGTGAATTGCAGACTCGTGAATTGGAAGTTTGCCCCTGAAGCTCGTCTTATTTTTGTTGTACAAGTCAGTGCCTTCATAAATTTTGGGTTCTACTACTTGTACAACTAGCTCTTGTTATTGATCTGATGGCTATTTCTGTTTTTGTTCCCTTCTGAACGTTCCCTTACTAATTATGGAGTCTCACCGACGATGACTGGAAAATAGTTCTCTTGATTTTTCCTAAAACCCAAATCTGAGAAAAGGAACTGAAGCACAAACTGGAAGTTTCTTGTTCTTCTGAAACAAGAGATGCTCTCTTTCCAAAGAAGTACACACAAGCTACAACGGTGGACGCGACCTCAGTGCCACATGATCTTTAAGGGGGAACTGCAACAGGTAGTTAGATTTATGCAATTCCACATTTCCAACTTAACTTCTGCCTTCTCTGTTTTTGTTCCAATTTTATCGAAAGTCTCCGATGGACAGTTCTTCTGTTTCTTTGTCTCATAGAGAAGAAAACCTAGTGTGTGTGTGTGTGTTTCATATTTGACATGATAATACATAGCAATGTCTAAAGTCCCCAAATCCACAGAAATCCATCTCTTACGCACTTCACAGATCACATCTTTTGTTCCTTTTCACTTCAGAATTTTTCTGGCTTTTACCAAAATTGATAGTGTAACTAAGAATGGAAACGTAAAAACGAAGGACCTATAGTGTCAACTTTACTTCTTACCATGAATGATCAAATAAAGGAGGTCAATCTAAATTGCAATTCGAAGTTAATACATGACAGAAAATCACCTCAAATATATCACAAGATAGAGCAAAAAGATTTGTACCAACATTCATCTATGTTTGGATCTCATTTTCATAAAATCTGGTAAATTCCGTTGAAACACAAAAATCTCCTACTTCATCCGCTGTATACAATCGCACTCTTTATAGTAATAGGAGGAAGATTTGTGGGTGGAGGAACCTTCCTCTGTCTATACAAGTTTTGAGTCTGCTACTTTTCCTGTTACCTACCTTCTCTGTTCTATACATGTATCTATTCAAAGAATGCACAAACAATTTATATGGCAGACAAGACAGTGCGCAACATGCTTTGATGTGGTAAAGGTAATGTTGCATATATGTTGGACGGGACAGAAGGCTGATGTTCCCTTTGGAACTTCTTCAATAGATTGATCATTCGCCTGATAGTTTCTTCAGTTGCTAAATTGTTTCCTGCCTATAAAACCTAAAGAAGAGAAAGAATAAAGATAATATATGAAATGGAGGATACCTTAGTAGGTATAT